>JASWHV010000002.1:37626688-38835038 GCA_030760725.1 Neostapfia colusana | reverse complement strand
CTTGGTCACCGTCTGGGGCTGGTGACTGTCCCGGCCTTTTGTCAGGGCGTGGCCCCCGAGCTCTGGTGGGTGCTGCAGCAGCTGGAGCTTCGGTCGGCAGCATGATCTTGCCGCCGGCCTTCTTGACATTTCTGCCACTCCCATGGGGAGCAGCACTTGGTCTGCGCTGTTCTCCGGCTTCGGAGTCTGGCTGTGAGTGCCAGTTACGCCCTTCTGTTGCCCTGGCACATTTGTCCACCAGGCTGAAGAGCTCTGAGACGTCGCGCACTTCTCTGGTCGCGAGCTTCTCGAGCATCTTCTTGTCCCTTACACCTTGCCGGGGGAGATTCATGAGCCAAGACCGTGATGGGCCAGTCAAGGCGACGGGGAAGTAGTTGGCCATGACGGCCTCATCCCCTCCTGCAGCAAGGATGGCGGTGGAGTAGATCTGGAGGAACTCCGCCGGGTTGACGCTGCCGTCGTTTTTCTCGGGCAGGTGCGGCCGGAACTTGCGCGGCCACTTCGCGAAGTGAAGGTGTGGCGCGAGGGCCGCACATCCTGCTCCTGTTGCTGCAGGTGTTGGTGCCTCGAACGCTTGGTCCGCTGTTGGCACCATGTACCCCATCATGGGCAAAGGTGCGCCATAAACCGGGGGCGCGATTTGCAGGGCATATGGCTGAGGCATATGCTGCGTGGCGTATGTCTGGGGCAGAGATCGCGTAGCGAACGTCTGCGGCCCAGGCTGGGTCGAGGCGGTCGACATGCTGTCGCCAGCCTATTGGTTGCGACGCCTTTCTCACCGTCGCTCAGTGATCACACGGGCATCTTTGCCCAAGTGGCGTCACTCCAGCTCCGACCTCAGGTCTGCTGATGGGAGCCTGGTGGAGAGCGAGTCTGCCGTCTGCCCATCAACCGTCGGTGTGCGCGTCAGCGACACAGCTGGCTGACCGGAACGTCGTCCCCGCCGAAGTTGAGGGTTTGCGGGAGCGACGACGAGACGGTCGACGTCGCGAATCCACTGCTGGGTCGCTGACTGAGGCGCGTCCCCAGCGGGAGGATTGCGCAGAAGCTCTCGTGCTGCAGCTAGTGCGCTCCCATGGGAGACACTTGCTGCTGCAGCAGATCTTGGGCTTGCTGGAGTCTGTGCTGCCGGAGTCGGCTGCTGGCTTCCAGCTTGCACCGACACACTCCGTCCTGAGTGTGTCGAGACATAGTCCCCGCTGGTCACCATTCGTCGTGAACGCGGGCGAGGAGAGCTTGCCGCTGAAGGAAGCTTCGTCATCTTCATCGACGAAAGCTTGTCGCGCAAGGGAAAAGCCCCCTACCTGGCGCGCCAAATGTCAAAGTGTGCCGTCGACACTTCCCCTGGGCCTGCACTAGGCAGCCCGCGGAGGTTTTTTTTCAAAGGGGCTAGTCACTCACGGAGAGCTTATGCGTTAGGGACGAAGGAAGGAGAAAGGTTGACACAGGGATTTTTTACGTGGTTCAGGCCGCCGGAGCGTAAAACCCTACGTCCACGGTGAGCGGAGGCACTCGTTGTATTGCTTGAGTGTTCAGCGTGTGTCACAAGCCAAACCCTAGAGGGAGTTGAGCAAAGTGTCGTACCCCTTGCAACGTTGCCTACGCGAACCTTTTATAGTCCAAGGCTCGGGCGGCTTACAAGGTGGGCCCGGGACCCGACAGGTGGTCCCGGGGAGATTGCCTGCCATCTACTGTATCCTGCAGTTACGCCGGTAGTTGTATCTGGTGAGGGCTTCTGAGTCTTCGTCTTGCCGCCCTGCCCACGCCGCAAGCTAGGCTTAGTGATTGATGACGGCAGGGGCGGCAGGGGATGTCTTGTCGCTGTGTTTATTGGTGTAGAGCCTCTGACGCGGCCTGCCAGTCTTCACTGCGATGCGACTGGGCACAACGGTTCCTGACAGCGGCGTGCTCCGCGTCTCCGTGCCTTGGGAAGGCGCGGGTCTTGAATACCTTGTACGGACAAGGTATGGCGTGTCTTTACCCTTGCTGCCTACCGCGCGGGGGCAGGTAGTGCTGTTCTGCTGGCCAAGTGGCGGGCCCGGAGCTCTCCACTAAGGAGAGGGAGGTCCGGCCCCGTTGTACACGTGGAGCCTTCGGAGCTCTCCCCGCGGAGGGGGGAGGTCCGGCTCTGCTGGCCACGTGGTGGGCCCAGAGCTCTCCTCTGAGGAGAGGGAGGTCCGGCCCCGCTGGACACTGGAGCCTTCAGAGCTCCCCTGAGGAGGGGGGGGGCGCGGCTCTGCTGGCCACGTTCGGGCCCAGAGCTATCCTCTGTGGAGAGGGAGGCCCAGCCCCGCTGGACACGTGGAGCCTTCGGAGCTCTCCCCGCGGAGGGGGGAGGTCCGGTTCAATTGGCCACGTGGCGGGCCCGGAGCATTCCTCTTAGGAGAGGGAGGTCCAGCCCCACGGGACACGTGGCGCCCTCGGAGCTCTCCCCGCGGAGAGGGGCAAGGTCCTTAGGCAGTTTCCCCTGTGTGCGGGGGTACCCCATATTGAGGGTACCAACACATTTCATCTCATATTCAATTCCCTCTCATTCCGAGACCAAATCTCGTTGCTAGGACTCAACAGTCATGCAACCAATCTCATCACCTAGACTCAACAGTCCCGAAAACCAAATCCATAGACCAAACCATAACCAAACCAAAAACCATCCCAATAACCATCCCATCTAATCATGTGAGTTGTCCAGGCGCTCGTGACCGTAAAATCGGCTATCATGATAGTTTTACACTCTGCAGAGTTTGTACCACTTTACCCACATGTTTGTGATTTCGTCACCCGTCAGCGACTGCAGAACCTCCATTATACCAGTACACAACCGTCGGTGTATGGTCAAGAGATCACAAAATAGCCTTTACAAATGGGCTACTAGATGTATGGACTCGCTAAGGTTTCACCGGCAGGCTAGAATCTCCAATTCTCCCACCCACGGGTCCTCTCTTGTGCCGTGCAGTTCCCAGGGCAGTCCTCACTAGACTCCCATTCCCCGAGCCTTCCACGGTCCATAACAATCTAGCAACTTACCTAATTAGTCAGCTAAGCCGCACCCATATTTGGCCTTGTGGTAGCACTGTTATCCTGGCATGGCTGGCATGAACCGGTCCTTAGATCTATGGCAAGTAAACCACCATCTCATTCTACCTCTTCCACAAACCAGGCTTGCCTAGATCTCCCTCTGAGTCATGTTCATTAACAATATCTGTTTCTCATTATTCATACGAGTGCAGTTAGCTAGACACATCTATCTCGCTTCCCGTATCCCATGGACTCAGCGAAGCATAAAAGCAAAAACCATACCCGACTCATTAACTTTCCCGGTGACAAGGGTGGTTAACAAAACTGGTAAACTCCTATGAAAGGGTTCCCATCATGTTGACTCAAGCACATACACCTTCTCGCAAACAAACCAGTTTTCCAAAAACATGGGATCAATATGGTCAAGGGGCACTTGCGTTGTTCTTGCGGTTCCTGTTGCTCAAAGTCTTGCTGTTGTAGTCCGTTTTAGGTAGCTCACTGAGCTTGTCCTTCTAATTACGATCACACACATACAAGGTTCACAGCAATTAATTATCATGCACAAACTTTAACCAAGATGCGATGATGCATATGCATGCTAATCCTACGATGTAGTTTTTTAGATCAGTTTGTACGTGTTCTTGCATGGCTTGCATGGGTTTTACGATGAATAAAGGTGTAAAGATCAAATGTGGATGTAGCGATGATCTTGACTCAAGATCTATATCAGACTGATCAATACGTGATCTGTCCACGAAAAAGCTTTTGTTCAAAGGGATCGAAGAACAGATGCAAAGAAAAATGTGATGATGTCGTAAGGTGGTATTGGAGACCTACCTTACGTTCTTCTTGGTCTCAGGGTCCTTCTCCTAGCAAGACAGATCATTGGGGCTCTCTTCCGGCGATCTCCGGCGACTGAACTCCGGCGAAGGGATTAGCTCGGCGAGTTGGGGGCTAGGGTTCCAAGTCGACGACTCTCGGGAGGTGGAAAAGAAGTTCGTGGTTGCGGCCAAAGGTTTTCGGTTCTATTTATAACCAGTAAACAAAGAGTCCTAATCTGATCGGAATTCGAATAAGAGTCTTATTCAACTCGTTTTTGAATCTTAACAACTTATCTTCAGTTGATTAGGTTACAGTATTCAAGGTAGAAGAGTTCGTGTTGGTTTCCTCCGTGTCGGGCACTCGTGCATGGAAGAAAAACCGCTTCAGAATCGCATCCTTACGCAGGGATAAGCTCCGGAGGCTCCACGTGTCCTGCGGGACCTGGGCTTCCCTTTTCCGCAGAGGCGAGCTCTGGTTGTGCCGCGTGTCAGGCGGGTGAGACCTCCCTCTTCCTCAGAGGCGAGCTCCACGTGCGCCACACGTCCTGGCGAGCGGGACCTCCCTCTCTCCAGAGACGAGCTCCGCGTGCGTCACATGTCTGGTGGGTCGGGACCTCCCCTCTCAACAGAGGCGAGCTCCGCGAACGCCACGTGTCAGTTCCGGACCTCCCTTCTCTTTAGAGGTGGCTCCGGTGGTGCCACGTGTCAGTGCCGGACCTTCCCTCTAATTGAAGGTGGGCTCCGAGAATGCCACGTGTCCTAACAGCGCCGGACTATCTTTTCTCCTAGAAGACGAGCTCCGAGGTTGACAAGTGTCCGGTGGTGTCAGACCTCCCAGAGATGAGCTTAGGAGGTGACACATGTCTGATAGTGACGGACCTCCCGGTGGTGAGCTCAGAGAGCGACATGTGTCTAGCGGGGCCGGACCTATTGGAGGTGAGCTCCGAGAGCGACACGTGTCCCGCGCGGCTGGTCCTCTCTTTTCCGCAGTGACCAGCTCCGAAGGCAACACATGTCCTGCGGGGATGACCTCGCTCCTCCGCAGAAGCTAGCTCCAGGGGCAACACGTGTCCCACGGGGCCGGACATCGCCCCTTCCACAGAGACGAGTCTCGAGCCTGCCACATAGCCAGTTAGCGACGGACCTCTCCACCTTTGCGGGGATTAGCTCCGAAGGCGCCACATGGCCAGCGGGCCGCGGGAGTTGTCTTCGGCGCTTCTCGGTGAACTGGATTTTGCTCTTTTGGCTATGTTTTTTATTCCTTTTCTCTTTCAACTTCTTTTAAAATGTTTTTCTACATATAAAATATGAATGCAAGCAGAAATCGAAATTGAGGGTGTCACAAATCTACCCCCCTTAAATGGAATCTCGCCCTCGAGATTCGCTAGTGGAGAATAGATGAGGGAATTCTGCCTTGATGTCTTCTTCACGCTCCCATGTGGCTTCAGCTTCGGTGTGATGACTCCATTGTACCTTGCACCAACGGATCACCTTGTTCCTCGGAAAGGGTGCTCTGCATAGGTCAGATCCTCTTGAAGTTCAATTTCAGCCATCGGTACTTGTTCTTCTGGCACTCTCAAGCTCTTCTTGAGCTGGGATACATGAAACACGTCATGCACGTCGGAGAGGTGCTTGGGGAGCTCCAATTGATAGGCTACTTGTAAAAGTCCCAAAACTTGTAAATAGAAAACTTGAGCTATGGATGAAGTTGAGTTTAAATACAAGAAATGGGACTTACAAAAAACTTTTGTTTACTCATGAAAGTGTTGGCATGTGCTATAAAACTTTGAAATCAGTTTGAAATAAGAGGGCCACTTCCAAATAGAAGAAGGGCATGTTTCAAAAGAGGAAATTCAAACTGTTGTTTAAAAAGTTGTATTTGCAATGACCAACTCAAAGATCAGAGGGCATATTCAAACTCCCCAGGTTCAAATTGTAGAGGGGGCAAATTTGGAGCAAATTTGGAGGTGCTTTGATAGGAATATCAAAGGAACTTGTAAATTTCATCCAAATTTGAATTTAAACTCAAAACTGAGGAATAACTTATCAAATTGCCAAATGACTTTTGGATTTAAGTTCCTCAGAGCTGAAGTTTACAATGTGCCAAAAATTGGGATATTTAGGAGAGGAGGTGAGTGGGACCCAATTGTCATTGAGGAGAGGGGGAGACTTAGCACATAAGCAACGGTCTCTCTGTTCAGACTCGAACCGGATCACTGTTTTTCGCTCAAAGGACCGGACGCGCGCGCGCGCCACCGAGACCACGCGACCGCCAGCTCCCGAGCTGCTTCGACGTCGGTTCCCCTCGCCCTTATCGTCCTCCCACCGAGAGCGCACACCTCACAGCACCGAGCCACGTCTGAGCCACGCGCCCTCCTCGCCACAGCGCCGTTTCCGGGAGTCTTTGCCGCCGCCGCGTCCACACGCTCGGGCTCCTGTTGTCAACCCTCTCCCTGAGCCGTGGACACCCGGACGAGCTCAAAAGCAACGTCGCCCACACTCCCTGAAGCTGTCAAGGCCAGTTCTGAGGGTGCAGCGGGCTGCAATCGCCTCGGCGAGCCGGTTCTTCCCCGACGGACCAACCTCGGCGACTTGACTTCAAACCAAGCCACTCCGGTGTTTCACGCCCAACAAAGCCACGAGAAAGGTTTGTTACCACCTCTCCTTGCTGTCCACTGAGTTCGGGGTCAGTTCATGGGACCATCTAGCCGGAATTTGAGTTTTACTCACGGCGGTTTCTTTGGGTCGCCGGCTCCAGACCGGGAAATTCTCCCCCGAGGTGTGAGGGCTTCCAGTTGTGTGCTGGTGTCATGATCCTCAGCCTCCTACGGACCTCCTCGACCAAACAGCGCCCGATTCCATCAACCCTAGCCGAAGAAAGCCCAGTTTTTACACTGTCGCCGCAAAAACCACCTCGGGCGCACGGTGACAGCATAGCTAGCGGCCTCTCCAAGCAAAATTGAGCACACGTCGATGATCTACACCTTCCACCGATGCCGTAGCGCTAATCCTTTGTGCTTTTGGCGAGCTAGAACAGCGGTGCTACGTCGCCGAAGCTCGGTTAAGCCGCCACACCGTCGCGAGCTCGGTTAGGGCCGACGTCGGTGTGGGGAAACCCTCTCCCCGTGATCAGCTCACGAAATTAGGGGCTGACGGCAAGTTTGAGCACGGGAAGTGAACGGGGGCCTGGGTTCCGAAGTTTTCCGGCGAGCTCCGGCGGCGGGGGTCGCGTGGGAGCCGGAGGAAGATGAAGGTGGTCGGTCCCACCCGCCAGCGGCTGAACTTAAACATACGGTATTCTCTGTGGCCTCGGATCAAACTGTGACAATGCGGGAAAAGGTCTGTGGCCCCGTGTGGCTCGTGTTTCAGCGGTCGACACGTGGCCCTGTGGCCCGCAGTCAGGGTTTAAACTTTTTCCGAATTAATTTGAATTCCAGATTTGGTTCAAACTTTGGATCAGCATAACTTTTGCTAGAGAGCTCCAAATTTAGTGATTCAAATTGGGTTGGATTCAGGATGAAATGCTCTATCCAAATATGCAACCCAATTTGCATGAAAACCAATAGAAAATTCTGGAAAATTCATTAAAGCCTTTCAGAAAAAGAATTTTAGATGGAGTTTGGTTCATCCAAAATTCCCCAAATTTTGCCAGGATATTCTTCAGGATATTAGGAGACTCCTGTAAAAGTTTCAGCTCATTTGGAGTTGATTTAGTTAGGGTAATTCCAATTTCAAGTTTCTGTATTCAAATGAATACAGAAACATTTTCAGAGAATTTCCAAAACTTGGAGATTCAGTTCTAGCCATTCCTTAGCTCCAAAAATCCTAGGAAAATTCATACATACTCTCTGAGCTATGTAGGAAATTATGGTTCACTTAGATTTGCATGAAAGTGCAAGTTTAATCAGAATTAATTCCTTTATGCTTAAATGCTTAGGGAATTGTTCTGGGTGATCCACTTAGTGAAATGTTCTGAATTTTAGTCCAGAGGACTTTCTTGTGACAAGGAACCCCCCCAAGAAAATTGCCAGCTCCATTGGAGCCCTGGATCATTATGTCCTGTTCAACCTCATTAGGTGATCACCACCCAAGTGATGAACCTCTCTTCTCACTTGAGGATAGTGCTTAGACACACATCCAAACCACCACCCCAGTGTCATTTTAAATTCTTAAACAAAGTTCCAGTTTTAAACTTGTCTGTAGCATTTGTTAGCAAAAAGTTTTACAATTAAACATGTATGCATATTCATAACGTGTAGTGATTAAACGTGGAGAAGTAAAGAAGAAGGAGGAGTTGAGCTTGGATCAAGGAGCAAGAAGGCAGGGATTGAGCGTCAAGTCATCATCAGCAACTAACTTCATCTTATCTGACTCTAGTCACCTGCAAAACCAAGGCAAGCCCCGGTTTGCACTTAAGTTGTTTTTAAAGTTTTCCCTTTGTTCACTACATTTGGTCAAGTTTTGTATGTGCATTAGGTCAAGGATGTGTGATACTCCACTTGCATAACCAAACATGAACCCTGAGGTCAAGGGTAGAAATGGGTCATCGCTATAGAATAGGGCAATGCTAATTAGGCTAGGACATCCAGTAGAAGACGAGTAGTTGGAATCTACTCGCGAGCTATAGTTTAGAATATCATAAGTGTGGTTGGGAAAGGAAGCAAACTAAAATTTATATTTTCTAAAGATGAGACCGGGCAGAGGGGTTAGGCTGCGACAAGACGAGGTCTTGGTCGAGTAGCTCTGCCTGTGTCGGTTAAGGACAGATGCGTATGCCGCGTCCAGGAGCAAGTATTGAGTTGTGTACCGGATGCTTACTGATATATGGGAACTAGGAAACCGATGTACCAGGCTCACTGGATTGTAGAGGCATACCACATCGTCTCGTTAGACCTATGAGCCCGAGACGGCGCGACCGGTTCTACAGTTTAGTGTCCTGAGAAAGGTTGCCACATACGACGTAATGAAGGACGCCAGAGTTGGGTCTTCAGAGGCGGGCGTATGTGTCGAGTTATCCGGGTAGTGTTTGATTCGAATCACCGTCCCTCGCGGTTATTGAGTACCGCTTTCTCCCATGTTGTGACGTAGTTAATCAACTTGTGTGGAAACAGTTTGCAAAAGTATAAATGCTGTTATGATTATGTTAAGTTGCGTGAAAACCATGTTTGAAGTAGAGATAGAGCTAACTAAAGTTATTTTCTACCTTGGGGCAAGTAACATTGGAATGAAGCGTTTCTTGTTTGATTGTGGAGTTCCAATGTTGCTGACCGCAAGGTCATTATTAATATGGCTAAAATTTGAAAGTTAAGGATGAACTAATAGGCGAGTCTTTTCGCAAATGACAGGCTTAGGTCTTAGGTTACTTTCACTAGAGTTTCATGTCTTAGGAGAGACGGTTAAGTCTTGCTGAGCCTTTGTGCTCACTCTTGCTATATAAGTGGTTTTGCAGGTAAACCTCGACGCTATAAAGAGGGTTGTCCGGTGAGACTCGGAAACTTCCGAGTCATGTCACACTTGGAGAACCTAGCCGCTGCCTTGTCTTCGTGTTGCTAGCGAGAGGAGTCCGCAGGCTGGACCTCTTCTCGGTGCTTCATAATTATTCAACGTGAGCTGGTTATAGACTTCCGCTGTAGCTATTTTGTGTAAAGTATTTACAAAGAATAATTGTAACCTTCCGCTTTTGATTTATGTAATACTGTGTTCCTTATATGTGTGCTGTTGGGTGCCGCATAACACGGCACCACCCAATGCGATTCCTCGGGCAAGGCGTCACGGCCTCGTGATGGAGGTCGGGCCCCCTCAGCGTGGTATCAGAGCCGCATTGGTAATAGCACACGGAATAATGATGGTATTACGACAAAAACTTAGGATACGGTGAGGAAACGGTATTAGGCCCACATAAGGACTATAGTAGTATAGTTACTTAAAGTGGCAAGACTAACATATGTGTTTTAATTCTGAACTTTCATTATGTAACGACGCACCTATGCTCAGGTAAGAATGGTAAGGAACGCCACCGAAAGCGGTTCAATTTCGGTTAGCTCCCCTGACGAGGAAAGTGGTTCAGGGTTAGATCTCACAGCTTGGTGTGAGATGTCAATATGAAACTCTTGGACTCTTCATGTTCCTGAGTTCATATGAAACGCTGATCCCTAGCGCGCATTAGGCAAGTAAGTGGAGACCCCATCGTGTGGTCAGTAACGCGATAGTGTGTTCATCTGGAAGTAGCCCAGGAGGACATACGCAGCGCTTGCCATCGGCGTGCCCTGCAGGGCCGTAGGTGGTATCCGTTGGGTTGATAACATTCCCAACCGTGACGACCCGTTCATGACATACTCGGGTTCCCCGTCGTGTGGTGTTGAAACACGATCACGTACCTTGAGACGTGACTTAACTCAAGGACGGCCGTATGACAATGATACGGGCGTTTGTATTTATTTTCAATTATAGAACTGCCTGAAATGAAACAACCTTTGAGTGCACCACTATTGAGTGATCTTCTGCAGGTACTAACCACGTACGTATCCCGTGTAGTACACGTGTGCGAGAGACCGTCTTAGTGCCACTGATAAAACGGATATGCCGGTATAATCCGGTTTAGGAATTTCTTTTGGTGAGGCTACGTAGTACCGACATGTTCTTACGGTGCATCGACACCGTACTACACTTAATAACCTCTTCCCTAAGAAGAAATGATTCATGAACTAACTTTTAACTAAAAATGGAAGTTTAAAACAAGTAGTAGCTACTGAACTCTTATTTTGAGCTAAGATTCAAATGAGAGTATTACTAGGTATCAAAGTTTTCAATAAAAAAAACAGAGTGCTCTGTTTCTGGCAGGAATTCTTGCTGGGCTTTACCAGAGCATAACTCTGAGTATATTTAACCCATTGAGGTGTATGATACAGTTCTGGAAAGATTTTTAAGTGCTCTAGAACTCCTTTGTAGACCTCCAGAGCAAAATCACACGTTACGTTGGTGAAAAGTCCAGTTGAAGGAAAACTGTTCAGAACCAGGACAGTAGCAAAAACCTCTCTGGACCTTTCTGTTTTTATGCCATAACTTCCTGTAGAAAAATCCTTAAGGAGCACATAAGTACTTGTTGGAAAGCTACTGAAGTTTATTAAAACATTGGTATTGAACTCAAGTCTAGAATCTGTTGATAACTTGAGTAAAATTTGGAGTTTGTGTGAGCTGGTCAGGGTAGTCCCGCTGATTAGCTTAGCGTACATAAGATTGGTTTAAACATGAATGTGGTTATGCTTTCATAAAGTTCATGACTTGTTCATGTTTTACTTATCTTTACTTACTACTGAGATAGAATTTTGATTGACTCAAAATTTTGTTTCGTGCAGTATGGTACGCACACATTCTCAAATGGAGCTTGGAGATTCAAGTCGAGGTGGGAATGACTCGACTTCATCACAAGAGCCATCGCCAACCGGATTGGCCGAAAGTATGGCGAAGATGAATGAAACTCTCCAAACCATAGTTCAGCAAGGCATAGATCGAGAAGTTCAACATCACATGCCCACCCAGAGCACGTATCTGGATTTCTTGGCGACACAACCGCCGGTATTCTCCGAGGCGGCTGACCCTTGTGAAGCAAATCACTGGTTACGTGTCATCGAGTCCAAGTTTGGGTTGATCCAATGTGATGAATTCTCAAAGACTCTATATGCCGCTCAGCAGCTTCACGGCTTTGCTGGAGCATGGTGGGCAGAGTACCTTGCTGTTCAACCAGCAGGACATCGTGTCACATGGGCGGAGTTCCAGGCTGCATTTCGTGCTCGTTTCATCCCTGCGGGCATAATGCAAACCAGTCTGGATGAGTTCTGGAGTCTGAAGCAAGGGGACATGAGTGTTATTGAGTATGCAATGGAATTCAATCGCTTAGCTCAATATATCCCTGACTATATGAAATCACCATCCATGAGGGGTTATCATTTTTATCGAGGGCTGACTGCTAGGCTGCGATGTGAATTGGCTCAAGTTAGCCAAGAGAATTTTGATGAGTTCGTGAGCTGTGCTATTGCTCAAGAATATTATTCCAACCTTTACCTCAAAGAAAAGAGGGAGAGGGACTCATCACAAGATGAAGACAATCGTCTACCTCAGAAGTATCGGTTGGTAATCCGTTCACCTTCCGGTCGAGAGATTCCACAAGAGGTGCAGTCATTCTGGGAGTGTGACGACTCTTCTACTCCACAGAGGTCTTATTCACCTCTACCGCAGCAGCAACTTATTTCTTATGCACCTCAGTATCCACAAGGTGCACTAGAATATTATTACCCTCAAGAGGCTGAAAATGAACAAGGTGACTTCTCAGCTGAACCAAGTGCTGTCCCACTTTATATTGACAATGAGCTCAACGTCAATAAAGCGACTGAACCAAGCAGCAACGCTATGTCTGCGGGTCCAGTTCCACAGAGTGATCTTGGGCAGCAAAGAAAAGCTATGTCCAAAGTGGGGACAGTTAATTATGTGTCAGTCGATGATCTGCCAAAGGGAGGACCTGTTCTTGCCGGCAGGTTCACCTTAAATGACAAGCCGGTTGTCATTTTATTCGACTCTGGTGCGACACATAACTTCATTAGCAGGGCAACGGTGATCCGGGATCAGATCTCCACCACTATCACGAAAGGTTCCTACCTTATTCATTCGCCAGGTGGAGACATAGCAACTAATGAAGTCGTCTCTCGAGCACCACTTTGCTTGGGTGGAAAAATTTATCCTACCACCCTCATCATTCTCGAAGACCAGGGAATCAATGCCATATTGGGAATATCATGGTTGACCTTCCATAAGGCTGTTCTGGACATCGAGAACAGGAGTGTTCACTTGGACTCTCCACTTCACGGACGTCAAACATTGTATCTCGGCGAAGCGGTTTCCAAAGACCCGGAAGTATGTAATTCCGAGGCTTGCAAATTAGAAGACATTCCGGTAGTCCGTGAATATACGGACGTGTTTCCCGAAGATCTTCCAGGCCTACCACCTGAGCGCGAGGTGGAGTTCAAAATAGAGTTGATACCGGGAACCACGCCGATCTCTCGGAGACCATACAAAATGGCTCCGAATGAATTAGCCGAGCTGAAGGAGCAACTCAAAGATCTGATGGACAAGGGGTTTATTCATCCAAGTTCATCACCATGGGGTTGCTCAGCTTTGTTTGTGAAAAAGAAGGATGAGAGGCTGAGGCTATGCGTCGATTATCGTCCTTTAAATGCTGTGACCATAAAGAACAAGTATCCACTACCAAGAATTGATATCCTCTTCGATCAGCTAGTGGGTGCTAAAGTCTTCTCCAAGATGGACTTAAGGTCGGGATATCATCAAATCAAGATTCGCAAGGAAGATGTCCCGAAAACAGCATTCTCGACAAGATACGGACTCTATGAGTATCTTGTCATGTCATTTGGGCTGACCAATGCTCCGGCCCACTTTATGTATCTTATGAACTCGGTGTTCATGCCGGAGCTGGATCAGTTCGTCGTGGTATTCATCGACGACATATTGGTCTACTCCAAATCTGAAGAGGAACACGCTAAACATTTGCATATTGTGCTCCAACGACTGAGAGATCACAAGCTCTATGCAAAGTTTAGTAAATGTGAATTCTGGATCAACCAAGTGCCATTTCTTGGGCACATTATTTCAGCAGAAGGCATTGCTGTTGATCCAAGCAAGATTGAACAAGTGCTGAAGTGGAAGTCTCCAACATCAGTCCATGAAGTTCGTAGCTTCTTGGGTTTGGCTGGATATTATCGGAGGTTCATCCCGAGCTTCTCAAAAATCTCCAAACCTATGACAGAGCTACTGAAGAAGGGCATCAAGTATGATTGGAGCAAGCCATGTGAGGAAGCTTTTCAAGCGTTGGTGAAACACCTCACAACAACCCCGGTTCTAGCTCAACCGGATACAACCAAGCCTTTTGATGTTTATTGTGATGCATCCGGCGTCGGGCTTGGTTGTGTACTCATGCAAGGAGGACGTGTGGTCGCATATGGATCACGGCAATTACGGAATCATGAGCAACATTATCCAACTCATGATCTCGAGCTTGCTGCCGTGGTACTAGCTTTGAAGATGTGGAGACATTACCTATTGGGAAATCTGGTTCATCTCTACACCGACCACAAGAGTTTGAGGTACATATTCACTCAGAAAGAGTTGAATATGTGACAACGGCGATGGTTGGAGTTGATCAAGGACTATGAGATTGAAATTCATTATCATCCGGGCAAGGCAAATGTGGTTGCCGATGCACTCAGCCGGAAGTCTCATATTCATAACCTATCCATCACGCCGATAGAAGAGGGAGAACCAAGTCTTTACTTGGTTCCATTTGGAGCCCTACATAACCTAGCCCTCATACCCACAATAAAAGAGGAGGTTATGGCAGCTCAAAAGAAAAGCCAAGGGCATGGCTCATATCAGAAGGAGATTGAAGAATGGGGAAATGAAATGTTTCCGGTTAGATGAGGAAGATACCTTGTGGTTCAAGGACCGGATAGTCGTACCCCGTGATATGAGGCTGCGGAAGAAAATTTTGGATGAGGCTCACTTATCCAAATTTTCTATTCATCTGGGCAGCAACAAGATGTACCAAGAATTGAGGACTAAATTTTGGTGGACCCGGATGAAGAGAGAAGTTGCTAAATACGTATCTGAATGTGATACGTGTCGAAGAGTTAAGGCCGACCATGTGAAGAAATCGGGCTTGCTGCGACCGCTACAAATACCGGCATGGAAGTGGGAAGACTTGAGTATGGATTTCATCGTTGGGTTGCCGATGACCTCCCACCACCATGATTCGATTTGGGTAATCGTTGACCGATTAACCAAATCGGCACGTTTCATTCCGGTGCATACCAACTACAGCGCCAAGCAGTATGCGGAATAGCACGAATCTTATGCCTGCATGGAGTTCCCCGTACCATTGTCTCCGACAGAGGATCGCTGTTCATATCCTGTTTCTGGGAACAGCTACACACATCCTTGGGAACTAAATTGATTCGAAGCTCCACGTATCACCCTCAAACCGATGGACAAACTGAGAGGGTGAATCAAATACTTGAAGATATGCTGAGAGCATGTGTCATCCACCACGGTAAGAGCTGGGATGATCACTTACCGTTGGCGGAGTTCTCATATAACAACGGGTATCAATCAAGTATCAAAATGGCGCCTTATGAAGCTCTCTACGGCCGGAAGTGCCGCACACCCTTGAACTAGTGTGAATCTGGCGAGAGAGTTGTTTACGGGATTGATCTCGTAAATGAAGCCGAAGAGCGGGTAAAGCTTATTCAAGCAAATCTGAAAGCCGCTCAGTCCAGGCAAAAGAGCTATGCGGATAAGAGACGTCGCCCTCTGAACTTTCAAGTTGGAGACCACGTCTACCTCCGCGTATCTCCTATGAAGGGCATTCACCGATTCGGAGTGAAAGGGAAACTAGCTCCGCGTTTTATCGGTCCCTTCGCCATCATTGACAGGCGTGGACCCGTGGCATACCGTTTGGAGTTGCCGGCAACCTTAGCCGGAGTACATAACGTCTTCCACATATCTCAGTTGCGGAAGTGTTTAAAAGTTCCAACAGAGATTATCACGGGAGACATAGAAAATTTGAAGCCGGACCTCACGTATGTTGAACAACCAACCCGGATAATTGAGGAAAAGACTCGCGAAACCAGAAATCGGACGCTGCGATTTTTCAAGGTGCTATGGGAAAATCACACGTCTGACGAAGCTACATGGGAAAGCGAGGAGTATTTGCAACGCAATCATCCGGAGTTGTTAGAGGCTTATATGTAGTAGTTGTCCTCTCCACCTTGACCTTAATCATGAATCTCGGGACGAGATTCTTTTTAAGGGGGGAGGAATGTAAAAGTCCCAAAACTTGTAAATAGAAAACTTGAGCTATGGATGAAGTTGAGTTTAAATACAAGAAATGGGACTTACAAAAAACTTTTGTTTACTCATGAAAGTGTTGGCATGTGCTATAAAACTTTGAAATCAGTTTGAAATAAGAGGGCCACTTCCAAAAAGAAGAAGGGCATGTTTCAAAAGAGGAAATTCAAACTGTTGTTTAAAAAGTTGTATTTGCAATGACCAACTCAAAGATCAGAGGGCATATTCAAACTCCCCAGGTTGAAATTGTAGAGGGGGCAAATTTGGAGCAAATTTGGAGGTGCTTTGATAGGAATATCAAAGGAACTTGTAAATTTCATCCAAATTTGAATTTAAACTCAAAACTGAGGAATAACTTATCAAATTGCCAAATGACTTTTGGATTTAAGTTCCTCAGAGCTGAAGTTTACAATGTGCCAAAAATTGGGATATTTAGGAGAGGAGGTGAGTGGGACCCAATTGTCATTGAGGAGAGGGGGAGACTTAGCACATAAGCAACGGTCTCTCTGTTCAGACTCGAACCGGATCACTGTTTTTCGCTCGAAGGACCGGACGCGCGCGCGCGCCACCGAGACCACGCGACCGCCAGCTCCCGAGCTGCTTCGACGTCGGTTGCCCTCGCCCTTATCGTCCTCCCACCGAGAGCGCACACCTCACAGCACCGAGCCACGTCTGAGCCACGCGCCCTCCTCGCCACAGCGCCGTTTCCGGGAGTTTTTGCCGCCGCCGCGTCCACACGCTCGGGCTCCCGTCGTCAACCCTCTCCCTGAGCCGTGGAAACCCGGACGAGCTCAAAAGCAACGTCGCCCACACTCCCTGAAGCTGTCAAGGCCAGTTCCGAGGGTGCAGCGGGCTGCAATCGCCTCGGCGAGCTGGTTCTTCCCCGACGGACCAACCTCGGCGACTTGACTTCAAACCAAGCCACTCCGGTGTTTCACGCCCAACAAAGCCACGAGAAAGGTTGGTTACCACCTCTCCTTGCTGTCCACTGAGTTCGGGGTCAGTTCATGGGACCATCTAGCCGGAATTTGAGTTTTACTCACGGCGGTTTCTTTGGGTCGCCGGCTCCAGACCGGGAAATTCTCCCCCGAGGTGTGAGGGCTTCCAGTTGTGTGCTGGTGTCATGATCCTCAGCCTCCTACGGACCTCCTCGACCAAACAGCGCCCGATTCCATCAACCCTAGCCGAAGAAAGCCCAGTTTTTACACTGTCGCCGCAAAAACCACCTCGGGCGCACGGTGACAGCATAGCTAGCGGCCTCTCCAAGCAAAATTGAGCACACGTCGATGATCTACACCTTCCACCGATGCTGTAGCACTAATCCTTCGTGCTTTTGGCGAGCTAGAACAGCGGTGCTACGTCGCCGAAGCTCGGTTAAGCCGCCACACCGTCGCGAGCTCGGTTAGGGCCGACGTCGGTGTGGGGAAACCCTCTCCCCGTGATCAGCGCACGAAATTAGGGGCTGACGGCAAGTTTGAGCACGGGAAGTGAACGGGGGCCTGGGTTCCAAAGTTTTCCGGCGAGCTCCGGCGGCGGGGGTCGCGCGGGAGCCGGAGGAAGACGAAGGTGGTCGGTCCCACCCGCCAGCGGCTGAACTTAAACATACGGGATTCTCTGTGGCCTCGGATCAAACTGTGACAATGCGGGAAAAGGTCTGTGGCCCCGTGTGGCTCGTGTTTCAGCGGTCGACACGTGGCCCTGTGGCCCGCAGTCAGGGTTTAAAATTTTTCCGAATTAATTTGAATTCCCGATTTGGTTCAAACTTTGGATCTGCATAACTTTTGCTAGAGAGCTCCAAATTTAGTGATTCAAATTGGGTTGGATTCAGGATCAAATGCTCTATCCAAATATGCAACCCAATTTGCATAAAAACCAATAGAAAATTGTGGAAAATTCTTTAAACTTTTCAGCAAAAGAATTTTAGAGAGAATTTGGTTCATCCAAAATTCCCCAAATTTTGCCAGGATATTCTTCAGGATATTAGGAGATTCCTGTAAAAGTTTCAGCTCATTTGGAGTTTATTTAGTTAGGATAATTCCAATTTCAAATTTCTGTATTCAAATGAATACAGAAACATTTTGAGAGAATTTCCAAAACTTGGAGATTCAGTTCTAGCCATTCCTTAGCTCCAAAAATCCTAGGAAAATTCATACATACTCTCTGAGCTATGTAGGAAATTATGGTTCACTTAGATTTGCATGAAAGTGCAAGTTTAATCAGAATTAATTCCTTTATGCTTAAATGCTTAGGGAATTGTTCTGGGTGATCCACTTAGTGAAATGTTCTGAATTTTGGTCCAGAGGACTTTCTTGTGACAAGGAACCCCCCCAAGAAAATTCCCAGCTCCATTGGAGCCCTGGATCATTATGTCCTGTTCAACCTCATTAGGTGATCACCACCCAAGTGATGAACCTCTCTTCTCACTTGAGGATAGTGCTTAGACACACATCCAAACCACCACCCCAGTGTCATTTTAAATTCTTAAACAAAGTTCCAGTTTTAAACTTGTCTGTAGCATTTGTTAGCAAAAAGTTTTACAATTAAACATGTATGCATATTCATAACGTGTAGTGATTAAACGTGGAGAAGTAAAGAAGAAGGAGGAGTTGAGCTTGGATCAAGGAGCAAGAGGGCAGGGATTGAGCGTCAAGTCATCATCAGAAACTAACTTCATCTTATCTGACTCTAGTCACCTGCAAAACCAAGGCAAGCCCCGGTTTGCACTTAAGTTGTTTTTAAAGTTTTCCCTTTGTTCACTACATTTGGTCAAGGTTTGTATGTGCATTAGGTCAAGGATGTGTGATACTCCACTTGCATAACCAAACATGAACCCTGAGGTCAAGGGTAGAAATGGGTCATCGCTATAGAATAGGGCAATGCTAATTAGGCTAGGACATCCGGTAGAAGACGAGTAGTTGGAATCTACTCGCGAGCTATAGTTTAGAATATCATAAGTGTGGTTGGGAAAGGAAGCAAACTAAAACTTATATTTTCTAAAGATGAGACCGGGCAGAGGGGTTAGGCTGCGACAAGACGAGGTCTTGGTCGAGTAGCTCTGCCTGTGTCGGTTAAGGACCGATGCGTATGCCGCGTCCAGGAGCAAGTATTGAGTTGTGTACCGGATGCTTACTGATATATGGGAACCAGGAAACCGATGTACCAGGCTCACTGGATTGTAGAGGCATACAACATCGTCTCGTTAGACCTATGAGCCCGAGACGGCGCGACCGGTTCTACAGTTTAGTGTTCTGAGAAAGGTTGCCACATACGACGTAATGAAGGACGCCAGAGTTGGGTCTTCAGAGGCGGGCGTATGTGTCGAGTTATCCGGGTAGTGTTTGATTCGAATCACCGTCCCTCGCGGTTATTGAGTACCGCTTGCTCCCATGTTGTGACGTAGTTAATCAACTTATGTGGAAACAGTTTGCAAAAGTATAAATGCTGTTATGATTATGTTAAGTTGCATGAAAACCATGTTTGAAGTAGAGATAGAGCTAACTAAAGTTATTTTCTACCTTGGGGCAAGTAACATTGGAATGAAGCGTTTCTTGTTTGATTGTGGAGTTCCAATGTTGCTGACCGCAAGGTCATTATTAATATGGCTAAAATTTGAAAGTTAAGGATGAACTAATAGGCGAGTCTTTTCGCAAATGACAGGCTTAGGTCTTAGGTTACTTTCACTAGAGTTTCATGTCTTAGGAGAGACGGTTAAGTCTTGCTGAGCCTTTGTGCTCACTCTTGCTATATAAGTGGTTTTGCAGGTAAACCTCGACGCTATAAAGAGAGTTGTCCGGTGAGACTCGGAAACTTCCGAGTCATGTCACACTTGGAGAACCTAGCCGCTGCCTTGTCTTCGTGTTGCTAGCGAGAGGAGTCCGCGGGCTGGACCTCTTCTCGGTGCTTCATAATTATTCAACGTGAGCTGGTTATAGACTTCCGCTGTAGCTATTTTGTGTAAAGTATTTACAAAGAATAATTGTAACCTTCTGCTTTTGATTTATGTAATACTGTGTTCCTTATATGTGTGCTGTTGGGTGCCGCATAACACGGCACCACCCAATGCGATTCCTCGGGCAAGGCGGCACGGCCTCGTGATGGAGGTCGGGCCCCCTCACTACTTCTCCTCGCTTGTCCAAAATCTTAAATGGCCCGATGTAGCGAGGTGCTAACTTGCCTTTGACGTTGAAACGTTGTTGGCCTCGGATAGGTTATACCTTAAGGTATACGAAGTCTCCTACTTCGAAAGTCAACTTCCTTAGCCTATTGTGCGCATAGCCTTTCTGTCGTGACTGAGCAGCCTTCATGTTCTCCCGTATTGTTTGGACTTGCTTCTCAGCTTCTTGCAGCAGTTCGGGTCCAAACACTTGGTTCTCTCTGGTCTCGTTCCAAAACAACGGCGTTCTACACCGTCTACCGTACAATGCTTCGAAAGGTGACATCTTCAAGCTAGCTTGATAGCGGTTGTTATAGGAGAATTCGGCATACGGAAAGCTCCTATCCCAACTATGCCCATGTTTCAAGGCGCAAGCTCTCAACTTGTCCTCCAAAACTTGGTTTGTCCATTATGTTTGTCCATCAGTCTGCGGGTGGTAGGCGGAGCTAAAATCCAGTCGTGTACCCATAGACTCATGCAGCTTCCTCCAGAACCTGTAGGTAAACTGAGAACCCCGAACTGAGACTGTCCTCTTCGGGACTCCATGGCGGCACACGATTTGCTCCATGTACAGCTCGGCTAGATCTGCCACGCGGTACGTGGTTTTAACAGGAAGAAAATGAGCGGTTTTCGTCAATCGGTCCACGATTACCCAGATGTAGTCGTAACCCGATCGAGTATGTAGCAATCTGACGATGAAATCCATACTGATGTCTTCCCACTTCCACTCAGGTACCTTCAGTGGTTGCAGCAGTCCAGCGGGTCTTTGATGTTCGGGCCTTCACCCATTGGCATGTGTCGCATAAGGCAACATACTCGGCTCTGTCCCTTTTCATACCATCCCACCAATAACAAGTTTTTAGGTCCTTGTACATCTTGGTACTTCCGGGATGTATGGAATAAGGTGAGTCATGTGCCTCCTTTAATATCTTGTTGTGGCGGACCGGGATCCGCTCATCCAGGATCGCAGAGGGTTATGCCGCACGATGCGACACACGACAGCACACGTCATAAGGACACAATATATTACATGGAAAACCAACTGAACTGTACAAACAGGTACAAACTTCAGTTACAAACTATTGTTTATATTACACAGCGGAAGTCTAAATTATACAACTCACACCCGCCTATCTAGCAAAAGTCGGTTGCCCCGCCCTAGGGCAACCCACACTAGCTGCACATCTCAGCTCAGCGCGGCGTGTACGACTCCAACTCAGCCGTGGTCCCCGACGGAGGGTAACCCTCGCCGGTGGACTCGTAATCCGAGTACGTGGGTGGCTCCTCACCTGAAAAACACATAAGCAGCAACCGTGAGCACGAGGGCTCAACAAGACTTAACCGACTCACCTAGGCATGAAACTCTACATGAGGTGTACAATGAACATGGGATGGTAGAATTGCAGCAAACGGACGCGCCTATAGTTGATCCTTAGTTCGTCTTTTAGCCAAAAGTTAATCGTTTATGAATCTGAAATTTAGTAAGCAATATTTGGTGGCATACATGTAACAATACAATTTTATCATACAGCAGAATTGAATCAAAACATTCCATAAATTATCTACATTACGATGCAGTGAACAAGCGGTACTCGTCACCGCGAGGGACGGCGAATCGACTCGATATACACCTGCAGGGAAACCCAAAGAGCACGTCACGCACGCCCACCCGTGGAGCTGCACAGCACGCTCACTCGATGTCGTACGGGAAAAAATTTCGCCCAACAGCCCAACCGTTGAACCGGTCGCACCGAAACGAGCAGGAGGTTCCCTACACGGAGCATCTCTCTATGCCCGCTAGCAGATTTCCACGTTGCTGCCCTCAGCCTACACCTATAAATCGGTGCGCTATGCCTCGACGCCCGGAGGTTTAGGTTACATCGGTTTATCGGGGCCCATATATCGATATGACTTCGGTATATTCAATACTTGTTCAGAAGGGCCGCACAAGGATCGGTCCTCAATCGACACGGACAGGGCCGCGCACATAAGACTTCCTCTTGCTGCGCCCTAGCCCTTGCCTAGTCTCATTTTCATTACTGAAGTGATCTCACATCACTCGAACCAATCCCGTGTGTCTCACGCCTAAACTCGCGAGTAGATTCCAACTACTCGACTTGTACCGAAGTCCTACAAATCGTTAAGCATAGCCTGTCTAGTCGAGGCCTTAGACACTACCCTCACTCTTATGGGAACATCTGTTTATGCAATTGGGTTTCATCCACCCTACACCTAGTGCACATACATACTTCACACTAGACATGTAAACAAAGTAAAACTTTATAAAAAGGGTTAATGCAAACAGGGGCTTGCCTTGTTGCTGCTGGTCAGTGGTTAGGTCTTCTTCCGGAAGGAGGAAGTCGAGCACTTCCTGAGTCTCCTCGCCTTCAGCGACTATACGTTAATGAATATGCACATAAGTTTAATTGTAAAGATTCTGCTACAAGTTCTACTAACAAGTTTTTAACAACTGGAACTTTGTTTAAGAATTTAAAATGAAACTGGGGCTAGTGATTTGGGTTTGGACCTAAGCACATGATCAAGTGCTAAGTGGTTTTCCCCCTCTTCCATATTGATCACCTCAAGTGGTTAAACAGAACAGGGGTGATCCAGAGCTCCAATGGAGCTGAGAATTTTCATGTGAGTTCCTTGTCACACGAAAACCCTCTGGACCAAAGATTAGCACTTTTTATTGAGTGGTTTGTTCAGAATAATTTTCTAAGCAATTAAGCAAAGAAGAATTAATTCTGGGATAACCCCTATGTTCATGCCAAAATTAGTGAACTACAATTTCAATTATAGCTCATAGAGTTTGCATGAATTGTCCTAGCATTTTTGGAGCTAAGATTTGCCCAGAACTGAATTTCCAAGTTTTGGAAATTCTCTGAAAATGTTTCTGTATTTAAGTGAATACAGCATCTTCAAATCTGAATTGCCCTGATAAAATCAACTCCAAATGGTCTGATACTTTTACAGCAGTTCACTAACATCCTAAAGAATATTCTGGCAAAATTTGAGGATTTTTGGATGAACCAAACTCCCTCTAAAATTCTTTTTCTGAAAAGATTTAAATAATTTTCCAGAGTGAAATAGTGGGTTTCATCTGAATTGCGTTGCATATTTGGATAGAGCTATGCAAGATGAATCCAACCCAATTTGAATCACTAAATATGGAGCTTCCTAGCAAAAGTTAGGAGGTTCTAAAGTTTGAACTAAATCTGAAAATCCAAATAAACCGGGGAAAAGTTTAAATTCTGACCGTGGGCCCATCACACACGTGTCACTGCTGGAGCTGAGCCACACGGGCCACAGACCCCTTCCCGCGCAGCCACACTGGATCCCGGGACCGCAATCGATCAGCAATTTAAACCTCCCATCGCTGACACGTGGGGCCCGCCGGTCGTCTTCCTCCTCGGGCCGGTTTCTTTTCCCGCGCCGCCCCCTCGCAGGCACCTCACTGGAGCTCGCCGGAACCGGCTTCCCGGCCACCTCTAGGCTGGAAACTCGCCGCCTGTGAGTTTGGGACGTCAGGGAATACGTCTACGGGGTTGGCTCGGGCTGCCGGTGGCTGGAACACGGTCGGCGACGTGCGCACCCCTCGGTGAAGCTTCAGCGCCGTGGCCCGAGTACCCTAGCCCGCCAAAAGTTCGGTGAAAGGGCTCTACAGCACCAGTGGCCGCTGAGAAAGATCGTCCCTGGTGCTGGAGCAGCCCGGAGGTGGCTCTAACCTAGTTGTCACCGTGAGCCCGATCCTCCCCGCCATAACTGCGGTTGGAAAAACGGAAAATACGCCGGCTACAGCCATAATCAAGCTAGGGTTGCGAAGTAAACTTGGGCGCCGTCAAGTCTAGCTCCTGTGAGTGCAGTTTGATGGGCTCTAAGCAAATAGAAGTCGGGAATTTGTGGATTTCGTACCAGAAGGTGGTTCTGCACCGGCTGAGAGTAGTTTGCAAAATACGCCGGCGACGATCAGTCACTTGGTCCAAGCTATGGTGTCGAGCAGCGTGGAGTCTTGGCGCGTCCAAAACTGCTCTTGCTCGGCCGTGAAAAGCCCTCTGCCGAGCTGCCCACGGGAGCTCCTTCACTCGGTTCTTGTCAGCTGCCGTGAAAAACGCAAGTCCCTCGGGTTGCTGTGGCTTAGCTCGACTGGGGATGGTGCGAGGAGGTCGTGGGATGTCTAGTGATGCTGTTTTGCTGGGTTGCCGACGCTTGCATGCGAGAGGAAATCGCTCCCGAGTGAATTGACCACAGCGGCTGCTCCTCGGTGTTCTATCGTGCGAGAGGAGTAGAACATGGCCTTCGATGCTGTGGCAAAACGGGGCACAGCCGGGAGTAACTATCCCCCCACGAGGAGCTTGCCAGCGTGAAGAAACCGACCCCGGGGTGAGCTGTGGTGGCATCTCGGTGGCGCCCGTGGACTCCTCGGCCCTGTTCGAGTGAGCAATACTTAACCCCGAAGGCTGCTGATCTTTATGCATTTTTAACCTCCCCAATGACAGGTGGGTCCCACCAGTCAGCGCTCCCCTATCCCTCAAAAGATCTCCAAAAACATGGCAAGTGACCAATTCAAATATTTGGAGCTAAAACTGAGCTACATTTGTATAGTTGGGAAAATTTCCCCCAAATTCAAATGTATATTTGAATTCTTTGCACATTTGAATCCTTTTTGGAAAAATGGGTAGCAAACCTTTTCAAAAATTACTGAAACTTTGCCTACCCACTAATTTGGACCTAAGGAATCCAAATATGCACTTTGATTCTTGTGTTAGCTGCATCAACCAAGAGTTTGAATACAACAGTTTTGAATCACCATCATGTCCTCCCCTCATTTGAATTTTGAGTTGGACATTAGTTCAAATTCTGATTTTCAAACCCTCCCATTGCACTTGAGTACTTCAACTCGGTGGTCTTAATCCAACTAGAGTCCAAACATGCAAATGACTCTAAGTTGGTTTTAGAACAACCTCTCATGTGTTATCATATGTGTAGAAAGTTTGAACCAATACCCTCTTGATGGAGGTTACATGCTCTTCACAATTCTTCACAAGATATTCACAACAAAACTGTGCTGTCGTGAGGTGATGAAAAGTATTTGCAAGTCACTTTTCTTGGGCTTTTACATCCCTCCCCCCTTAAAAGAATCTCGTCCCGAGATTACAAAAGAAGAGACAGCGATGTACTAGGTACTTACCCGTGCTGAGACGCCATGAACTCCGGGT
This sequence comes from Neostapfia colusana, assembly GCA_030760725.1. Taxonomy (NCBI): domain Eukaryota; kingdom Viridiplantae; phylum Streptophyta; class Magnoliopsida; order Poales; family Poaceae; genus Neostapfia; species Neostapfia colusana. Next base: position 38,809,920 of record JASWHV010000002.1, on the reverse strand, counting down.
AATTTGAGCGAAGGAATTCCTCGCTCACCCACGTCGCTTCTTCGGCGGTGTGGTTGCTCCAGAGTATTTTGTGGAACCACAACGTTCGGCTACACGTGGTTCGGGCTTTCTCATCAATAATCGTCACAGGATATTCATCATACGTTAAATCCGGTTGCAATTCGCTGATGTCTCTGGTAGGAACAGCGGCTGTATGCTTCAGGCATTTTCGCAGTTGCGAAACATGGAAAACGTCATGAACACAAGCAAGAGATGCCGGTACCTCCAGTCTATACGCCGCTGGTCCACTCTTCTCGGTGATAGCATAGGGTCCAATGAAACGGGGAGCGAGCTTCGCCTTCACACCGAACCGGTGCACGCCCTTCATCGGAGACACGCGGAGGTACATGTGTTCCCCGACCTCAAAGTGCAGAGGTCTACGCCTCTTATCAGCGTAGCTCTTTTGCCAGGATTGACCGGCCTTCAAATTAGCTTGAATCGTCCGAACGCGCTCTTCGGCGTCGTTCACCACATCAACCCCGAATGTGACCCTTTCACCGGACTCGCACCAGTTTAATGGGTTGCGGCATTTGCGACCGTAGAGAGCTTCGTAGGGTGCCATCTTGATACTCGCCCGATAGCCGTTGTTGTACGAGAATTCCGCCAACGGTAGGTGATCATCCCAGTTCCTACCGTGGTGGATGGCACATGCTCTCAACATGTCTTCCAGAACCTGATTCACCCTCTCTGTTTGGCCATCTGTCTGAGGGTGGTAGGCGGAGCTCCTAATCATCTTAGTACCCAAAGCAGCGTGTAGCTGCTCCTAAAAGCGAGATACAAATAATGCACCTCGATCTGGGACGATGGTCTTGGGTACCCCATATAAGCATAGAATCTTTTCTATGTACAGTTCCGCATATTTGCCGGCATTGTAACGTGTATTCACCGGGATGAAGTCAGCCGTCTTGGTTAACCGGTCAACGATTACCCAAATGGAATCATGTTTTTGGAAGTTAGGGGCAATCCCATAATGAAATCCATGTTCACATCTTCCCATTTCCATGCCGGGATCTTCAGGGGTTGCAGCAGCCCTGATTTCTTCATATGATCAGCTTTCACTCGTCTACACGTATCGCACTCGGATACGTACTTCGCTACCTCTCGCTTCATCCGTGTCCACCAAAATTTCTTTTTCATGTCTTAGTACATTTTGTTACTGCCCGGATGAATGGAGTATTTAGACAAGTGAGCCTCATCGAGGATCTTTTTCCTCAGTTCCATATCCCGTGGTACGACTATGCGGTCATTGAACCATAGCGTCCCCTCATCATCCTTCCGGAAACATTTGATCTCCCCGCTGTCTATCCGTCTCCGGAGATGTGCCATACCCTTATCAATTTTCTGAGCTGCTATGATGTCCTCCCTAATGGTAGGGATGAGGGCAAGGTTGTACAGCGATCCATAAGGAACCAAGTATAAACTCGGCTCTTCCTCCTCCACCGGGGTAATGGTGAGGTTATGGACATGTGATTTCCGACTCAGCGCGTCGGCAACCACATTCGCCTTGCCGGGGTGGTAATGGATCTCAATCTCATAGTCTTTGATTAGTTCTAACCACCTCCTTTTCCTCATATTCAGCTCCTTCTGGGTGAAAATGTATTTCAAGCTCTTGTGGTCGGTGTAGAGATGCACCAAATTCCCCAGGAGATAGTGCCTCCACATTTTTAACGCCATGACCACCGCAGCAAGCTCGAGATCATGAGTCGGATAGTGCTGCTCATGGTTCCGAAGTTGGCGTGAGCCATAGGCGACCACACGTCCTTCCTGCATCAGCACTCAGCCGAGCCCAATACCGGACGCGTCACAATACACGGCCAAGGGATTGGTTGTATCCGGTTGAGCTAAGACTGGGGCTGTTGTGAGATGCTTCACCAATGCTTGGAACGCTCCTTCACACGCCGTGTTCCAAACATATTTCGTTCCCTTCTTCAGAAATTCTGTCATCGGCTTAGCAAGCTTGGAGAAGCTTGGAATGAATCTCCGATAGTATCCCGCTAACCTGAGGAAGCTTCTGACTTCATGGACTGAAGTGGGAGCTTTCCATTTCAGCACTTGCTCTATTTTGCTTGGGTCAACCGCAATGCCTTCTGCTGAGATGATATGTCCCAAGAATGGCACTTGGCTGATTGAAAACTCGCATTTGCTGAACTTGGCGTAGAGCTTGTGGTCTCTCAATCGTTGAAGAACGATCCTCAAGTGTTCGGCATGTTCGGCTTCTGTCTTGGAGTATACCAAGATATCATCGATGAACACTACCACGAACTTGTCCAGCTCCGGCATGAACACCGAGTTCATGAGATACATGAAATGGGCTGGAGCATTTGTGAGACCAAAAGACATGACAAGATATTCATATAACCCATATCTCATCGAGAAAGCCGTCTTCGGGATATCCTCCGCCCAGATCTTTATCTGATGATACCCAGAGCGAAGTCCATCTTGGAGAACACACTTGCACCCACAAGTTGATCAAACAATATGTCGATGCGGAGCAGTGGGTACTTATTCTTGACGGTGACGGCATTGAGAGGCCGTCACACACAGCCTCAAGGTTTCATCCTTCTTCTTCACGAACAGCGCCGAGCATCCCCAACGTGAGGAACTCGGCTTAATGAAACCTTTGCTCAACAGATGATTGAGCTGTTCCTTCAGTTCAGCCAGCTCGTTTGGAGCCATTTTGTATGGTCTCCATGATATGGGCGTAGTCCTGGGTGCGAGCTCGATCTTGAACTCGACATCCCGCTCAGATGGCATGCCGGGAAGATCATCCGGAAACACGTCGGGGTACTCCCGGACTACGGGGATATCATCTAACTTGAGAGCTTCAGCATTATTGATCGCTGAAACCTCCTGGATTGGATTATCTAATAGGAGGGACTGCGGATGGTGTAATGGGGAGTTGAGGTGAACCGTCCATGATAAAGTTTCCAGGACAGCGCCATGGTAGCTTAGCCATGACATTCCTAGGATTGGATCAATCTTCTGCCCCTCAAGAATAATCATAGTGGTGGGGTATATCTTCCCACCTAAGCACAGGGGTGCTTTTGGAATCATCATAGTTGCTGAAATCTTTCCTCCCGGTGAGCAGATCATATAAGAACACTCGGTTGGAAAGGCTTCCAGCTAATGCTTAACCACATATGATGCACTTATGAAGTTATGGGTTGCACCAGAATCAAACAATATGATGATGGCTTAGTCGTTGATAGTAAACGTACCCGCCAGCATGTTGTCTCCCTCTGGGGCGTCCTCATTGTCGAGGTGGCGAATGCCCCCAGTCTGCTGACCAACCTTCTTGACCGGAGGTCGGCCTCGAGCACCGCCCTGGAACTGGGCTTGCCTGCTGCTCTGCTGCCCCTGGGGACAGTCCTTCGCGAAATGGCCCGCCTGGCCACACGTTAAGCAAGTAAAACGGGGCGGTCCCCCGCTGATCGGTGGACGGAAACCCGGGGCGCGTTGTGGTGGTGGGAACGCCCGGGGTGTCATCTGCTGCTGCTGCTGCTGCTGTCGCGGTGGTGGCATCGGCGGATGGAACGGGGGTGCTTGGAAAGAACGTCCCCCGAAGTGCTGAGGTCGCGCCGGTGGACACCACTGCTGTCCGGATGGTGTCTGATACACCATGCGGTACTTCTGGGGAGCGCCACCCCCACTGCTGGGTGGAGCGCTGCGCTTCCGCTGCTCAGCTTCTAACTCCCGCTGAGCATACTCTTGCATAATCGTGGCATTGACGAGGTCGCTGAAGGTGCCGCGATTCCACTGGACGAGATGCGTCTTCATCTCGGGGTGTAACCCCCGATAGAAATGCTCCCGCTTCTTCTCCTCGGTGGAGACGTAGTCTGACGCATATTGCGCCAGATGGTTGAAGGCATGGGAGTAGTCATGGGCACTCCTCCCGCCCTGCTTCAGTTCCAAAAATTCTTGGAACTTCCTCTTCATTATCCCTGGAGGGATATGATAGGCGCGGAACGCCCCCGGAATTCTTCCCACTCCACGGTATGGCCAGCCGGACATGAGGAGACATAGTTCGCCCACCACGCACCAGCGGCACCGTGAAGCTGCTGCGCTGCGAACAGAGTCTTTTGCCGCTCCGTGCATTGGAGCAGCCCGAACTTGGACTCGATAGTCCGCAGCCAGTTGTCGGCCTCCAGTGGTTCTTCTGCTTCAGTGAACACTGGAGGGTGCGTACTCATGAAGTCCGAGTACGACAAATCACGGGGCTCACCGGGCCCCCTCTCTCGACGCCCCCCCGCCTGGGACGTATTCTGCACGATCGTGCGGAGCAGGTCGGTCTGCTCCTCACGAGCACCCACCAATGCCGCTATCACATCCGCTAGAGTAAGCAGAGGCGGCGGTGGTGGTTGCTGCTGCGGGGTGCTGTCGTAGGCAGGTGGCTGGGAGTCATCGCCTCCCTGTTGGCTAGAGCCACCAACCTCGTGCGTGGTCCTAGTGCGAACTATCTGCAACCATACGACAATAAACATCAGTCCCACAACATATTTCATGCAGTCAAATGAAATAGGCGTAAAAACATAATGACATTGAAACATGCGATGCATCTCGTATGTAGATAATGTAATAACTTTGCACAAACTACACCATTACCTGAACAAGTACAAGCTAGTTTAATCCAACTTGATGAACCTCCTCTTTGGAAGCTCACCACAACTAGGTTTGGTCACTACGAGACGTTACTATCGCGTTGTCGTCACGTATACCACCCTTTTATCTTCAATACGACACAAACATGGTCTCCAGTAAAAGAAACTTGAGTGAGAACTATATTCAAATCTTTCACTAGTTGAAGATAGCCTCTAATGAGTAGGTTCTACCCTATTGGAAGTATTGAAACCCCCTCTAGATTACCACAATCTCTCACATGAGTTCAACTGTCATTCCTCTGTCAGAATAACCAGTTTCTACATATTCCAGGTTTTGATCTGGTTCTGGCCATTTTCATAACTCAAGTTGCATACCAAAGTTAAAGTTAACTTCAGTATATTTCCAACGAGTACTTATTTGCCCTCAGATCAGCTCTGGTTTAAAAGTTATGGTAATTCAATGTCAACAGAATTTCTGGAAGGATTTCAACAGCACCTCCCTTGGAAGTTGCTGTTTTCAACCTTGGTTTCCACTGAATTCCGTACTGAAAATACAGAAACTTTGAATTACAAAGGTGTAACACATCTTCTACCCTTTCTAAAATGTATCATATGATAATTTCACAGTTTTCTACATGGAGTTATGTTTGAAAAACAGAACAGTCCAGAGAGTGTTTTAAATCTGTCCTGGTTCTGGACAGTTTACGCTCCTCTGGGATTTAAGCCACCTTAAGGTGTGATTCAGCTCTGGGAGTCTACAACAAAGTTGTAGAGCACTTAAACACCTTTCCAGAACCATATCCCATACCTCCATTGGCTAAATTATCTGTGAGATATGCCCTGTCAAAGTTCAGCAAAGTTGCTGCCCAAAACAGAGCACTCTGTTTTTCAATCTTTTGGAACTACACTAATCAACTATCAAATTTTTCTACCCAACCAGTTCCTAAATGTTGAAACTTAGTGATTTTAATGTGGGGACCACCCCGTGGTTCACCCACTCCAGGATCGCACGGGGTGGTGCCGTGCGATGCGGCACCCAACAACACACACGAAAAGATTAAAGAACAATATACAAACTTTTATTTAATATAAAACAGCGGAAGTCTTTTTACAAAACCTATTCATACAGCGGAAGTAATATACATATACGGCCTCTCATCCTAGCTATGCAAAAGTGCAGTCGTCCAGCCCGGGGACGCTACACACTAGCAGCAAGTAAACGGAGATAATGGCGGCGTGCAGGGCTCCGGCTCGGCCGTGTACCCCGACGGGGGCATCGCCTCGTCCTCGGAACCTTCCTCATAACTCTCACCTGCACACAGATCAAAATATTGCAACCGTGAGCACGATGGCTCAGCAAGTCTTAACCGTCAACCCTAGGCATGGAACTTTACATGCAAGGATGTGTAAGGTAGGAAAGGACTTTGCAATAAAGACACGCCTATAAGTTGATCCTTACTTTCAGTTTTATAGCAGAAGATTCATGTGCCTTAGGCAGCCCTCACATCAGAAGTCCACAATCAGACAAGAAACGCTTCCCTCCGATTTGGTGATGCCCAAAGTGGAATATAAACTTAATTAGCTCCATAACTATAGCATACAAGGTATTCAAGACATTTATAAGTCAATACAGCATTTTCTGTTTGGCTTATTTCACTTCTTACTACGTCACAGCGCAGTGAACAAGCGGGTACTCAAATAACCGCGAGGGACGGTGATGCAATCAAGACACACCCGGATAACACGTCACATACACCCACTTTCAGAAGCGTGATTCCACACACCTTCCTACTCTGTTGTATGCGACAACCTTTCAAAGGCAACCCAAATGCCAAACTGGTCCATCCGTAACGGGCAGGAGGTCCCCGCGTGGAGCGTGACTGTGCCCACCGGCAGATTTACACCTTGCTACCCTCAACCCACTCCTATTTACGGTTGGGTAAGCCTCGGCACCCAGGTTAACCAATTACATCGGTTTCCTGGTTCCCATATGCCAGTATGCATCCGGTACTGTTCGATACTTGTCCAGCAGGGCCGCACACGGACGGTCCTCAACCGACACAAACAGGGCTAAGCACGTGAGACCTCTGCTCACTGCATCCTATCCCCCCTGCTGGGTCTCATTTTCATAATTCAAGCCATTTTCTACCTCTTGTCATCCCATGTGATAAGTACTATCTCGCGAGTAGCTTCCAACCACTCGACTTCTACCGATATCCTATACATTAGCATGGCATTCTCTACTCGTCGAGTTCGTAAACTACCCAACCCTCCATAGGATTTAAAGAGGCTATGCAAGTGGGGTTTCAATCACCCTAACTCTAATGCAAACATTCAACCTAGACATAAATGATACAAATAAAAAGTTTTATAAAAGGTACTTAAGTGCAAACCGGGGCTTGCCTGGTTGCGAGAAAAAGCGGAAGTCAGCTTCTGGTGGCAGCACGTCCAAAGGCTCCGGCGTATCCTCAACTTCGGTCACTAAATGAAATGTAGCAAAAGATATGTGTAAGTATTAAGGGTTTATAAGAATTGAATTACTATTCATAGCTATTGCTATTTAGGATCCTTAATTGGCTTTTGGAATTTTACAGTGGATACTAGACCCTCTAAGGATGATTTGAGCCAAATTTGGAGACATGTCATTGCATAATGCAGTCTTTAAAATTCCTACAAGTACAATGCTTCTCTGAATTGTGAGCCCAAATTAGGAGCTTTGACATAGCTAATAGTGGAAGATCTGATTAGGGTAAGTCTCCATGGTTCTAACAAAAAAATTTTCACCATTTTCGGAGCTACCATCAGAGAGATATGAATTTTTGAAGTTGGGCAGGAGTTCTGAAAAAGCTTCTGTTTAAATTTAAATTTCCAAATAAAGGCTGAACTTGGGAAGGCAGTTTAGCTTAGAAAATGATCTCCAATGAAGCCCAAATTTTTACTGGAGATCAGTAACTATGGAAAGGATTTTCTGCCCAAATTTGGGACTATTTCATAAAGAATTGCTCCTATAATAAATCCCTAAAGTATTTACTAAAAACAATTCTACAGAAATTCCTGGGCATTTTCATAGCCAAAAATTGGTTTCTCTGTAAATTACTCCTCATGAGGAATCCAACAAAATTGGTCTCACTCTTTTTGGAGTTTTCTACACAAAGTTATGGGCTTGCAAAGATCAGCTAATTTCTGGAATTATTTCCCTAATAGAAACTTCAAATAATTGGAACTGGGCCCACTGTTTTAATTCGGACGAGTCAGATTTTGGCAACACTGGGGGCTACGGGGTTATTCCCGCGTGGCCACAGTCAATCCTGAGCAACAATCCGATCCCCGCGACTATACAGAGGCTGACCGGTGGGACCCGGCCCTCCTTCGTCTTCCTCGCGCTGTCCGCGCCTCCCGCGGCGGCGCACGCCGGCGAGGCTCGCCGGAACGGGGTTCCCGTGGTCCAAACTTCGTCAAACTCGCCGCCTGTGAGTTCTACACCGTGCTGAACACGATGGTGGGGTCGGGAGCCGATGACAGCGCCCGGAAAGGTGCTTGCACCGGCGACCATGTCAAACCTCACTTCGGCGACCTCGCTCTCCCTTAACATTGGGTCTTTCAGGCTAGGGTTTGCTCCAAAAGCACCAGTGTCCCATGGACAACATCGACCCATAGCTCGCTCTCCCTAAAAACCACCGGAGAGGGGACCTCACCAGCGAACCGAGCCCGCAAAACTCCGGCGGCGACAAAAACTCGGTACCCGGCATCTCTACTTGCTCATTTGAGCTGCTAGAACTTTGGGGAGATGCGCAAGCATGTGCTGGAGCTACTGTAAGCTTATCTAGAGCGGAGCTACCCCGAGCACAACGAATTTCTTCGAAGGGTCCTCGGGTTCCTAAAGAACCGCCGGCGCCAAACTTCAAAATACTCGGTACCAGAGCTAAGAAAGTAGGAACTGGTGGAAGGGAAAGAAGAAGGTTTCCTCACAAACCTCAGGGACCTTTTTGTTGATCGGAAAAGGCCGCAATTCCGTCAGGCGATGGTGTGGCGTACAGACGATCAACACCGGAGCTCCGGTGCTGGTGTTCACGTGAGGCTTCGGGGAGCAGGAGAAAGACCTGGCACAACATTCCCGCGGCTCAGCCGCGCGAGAGGCACGCCGAGCTCACAGGACGTCGATGAGCCGAATGGTTCTTCCGCCAGGCGGGGGTTTGAGTTCGCGAGGCTCGAGCAGAGCGTGGAGAGGCTGTGGGGTAATGAGGATGAGGGCAGATACGGCACTCAGCGGTCGCTTTAAGCACCCACGCGCCTGAACCGACGTCGGGGCGGCGGGGAAGCAGCTCGGTGGTGTCGGCCAGCGGGTTTGACCGGGAGTTGGCGCCCGCGCGTGAACAGCCGAGTGAAACAGAGAGTTTTTGCTTCTATGGTGACTGACCAGTGGGCCCCCTCTCCTCATTTCTCAGTAAATTTTTCTGATATTTTCCCACCAGAAACTCAACATTAAAGACTTGACTTCACCCCAAAGTCATAGTTTTAATTTGCTGAATTCAAATAGTTTGAATTCTGGTGTGAAATTTGAATGTGGTTTGATCATTTGAATTTGAAAAGGAGTTTGAATTCTCCACTTTGTATTGCCTAAAAAATATAGCAAATCAGCTCCAAAGTGTCCAATTTTTGGCATGGCTGCTCATTCAGAGGTGGAGAACTCAGCTGTGAAACCAAATTTTGAAATTGAGGGGATTGGAATTTGAAACTGAATTTGAAATTCAGATTAGAGGGCTTTTCCTTTTAATCCCAAACAAATATCAAATCTCCTCCAAATGAGCTGAAATTTGGAAGGGTGAATATTTGGAATATGAAGATCCAAGCTGTGCATTTAGATCTCCATGTTTGGAAGTTTTGGGAAGTCTAAACCCTCACTTTGAACTTAAACCATTATAATTCAAAGGTTTAATTCCCCTCATTTTTCATAAGTATACATGAGCTGAATTTTCTTGCTACCACTTTTGGGGATTTTACATCCCTCCCCCCTTAAAAAGAATCTCGTCCCGAGATTCCCAAAGAAATTGTAAGTGGGAAAACTTTACCGGGTATATGGTGATAGCAAGTCCGGATAATACGTTCGTAGATAGTCCTCGCTTTCCCATGTCGCCTCATCAGCGGTATGGTTACTCCACAAGACCTTGTAGAACCATAAGGTCCGGTTTCTTGTGGCACGAGTCTTTTCATCGATGTTCCGGATTGGATACTCCGTGTAAGTGAGGTCCGGTTGAAGAACTTCTATGTCTTCTGTGCAGATTTCAGCGGAGGGTTTGAGACACTTCCTCAGCTGAGAAATGTGGAAGACGTTGTGAATGCCTGCGAGCGACGCTGGTAACTCCAGGCGATAGGCCACGGGTCCGCATCTTTTAATGATGACGAATGGACCAATGAACCACGGCGCAAGTTTACCCTTCACTCTGAAACGGTGAACTCCCTTCATCGGAGACACACGGACATAAACATGTTCCCCGATGTCGAAGTGGAGAGGGCGGCGTCTTTTATCCGCATAGCTCTTCTGACGAGATTGAGCAGCCTTAAGATTGGCTTGTATTACTCGCACTCGTTTTTCAGCCTCATTCACAAGTTCAATGCCGTAGATAACCCGCTCGCCGGACTCGCACCAGTTGAGAGGTGTGCGACATTTCCTGCCGTAGAGAGCTTCATACAGCGCCATCTTAATGCTAGCTTGATAGCCATTATTGTAAGAAAACTCCACCAACGGCAAATGATCGTCCCAATTCTTGCCGTGGTGGATGGCACAAGCGCTTAGCATGTCTTCGAGCATTTGATTCACCCGTTCAGTTTGACCATCTGTCTGCGGGTGATACGCGGAGCTTCGGATCAGTTTGGTCCCCAATGATGCATGCAGCTGTTCCCAAAACTGAGAGACGAACAGCGCACCGCAATCTGAAATGATGGAGCGGGGGACACCGTGCAAGCACAAGATCTTTGCAATGTACAGCTCCGCATATTGCTTGGCCACGTACTTTGTATGTACGGGAATGAAATGAGCCGACTTGGTTAGTCGATCGAGTATCACCCAAATCGAGTCATGTCTGTGAGATGTGAGAGGTAAACCAACAATGAAGTCCATGCTGATATCCTCCCACTTCCACGCCGGAATATTCAATGGTTGCCGCTGTCCGGCTTTACGCATATGGTCGGCTTTCACACGCCGACACGTATCACATTCAGATACGTACTTTGTGATCTCTCTCTTCATCCGTGTCCACCAAAACCTGGTTTTCAGATCCTGGTACATCTTGTTGCTGCCCGGATGAATAGAATACTTGGACAAATGAGCCTCGTCCAAGATTTTCTTCCGAAGCTTCATGTCACGGGGTACCACTATATGGTGTTTAAACCATAGTGTGTCGTGTTCATCTCTTCGGAAGCATTTCATTTCACCATTCTCCATCCTTCTCCGAATGTGCGACATTCCAATGTATTTCTTCTGAGCTTCCATAATCTCCTCTCTTATGGTCGGGACGAGAGCAAGATTATACAATGCCCCATATGGAACCAAGTACAGACTCGGCTCCTCCTCTTCAAGTGGAGTGATGGACAGACTGTTGACATGGGATTTGCGGCTTAAGGCATCGGCAACCGCGTTTGCCTTCCCGGGATGGTAGTGAATCTCGATCTCATAGACTTTGATCAGTTCTAGCCATCTCCGTTGCCGCATATTCAACTCCTTTTGAGTGAATATATACTTTAGACTCTTGTTGTTGGTGTAGAGGTGCACCAAGTTCCCAAGTAAATAGTGCCTCCACATTTTTAAATCAAACACCACAGCAGCGAGCTCAAGATCATGAGTCGGATAGTGCTGATCGTGGTTACGAAGTTGGCGTGAGCCATAGGCGACCACTCTTCCTCCTTGCATCAATACACAACCAAGCCCGATACCGGACGCATCACAATATACGTCGAATGGCTTGGTTGTATCCGGTTGAGCTAACACCGGGGCTGTTGTAAGATGCTTCACTAATGCCTGGAAAGCTTCTTCACAAGCTGAGCTCCAAACATATTTGATCCCCTTCTTCAACAGTTCAGTCATCGGCTTAGCAAGCTTGGAGAAATTTGGTATGAATCTCCGATAATATCCTGTTAACCCGAGGAAACTCCGGACTTCATGGACTGATGTGGGGGACTTCCATTTCAGCACTTGTTCGATCTTGCTTGGATCAACTGCAATGCCTTCTGCAGAAATGATATGACCAAGGAATGGCACTTGGCTGATCCAAAACTCGCACTTGCTGAACTTGGCATAAAGCTTATGGTCTCTTAATCGTTGAAGTACGATATGCAAGTGTTTGGCGTGTTCTTCTTCAGACTTGGAGTAGACCAAGATGTTGTCTATGAACACCACCACAAACTTGTCCAACTCCGGCATGAACACTGAGTTCATAAGATACATGAAGTGTGCCGGGGCATTGGTGAGACCAAAGGACGTGACGAGGTATTCATACAACCCATATCTCGTCGAGAAGGCCATCTTTGGAATATCTTCCGCTCGGATCTTGATTTGATGATACCCTGAGCGAAGATCCATCTTTGAAAACACACTTGCACCGACAAGTTGATCGAATAATATATCAATGTGGGGCAGTGGATATTTATTCTTGATGGTGACGGCGTTGAGAGGTCGGTAGTCCACACACAACCTCAAGGTTTCATCCTTTTTCTTCACAAACAGCGCCGAGCGTCCCCATGGCAAGGAACTCGGTCGAATGAAACCCTTCTTCATCAAATCATTGAGCTGCTCCTTTAGTTCAGCCAGCTCGTTGGGAGCCATCTTGTATGGTCTCCGTGATATCGGCGTCGTCCCAGGTACGAGTTCAATCATGAACTCGACATCTCTTTCGGGTGGCATGCCCGGAAGATCCTCTGGAAAGACATCTGGGTATTCTCGGACCACACGAATATCCTCAAGGTTCGTGGCTTCCGTGTTATAGGTGGCTGGAGTTTCTTGAACCGAATGGTCAAGAATAAGAACATGTGGTTCATGGAGTGGAGAGTTTAAACGAACCACACGTGGAATGATGTCAAGAACAGCACCATGGCGATGTAGCCATGACATTCCTAAAATGACATCATGTTTTTGACTCTCTAACATGATTAGAGAAGTCGGATATAGATTCCCACCCAACTGTAATGGTGCTCTATAGACCATTCTATCAGCTGTTATTTTCCCACCCGGAGAACATATCAAATATGAATTATTTGTGGGAATAATAGGCAGTTGATATTTAATAACATATGACTGACTTATGAAATTATGGGTGGCACCGGAGTCAAAAATTATGACTACGGGATGATCTAAGTAAGAAAACGTACCCGCGAGGACGGGTTCGCCTTCCGGCACGTCTTCGATGGCTATGTGGTGGACGTTGCCGGGTTTTGGTGCTGGTTTCTTGGGCTGGTTGCGGGGTTGATTAGCACCCTGATATGGTGCTGCACCCCTGCCCTGTCGCGGCTCGGCGCAGTCTCTTGAAATGTGCCCGACACGGTCACACGTGTAGCACGTGTAAGGTGTCGGGGCCCCGCCGACTTGAGGACGGAATCCTGGTGCACGCTGTTGAAACTGAGGCGCACGTGGGACCATCCTTTGCTGCTGCTGTTGCTGTGGTGGATACGTTGGTCGAAAGCCCAGCGCATTATATTCCCGACCGTGAAACTGAGGCGGTCACGCCGGTGGCTGCCATCTCTGACCGGATGGTGAGCGATACACCACGCGGTATTTCTGTTGCGTCCCACCACTGCTGCTCATCAGCGCGCTGCATTTCCTCTTGTCAGACCCGCGCTCGCGCTGAGCATTCTCTTGTAGAATCGCGGCATTAACGAGGTCGTTGAATGTGCCACGATTGCTTTGGGCGAGATGGACCTTCATCTTGGAATTCAGGCCCCGGAAGAAAGCATTACGCTTGTTGTCTTCCGTCCCCACAAATCCTGGCGCATACTGCGCCAGCCGGTTGAATAACCTGGAGTACTCATGAGCACTCCTCTCGCCTTCTCGTAGCGCCAGGAACTCCTGGAGCTTCATTTCCATCACACCGGGAGGTATGTGATAGGCGTGGAATGCCTCCCGGAACTCCGTCCATGTGACGGCATGGCCAGCCGGTAAGGAGGCGGTGTAGTTCGCCCACCAGGTACCGGCTTCTCCTTGAAGCTGTTGCGCTGCGTACAGCGCCTTCTGATGTTCGGTGCATCGCAGCAGCCCGAACTTTGCCTCTAGAGTGCGTACAAAGCTGTCCGCCTCCAACGGTTCTTCGGCCTCCGTGAAGACTGGTGGATGGGTCGCCATGAATTCTGAATATGAACTTTCTTGGGGCTGGCGTTGCCCATTGTCACGCATTTTGCTGGACTATCATCCGCAGCAACTCGGTTTGCTCGTCGCGCGAGCCGAGCACTGCAGCGAGAACCTCCGCAAGATTCCTTGGAAGTTCTGGCGGTGAAGGAGGTGGTTGCTGCTGCGTCGTGGTCTGCTCCGGAGGTGGAGACTCATCACCACAAACTTGACTCGGACCTCCCTCCTCTTGCGTTGAACGTGTCCGCACCATTCTGCATTCAGATCATTCTAATGATCAGTACTTGTGGGTTTAGCCCATCCAGTCACTACAATGGTAATGCGAGAATGGAATAAATAGTGCGCATAACAATCACACATATGGATAAAGTATAAACTTTATGCAACATATACATCCCTGGACCATGTCACATGATCGAGTTCCAAAGTATTGAACTTTAACGGTTTAAAAGTTCATTTCGACCATCGGGGTCACCACGGGATATTAAGTGTGTTAGCATGCGTAATTCCTCGCTATTGTATTGGACCCAAACATGTACTAATTTGAAGTGATGTGTCAAATGCATAAACCCTTCGACTCCAATTCGCTGTTTTACAACAGCCACTGGACGTCGAACGGTGAAACTATGTGTTTTGGTCGAAAGACGGAAAATTCCCGAGAGCATTTGGTCTGCCCTGTTTCTGGACAGTACCTACTCATCTGAGATTTTCATCCCATTGGAGCGAGATTTTGTTCTGGAGCCCTACAGAAAAGTTGTAGAGGACTTCTAAACCTTTCCAGAATGGTATCCCACACCTCCATTGGTTCAACCAATCTTAAGTTATGCCCTGTTCAAGTTCAGAAAAATTTCTGCCAAAAACAGGGGACATTGTTCCTAAGCTTTTGAGATTGAACCTATACTCCCAATTGACTCTTAGTTCAATATAGGAGTTTACTAACCCCTAAATGGATTCCTAAACTTCATGTTGACCCTTTTTTTTGAAAATAAACTTTTATGCAGTTGGTACTACGTTTCCTCACCAAAGAAAAATCCTAAACCGGTATTCCGGCATATACGTGTCAAATGGTGGAACTAAAGTCGTCACTCACAAAATGTTACCACAAATGTATAACAAATATGTTAGCATTTCCACCTTAGTAACTGCTACTATCATAGACCTTATGTGGGCTTAAAGACTAATCCTCACTCGACTACTTCTAAGTTTTCAAAATAAGCTCTTTTCAAGTGGGCTATTCACAATGCAGCTCTGATACCACGACTGTGGGGACCACCCCGTGGTTCACCCACTCCAGGATCGCATGGGGTGGTGCCGTGCGATGCGGCACCCAACAGCACACACGAAAATATTAAAGAACAATATACAAACTTTTATTTAATATAAAACAGTGGAAGTCTTTTTACAAAACCTATTCATACAGCGGAAGTAATGTACATATACGGCCTCTCATCCTAGGTATGCAAAAGTGCAGCCGTCCAGCCCGGGGACGCTACACACTAGCAGCAAGTAAACGGAGATCACGGTGGCGTGCAGGGCTCCAGCTCGGCCGTGTACCCCGACGGGGGCATCGCCTCGTCCTCGGAACCTTCCTCATAACTCTCACCTGCACACAGCTCAAAATATTGCAACCGTGAGCACGATGGCTCAGCAAGTCTTAACCATCAACCCTAGGCATGGAACTCTACGTGCAAGGATGTGTAAGGTAGGAAAGGACTTTGCAATAAATACAGGCCTATAAGTTGATCCTTGCTTTGAGTTTTATAGCAGAAGATTCATGTGCCTTAGGCAGCCCTCACATTGGAAGTCCACAATCAGACAAGAAACGCTTCCCTCCGATGTGGTGATGCCCAAAGTGGAATATAAACTTGATTAGCTCCATAACTATAGCATACAAGGTATTCAAGACATTTATAATTCAATACAGCATTTTCTGTTTGGCTTATTTCACTTCTTACTACGTCACAGCGCAGTGAACAAGCGGGTACTCAAATAACCGCAAGGGACGGTGATGCAATCAAGACACACCCGGATAACACGTCACATACACCCACTTTCAGAAGCGTGATTCCACACACCTTCCTACTCTGTTGTATGCGACAACCTTTCAAAGGCAAACCAAATGCCGAACTGGTCCATCCGTAACGGGCAGGAGGTCCCCACGTGGAGCGTGACTGTGCCCACAGGCAGATTTACACCTTGCTACCCTCAACCCACTCCTATTTACGGTTGGGTAAGCCTCGGCACCCATGTTAACCAATTACATTGGTTTCCTGGTTCCCATATGCCAGTATGCATCCGGTACTGTTCGATACATGTCCAGCAGGGCCGCACACGGACGGTCCTCAACCGACACCAACAAGGCTAAGCACGTGAGACCTCTGCTCACTGCATCCTATCCCCCCTGCTGGTTCTCATTTTCATAATTCAAGCCATTTTCTACCTCTTCTCATCCCATGTGATAAGTACTATCTCGCGAGTAGCTTCCAACCACTCGACTTCTACCGATATCCTATACATTAGCATGGCATTCTCTACTCGTCGAGTTCGTAAACTATCCAACCCACCATAAGATTTAAAGAGGCTATGCAAGTGGGGTTTCAATCACGCTAACTCTAATGCAAACATTCAACCTAGACATTAATGATACAAATAAAAAGCTTTATAAAAGGTACTTAAGTGCAAACCGGGGCTTGCCTAGTTGCGAGAAAAAGGGGAAGTCAGCTTCTGGTGGCTGGACGTCCAAAGGCTCCGGCGTATCCTCAACTTCGGTCACTAAATGAAATGTAGCAAAATATATGTGTAAGTATTAAGGGTTTATAAGTATTGAATTACTATTCATATTTATTGCTATTTAGGATCCTTAATTGGCTTTGGGAATTTTATAGTGGATACTAGACCCTCTAAGGATGATTTGAGCCAAATTTGGAGACATGTAATTGCATAATGTAGCCTTTAAAATTCCTACAAGTACAATGCTTCTCTGAATTGTGAGCCCAAATTAGGAGCTTTGACATAGCTAATAGTGGAAGATCTAATTAGGGTAAGTCTCCATGGTTATAACAAAATTTGTTTCACCATTTTTGGAGCTACCATCAGAGAGATATGAATTTTTGAAGTTGGACAGGAGTTCTGAAAAAGCTTCTGTTTAAATTTGAATTTCCGAATAAAGGCTGAACTTGGGAAGGCAGTTTAGCTTAGCATATGATCTCCAATGAAGCCCAAATTTTTACTGGAGATCAGTAACTATGGAAAGGATTTTCTGCCCAAATTTGGGACTATTTAATAAAGAATTGCTCCTATATTAAATCCCTAAAGGATTTACTATAAACAATTCTACAGAAATTCCTGGGCATTTTCATAGCCAAAAATTGGTTTCTCTGTGAAGTACTCCTCATGAGGAATCCAACAAAATTGGTATCACTCTTTTTGGAGTTTTCTACACAAAGTTATGGGCTTGCAAAGATCAGCTAATTTCTGGAATTATTTCCCTAATAGAAACTTCAAATAATTGGAACTGGGCCCACTGTTTTAATTCGGACCAGTCAGATTTTGGCAACACTGGGGGCTACGGGGTTATTCCCGCGTGGCCACAGTCGATCCCGAGCCACAATCCGATCCCCGCGACTATACGGAGGCTGACCGGTGGGACCCGGCCCTCCTTCGTCTTCCTCGCGCTGTCCGCGCCTCCCGCGGCGGCGCACGCCGGCGAGGCTCACCGGAACAGGGTTCCAATGGTCCAAACTTCGTCGAACTCGCCGCCTGTGAGTTCTACACCGTGCTGAACACGATGGTGGGGTCGGGAGCCGATGACAGCGGTCGGAAAGGTGCTTGCACCGGCGACCATGTCAGACCTTACTTCGGCGACCTTGCTCTCCCTCAACAGTGGGTCTTTCGGGCTAGGGTTTGCTCCAAAAGCACCAGTGTCCTATGGACAACATCAACCCATAGCTCGCTCTCCCTAAAAACCACCAGAGAGGGGACCTCACCAGCGACCCGAGCCCGCAAAACTCCGGCGGCGACAAAAACTCGGTACCTGGCACTCTACTTGCTCATTTGAGCTGCTAGAACTTCGGGGAGATGCGCAAGCATGTGCTGGACCTACTGTAATCTTATCTAGAGCGGAGCTAATCCGAGCACAACGAATTTCTTCGAAGGGTACTCGGGTTCCTAAAGAACCGCCGGCGCCAAACTTCAAAATACTCGGTACCGGAGCTAAGAAAGTAGGAACTGTTGGAAGGGAAAGAATAAGGGTTCCTCAAGGACGTCAGGGACCTTTTGGTTGATCGGAAAAGGCCGCAATTCCGTCGAGCGACGGTCTGGCGTACAGACGATCAACACCGGAGCTCCGAAGAGAAATCCAGCTCGTAGGCGCCAATCACCGGTGCTGGTGTTCACTTGAGGCTTCGGGGAGCAGGAGAGAGACCTGGCGCAACGTTCCCGCGGCTCAGCCGCGCGAGAGGCACACCGAGCTCGCCGGGCGTCGATGAGCCGAATGGTTCTTCCGTCGGGCGGGGGTTTGAGTTCGCGAGGCTCGAGCAGAGCGTGGAGAGGCTGCGGGGTAATGAGGATGAGGGCAGATACGGCACTTGGCGGTCGCTTTAAGCACCCACGCGCCTGAACCGACGTCGGGGCGGCGGGGAAGCAGCTCGGTGGCGTCGGCCGGCTGGTTTGACCGGTTGCTGGCGCCCGCGCGTGAACAGCCGAGTGAAACAGAGAGTTTTTGCTTCTATGGTGACTGACCAGTGGGCCCCCTCTCCTCATTCCTCAGTAATTTTTTCTGATATTTTCCCACCAGCAACTCAACATTAAAAACTTGACTTCACCCCAAAGTCATAGTTTGAATTTGCTGAATTCAAATAGTTTGAATTCTGGTGTGAAATTTGAATGTGGTTTGATCATTTGAATTTGAAAAGGAGTTTGAATTCTCCACTTTGTATTGCCTCAAAAATATAGCAAATCAGCTCCAAAGTGTCCAATTTTTGGCATGGCTGCTCATTCAGAGGTGGAGAACTCAGTTGTGAAATCAAATTTTGAAATTGAGGGGATTGGAATTTGAAACTGAATTTGAAATTCAGATTAGAGGGCTTTTTATTTTAATCCCAAACAAATATCAAAACTCCTCCAAATGAGCTGAAATTTGGAAGGGTGAATATTTGGAATATGAAGATCCAAGCTGTGCATTTAGATCTCCATGTTTGGAAGTTTTGGGAAGTCTAAACGCTCACTTTGAAATTAAACCATTATAATTCAAAGTTTTAATTCCCCTCATTTTTCATAAGTATAGATGAGCTGAATTTTCTTGCTACCACTTTTGGGGATTTTTCATTTAATTCCTTGTTATTGTTATTTTTCTCATGCATATGCCTATAATATCTCGGTACTACGTTCCTTACAAAGGAAAATCCTAACCGGAATATACCGGATATACGTCTCAATTGTGGCACTAAACGGTCTCTCGCACACGTTTACTACACGTATACATACGTGGTTAGTACCTGCAGAAGACCACACAATAATGATGCACTCAAAGGTTTTTTCATTTCAGGCAGTTCCATATTTGAAAGGAAATACAAACGCCCGTATCATTGTCATATGGCCGTCCTTGAGTTAAGCCACGTCTCAAGGTACGTGATCGTGTTTCAACACCACACGACAGGGAACCCGAGTATGTCATGAACGGGTCGTCACGGTTGGGAATGTTATCAACCCAACAGATACCACCTACTGCCCTGCAGGGCACGCCCATGGCAAGCGCTGCGTATGTCCTTCTGGGCTATTTCCAGACGAAAACACTCTCCCGTTACTGACCACGCGATGGGGTCTCCACTTACTTGCCTAATGCACGCTAGGGATCAGCGTTTCATATGAACTCAGTAACATGAAGAGTCCAAGAGTTTCATATTGACGTCTCAGACCAAGCTGTGAGACCTATCCCTGAACCACGTTCCTCGTCACGGGAGCTAACCGAAATTGAACTTCTTTCGGTGGCGTTCCTTACCATTCTTACCAAAGCGTAGGTGCGTCGTTGCATAATGAAAATTCAGAATTAAAACACATATGTTAGTCTTGCAACTTTAAGTAACTATGCTAATATAGTCCTTACTTGGGCAAACTACCGGATCCTCACCGTAAGCCTAAGTTTTTCCGTAATACAGTTCTTAAGTACTGTGCTATCCCCAATGCAGCTCTGATACAAGGCTGTGGTGGACCGGGATCCACTCATCTAGGATCACAGAGGGTGATGCCGCATGATGCGACACCCGACAGCACACGTCATAAGGACACAATATATTACATGGAAAACCAACTGAACTGTACAAACAGGTACAAACTTCAGTGACAAACTGTTGTTTATATTACACAGCGGAAGTCTAAATTATACAACTCACGCCCGCCTATCTAGCAAAAGTCGGTTGCCCCGCCCTAGGGCAACCCACACTAGCTGCACGTCTCAGCTCAGCGCGGCGTGTATGGCTCCCACTCAGCCGTGGTCCCCGACGGAGGGTAACCCGAGTCCGTGGGTGGCTCCTCACCTGAAACACACTTAAGCACCAACCGTGAGCACGAGGGCTCAACAAGACTTAACCGACTCACCTAGGCACGAAACTCTACATGAGGTGTACAATGAACATGGGATGGTAGAATTGCAGCAAACGGACGCGCCTATAGTTGGTCCTTAGTTCATCTTTTAGCCACAAGTTAACAGTTTATGAATCTGAAATTTAGTAAGCAATATTTGGTGGCATACATGTAACAATACAATTATATCATACAGAAGAATTGAATCAAAACATTCCATAAATTATCTATGTTACGATGCAGTGAACAAGCGGTACTCATCACCGCGAGCGACGGAGAGTCGACTCGATATACACCTGCAGGGAAACCCAAAGAGCACGTCACGTACGCCCACCCGTGGAGCTGCACAGCACCCTCACTCGATATCGTACGGGACAACCTTTCACCCAACAGCCCAACCGTCGAACCGGTCACACAGAAACGAGCAGGAGGTTCCCTACACGGAGCATCTCTCTATGCCCGCTAGCACATTTCCACCTTGCTGCCCTCAGCCTACACCTATAAATCGGTGCGTTATGCCTCGACGTCCGGAGGTTTAGGTTACATCGGTTTATCGGGGCCCATATATCCGATATGCCTTCGGTATGTTCAATACTTATTCAGCAGGGCCGCACACGGATCGGTCCTCAATCGACACGGACAGGGCCGCGCACACAAGACTTCCTCTTGCTGCACCCTAGCCCTTGCCTAGTCTCATTTTCATTGCTAAAGTGATCTCACATCACTCGAACCAATCCCGTGTGTCACATGCCTAAACTCGCGAGTAGATTCCAAATACTCGACTTGTACTGAAGTCCTATGAATCGTTAAGCATAGCCTGTCTAGTCGAGGCCTTAGACACTACCCTCACTCTTATGGGAACATCTGGTTATGCAATTGTGTTTCATCCACCCTACACCTAGTGCACATACATACTTCACACTAGACATGTAAACAAAGTAAAACTTTATAAAAAGGGTTAATGCAAACCGGGGCTTACCTTGTTGCTGCTGGTCAGTGGTTAGGTCTTCTTCCGGAAGGAGGAAGTCGAGCACTTCCGGAGTCTCCTCGCCTTCAGCGACTACACGTTAATGAATATGCACATAAGTTTAATTGTAAAGATTCTGCTACAAGTTCTACTAACAAGTTTTTAACAACTGAAACTTTAAGAATTTAAAATGAAACTGGGGTTAGTGGTTTGGGTTTGGACCTAAGCACATGATCAAGTGCTAAGTGGTTTTCCCCCTCTTCCATATTGATCACCTCAAGTGGTTAAACAGAACAGGGGTGATCCAGAGCTCCAATGGAGCTGAGAATTTTCATGTGAGTTCCTTGTCACAAGAAAACCCTCTGGACCAAAGATTAGCACTTTTCATTGAGTGGTTTGTTCAGAATAATTTTCTAAGCAAGCAAAGAAGAATTAATTCTGGGATAACCCCTATGTCCATTCCAAACTTAGTGAACTACAATTTCAATTGTAGCTCATAGAGTTTGCATGAATTTTCCTAGCATTATTGGAGCTAAGATATGCCCAGAACTGAATTTCCAAGTTTTGGAAATTCTCTGAAAATGTTTCTGTATTTAAGTGAATACAGCATCTTCAAATCTGAATTGCCCTGATCAAATAAACTCCAAATCGTCTTAAACTTTTACAGGAGTTCACTAACATACTAAAGAATATTCTGGCAAAGTTTGAGGATTTTTGGATGAACCAAACTCCCTCTAAAATTCTTTTGCTGAAAAGCTTTAAAGAATTTTCCAGAAATAAATAATGGGTTTCATACAAATTGGGTTGCATATTTGGATATAGATATGCAAGATGAATCCAACCCAATTTGAATCACTAAATTTGGAGCTTCCTAGCAAAAGTTAGGAGGTTCTAAAGTTTGAACTAAATCTGAAAATCCAAATAAACCGGGGAAAATTTAAATTCTGACCGTGGGCCCATCACACAGATATCACTGCTGGAGCTGAGCCACACGGGCCACTGACCCCTTCCCGAGCAGCCATACTGGATCCCAGAGCCGCAATCTATCAGCAATTTAAACCTCCCATCGCTGACACGCGGGGCCCGCCGGTCATCTTTCTCCTCGGGCCGGTTTCTTTTCCCGCGCCGCCCCCTCGCCGGCACCTCACTGGAGCTCGCCGGAACTGGCTTCCCGGCCACCTCTAGGCCAGAAAATCGCTGCCTGTGAGTTTGGGAGGTCGGAGAATACGTCTACGGGGTTGGCTCGGGCTGCCGGTGGCTGGAACACGGTCGGCGACGTGCGCACCCCTCAGTGAAGCTTCAGCGCCGTGGCCCGAGTACCCTAGCCCGCCAAAAGTTCGATGAAAGGGCTCTACAGCACCAGTGGCCGCTGAGGAAGATCGTCCTGGTGCTGCAGCAGCCCGGAGGTGGCTCTAACCTAGTTGTCACCGTGAGCCCGATCCTCCCCGCCATAACCACGGTTGGAAAAATGGAAAATATGCCAGCTACAGCCATAATCCATCTAGGGTTGCGAAGTAAACTTGGGCGCTAGCTCCTGTGAGTGCAGTTTGATGGGCTATAAGCAAATAGAAGTCGGAAATTTGTGGATTTCGTACCGGAAGGTGGTTCTGCACCGGCTGAGAGTAGTTTGCAAAATACGCCGGCGACGATAAGTCACTTGGTCCAGGCTATGGGGTCGAGAAGCGTGGAGTCTTGGTGCGTACAAAACTGCTCTTGTTTGGCCGTGACAAGCCCTTTGCCGAGCTGCCCACCGGAGCAACTTCACTCGGTTCTTGTCGGCCGCCGCGAAAAACGCAAGTCCCTCGGGTTGCTCTGGCTTAGCTCGACTGGGGATGGTGCGAGGAGGTCGTGGGATGTCTGGTGATGCTGTTTTGCTGGGTTGCCGACGCTTGCACGTGAGAGGAGATCGCTCCCTAGAGAATTGACCATGGCGGCTGCTCCTCGGTGTTCTATCGTGCGAGAGGAGTAGAACGTGGCCTTCGGTGCTGTGGCAAAACGGGGCACGGCCGGGAGTAACTATCCCCCCACGAGGAGCTCACCAGCGTGAAGAAACCGACCCTGGGGCGAGCTGTGGTGGCGTCTCGGTGGCGCCCGTGGACCCCTCGGACCTGTTTGAGTGAGCAATACTTAACCCCGAAGGCTGCTGATCTTTATGCATTTTTAACCTCCCCAATGACAGGTGGGTCCCACCAGTCAGTTCTCCCCTATCCCTCAAAAGATCTCAAAAAACTTGGCAAGTGACCAATTCAAATGTTTGGAGCTAAAACTGAGCTATATTTGTATAGTTGGGCAAATTTCCCCCAAATTCAAATGTATATTTGAATTCTTTGCACATTTGAATCCTTTTTGGAAAATGGGTAGCAAACCTTTTCAAAAATTACTGAAACTTTGCCTACCCACTAATTTGGACCTAAGGAATCCAAATATGCACTTTGATTCTTGTGTTAGCTGCTTCAACCAAGAGTTTGAATACAACAGTTTTGAATCACCATCATGTCCTCCCCTCATTTGAATTTTGAGTTGGACATTAGTTCAAATTCTGATTTTCAAACCCTCCCATTGCACTTGAGTACTTCAACTCAGCGGTCTTAATCCAACTTGGGTCCAAACATGCAAATGACTCTAAGTTTGTTTTAGAACAACCTCTCATGTGTTATCATATGTGTAGAAAGTTTGAACCAATACCCTCTTGATGGATGTTACTTGCTCTTCACAATTCCTCACAAGATATTCACAACAAAACTGTGGTGTCGTGAGGTAATGAAAAGTTGTTGCAAGTCCCTTTTCTTGGGCTTTTACACTTGTCGCGGATGCACTTCACGTTAGGCACACAAATCCTTTTTTCTAGCCAAAGCGTAACCTTCTCATCTTCCTTGAAGTCCTTTTCTATGACTTGCTGGATTCTTTCCTTGATCTCCTTGATTTCCTCATCCGTTGCTTGTCCATCTCTTATCTCTTGTTCCAACGAAGAGTCGAGTTCCATCACTTCCATCTCGTTCAAGAACCCGAGATGTAATCATTCGAACTCCTTGCGTAGCTCGGCTGGTAGCCCCCGAACCGTTAGATGGTGACATGCTCCCTTTCGGCTCAATGCATCAGCTACTACATTGGCTTTCCGGGGTGATAGTTGATTCCAACATCATAATCCTTGATAAGCTCCAATTATCGACGTTGCCTCAAATTCAAATCCGTTTGTGTGAATATGTACTTGAGGCTTTTATGATCCATATAGATCTCACATCGATGACCAAGGATATAATGTCTCCAAATCTTTAATGCATGCACCACGGCTGCGAGTTCCAAGTCATGTGTAGGGTAATTCAGCTCGTGTTTCTTGAGTTATCTCGACGCATAGGCTACCACTTGTCCTTCTTGCATGAGCACACATCCAAGCCCTTGCCTTGATGCATCACAATATATGTCAAAGCTCTTGCTTACATCCGGTAATACTAGAACCTGTGCTGTGGTTAGCCTTTTCTAGAGCTCCTCAAAACTTTCTTTGCACGCTGGTGTCCATTGGAAGGCTTTTTCTTTCATTAGCAATTCCGTCATAGGTTTTGCTATCTTGGAGAAGTCCTTGATGAAACGTCGGTAGTATCAAGCCATCTCAAGAAAACTCCAAATATCCCTCACATTTTGCGGTTGGTTCCACTTCAGAACATCTCCCACTTTTCCGGGATGAACCAATACTCCTTCCTCGGAGATGATGTGGCCTAGGAACGATATCTCCTTTAGCCAAAATTGACACTTGCTGAGCTTGGCATACAATTGATGCTCTCGCAGCTTCTGCAATGTCAATCTCAAATGTTCTTCATGTTCCTCCTCACTTTTCAAATACACCATGATGTTGTCAATGAAAACCACGACGAATTGGTCCAAGTACTCCATGAAGACCTTGTTCATGAGGTACATAAAGTATGAGGGTGCATTCGTTAACTGTGACACCCTCAATTCTGTAGAACACAAAACCGAGAACTGATGCAAATGTGTGCCCAGGATGTTCATCACACATACACATATAACTAACAAACTGAATTCAGAATATATATATATAACCACGAATAACAGGGTTTATTACAATGTCTCATGAGTCTTGGACTCATTCTAGCAGCGGAAGTCTATCTTAGCAGCGGAAGTCTAAATCTAGCAGCGGAAGTCTTTATTCTAGCAGCGGAAACAACTAAGCAGCAGCAGCGGCTCCGTCTCTACTCCACAGGCAAGGTTGAGGACAGACTACACACCTTAACGTTCCACTTGCTCTTCATAGTATTCCTCTCCTGTTGCTGATGATGAAGTAATAATGCAAGTTTGAGTACATGATGTACTCAGCAAGTGCGGGAAAATATGATATGTAGCTCAGAGCAAGGCAGGTATAAAAAGGCTCATTGCAGAAAGCAAAGTTTATTTCTCAAAACACGATAAACAGCAACTTAGCTTTAAGTGAATGTAATCCCAACATGTATTAAAATACCAACATAACTCCATTATGTTTCATCCCTTCCATGTCTCAACCAGACATTGCTCATGAATATACATCTCGTATTCACTACCATCTCACGAATACCATCTCGTATTTGCTACCATCTCACGAATACCATCTCGTATTCTCTACCATTCAATTCTATCTCATTCCGAGACCAAATCTCGTTGCCATGACTCAACAGTCATGCAACCAATCTTATCACCTGGACTCAACAGTCCCAAAAACCAAACCATAAAAAAAACCATAACCAAACCAAAAACTATCCCAATAACCATCCCATCTAATCATGTGAGTTGTCCAGGTGCTCGTGACCGTAAGCTCGGCTATTGTGACACCCTCATTTCTGGTTTCTGCATGTATTCATGTTTCATTTTAAAGGAAGTGGGAACAGAAAAAGAATTTAAAGGATAGCCAAAAAGAACAAGAATCCAGTTCATAGAGAGCACCGAAGACAACTTCCGCGGCCCGCTGGCCACGTGGCGTGTTCGGAGCTCATCCCTGTGAAGTAGGGGGAGGTCCGCCGCTAAACTGGCTACGTGGCAGGCTCAGGGCTCATCTCCGCAAAGGGCGAGAGGTCCGACCCTGTGGGACACGTGTTGCTCTCGGAGCTAGCCTCTGCGGCGAAGCGAAGGCAGTTCCGCAGGACACATGTCACCTTCGGAGCTAGTCACCACGGAAATTAGAGGACCAGTTGCGCGGGATATGTGTCGACCTCGGAGCTCACCTCCGAGAGGTCCGGTTCTATTGGACACGTGTCGCCACCAGAGCTTATCTCCGGGAGGTCCATCACTGTTGGACACGTGTCTACTTTCGGAGCTCGTCTCTGAGGAAAAAGGAAAGTCCGGCGCTACTTGACGCGTGGCATTCACGGAGCTCACCTCCGAAGAGAGGGAGGTCCGGAATGGATACGTGGCACACCCGGAGCCACCACCGAAGAGAGGGAAGGCCCGGCATTGACACGTGGGGTGCGCGGAGCCACCTCCGAATAGAGAGGAGGTCCCGACCGCCAGGATACGTGGCGCACACGGAGCTCACCTCCGAAGGAGAAGGGAGGTCTCGCTTGCTTGACACGCGGCACAACCGGAGCTCGTCTCTGTGGAGAAGGAGATACCAGGCCCCGATGGACACGTGGAGCTTCCGGAGCTCATCACCACGGAGGTAACGAGTTCTGGAGCGGTTTTTGGATTCTGTACGCGTAGAAATACCGGTACGGAGGAGAAACCGACCTGAATTAATAGAACACAGAACCATTGGCCGAAACCACGAACTTCTTTTCCAACTCCTGAGACGACGACTTAGAGCCCTAGCCCCAACTCGCCGAGTAAGCCCATCGCCGGAGTTCAGTTTGTGAGACCTATGTGTGCTGAATACATTGGCAATTAGGATAAAAGTTAGCATTAACATTCAAAGTTTTGAATATTGCCAAAACATTCTTCTGTGGCAAGGTCCGACAAGTTCTTTGTTAGGTCCGCCAAGTGTTGGCAAGGTCCAACGCAAGGTCCGGAGAGCTCCTGCAAGGTCCGGAGAGCTTCTGTGATGTCCGGAGCTTGTTTTTAGGGAGCTCCCGTGAAGTTCAACTCGTAGAACTGCAGCGTCTTGTTTTTGCTTTTAACTCACAATGTTTCAAACTTGCTTTATGGGAAGGTTTGCTTAGTATTAATTTGCTAAGTTTTTGGTGTGTTTTGGTGGTTATGGCTGTTATCATTTGATATGGTTTGCAACATGCTTATGTGACGTGCTCATGTAAGGTGTTCTGGTTTTCGAACTAACGTGAGTCAAGTCGAGGACTTGTGCTCGGAAGAATTGTTTGTTTATTCATGTGCAGGTGTTGCTTGAGTTCAAGACATGGCTGGTGACGGGATCCTTGGACTAGTCTCAGGGAGGAGATGAGGTTCCAACAACCAAGTTCGGGAGGAGCTGTGCTTGAGTTGATCGGGAGGTCGCGCAGCATGTTTGGATCAAGGGCAGTGCATATGAAGGTTGCATGTACGTCGTTGGAAGGTGTTTGCACGTGTGCAAGGAGTGCATGGACATGGCAACATTGTTCCAAGGCGTGATGAAGAGAAGTGGACATAAAGAATTGGTCAGAAAGGTCCAACCGGCTGGATTGCGTACTCAGGCTGAGGCTGAGTCGGATATGGCTCAAATATGGAAGATTTGAGTTGGTTATGATAGGATTTCGTGCTAGGCACGAAGTTGAGTTGTTTTAGAAATGTTTAGGACGTTTCTAAGGTGTTTGGAAGTCTCACGATTGCTTCTATCTGCGAATAGGAGAGTCCTGAGCAGTTATGGTAAGTTAGGATACGAGTCCAATTAGGAGTAGGAGTTCTAGATTGGATTGTTTAGCCTGAGGGCTGGCTATAAAAGCAAGGGAGGCCAGAGCTCTCGTGGGTAGAGAACTTTGGGCTGTTCCTCTTGTGTTTCTATTGAATAAAGTTCATAGTTTCGAGTAGCTTTTGTGCCTTGTTCGTCCGACTTGTTTTTCGTCAAGTCTTTCTCGCCGAGTTTCTGGACAGACCACCGTTGCTTCGGTGTTTCGTTCATAACTCGAGTTTTACAGATCCGATTGACGTGATTGTTTTTGGGTTGTCTTCAAAACTCAATTATCTATCATCTGTGAAATTTTCACGAGCTTCGGATCTGTAGTTTTTGAGATACACGAGTTTCTTTGCAGCGTTGCAGATCTGTTTTATATCGGGTAGAACAGATTGATCTTCGTTTAATGTTTTGATCGTATCTCAAGTTTTACTAAGTGTTTTTAAGTGATTCTTGTTGCATTAGATCCGTGACTTGATTCTATACCTCTATACTTGATTTGTCACAGTTGAACACGTTTGAAAGCACTTGCACACACGGTTTCTTTAACCGATTGATTTTTTGCTGAGGGGTTTTTGTTGTTTCCGCTGCGAAAAGTTTTAATCTACCATTCACCCCCCCTCTGGTAGCTTTTCACGTGCTCTTCGATCCTACAATTGGTATCAGAGCCAAGGTGCTCTAATCTTTGTGATTTGCACGTGTTTTGACTAACCATCATGGAGAAGTACTCCGCAAAACCTTGTGTGTTCAATGGCATCGATTTTCAGGTTTGGAAGGCGCGGATGGAGGCCTACATACAGGCGCAAGGCTTCGCCATATGGGAAAAGGTCTACTGGAACTTCGATGTACCACCCAACGATCAAGTTACGGCTGCGAACATGAGAGATGTTGACAACAACAACAAGGCTCGCAACTTGATCATCCAAGGATTGACTCAAAGTGACTTCGACCGTGTTGCACACCTCCGATCTGCATATGATGTTTGGAAAGCTCTTTGTGACTACCATGAAGGATCCAATACGATCAAGGAGGTAAGGCAAGATATGTTCAAGAAAGAATACATGCGTTTTGAGATGCAACCCGGTGAGTCAATTGACGACCTTTTTGCTCGCTTTAATAAAATTCTCAGCAACTTGTGTAGTGTCAATGTTAACTTTTCAGATGATGAAAATGCTAGACAATTGTTAGGAGCATTAGATATGTCAATTTGGGAGATGAAAGTTACATCTGTTCGTGAATCTACTGTCATGAGTTCTCTTACTTTAGACGTGCTTTATTCTAAATTGAAAACTCATGAAATTGACATCATCTCACGTAAAAACCCCAACAAGTCTATTGCATTTGTTTCGCAACGTGACATGTCTAGTTCTAGTCAATCATCATCTAGTGGTGCACTCTCTTTGCTGTCCTCTCTAACCCTTAAACAGATCGAAGAGTTTCCAGAGGAGGAGCTTGCACTCATCTCTACTCGGTTCTCAAAAGCATTGCAAAATGTGAGAACTAGAAGGAGAGGAAGCTCCCTCAACGATGTTTTGAATGTGGTAAGACAGGACATTTTCGTACGTAGTACCCTAACCTTTCAGGTCCGACTTCACGTGAAGAAAAGCAAACAAGGCCGAAGAAATCATTTGCAAAGAATAAGAAGAAGAAAGATTTATCAATGCACAACATAGTGCATAGTATGATCTCTGCACTTCAAGATTTCGGCGCAAGTGATGTGGACACCGGTAGTGATGAAGATGAAGAAGCTATGGCAAATATGTGCTGCATGGCGAGCAAGTCAAGTTCAAGCTCCGAGGAGGCAGAACACAACAGCGACGATGAAGAGGTATGTCCCACTTGCGAAGAAATGTTTGATGCTATTTCTCGTGCCACTGTTATATTAAAGAAAAAAGGATAAAAAACTTAGCAGCAATGCTGTTAAAATTGAATCACTAGAATCTGAAATTAATCGTTTAAAAACTTTGATTCCTAGTGATGATTCTTGTTCCTCATGTGATTTAATTTATGAACAATTATCCTCTTTAAGAAGTGCACACGCATCTACGCTTGATAAACTTGAACTTGAAATTGAAAAGAACGAAGAGCTTGCTGCACTTAATGATAAAAATTTGAAAGATGCTTGTTGTTCTACAATTGATTTGAATTGTTCTTCATGTGATGATCTGAATAAGAAACTAAATGATGCTATGAATGAGATTTCTATTTTGAACAATGCTTTACGCGTGCATGAAGTTAAATATTATTCAAATTGAAAACTAAAAGGAACAACTTCATGTGAAAACTGCTTTGATCTGTTCAATAAACTTGATGACATGCATAGGACACTAGATCGGTTTTCTAATGCAAATAAGAACCTAAACTTGCTGCTGAATTCTTCCAAGTCTTGTAATGATAAAACTGGTTTAGGTTTTAATTCTCATGCTCATGCTAAGGCACACCCACCTAAAGTTGTAAAGTCATTAGGAAGCGGTTTGATTCAAACAGCTCCTAGACAAAAAGAGGTGATTTTCAAATGTGTAGGAGTACTGTCCCATTCGGGTTCTAATAAACGTGTTGCTTGCTCATCTAGACATGATAATAAGGTTATTTTTCATTGTACCTACTGTGGTAGAGATGGTCATGTCATGGATTTTTGTTATAGACTATCTAAACAAGATAAGAAACAAAGAATACTTGCTAGATCACATAACAACCAAGCAAAATCTGCTAGACCGAATGTTCGGAGCTTGCAACCTGCTGTAATGAGTCAAAAACTTGCTCCCGGACCTACTGTTTTTTGTGCTACATATAACACATCTTCTAAGTCAGTAGTTGGGAACAAAAATTTTCGATGTTTGGCTCATAAACCTGCTGTACCTTTTCAGCTTTCGCTGTTATTCCTGCTGGACGTCGTGTGACTCAGTACCGGATTCCTAAAAGTCTTTTAACTAACCCCAGTATTGAGTCATCGACGTATTGTGCTGCTGTGTAGGTTTCACGTTTGAGGAAGGAGAACATTTGGATTGTGGATTCAGGTTGCTCACGCCACATGACCGGTAACAAAGAATGGTTCTCCTCTATCTCTTTTGTGTCACGTGTAGAAAATGTTACTTTCGCCGATAACTCTTCTACTCCAATAATTGCTAAAGGTTCAGTTAGAGTAAACAATCTCTACACTTTGAAAGATGTGGCACTTGTTAAAAATTTGAAATACAACTTGCTTTCGGTTTCACAATTGCTAGATGAAAATCTAGAGGTTAGCTTTGCTAAAAATTGCTGCAAGGTTGTAGATTCAAAAGGTGAGCTTTTGTTTAACATGTCTAGGTTTGGAAGAGTTTTTAAAGCTGATTTTGATTTGTCAACTTCTAAGCATCGGTGTCTAATTGCTAATGATACAAAGGATCTATATTTTTGGCATCGTAGACTTGGTCACATAGGCTTTGATCATCTCACTCGTGTTAGTGCTCTCGATCACATACATGGGCTGCCGAAGCTTTAAAAGGATAATTATATTGTGTGCTCTTCTTGTAGACATGCTAAGTTTGTTGCAGGTTCACATGCTCCTCTCACAATGACCATGACAGCTGAACCAGGACAACTTTTACATCTTGACACAGTAGGTCCGGCACGTGTTCAATCCTTCGGAGGTAAATGGTATGTGCTTGTGATTGTTGATGATTATTCCAGATATTCTTGGGTTTATTTTATGGCATCTAAGGATGAAGCTTTTAGTCATTTTAGAACTTTATTTTATAGATTATCTATTGATCACCCAGGATCATTAAAAGCAATTAGAAGTGATAATGGAACTGAATTTAAAAACCAATCCTTTAATCACTTTTGTGCTGAAAATGGAATAGATCATCAATACTCTTCACCCTATGTACCACAACAAAATGGTGTCGTAGAAAGAAAGAACAGGACCTTAGTTGAGATGGCTAGGACAATGCTTGATGAATATCAAACTCCTAGGAAATTTTGGGCTGATGCAATTGCAACCGCTTGTTATGTCTCAAATCGTGTTTTCTTGCGTGCTAAGCTTGGAAAAACCCCATATG
This sequence comes from Neostapfia colusana, assembly GCA_030760725.1. Classification (NCBI taxonomy): domain Eukaryota; kingdom Viridiplantae; phylum Streptophyta; class Magnoliopsida; order Poales; family Poaceae; genus Neostapfia; species Neostapfia colusana. The sequence continues at coordinate 38,777,567 of JASWHV010000002.1, read as the reverse complement.
AGCTCCGGTTTGGACATAGGCCTAGTGTTACACACTTTAGGCTTTTTGGTTGCAAATGCTTTGTTAAGAAACATGGTAATCTTGATAAATTTGAAGCTAGATCTGTTGATGGCATGTTTCTTGGTTATCCATCTCATACTAGAGGCTACCGTGTGCTTTTACTTGACAGTAACAAAATTGTGGAGACTTGCGAGGTTTCTTTTGATGAAGCTAGCTCAAGTACTAGCTCCGATATTCCAGGTCCGGATCCATATCCGCAGGGGGGAGTATTTTTATTGAAGAAGATGAAGAAGTGGTGCTGCTGCCCGAAAACTCGGAAGTAAATAACGATCAAGCTGCTGATTTTGCATAACAACCAGTACCAACAGTCACTACTGCTGGTTCGGACCTTCCTCAATCAACAAGCTCTCCTAATCAAATGTCCAAACATGAAGAAGAAGGTTCTTGTGAAGTGTCTACTCCCCTCCGAGTACTCAAAAGTCGTCCTCCACAACAAATCATTGGAAGCTTGCATGAACGAGTCACTCGGTCCAGGTTTTGCGATCCAAACTCTCATGCTCATTCTGCTTTTGTTGCTTTTTTTGAATCCAAGGATATATCACACACACTCACTAATGAATCTTGGACTAATGCCATGCAAGAAGAGTTAGAAAATTTTGAAAGAAATAATGTTTGGAAACTTGTACCTCCACCTCAAGGTCACACATTAATTGGATCTAAATGGGTATTTAAAAATAAGCAAAGTGAGGATGGGGTTGTGGTTAGGAATAAAGCTAGGTTGGTTGCTCAAGGTTTCACTCAAATTGAAGGTCTAGATTTTGATGAAACATTTGCTCCTGTTGCTAGATTAGAAGCTATAAGAATTTTATTAGCATTTGCTGCATCTAAAGGTTTCAAGTTATATCAAATGGATGTTAAAAGTGCTTTTCTTAATGGCTACATAGAGGAGGAGGTTTATGTTAAGCAGCCACCGGGTTTTGAAAATCCAAATTTTCCTAATCATGTTTACAAACTGTCCAAAGCCTTGTACGGTCTAAAACAAGCCCCTAGAGCATGGTATGATAGGTTAAAAACATTCTTACTTGAAAAGGGGTTTACCATGGGCAAGGTTGATAAAACTCTTTTTGTACTTAATCATGGCAATGACTCATTATTCGTTCAAGTGTATGTGGATGATATTACCTTTGGTTGTGCTTCTCATGATCTCGTGTCCATGTTTTTCAGCTATGATGAGTTCAGAATTTGAGATGAGTATGATGGGAGAACTCATATACTTTTTGGGGCTGCAAATCAAGCAAACAAAAGAAGGAACTTTTGTGCATCAAACTAAGTATACAAAGGACCTTCTTAAGCGCTTCAACATGGACAAATGCAAGCCTCTTCGGACACCAATGGGAACAGCAACAACACTTGAACTTGACAAAGATAGTGATCCGGTCGATAAAAAAGAATACAGAAGTATGATTGGATCACTTTTGTATCTCACGGCGTCAAGACCGGACATACAATTCAGCGTATGTCTTTGTGCACGTTTTCAAGCTTCTCCACGTGCTTCACATCGCCAAGCCATCAAAAGGATTCTCAGGTTCCTACATGGAACTCAAGAATTTGGCATTTTTCTTCCTTCTTCCTCAACCTTTTCTTTGAAAGCTTTTTCGGATGCTGATTTTGGGAGTTGTAGGATTGATAGGAAAAGTACTTCGGGTGCTTGTCATTTTCTTGGTAATTCACTTGTTGCTTGGTCCTCTAAAAAACAAAGTTCAGTTGCACAATCCACGGCCGAATCTGAATATGTAGCTGCGGCTGGCGCTTGCTCACAAATTCTTTGGATTGTTCAAACACTTAAGGACTATGGGGTTGATTTAGATAGTGTTCCACTGTTTTGTGATAACACTAGTGCAATTTGTATTGCTAAAAACCCCGTGAAACACTCTAGAACTAAGCACATTGACATTAGGTATCACTTTATTCGTGATAATGTTGAAAAAGGAAACATTGTGTTTCACCATGTCGATACCGAACAACAATTGGCTGATATTTTTACAAAACCTTTGGATTTCACTCGTTTTTGTATCATTCGTAGTGAAATAGGGGTTATGCATCCTCATGGCTTAAATTGAGGGGGAGTTTTTGAAACTTTGAAAGTCTATGTGTGAATCTGAAACTAAAATAATATGAGCATAGTATTTAATACATATATGACTTTGTGATTCCTTTTACAGGCTGAAAGTTCTTACTACATTACTCATGTTATACATTTTGTAGTTTTTGCCATGACTAGTAATTGGAATAATTACTTACACTAAATCTGGTCATGATCGAACTTTCTTGCTGTTTTGAACTTGTTGCATGCTCACAAGTGCTTTTAATCATAAAAAATTAATCAAGTGATCAGCTCACATGTTGAGTTTTCAAATAAAAAAATTGAAAAAAGATCAAGAGAATATGCATGCATCACACTTCTTCTTTTGAGATTGCTTATCATTGCACTAAGATATGAACTTGGAAGGAATTGTGTATGACTAAAACCATGTCCTTAAGCTTCTGATTGTCAAATGACATAGGCTTGGCTTGGTTGGTTAGAATAAGGCTGATGCGGCATATAATCTCTTGCAAATATCATATGATCAACTTTGTGCCTTAAATGATTATGAATAATAAAAATGCAGCAACAAGTGTCATGTTTTCAGGTTTTGAAATAGTTGAGTAAGGGAGATCATGACTTGCTTAAACTGAAAAATACATTTGATCTCTAGCATGGCTTACACTACTTTATGTATCTCATTGATGTGATAGTGTAAGTAACCTGATAGTATGACTTGGATGAGCTTTGTTTTGTATGTATATTCTATAATATGCTCATAACATTTAAAAATTTCTCTTTTGAACCTTGCTGAATACATTGTCAAAGGGGGAGAAATATGTATAAGGAGAGATTTTTTTTACACTTTGCATATGTTATACACTTTCTTCCTTCTCTGATTTTAAAAAATGGTGAGAAATTAATAAACGGGGGAGAAATGAGTTTTCAAAGCTTTTCAAAACTTTTCATAAGCCAATGTTCGAATTTTAATTGGTGTTGCCAATGCATTCATCAAGGGGGAGATTGTGAGACCTATGTGTGCTGAATACATTGGCAATTAGGATAAAAGTTAGCATTAACATTCAAAGTTTTGAATATTGCCAAAACATTCTTCTGTGGAAAGGTCCGACAAGTTCTTTGTTAGGTCCGCTAAGTGTTGGCAAGGTCCGACGCATGGTCCGGAGAGCTCCTGCATGGTCCGGAGAGCTTCTGTGAGGTCCGGAGCTTGTTTTTAGGGAGCTCCCGTGAAGTTCAACAAGTAGAACTGCAACGTCTTGTTTTTGCTTTTAACTCGCAATGTTTAAAACTTGCTTTATGGGAAGGTTTGCTTAGTATTAATTTACTATGTTTTTTGTGTGTTTTGGTGGTTATGGATGTTATCATTTGATATGGTTTGCAACATGCTTATGTGACGTGCTCATGTAAGGTGTTGTGATTTTCGAACTAACGTGAGTCAAGTCGAGGACTCGTGCTTGGAAGAATTGGTTGTTTATTCATGTGCAGGTGTTGCTTGAGTTCAAGATATGGCTGGTGACGGGATCCTTGGACTAGTCTCAGGGAGGAGATGAGGTTCCAACAACCAAGTTCGGGAGGAGCTGTGGTTGAGTTGATCGGGAGGTCGCGCAACATGTTTGGATCAAGGGCAGTGCATATGAAGGTTGCGTGTACGTCGTTGGAAGGTGTTTGCACGTGTGCAAGGAGTGCATGGACGTGGCAACATTGTTCCAAGGCGTGATGAAGAGAAGTGGACGTAAAGAATTGGTCGGAAAGGTCCAACCGGCTGGATTGCGTACTCAGGCTGAGGTTGAGTCGGATATGGCTCAAATATGGAAGATTTGAGTTGGTTATGATAGGATTTCGTGCTAGGCACGAAGTTGAGTTGTTTTAGGAATGTTTAGGACGTTCCTAAGGTGTTTGGAAGTCTCACGATTGCTTCTATCTGCGAATAGGAGAGTCCTGAGCAGTTATGGTAAGTTAGGATACGAGTCCAATTAGGAGTAGGAGTCCTAGATTGGATTGTTTAGCCTGAGGGCTGGCTATAAAAGCAAGGGAGGCCAGAGCTCTCGTGGGTAGAGAACTTTGGGTTGTTCCTCTTGTGTTTCTATTGAATAAAGTTCATAGTTTCGAGGAGCTTTTGTGCCTTGTTCGTCCGACTTGTTTTTCGTCAAGTCTTTCTCGCCGAGTTTCTGGACAGACCGACGTTGCTTCGGTGTTTCGTTCATAACTCGAGTTTTACAGATCCGATTGATGTGATTCTTTTTGGGTTGTCTTCAAAACTGAATTATCTATCATCTGTGAAATTTTTACGAGCTTTGGATCTGTAGTTTTCGGGATACACGAGTTTCAAAAACAGTTTGAATGGGACTCTTATTTGAAGCCCATTCAGATTAGAACTCTTTCTTCCTAATTATAAATAGAACCAAAAACCTTTGGCCGAAACCACAAACTTCTTTTCAAGTCCTCAGCCGACGACCCAGAGCCCTAGCCCCAGCTCGTCGAGTAAAACCCTTCGCCTGAGTTCAGTCGCGGGAGATCGCCGGAAGAGAGCTCCAACGATCTATCTTGCTAGGAGAAGGACCCCGAGACCAAGAAGAACGTAAGGTAGGTCTCCAATACTACCTTACGACATCATAGCGTTTTCTTTGCATCTGTTCTTTGATTCCTTTCGAACAGAAGCTTTTTCGTGGACAAATCACGTGTTGATCGGTTTGATCTAGAGTCAAGATCATCGCCATGTCCACATTTGATCTGAACACCTCTGTTCATGGTAAAACCCATGCAAACCATGAAAGAATACGTACAAACTGATCTAATAGAAACTGATCATAGGGTAGCATGCATATGCATCATCGCATCTAGTTAAAGCTTGTGCATGAAATTGATTGTTGTGAATATTGTATGTGCGTGATCATGTATAGAAGGACAAGCTCAGGGAGTTACCTATGACGGACTACAACAACAAGATTTTGAGCAACCGGGACAGCCAGAACAAGGCAAGTGCCCCTTGACCATATTGATCCCATATTTTGGAAAACTGTTTTGTTTGTGAAAAGGTGTGTGTACTTGAGTCAAACATGATGGGAAACCCTTTCATATGAGTTGGGTATGGTATTTGCTTTTATGCTTTGCTGAGTCCATGGGATATGGGAAACGAGATAGATGTGTCTAGCTAACTGCACTCGTACGAATAATGAGAAACTGATATTGTTAATGAACATGGATCGGAAGGAGACCTAGGCAAGCCTGGGTTTTTGAATGAGGTAGAATGAGATGGTGGTTTACTTGCCGTAGATCTAAGGACCGGTTCATGCGAGCACATGCCAGGATAACAGTGCCACCACAAGGCCAAGTATGGGTGCGGCTTAGCTGAGTAATTAGGTAAGTTACTAGATTGTTATGGACCGTGGAAGGCGCGGGGAATGGGAGTCGAGTGAGGACTGCCCTGGGAACTGCATGGCACAAGAGGGGGCCCGTGGGTGGGAGAATTGGAGATTCTAGCCTGCCGGTGAAACCTTAGTGAGTCCATACATCTAGTAGCTCCTTTGTATGGCTATTTTGTGATCTCTTGGCCATACACCGACAGTTGTGTATTGGTATAATGGAGGTTCTGCAGTCGCCGACAGGTGATGAAATCACAAACTTGTGGGTAAAGAGGTGCAAACTCTGCAGAGTCTTAAAACTATTATGATAGCCGAGTTTACGGTCACGAGCGCCTGGCCAACTACTGTCACACCCAGTTTCTCCGAAGAACAACCGAGTGAATATCACATGTATGCCAGGATCATTTTCTCATACATGTGATGACAAATAGTGAAGCATCATTTATTACAAGCCAGGTGTCGAATATAAATAAGTCTTACATAGCATATGTCTCGATGGACGATAATAAGTTCATAACATAAAATAGCAGTGGAATATTATTCTTGTGGGCTCCGTCACAGGCGTTGCCCAGGGGACTCCATGAACCTAGAAACCTTCTTCGGGTCCAAAGTTTTGATCATTATACACCACCTCATTATCTTGACCTGAGCAGCATTATAAACCAACAAATATGCAAGGTTGAGTACCGATGGTACTCAGCATGTGTGGGAAAGTTATGTCATGCATGGCTAGAACAAGGAGAGATTGAACTCAGGGTTAAAGCACTACGCAATTAATACCTATCAGCTTAGCTTATTAAGCACATACTTTACTACATAGGTGAAATGGTCCCAATCTCCCAACCCATCATCAAAATCAAGTAACCATAACATTATTTCCAATGTTAAGCTCCCCGCTTAACTTCCAAAACCATCAATCCTCTAATCATGAATAAGTCCAGGCCGCTCTTAACCGTGAGCACGGCTGTCAAGACAGTTTTGACTCTGCAGAGTTTGTACCACTGTACCCACAAGTAGTGATTTCATCCCCCGTTGCCGGGTGGACTAAAAGAACCTCCATTATGCCAGTGGCTACGTTCCACATTCACACTTCCCAGGTGTGCGGCCAGGAGATCACTACGAAGTCTTTACAAAGGGATTCCCGACGAGCGTGGGCCCACTGAGGTTTCACCCCTAACAGCATACAAGAGGCTCCAACCCCGCTGCAGTGGCCCCCTCTTGAGCCTTGCGGTTCATATGGTAGTCCAGCTGACACCTACTCCCCACACCATCCAACACACCCATAGTACGCCGGGGATACACCTAATTAATTGGCCAAGCTGCCCCATCTCAGCATGTGGTTGGCACTGTAAAGCCGGGTTACATGCTCCATGAACCGGTCCTTAGGATCCAGGCAAGTACTAAACACAAACCCAAGTCTCGTGCACCCAGCACACAACCAAAACATCCAACTTGCCTTGATCCCTACCTCTACATAACTCACAATGTCTCATTCAAGAGTATGGTAATATAAACTGATGATCTCATTTCCCAAATATCCCATTCTAAGCATGGCTAAGCAAATGCATGTAAATAAATGACAAAATAAATCCCAACCCAAGCTACAAGGAAACAAGGTAATGCAAATCTAGGGAAACTTTCCTAGCATGGGTTTCATATTTCATTTGACAAATGCAAATAATTCTATCTACATATCCTAGCATAGGATCAAAGTGGTCAAGGACACTTGCCTCCTTCTTGCTGCTCTTGAAATGGGTAGTCCTGATCTTGGAAAGAAATAACTTGCTCTTGAACAGGTTCTACTTCATACCATCACACATAGCAAAAGAAAAACAACAATCATAAGACATAGTTCACACTTCTACTTCATACAAACCACACATTCATATTTATGAAATTCATTCACCATTATATGTGTTGTGGTTACTTTATGTGTGTTGAGTTGTGGCTTGCATGCACTTTTAACCATGTGTATATGATTCCTACTTTTGTGTCCACCTTTATACTTACATACTATTTATATGGGTTTCCAATAAATTTCTTATATTCAACTACTTCACCTTTTTACTACCAAGTGTGTACGAAAAGTGTTATTCTTCCCCATATGTGCCTTCATAATTTCTACCAACCCTAAACTGAATTCTTTGTATTTTAGAAACTCCATTTATCATTTACTAGTTGCTATATTTTCAGATTTATATTCCTATGCATAATTGTGTATTTTATTATGAAATTAGTAACACACATCATCTAAACAGTATAGGTTCTGGTCATAAATAATTTAATAACATATTTTAACCTTGGCCTCTGATGTAAACTATTTCATAATTATTTTCCCTATTTTTCTATAACTATTCTTTACTTAAAAATGTGTCCCTATACTAATAGATGTGAATAATAGATGAAACAGATTAATTTCAGCCCAAAAATATATTTTTATCTCACTCCAAAGTTTTCTAAGTACTGAGAAAGTTTTTAATTAATTTTTGACAATTATGTTTGTCCCCCTTTTTAAATTTTTAAACACTAGTTACATATTCAATTTTCTAAATTAAATACTAAACAGGGCTAAAATAATGAACTCTCCCCCTTACAGGGTCTATAATATTATTTTCATAATTCCCAGGGGTCTAGCTACACTTATCAGAGGTGTTTTACCTAATTTTTATTAAGTCCAGGGGCTAAAACTGATTTTTAAATGAATTTACACGATTTTCTGGAGTTCCAGGGGCTAGATCTGAAGTTTCCGGGGCTAGCTCTCAATTCCAGAGAACCCCAGGGGGTAGCACGTAAGAATTCCAGTCTTTATAATGCGGGGTTGACGTGGACCGTCCGATTTTAAACCGACGGCTGAGATTATAACATCGAACCGGTACGCGGGGTTTTAAAGTCTACCGTGCGATTTAAAATAAACGGCGCACAAGCAGCCACGTCGCTCTGATCGAGCGCGGGCGGCGCTGCCGGCGGCGCACGGCGGCGGGAAGCGGCGATCTCGCCGGAAAGTTTTGGATCCTCGAGAATTCTGCCTAGAACTGTGATCTTATGGCCTAGATCGATAGAGGGGAGGTCAGGGATCTCACCTCGGGGGTTTTCTCGAGCTCGGGGGTCCTGGAAAGTGATCGGCGGCGAGGTCCGAGGCAAAACCACGGCGAAGCTCGTCGGCGCTGGATTTACACCGTAAGTCTTCGGGTTTTCTGCACCTGCAAAGTTCCCCGGAGGCGGTGGATCAAAACCAGCGAGTTAGATCAGAGTTTCCGAGCTTAGATCGGCCAGAATTCACCGGCGAAGTCTCGGTGCTCACCGGAGTAAAAATCGGCGATCGCGTGGGAAAAACTGATCGGGGCTGGGGTTTTTATAGCCGGGGGAGGGCGGTGGGTCTATTGTGATCGAGTTGGAGTCCTCTGGGACCAGAATTCGGGCGGCGGGATGCGGTTTCCGGTCGGTTGCGATCGCGCGCGCTCGGGGGAAAAGTCCGGGGTCGCGGGGGCTCAGGGTTAGGGATGACAGGCGGGTCCCACCCGTCTGTGAGAGGCAGCGCGGCGCGCGCGGGGGCGGGCTGGCGCGGGGATACTGGGCCGGCTGGCGGGTTTCGGCCCAATGGCCGGTTTTTTTCCCGTTTCTCTTTTTCTTTTTCCATTTCTTTTCTGTTTTGAGTTTAATTTGAATTCCAGTTTGAATTTGAATTTTTGCAAAACATGCAACACGTCCAAAAATTTTTAAATTCCCCTCTGAACATGGTTTAGAGTTTTGAATCAAAATTTGGGGTGTTACAATGAGTTTCCAATTTAAATAAATTCCTTATACTTAATTACTACACCTTTTAGCTACCAAGTATGCATAAAAGGCACTTTCCTACTCCATATGTGTCTTCAGAATTTCTACCAACCCTAAACTGAATCCTTTGGATTTTAGAAACTTCATTTATCATTTACTAGTTGCTATATTTTAAGATTTATTTCCTATGCCTAAATGTGAACTTTATTATGAAAATAACAAGACACATCATCTAAACAGAATAGGTTCTGATCTAAAATATTTACTAATATATTTTTGACCTTTTCCTCTGATGTAAACTATTTTACATTTATTTTCCCTATTTTCAGAACTATTCTTTACTTAAAAATGTGTCCCTATACTAATAAATGTGAATAATAAATTAAACAGATTCATTTCAGCCCAAAATATATTTTTATCTCACTCCAAAGTTTTCTAAGTACTAAGAAAGTTTTTAATTAAATTATGACAATATGTTTGTCCCATTTTTTAAATTTTAAATACTAGCCACCAATTCAATTTCCTAAATTAAATATCAAACAGGTTTAAAAGATAAACTAACCCCACTACATGGTCTATAATATTATTTTAACAATTTTCAGGGGCCTAGCTATACATAACTGAGGGGTTTTTCCTATTTTTATTAAGTCCAGGGGCTAAAACTGATTTTTAAATGAATTTACATGATTTTCTGAAGTTCCAGGGGCTAGATCAGAAGTTTCCGGGGCTAGCTCTTATTTCCCGAGAACCCCAGGGGGTAGCACGTAAGATTTCCAGTCTTTATAACGCGGGGCTGACGTGGACCGTCCGATTTAAAACAGACGGCTAAGATTATAACGTCAAACTGGTACGCGGGGATTTAAAGTCTACCGTGCGATTTAAAATAGACGGCGCACAAGCGGCCACGTCGCTCTAATCGAGCGCGGGCGGCGCTGCCCGGCGGCGCACGGCGGCGGGAGGCGGCGATCTTGCCGGAGAGTTTCGGATCTTCGAGAATTCTTCCTAGAACTGTGATTTTATGGCATAGATCGGTGGAGGGGAGGTCGGGGATCTCACCACGGGGATTTTCTTGAGCTCGGAGGTCCTGGAAAGCGATCGGCGATGAGGTCCGAAGCGAAACCACGGCGAGGCTCGTCGGCGCTGTGTTTGAACCGCAAGTCACCGAGTTTTCCGCACCTGCAGGGTTCCCCGGAGGCAGTGGATCAAGACCAGCGAGTTAGATCGGAATTTCCGAGCATAGATCGGCCAGAATTCGCCGGAGAAGGCTCGGGTTCTCACCGGAGTAAAAACAGCAGATCGCGTGAGTAAAACGGGATGAGGCCGTGGTTTTTATAGACGGGGGAAAGGCGGCGTTCGGTTGTGATCGAGTTTGCGTCGCCCACGAGCAAAATTCGGCTGGGATACGCAGAAATCCGGGTCGGTATGGATTCGGGGTGAGAGAGAGTCCGGCCGAGCGCGGCGCGGGCGCGAGGAAGAAGAAAAGCTGGCGGGCCCCGCCTGTCAGTGGGAGGAAGGGGGCGCGCGCGGCCGCGGGCTGGCGCAGATGCTGGTTGGACCGGCTGGTGGGTTTCGGCCCACTGGCCGGTTTTTTCTGTTTTCTTTTTTTCTTTTTCCATTTCTTTTCTGTTTTGAGTTTAAATTGAATTCCAGTTTGAATTTAAATTGTTGCAAAACATGCAACACGTCCAAAAATTTTTAAATTCCCATCTTAACAGGATTTAGGGTCTTAACAAGATTTTGGGGTGTTACAGCTCTACCCCCCTTAAAAGAAATCTCGTCCTCGAGATTGGTGGTTCTAAGAAAACAATTCCGGAAATTGGACCTTGAGTTCATCTTCCCGTTCCCAGGTGGTTTCTTCTTCTGAGTGATGCTTCCATTGCACCTTGCACATCCGGATTCTTTTATTTCTGGTAAGGCGTTCCATTGTCTCCAAAATCTTGTATGGTTGCTCGGTGTAAGACAAATCCTCAGCTACGTCCACTTCATTCATGGGTAACACCTCTTCAGGCGTCCTAAGGCATTTCTTGAGTTGTGACACATGGAATACATCGTGCACATCCGATAGACGAGCCGGTAACTCTAGTTGATACGCCACTTCGCCTTTCCTTTCCAGAACTTGAAAGGGTCCGATGTATCGAGGTGACAACTTCCCTTTCACCTTGAACCGACGAAGTCCTCGAATAGGGGACACCTTGAGATAGACATAGTCTCTCACGTTCAAAACGAGCTCTCTTCTTCGTACATCGGCATAGATCTTTTGGCGTGTCTGTGCTATCCTCAAATTGTTGCGAATTTCCCTCACCTTCGCCTCGGCTTCTTGTAGTACTTCTGGACCAAACACTTTACTTTCCCCCGTTTGGTTCCAAAATAGGGGAGTTCTGCACTTCCTCCCGTACAAAGCTTCAAACGGTGACATCTTCGTACTAGCTTGATAGCTGTTGTTATAGGAGAATTCCGCATACGGTAAGTTCTTGTCCCAACTCCTATTGTTTTTGAGTGCACATGCCCTCAGCATATCCTCAAGAATCTGATTAGTTCTTTCCGTCTGCCCATCAGTTTGGGGATTATAGGCAAAACTAAAGTTCAGATTAGTTCCCATGGTTTTGTGCAACTTCTGCCAGAACCTTGAGGTGAACTGTGTCCCTCGATCCGACACTATCTTCTTCGGCACCCCATGGTAACACATGATCCTTGACATGTACAATTCTGCCAATTTGGATCCGCTGTAGCTTTCTTTCACGGGTATGAAATGAGCTACCCTGGTTAGCCTATCAATGATGACCCATATTGAATCATTTCCTGATTTGGTCCTAGGCAATCCCACGATAAAATCCATGCCGATTTCTTCCCATTTCCATTCAGGCACTTTGAGTGGTTGCAATAATCCCGCGGGTCGTTGATGCTCTGCTTTCACCAACTGACATGTGTCACATAGGGCAACATGTTCCGCGACATCTCGCTTCATGCCATACCACCAATACCTGCTCTTGAGGTCATGATACATCTTCGTACTCCCAGGATGAATAGAATAGTCAGAATCATGAGCCTCCTTCAAAATCAATTCACGGATCTCCTTAACATCTGGCACACAGATTCTTTTCCCGTGCCACACCATTCCTTGTTCATCCTCTTTAAAACCAGGAGCTTTATTTTCCTTGATGAGTTGCCTGATCTCTTGTATGTTCTCGTCATTCTTTTGACCCTCGCGTATGTCTCGCTCGAGTGTGGAGTCCACTTCCATGGCGATGGCTTCACCACTATTTACCAGGCATAGATTGAGCCTTATAACCTCGTCCTTCAATTCTGCAGGCATGTCCTTCAAGCTCAACTTATTGACCTGCACTTTCCGACTTAAAGCATCGGCCACGACGTTTGCTTTCCCAGGATGATAGTTGATGCCCACATCAAAGTCATTGATTAGATCTAACCATCTTCTTTGTCTGAGGTTGAGATCTGGTTGTGTAAAAATGTACTTCAAACTCTTATGATCCGTATATATCTCTGTTCTCTTCCCCATCAAATAGTGTCGCCGAATTTTCAACGCGTGTACCACTGCGGCTAGTTCTAGGTCATGTGTAGGATAGTTTTTCTCGTGCTTCCGAAGCTGCCGGGATGCATATGCCACGACATGCCCTTCTTGCATGAGAACACATCCCAACCCGTTTCCAGAGGCATCGCAGTACACCGTGATATTCTTCTGCATATCTGGCATAACTAACACTGGGGCTGTTGTCAATCTTTTCTTTAGCTCCTGAAAACTCGTCTCGCACTGTGGCCTCCATGTGAATGTGATTCCCTTCTCCAACAGTTTGGTGAGGGGTCTTCAGATTTTAGAGAATCCCTCAATAAACCGTCGATAGTATCCAGCCAATCCCAAGAAGCTTCGAACTTCCCCGACATTTTTAGGGGTCTTCCACTTCTGTATATCCTTGATTTTGGCGGGATCTACGGAGATTCCTCCCTCCGAGATTATATGTCCTAAGAAGGGAACTCTCTTCAGTCAAAACTCACACTTGCTCAACTTGGCATATAGTTGGTGTTCTCTCAGCCTCTGCAACACCAACCTTAGATGTTTCTCATGTTCTTCTTCATCTTTGGAGAAGACGAGAATGTCATCTATGAAAACCACCACAAATTTGTCCAGATATTCCATGAATACCTTGTTCATGAGATACATGAAGTATGCCGGGGCATTAGTTAGCCCGAAAGGCATGACAGTGTATTCATACTGTCCGTACCGAGATACGAAAGCTGTCTTGGGAATATCAGATTGCCTTATCTTGAGTTGGTGGTATCCCGACCTGAGATCAATTTTCGAGAACACACAAGCGCCCCTCAATTGATCAAACAAGTCTTCAATGCGGGGTAATGGGTACTTGTTCTTGATGGTTACCTCATTCAAGGCATGGTAATCCACGCATAACCTTTGGGTTCCGTCCTTCTTGGGCACAAATATCACCGGAGCTCCCCATTGTGAGGAACTAGGATGAATATACCCCTTCTCCGTCAATTCTCTTAAATGATCCTTGAGTTCTCCTAGCTGCTTGGAGTCCATCTGATAGGGTCTCTTGTATATCGGGGTTGTTCCCGGCACTAGCTCAATTGCGAATTCCAGTTCACGATTGGGAGGCATACCTGGCAACTCCTCCGGAAAAACATCTGGATATTCCCTGATAATCCTGATCTCCTCAACTTTCACCTCAACTTGATTCAATTTAATGTCCCTCCTAGGCTCGTGTATTGTTACGAACTTTACTTTTGTGCCACTAGGGTGCGTTAGTTCCACCGTTCTGGTCGAACAATGGATGATTCCTTTATGTTTGGTCGACCAATCCATACCCAGTATAATATCTATCCCTTGTCAATCTATCACTATGAGGTTAGCAGTAAATACTACCCCGTTAATGTCTAGGTTCACTTTGGGACACAATTGTCTTGTCCTTATTTCTCCACCTGGAGAGTTTACGGCTAGCATATGGTTCATTTGTGTTGTTGCTAGGTCATGCTTCTTAACAAATCCTTGAGCAATGAACGAGTGGGTAGCACCAGAATCAAACAGTAGGGTTGCAATGTGTAAATTGGCAGGAAACTTACCAACTACCACGTCGGGTGCCTCTTGTGCTTCCTCCATAGTGACGTGGTTCACCCGTCCTCTCATTACATTCTGCTGTTGTGGCTGCGCGGGCTTCTTCTTTGGGCACTTATGGGCGTAGTGCCCCACTTCACCACAGCTAAAACATTGCACCCCTACCTTAGGTGCCTGGCCTTTGTTGTCTTGGGGTTGGTTTGGGGGTCCTTGAACTGCTGGTCGAGGTGGGTATGCGGGGCGAGGCTGCTGTACAAACTGACGTTGTGGCTGTGCTGATGCTGCTGGAGGCCTGTAGTTCGGGTTGTACCCTCTTGGTGCTGAATAGGGTACCGCAGCACGGTTCATCTGCCCTGCAGGTTGCTGCATCAGACGTGCGCGGGTGTTGCTCCCTGAGGCTTGATGTGACCACCCTGCCTTCCTCTTATTCTCATTTTCCAAGGCCTTCAGATTCCTTTCTACCACAAACGCTCTGTCAACCATCTTTTGGAAGCTTTCATACTCATTTGAGGACATTGCACACTGCATTTCTGCGGTAAGCCCTTCCACGAAACAGTCTTGTTTCTGCTCATCAGTCTCTATGTCTCGTGGGGCATAACGGGATAGTTGAGTAAATTTAGTGAGGTATTCCCTCACCGTCATGTTTCCCTGCTGCAGTCCCAAGAACTCCTTCCTCTTGTTTTTGAGTTCACCTCGTGGGATGTAATGGTTGCGGAAGCTACGCTTGAACTCTTCCCAAGTGATGTTCTCAGGGTCATGATGGGCGGCCACGTAGGCGGTCCACCAATCAGCAGCAGGTCCATGCAATTGATGAGAGGCAAACAGCACCCTCTCATACCCTTGGCACTTTATGATCCTCATCTTGCTTTCAATGGTCTTTAGCCAATCATCTGCCTCCAGAGGTTCAGCAGCACTTGCAAACTTTGGAGGTTGAGTTCCTAGAAACTCACTCAACCTTGGTTGGCGTGGTGCAGCATGTGGAGGTGGAACTTGATGCAAGTTGGCCACCACTTGAATCAAGTTCTGGATGAGCTGATTTTGATTCTCCAGCATTTGGTGGAGGGGATCAACTCCTTCACGGCGACCATCCCTGTCCTGGCCTCCAGAAAGATGAGGGTTGGAGGCCTCATCGTTGTTGTTGGCGGGGTTGGCAGCACGTCCTTTTCCTTTTCCGGCCATCTGGCATGATCAACCAAATGTTAATTTAAAGTATTACGTATTATCTTACTACTTTCACTTGTTTGTACTTTGAAGTGTTGAAGCTTTGTTATACTTTTCTAGTGTTTCATTTCTCTCACAAAAATAAATGCAATATTATTTCATGTGGGTTCTCACACCAAAGCAAGACAATCTGATGACGAGGCTGTGGACAATTGCTCATGGCTTCCACAACTCACGTCACACACCAAGCATTAACACACCATTAACTAACGTAATGACTCGACTACTCGACCTCCTTCTAATTTTAAGGGAAAGGCTCTACTCTACTCGTTTTCTTGAGCTGGCTTCTCGGGATCTTCCTCATCATTTCGGCTGCCTTCTGACTCTGCTTTGGGTGGGGAGGCTGCTGGTGGAGAAGTGCGACGACGTCTGATCGCTCGGCGATCTGGGGAGTCAGGAGTCCATGTATCATTCACGGTGACACACAGTTCATTCCCATCTCCTCTTTCTCTCACCCTTAAGCAGGCTCGCAGCAACGCCTCTGTTTCCCTAAGGGTGTCCCGAACATCCTGAAGTTCTTGCTGACACTCCTGTAATTGAGTGCTAAGCATGGCAGCATCCTCTAAGCACAAATCCATGTGCTCATGGGAAGTCCCTTGCTGCACTGGCGGGTACTTATACTCCGATGTACCACTCTCGCGCTGGAGGACATACATGTACTCAGTCCTGTCCAGGTGACGATGATAGATGTGACTCTGACAGGTGATTGCCTCCCAGGTGACATCCTTCTCCGCATCAACCTGTGTCGCTCGACAAGCTGGAGAGCGGTGGATCTTGAGCAGCTGATTTTCGTGTATAATTCTCATCTCTGAACTCCATTCTTCCCTCTTCTCACGGATGGTTCTGGAGGAGCTATAGTGGATGATTAGCTTGCCTGTATTGCCGGCGGCTTCGAGCATATGTCAAAGACGGCGCAACAAGCCTCCTACTGCCAATCCGTAGGAAAGGTACGTCACCGGACGGCTCTCCTCTCTTTTGGCAAGGGCATCTATGGGAACTCTCCCTCCTGTGGACTTGCGAGCGGTGCGAATCATGCGAACCATCTAAAATAAAAAGCATTTAAACTTAGGTTAGATAAACTTTTAAACAAAAATCCTATTTTGAATGAAAATTGGGGTAAGATGAAGAAAGTGACTCATTAAATAACACTTTTCAACAAACACCTTGTAAAAATAGTTTTTAAGAAAATAAGGCCCTTAAATACGTCCATTTCTACCTATGTCCACGTTCCTACGGGCAACCTTGGCTCTGATACCACTTCTGTCACACCCGGTTTTTCCGAAGAACAACCAAGGTGAATATCACATGTATGCCAGGATCATTTTCTCATACATGTGATGACAAATAGTGAAGCATCATTTATTACAAGCCAGGTGTCGAATATAAATAATTCTTACATAGCAAATGTCTCGATGGACAATAATAAGTTCATCACAAGTAAATAAACTAGCAGCAGAATATTATTCTTGAGGGCTCCGTCACAGGCGTTGCCCGGGGGACTCCATGAACCTAGAAACCTTCTTCGGGTCCAAAGTCTTGATCATTATACACCATCTCATTATCTTGACCTGAGCATCAATATAAACCAACAAATATGCAAGGTTGAGTACCGATGGTACTCAGCAAGTGTGGGAAAGTTATGTCATGCATGGCTAGAACAAGGAGAGGTTGAACTCATGGTTAAAGCACTACGCAATTATGGCCTACCACCTTAGCTTATTAAGCACCTACATTACTACACAGGTGAAATGGTCCCAATCTCCCATCCCATCATCATAATCAAATAACCATAACATCATTTCCAATGTTAAGCTCCCCGCTTAACATCCACAACTTCCAAAACCATCAATCCTCTAATCATGAATAAGTCCAAGCCGCTCTTGACCGTGAGGACGGTTGTCATGACAGTTTTGACTCTGCAGAGTTTGTACCACTGTACCCACATGTAGTGATTTCATCCCCCGTTGCCGGGTGGACTAAAAGAACCTCCATTATGCCAGTGGCTACGAACCACATTCACACTTCCCAGGTGTGTAGCCAGGAGATCACTACGAAGCCTTTACAAAGGGATTCCCGACGAGCGTGGGCCCACTGAGGTTTCACCCCTAACAGCATACAAGAGGCTCCAACCCTGCTGCAGTGGCCCCCTCTTGAGCCTTGCGGTTCATATGGTAGTCCAGCTGGCACCTATTCCCCGCACCATCCAACACACCCATACTACGCTGGGGATACACCTAATTAATTGGCCATGCTGCCCCATCTCAGCATGTGGTTGGCACGGTAAAGCCAGGTTACATGCTCCATGAACCGGTACTTAGGATCCAGGCAAGTACTAAACACAAACCCGAGTCTCGTGCACCCAGCACACAACCAAAACATCCAACTTGCCTTGATACCTACCTCTACATAACTTACAATATCTCATTCAAGAGTATGATAAAATAAACTGATGATCTCATATCCCAAATATCCCATTCTAAGCATGGCTAAGCATATGCATAATAAATGACATGATAAAATAAATCCCAACCCAAGCTACAAGGAAACAAGGTAATGCAATTCTAGGGAAACTTCCTAGCATGGGTTTCATATTTCAATTGACAATGCAAATAATTCTAGCTACACATCCTAGCATAAGATCAAAGTGGTCAAGGACACTTGCCTCCTTCTGCTGCTCTTGAAATGGGTAGTCCTGATCTTGGAAAGGAATAACTTGCTCTTGAGCAGGTTCTACATCATACCATCACACATAGCAAAAGAAAAACAACAATCCATAAGACATAGTTCACACTTCCACTTCATACAACCCACACATTCACATTTATGGAAGTCATTCACAATTATATGTGTTGTGGTTACTCTATATGTGTTGATTTGTGGCTTACATGCACTTTTAATCATGTGTATATTATTCCTACTTTAGTATTCACATTTATGCTTGCATACTTTATATATGAGTTTCCAATTTAAATAAATTCCTTATATTTAATTACTACACCTTTTAGCTACCAAGTATGCATAAAAGGTACTTTCCTACTCCATATGTGTCTTCAGAATTTCTACCAACCCTAAACTGAATCCTTTGGATTTTAGAAACTTCATTTATCATTTACTAGTTGCTATATTTTAAGATTTATTTCCTATGACTAAATGTGAACTTTATTATGAAAATAACAAGACACATCATCTAAACAGAATAGGTTCTGATCTAAAATATTTACTAATATATTTTTGACCTTTTCCTCTGATGTAAACTTTTTTACATTTATCTTCCCTATTTTCAGAACTATTCTTTACTTAAAAATGTGTCCCTATAACTAATAAATGTGAATAATAAATTAAACAGATTCATTTCAGCCCAAAATCTATTTTTATCTCACTCCAAAGTTTTCTAAGTACTGAGAAAGTTTTTAATTTAAATTTGACAATATGTTTGTCCCACTATTTAAATTTTAAATACTAGCCACATATTCAATTTCCTCAATTTAATATCAAACAGGGTTAAAAAGGTAAACTCACCCCTCTACAGGGTCTATAATATTATTTTAACAATTTTCAGGGGTCTAGCTACACATAACAGAGGGGTTTTTCCTAATTTTTATTAAGTCCAGGGGCTAAAACTGATTTTTAAATGAATTTACATGATTTTCTGAAGTTCCAGGGGCTAGATCAGAAGTTTCCTGCGCTAGCTCTTTCCGAGAACCCCAGGGGGTAGCACGTAAGATTTCCAGTCTTTATAACGCGGGGCTGACGTGGACCGTCCGATTTAAAACAAACGGCTGAGATTATAACGTCGAACCGGTACGCGGGGATTTAAAGTCTACCGTGCGATTTAAAATAGATGGCGCATAAGCGGCCACGTCACTCTGATAGAGCGCGGGCGGCGCTGCCCGGCGGCGGGAGGCGGCGATCTCGCCGGAGAGTTTCGGATCTTAGGGAATTCTTCCTAGAACTGTGATTTTATGGCATAGATCGGTGGAGGGGAGGTCGGGGATCTCACCTCGGGGGTTTTCTTCAGCTTGGAGGTCCTGGAAAGCGATCGGTGACGAGGTCCGAGATGAATTCACGGCGAGGCTCATCGGCGCTGTGTTTGAGCCGCAAACCACCGAGTTTTCTGCTCCTGCGAGGTTCCCCGGAGGCGGTGGATCAAGACCACCGAGTTAGATCGGAATTCCCGAGCGTAGATCGGCCAGAATTCGCCGGAGAAGGCTCGGGTTCTCACCGGAGAGAAAATCTGCGGATCGCGTGAGAAAAACGGGACAAGGCCGGGGTTTTTATAGACGGTGGAGGGCGGCGGGTTGGTTTAGATCGAGCTGGAGTCTTCGGGGTTCGGAAATCAGCTGGGATACGCGAGAATTCCCGATTTTGATTCGGGTGAGAGAGTCCCGACCGATCGCGGCGCGGGCGCGAGGAAGAAGAAAGCTGGCGGGCCCTGCCTGTCAGTGAGAAGAAGGGGGCGCGCGCGGCTGCGGGCTGGCGCGGGTGCTGGTTGGGCCGGCTGGTGGGTTTCGGCCCACTGGCCGGTTTTTTTCTGTTTTCTATTTCTTTTCTGTTTTGAGTTTAAATTGAATTCCAGTTTGAATTTAAATTGTTGCAAAACATGCAACACGTCCAAAAAATTTTTAAATTCCCCTCTTAACAGGATTTAGGGTCTTAACAAGATTTTGGGGTGTTACAACTACCATGATTAGTTGGATGGTTATTTTGGGATGGTTTTGGAAGGTTTTGGTTTTTCGGGACTGTTGAGTCCGGGTGATAAGATTCGGGTACATGACTGTTGAGTCATGGCAACGAGATTGGTCTTGGTGTGAGATGGAATTGTTTATGAGATAAAATGGTAGCGAATACGAGATGGTATTCGTGAGATGGTAGCAAATACGGGAAGGTATTCGTGAGCAAGAATGGAGTAGATTATTGTCTGGTCGGAAATGGAAAGTGATGAACATAATGGAGGTATGATTGGTATTTTAATACATGTTGAGATTACGTTCAGTTAAGTTGCTGTTTTATCGTGGTTTTGATAAATAACTTTGCTTTCTGCAAATGAGCCTTTTATACCTACCTTGTTGTGAGCTACATATCATATTTTCCCGCACTTGCTGAGTACATCATTGTACTCAAACTTGAATTATCATTTCATCATCAGCAACAGGAGAAGATTACTATGAAGACCAGGTGGAGCATTAGGCGTGGAATCTGTCCTCAACCTTGCCTGTGGGGAATGGAGCAGAGAAGGAGCTGCTGCTGCTGCTTAGATTGCTTCCGCATTAGTTAGAAGACTTCCGCTGCTAGAATAAAGACTTCCGCTATTAGATTAAGGCTTCCGCTGTTAGCATGAGTCCAAGACTCATGAGACATTGAAATAAACTCTGTTATTCATGGTTATATATATATATATATTCTGAAATTCTGTTTGTGGATGATATGTATATGTGTGATGAACATCTTGGGCACACATATGCATCAGTTCTCAGTTCCGTGGTTTTTCCACAGAATTGAGGGCGTCACACCTACGGGACTGGCCTCGCTCTACGGCAACATGTGTCCCACGGGGTCGGACCTCTCCCCCTTTGCGGGGATGAGCTCCGAAGGCGCCACATGGCCAGCGAGCTGCGGGAGTTGTTTTCGGCGCTCTCTGTAAACTGGAATTTGCTCTTTTGGCTAACTTTTTTATTCTTTCTCAATTTCAACTTATTGTAAAAATGTTTTTCTACATATAAAATATGAATATATGCAGAACCCGAAAATGAGGGTGTCACATTAACCCAAAAGACATAACGGTACATTCGTACGAACCATACCATGTTCGAAAGGCAGTCTTGGG
This sequence comes from Neostapfia colusana, assembly GCA_030760725.1. Taxonomy (NCBI): domain Eukaryota; kingdom Viridiplantae; phylum Streptophyta; class Magnoliopsida; order Poales; family Poaceae; genus Neostapfia; species Neostapfia colusana. The sequence goes on along the minus strand of JASWHV010000002.1, from coordinate 38,756,199 downwards.
TATATAGGAGGGCTTAATCTTCAGCTGGAAGTATCCCAACCGAAGATCAATTTTGGAAAAGACTCGGGCTCCCTTCATTTGGTCGAACAGGTCCTCTCTACGGGGCAGAGGGTACTTGTTCTTGATCGTCACCTCATTGAGAGACCTATAGTCCACGCACATCCTTTGGGTTCCATCCTTCTTGTCTACGAAGAGCATGGGGGCTCCCCATGGTGACGAGCTTGGATGTATAAAACCCTTCTCCAGCTGCTCCTGAATTTGCTTCTTTAGCTCCATTAGTTCGTTAACGGGCATCCTATATGGTCTCTTTGCTATAGGTGCAGTTCCGGGTACCAAGTCAATGGAAAACTAAATGTCCCGGTCAGGTGGCATACCTGGAAGTTCTTCCGGGAACACGTCCGAAAATTCTTGAACCACCAAAATGTTATCCAATGTTGCTTCTTCGACGTGGTTCAACGTGGCCTTCTCGGTTGTTGGCTGGGCTGACTCAAACTCGATATGAATATTGTGCTCATTTGTCAACTGCACGCTCCTCTTAGCACATTGGATTACTCCGTTGTGCTTGGTTAACCAATCCATTCCGAGTATTATGTCAAGCCCTTGGGAGTCCAAGACAATGAGGTTGGCAAGGAAGTCTACTCCTCTTATTTTAAGGTTTACTTTCGGACATACTATATTAGTCCTCATCTCTCCACTGGGAGAATTAACCAACAAAGTATATTTCAAGTGTGATATGGGTAGATTATACTTGGCAACATATTTGGATGATATGAATGAGTGTGATGCTCCGGAGTAAAATAAAATGGTGGCTGGGTTGGAGTTGGCAAGGAACATACCAATCACGACGTCCTCAGTGTGTTGCGCTTCTTCAGCAGAGACATGGTTCACGTTGCCGCGAGCGTAGTTCTGCTGACCACGGTGTCCTTGATTGGCTCCTCCGTTCGGCCGTGTGTTCTGCTTGGGCATGTTGCTTGGATGTCCTGGACCTCTCTTCGGGCACTAGCTCGCAAAGTGTCCCGTCTCTCCACATGCAAAGCATGCCTTGTTGCCCACGACAGCAGGTACGTTGGGATGAGGGTTTTGAACTGGAGCACCCATGTTGGGTCGGGGCGCAGGAGGCAAAGGCACACGAGGTGCTTGTATGGAAGGATGTTGCTGTGGTGGTTGATTAGGGCAAAAAGTAGATGTGGACGAGCCATACTGTGGTGCAGCTGGGGGCATGTACCGAGGGCGTACGTTGCTCCCTTGTGGCTGATATGGCATCTTTCTTTTGCCCTCTTGCTCAATCTCTCGGATCTTGCTTTCAACCACTATAGCTTTGTCAACTAGCTTCTGGAAGCTCGCATAGTCATTGTTGAGGAGCTGAACCTGGATCTCATTGTTCAACCCTCTCATGAACAAGTACCGCTTCCGTTGGTCCGAGTTGACATCTTCGGGGGCATACCTTGAAAGCTGCGAGAACTTGTTGAGATACTCATTCACGCTCTTCTGTTCTTGGCGGAGACCTTCAAACTCTTGTCATTTGAGCATCATTACTCCAGCAGGGATGTAATGAGAGCGGAAACTCTCCTTGAACTCAGTCCAAGTAATAGTCTCCGGATCGACATGAGAGTTGCATAGAGCGTCCCAACAATCAGCAGAAGCTCCCATAAGCTGGTGCGATGCAAAGAGAACCTTCTCTCGGTCATTGCACTCTCCATGGACTTCAACCAATCATCGGCCTCCATGGGATCATTAGCTTGTGCAAAAGTGGGTGGTCGAGTTCTCATGAACTCTCCCAATCGGTTATGAGCCGGCGGTGGTGGCGGTGCTGGTGGCGGTGGTGCAGGAACGGGGTTATTGTTGTTGCCTTGCAGCTGACCCAAAGCTTGGACCATTGTTTGCATGAGCTGATTCTGTATAGCCATCAACCTTTCAAGGTTGTTACCACCGGCCTCGGGGTTGACATTCTCAGAAACCTCAACGTGGTCATCCTCTTGGTTGCCTCGGACGTTCCTCCCTTGACGGCCCGTGTTTCCTCTCACCATCTGTGAGGGGGAGTTGAGTAGAATAGACGTTAGAAGTTTAGAGTGATCCCTCCAACTATATGCATCAAGGTGAATGGACTATATATCATACTATATGAGGATGTGAACAAGTGTCGAAGCATCTCACATCTCTCTACTATGTGTGGATATGGACAACGCTGAAACGTCCCACAACTCACACTAAGCACTCAAGCACAAACAATCATCACAGAGTTCAGCACACAACTCCTATTCAAGGCTTACTCAATAGGGGTCCTCTGGGGTTTTGGGGTGATACCAATCTGTGACTTCTGTGACTACCAATCTGTGACTTGTCTTATGGTCAGTGGGGTTCTAATGCCAATTTATGCATTCTTCCTAGGAATGCATCCTATGGTCAGCGTGGCTCCTAATACTAATCTGTGACTAGGCTTGCGTCCTACGGTCAACCGTGGCTCAGCTACCAATCTGTGAATTGTACCAAACTGTGATCTTATCTAGGCCTGTGACCTATAGTCAACCGTGGTATCTATACCAATCTGTGATTTCTATCTAGGCGTGTGACCTACGATCAACCGTGGCTCTGATACCAATCTGTGACGCCCCTGTTCTGAGAGAGAACCTCTCGGAACTGAGACTGATGCGTATGTGTGCCCAGGATGTTCGTCACACATACACATATAATACACAAACTGAATTTCACAATAATACCACAAATAACAGGGTTTATTACAATGTCTCATGAGTCTTAGACTCATTCTAGCAGCGGAAGTCTTATCTTAGCAGCGGAAGTCTTTATTCTAGCAGCGGAAGTCTTCTAAACTATTGCAGAAGCAACTAAGCAGCAGCAGCGGCTCCATCTCTACACCACCGGCAAGGTTGAGGATAGATCATACGCCTAATACTCCACTTGGTCTTCATAGTACTCCTCTCCTGTTGCTGATGATGTATGATAATGCAAGGGTGAGTACATGACGTACTCAGCAAGTGCGGAAAGTATGACATGTAGCTTACAACTGGGTAGGTATAAAAAGTCTCATTGCATAAAAGCAAAGTTTATTTCACAAATCATGATAAAAACAGCAACTAGCTTTAAATGAATGTAATCCCAACATGTATTTAAACATCGACGTACCTCCATCATGATTCACCACTTTTCATATCTCATCCAAACATTTATCTTTCCCAACTTTTCACATGCTCATGAATACCATCTCGTATTCACTACCATCTCATCTCATATTCAATTCCGTCTTGTACTGAGACCAATGATCATTGCCATGACTCAACAGTCATGCAACCAATCTCATTACCCGGACTCAACAGTCCCAAAAAGCAAATCCAAAGACCAAACCATCGCCAAACCAATAACCAAACCAAATACCATCCCAATAACCATCCCAATAACCATCCCATCTAATCATGTGAGTTGTCTAGGCGCTTGTGACCGTAAGCTCGGCTATCATGATAGTTTTACACTCTGCAGAGGTGGCACCACTTTACCCACAAGTTTGTGATTTCGTCACCCGTCGGCGACTGCAGAACCTCCATTATACCAGTAAACAACCGTCCTTGTATGGCCAAGAGATCACAAAATAGCCTTTACAAAGGGGCTACTAGATGTATGGACTCACTAAGGTTTCCGAAGCAGGCTAGAATCTCCAATTCTCCCACCCACGGGCCCCCCCTTGTGCCATGCAGTTCCCAGAGCAGTCCTCACTCGACTCCCATTCCCCGTGCCTTCAATGGTCCATAACAATCTAGCAACTTACCTAATTAGTCATCTAAGCTGCACCCATATTTGGCCTTGTGATGGCACTGTTATCCTGGCATGGCTGGCATGAACCGGTCCTTAGATCTACGGCAAGTAAACACCATCTCATGCTACCATATCCACAAAACCAAGCTTGCCTAGATCTCCCTCTTATTCATGTTCATTAATCATCAAGTTCTCATTATCATTACTCATACGAGTGCAGTTAGCTAGACACATTCTATCGCTTCCCATATCCCGTAGATTAGCGAAGCAAAAAGCAAAAAGGACCATACCCGACTCATAAACTTCCCTGGCGACAAGGGTGGTTAACAAAACTAGTAAACTCCTATGAAAGGGTTTCCCATCAAGTTGACTCAAGTATCTATAGTTTTCGCAAACAAAACAGCTTTCAAAACATGGGATCAATATGGTCAAGGGGCACTTGCCTTGTTCTTGTGGCTTCTATTGCTCTTGGATCTCGAAGTCTTGGTGTTGTGGCTCGTCGTAGATAGCTCCCTGAGCTTGTCCTTCTACTTATGATCACGCATATACAAGGTTCACAGCAATCAATCATCATGCACAAACTTTATTCAAGATTCAATGATGCATATGCATGCTAATCCTATGGTGCTGTTTTTATTAGATCAATTTGTACGTGTTCTTGCATGTTCTTGCATGTTTTAATAGCTTTGCATGGGGTTTTACGACGAACAGAGGTGTAAGGATCAAATGTGGACGTGGCGATGATCTCGTCACAAGATCTAGATCAAACCGATCAACACATGATCTGTCCATGAAAAAGCTTCTGTTTGAAAGGATCAAAGAGAACAGATGCAAAGAAAACCGCGATGATGTCGTAAGGTGGTAATGGAGACCTACCTTACTTCCTTCGTGTCCTTCCTCCTAGTAAGAACAGATCGTCGGCTCTCCTCCGGCGATGGTGATCGTGTCTAGGCTCGTCGGCGGTCTCTCCGATGGTCAAACTCCGGCAAAGGGGTTTAGCTCGGCAAGTTTGGGGCTAGGATTCTAAGTTGTCGGCTTCGAAAAGATGTTACGACCAAGGGGTGTTTCGGGTTCTATTTGTAACCGGGAAATGAAGAGTCCGACTTTGATCGGAATTCGAATAAGAGTCCTATTCAAATTGTTTTTGAATCTTAACAACTTATCTTCAATTTATTTGGTGCGGTACCAACGTGGAATTAATGTCGGTTTTCCTTCCGTGTCGGTATTCCCGTGCGTACAGAAGCAAAAACCGCTTCAGATCTCGTCACCTTTGCGGTGATGAGCTCTGGAGGCTCCACGTGTCATGCGAGGGCCGGGCCTCCCTTTTCCGCAGAGGCGGCTCCGGTTATGCCGCGTGTCAGGCGGGCGGGACCTCCCTCTCCCTCAGAGGTGAGCTCCGCGTGCACCATGCGTCTGGCGGGCGGGACTTCCCCTCTTTCTAGAGACGAGCTCTGCGTACGCCACGTGTTAGTGCTGAACCTCCCCTCTCTTTGGAGGTAGCTCCGAATGTGCCACGTATGTAACACCCCAAAACCTGTTAAGAGGGGAATTTAAAATTTTTTGGACGTATTGCATGTGGTGCAAAAATTCAAATTCAAATTGGAATTCAAATTAAACTCAAAACAGAAAAGAAAAAGGAAAAGAAAAAAAACAAACCCCCCCCCCCCGGCCAGTGGGCCGAAACCCACCAGCCGGCCCACGTCACCCCCGCGCCAGCCCGCAGCCTCGCGTCCGCTTCCCCCTCACTGACATGCGGGGCCCGCCTGTCATCCCCGACCTCCCGCTCGCGCTGACCCCGGACTCTTCCGCGCGCGTGCGCGATCGTAACCGACCCGGATTTCCGCGTCCATCAGCCCGACTCCCAGCCCCAGAAGACTCAAACTCGATCTAAACAAACCCGGTGCCCTTCCCCCGGCTATATAAACACCGGCAGCTTCCCGATTTCCACCCACGATCAGCCGCTTTTCCTTCCGGTGAGAACCCGAGTTTCTCCGGCCAATTTCGCTCGATCTTCGCTCGGGATTTCTGATCTAACGCGCTGGTCTTGATCCACCGCCTCCGGGGAATCACGCAGGTGCAGAAAACTCGGTGGTTTGCGCTTCAACCACAGCGCCGACGAGCCTCGCCGTGAATTCACCTCGGACCTCGTCGCCGACCGCTTTCCAGGACCTCCGAGCTCAAGAAAACCCCCGAGGTGAGATCCCCGACCTCCCCTTTACCGATCTATGCCATGAAATCCCAGTTTTAGGAAGAATTGACGAAGATCCGAAGTTTTCCTGCGAGATCGCCGCCTCCCGCCGCTGCGCGCCGCCGGGCAGCGCCGCCCGCTCTCGATCCGAGCGACGAGGCCTCTTGTGCGCCGTCTATTTTAAATCGCACGTTAGAATTTAAATCCCCGCGTACCGGTTCGACGTTATAATCTCAGCCGTCTGTTTTAAATCGGACGGTCCACGTCAGCCCCGCGTTATAAAGGCCGGGATTCTTACGTGCTACCCCCTGGGGTTCTCGGAAAATACGAGCTAGCCCCAGAAACTTCTGATCTAGCCCCTGGAACTTCAGAAATTCATGTAAATTCAATTAAAAATCAGTTTTAGCCCCTGGACTTAATAAAAATTAGGAAAACCCCTCTGTTATGTGTAGTTAGACCCCTGGAAATTTATAAAATAATATAATAGACCCTTTGATGGGGTAAGTTTGCCTTTTTAACCTTATATAATATTAAATTTAGAAATTTGAATATGTAATTAGGATTTAAAATTTTAAAAGGTGAGGCCAACACATTGTAAATTCAAATTTAAACTCTCTTAGCACTTGGAAAAATTAAGAATGAGTTAAAAGTAGATTTTAAGCTGAAATGAATCTGTTTAATTGATTGTTCACATTTAATTAGTTATAGGGACACATTTCTAGGCTAGGAAATAATTCTGAAAATTGGTAAAATAAATTTAAATTAGTTCACATAAGAGGAGAAGTTCCAAAATATATTATTTAATATTTTAGATCAGAACCTATTCTGTTTAGATGATATGCCCTACTATTTAATATTAAAATTTATTTTTAGTCATAGAAAATAAATCTGGAAAATATAGGAAAATAGGTGTGCATGACTAGAAAATGATAAATGAAGTCTCCAAATCCAAAGACTTCAGTTTAGGATTGGTAGAAGATCTGAAAACCCATTTGAAGTAGGAAGTTACCTTCCATGCAAACTTGGTAGCTAAAGAGTGTATTAAAGAAGTTGTTTAAATTGGAAATTCATATATAGTGTGCAAATAGAAAATCTGAATACAAAAGTTAGAAATCATATACATATGTTTAAAAGTGCATGTAGACCAAAAATCAACACATATAGAGTAACCACAACACATAGAAATGTGAATGACTTTCATAAATGTGAATGTGTGGTTTGTATGAAGTGAAAGTGTGAACTATGTCTTATGGATTGTTGTTTTATTTTGCTATGTGTGATGGTATGAGTAGAACCTGCCCCAGAGGAAGTTCTCCCCTTTCAAGATCAGGACTATCCATTCCCAGAGCAGCAGGAAAAAGGCAAGTGTCCTTGACCACTTTGATCCTATGCTAGGATATGTAGATAGAATTATTTGCATTGTCAATTGAAATATGAACCCCATGTTAGGAAGTTTCCCTAGAATTGCATTATCTTGTTTCCTTGTAGCTTGGGATTGGGATTAATTTTATCATATCTTTTATTGACATGCTTATGCTAAGCCATGCTTAGAATGGGATAATTGGGATATGAGATCATCAGTTTATTTACCATACTCTTGAATGAGATGTTATGAGTTATGTAGAGGTAGGGATCAAGGCAAGTTGGATGATTTTGGTTGGTGCTGGGTGCACGAGACTCGGGTTTGTGATTAGTACCTGCCTGGATCCTAAGGACCGGTTCATGGAGCATGTAACCTGGCTTTACCGTGCCAACCACATGCTGAGATGGGGCAGCTTGGCCAATTAATTAGGTGTATCCACGGCGTAGTATGGGTGTGTTGGATGGTGCGGGGAATAGGTGCCAGCTGGACTACCATATGAACCGCAAGGCTCAAGAGGGGGCCACTGCAGCAGGGTTGGAGCCTCTTGTATGCTGTTAGGGGTGAAACCTCAGTGGGCCCACGCTCGTCGGGAATCCCTTTGTAAAGGCTTCGTAGTGATCTCCTGGCTACACACCTGGGAAGTGTGAATGTGGTTCGTAGCCACTGGCATAATGAAGGTTCTTTTAGTCCACCCGGCAACGGGGGATGAAATCACTACATGTGGGTACAGTGGTGCAAACTCTGCAGAGTCAAAACTGTCATGACAGTCGTGCTCACGGTCAAGAGCGGCTTGGACTTATTCATGATTAGAGGATTGATGGCTTTGGAAGTTGAGGATGTTAAGCGGGGAGCTTAACATTGGAATTGAGGTTATGGTTATTTGATTATGATGATGGGTTGGGAGATTAGGATCATTTCACCTATGTAGTAAAGTAGGTGCTTAATAGCTAAGGTGATAGGTATTAATTGCGTAGTGCTTTAACCATGAGTTCAACCACTCCTTGTTCTAGCCATGCATGACATAACTTTCCCACACTTGCTGAGTACCAACGGTACTCAACCTTGCATATTTGTTGGTTTATATTGCTGCTCAGGTCAAGAGAATAATGTGGTGTTTAATGATCAAGACTTTGGACCCGAAGAAGGTTTCTAGGTTCATGGAGTCCCCCGGGCAACGCCTGTGACGGAGCCCACAAAGATTTATATTCAGCTGCTGTTTGATTTACATATTATGAACTTATTATCGTCCATCGAGACTTATGCTATGTAAGACTTATTTATATTCGAACACCTGGCTTGTAATATGATGATGCTTCACTATTTGTCATCACATGTAAGAGAAAATGATCCTGGCATACATGTGATATTCACTCGGTTGTTCTTCGGAGAAACCGGGTGTGACAGAAGTGGTATCAGAGCTAGGTTGCCTGTAGGAACGTGGACCTAGGTAGAAATGGACATACTTAAGGACCCTATTTTCTTAAAAACTAATTTATATGGTGTGGGTTGAAAAGTGTTATTTAATGGGCCACTTTATTCATCTTACCCCATCTTTTATTCAAAATAGGATTTTTGTTTAAAATCTTATCTAACTTAATTTTAAATGTTTTATGTTTTAGATGGTTTGCATGATCCGCACCGCCCGCAAGTCCACCGGAGGGAGAGTTCCCGTAGTTACCCTTACCCTGAGAGAGGAGAACCGTCTAGTGACGTATCTCTCCTACGGATTGACAGTAGGAGCCTTGTTGTGCCGTCTTCGACGCATGCTCCAAGCCGCCGGCAATACGGGCAAGCTAATCATACACTATAGCTCCACCAGGACCATCCGTGAGAAGAGGGAAGAATGGAGTTCAGAGATGAGGATTATCCACGAAAATCAGCTGCTCAAGATCCACCGCTCTCCAGCTTGTCGAGCGACACAGGTCGATGCGGAGAAGGATGTCACCTGGGAGGCAATCACCTATCAGAGTCACATCTATCGTCGTCACCTGGATAGGACTGAGTACATGTATGTCCTCCAACGCGAGAGTGGTACAACGGAGTATAAGTACCCGCCAGTACAGCAGGGGACTTCCCATGAGCACATGGACTTGTGCTTGGAGGATGCTGCTATGCTCAGCACTCGACTGCAGGAGTGTCAGCAGGAGCTTCAGGGTGTTCGTGACACCCTGAAGGAAACCGAGGCGTTGCTTCGAGCCTGCTTGAAGGCGGGAGAAAGAGGAGATGGGAATGAACTGTGTGTCACTGTGAATGACACATGGACTCCTGACTCCCCAGATCACCGGGCAATCAGGCGTCATCGCACTTCTCCACCAGCAGCCTCCCCACCCAAAGCGGAGTCAGAAGGCAGCCGCAATAATGAGGAAGATCCCGAGGAGCCAGGTCAGTGATACGAGTAGTGTAGAGTCCTTCCATTAGTTTAGCAGGATGTCGAGTAGTCGAGTCGTTACCTTAGTTAATGGTGTGTTAATGCTTGGTGTGTGACATGAGTTGTGGAAGCCATGGCGTTTGTCCACAACCTCGTCTTCAGGTTGTTTTTCTTTGGTGTGTGAACCCATATGAATTAAGAGTGCATTTATGTTCACGTAAGACATGAAATCCTCAGAAAATATAAATAAAATAAGTTCTCAAAATCTTAAAGATTAAACAAGCAAAAACTGGTAAGTTAATAAGTAATGCTTTAAACTAACACCTGGTTCATCATGATAGATGGCTGGAAGAGGAAAGGGTCATGGTGCCAACCCCGCCAACAACAATGATGAGGCCGGCAACCCTCATCACTCTGGAGGCCAAGACAGGGATGGTCGCCGTGAAGGAGTTGATCCCATCCACCAAATGATTGAGAATAAAAATCAGCTCATCCAGAACCTGACTCAAGTGGTGGCCAACTTGCACCAAGCTCCACCTCCACAAGCTGCACCACGCCAACAAAGGTTGAGTGAGTTTCTAGGAACTCAAACTCCAAAGTTTGCAAGTGCTGCTGAACCCCTGGAGGCAGACGATTGGCTAAAGACCATTGAGAGCAAGATGAGGATCATACAGTGCCAAGGGTATGAGAGGGTGTTGTTTGTCTCTCACCAATTGCATGGACCTGCTGCTGATTGGTGGACCGCTTACGTGGCCGCACATCATGACCCTTAGAACATCACTTGGGAAGAGTTCAAGCGTAGCTTCCGCAACCATTACATACCAAGGGGTGAACTCAAAAACAAGAGGAAGGAGTTCTTGGGATTGCAGCAAGGAAACATGACTGTGAGGGAATACCTCACTAAATTCACTCAACTATCCCGTTATGCCCCACGGGACATAGAGACTGATGAGCAGAAACAGTATTGTTTCGTGGAAGGACTTACCGCAGAAATGCAGTGTGCAATGTCCTCCAACGAGTATCAAAGCTTCCAAAAGATGGTGGACAGAGCATTTGTTGTAGAAAGGATGCTGAAGGCCTTGGAAAATGAGAACAAGAGGAAGGCGGGATGGTCACACCAAGCCTCAGGTAGCAAAACCCGCCCACGTCTGATGCAGCAACCCGTAGGGCAGACGAGCCGTGCTGCGGTACCCTACTCAGCACCAAGAGGGTACAAACCGAACTTCAGGCCTCCGGCAGCACCAACACCGCCACAACGTCAGTTTGTACAGCAGCCTCGCCCCACATATCAACCTCGATCAGCAGTACGAGGACCCCCAAACCAGCCCCAAGACAACAAAGGCCAGGCACCTAAGGTCGGGGTGCAATGCTTTAACTGTGGTGAAGTGGGGCACTACGCCTATAAGTGCCCAAAGAAGAAGCCCGTGCAGCCGCAACAGCAGAATGTAATGCGAGGACGGGTGAACCACGTCACCATGGAGGAGGCGCAAGAGGCACCCGACGTGGTAGTTGGTAAGTTTCCTGCCAATTTACACATTGCAACCCTGTTGTTCGATTCGGGTGCTACCCATTCGTTCATTGCCCAAGGGTTTGTTAAGAAGCATGACTTAGCAACAACACAAATGAACCATATGCTAGCCATAAACTCTCCAGGGGGAGAAATAAGGACAAGACTAGTGTGTCCAAAGGTGAATCTAGACATTAATGGGGTAGTATTTACTGACAACCTCATAGTGATAGATTCACAAGGGATAGATATTATTTTGGGCATGGGTTGGTTGACCAAACATAAGGGGATCATCCATTGTTCGACCAGAACGGTGGAACTAACTCACCCTAGTGGCACAAGAGTAAAGTTCATAACAATACAAGAGCCTAGGAGGGACATTAAATTAAATCAAGTTGAGGTGAAAGTGGAGGAGATCAGGATTATCAGGGAATACCCAGACGTTTTTCCGGAGGAGTTGCCAGGTATGCCTCCCGATCGTGAAGTGGAATTCGCGATTGAGCTAGTGCCTAGAACAGCTCCAATATACAACAGACCTTATCAGATGGACTCCAAGAAGCTGGGAGAACTCAAGGATCATTTGAGAGAGTTGACAGAGAAGGGGTACATTCGTCCTAGTTCCTCACCATGGGGAGCTTCAGTGATATTTGTGCCCAAGAAGGACGGAACCCAAAGGTTATGCGTAGACTACCGTGCCTTGAATGAAGTAACCATCAAGAACAAGTACCCATTACCCCGCATTGAAGACTTGTTTGATCAGTTGAGGGGAGCTTGTGTGTTCTCGAAAATTGATCTCAGGTCGGGATACCACCAACTTAAGATAAGGCAAACTGATATTCCAAAGACAGCTTTCGTATCTCGGTACGGACTGTATGAATACACCGTCATGCCTTTAGGGCTAACTAATGCCCCGGCATACTTCATGTATCTCATGAACAAGGTATTCATGGAATATCTGGACAAATTTGTGGTGGTTTTCATAGATGACATTCTCGTCTTCTCCAAAGATGAAGAGGAACATGAGAAACATCTAAGGTTGGTGTTGCAGAAGCTGAGAGAACACCAACTATATGCTGTAACACCCCAAAAATCTTGTTAAGACCTTAAATCATGTTAAGAGGGGAATTTAAAATTTTTTGGACGTGTTGCATGTTTTGCAAAAATTCAAATTCAAACTGGAATTAAAATTAAACTCAAAACAGAAAAGAAATAGAAAAAAGAAAAAGGAAAACAGAAAAAAAACCGGCCAGTGGGCCGAAACCCACCAGCCGGCCCAACCAGCCCCCGCGCCAGCCCGCAGCCGCGCGTGCCTCTTCCTCCCACTGACAGGCGGGGCCCGCCAGCCCTTCTTCTACCTCGCGCCCGCACCGGGATTCTCTCACCCCGAATCAAAACCACCCGGATTCCTGCGCATCCCCGGCGAATTCCATTCGTAGGCGACGCAAACTCGATCTAAACCACCCCGCCACCCTCCCCCGTCTATAAAAACCCCGGCCTCGTTCTGTTTTTCCCACGCGATCCGCCGTTTTTACTCCGGTGAGAACCCTAGCCTTCTCCGGCGAATTCTAGCCGATCTAAGCTCGGAAATTCCGATCTAACTCGCTGGTCTTGATCCACCGCCTCCGGGGAACCCTGCAGGTGCAGAAAACTCGGTGACTTGCGGTTCAAACACAGCGCTGACGAGCCTCGCCGTGGTTTCAATTCGGACCTCGTCGCCGACCGCCTTCTAGGACCTCCGAGCTCAAGAAAACCCGCGAGGTGAGATCCCCGACCTCCCCTCCACCCATCTATGCCATAAAATCACAGTTCTAGGAAGAATTCCCGAAGATACGAAACTCTCCGGCGAGATCGCCGCTTTCCGCCGCCGTGCGCCGCCGGCAGCGCCGCCCGCGCTCGATCAGAGTGACGTGGCCGCTTGTGCGCCGTTTATTTTAAATCGCACGGTAGAGTTTAAATCCTCGCGTACCGGTTCGACGTTATAATCTTAGCCGTCGGATTAAAATCGGACGGTCCAAAAAAGCCCCGCGTTATAAAGACTGGAAATCTTACGTGCTACTCCCTGGGGTTCTCGGGAAATAAGAGCTAGCCGCGGAAACTTCTGATCTAGCCCCTGGAACTTCAGAAAATCATGTAAATTCATTTAAAAATCAGTTTTAGCCCCTGGACTTAATAAAAATTAGGAAAAACTCCTCTGTTATGTATAGCTAGACCCCGGAAAATTGTTAAAATAATATTATAGACCCTGTAGTGGGGTAAGTTTACCTTTTTAGCCCTGTTTAATATTTAATTTAGGAAATTGAATATGTGGCTAGTGTTTAAAATTTAAAAAGTGGGACAAACATATTGTCAAAATTAAATTAAAAACTTTCTCAGTATTTAGAAAACTTTGGAGTGAGATAAAAATATATTTTGGGCTGAAATGAATCTGTTTAATTTATTATTCACATTTAGGGACACATTTTTAAGTAAAGAATAGTTCTAAAAAATAGGGAAAATAATTGTAAAATAGTTTACATCAGAGGAAAAGGTCAAAAATATATTAGTAAATATTTTAGATCATAACCTATTCTGTTTAGATGATGTGTCTTGTTATTTTCATAATAAAGTTCACATTTAGGCACAGGAAATAAATCTGAAAATATAGCAACTAGTAAATGATAAATGGAGTTTCTAAAATCCAAAGAATTATGAAGACACATATGGAGAAGGAAAATACCTTTCATGCATACTAGGTAGCTAAAAGGTGTAGTAATTGAATATAAGGAATTTATTTAAATTGGAAACTCATATATATAGTATGTAAGTATAAATGTGAACACAAAAGTAGGAATCATATACATATGATCAAATGTGCATGCAAGCCACAAATCAACACACATAGAGTAACCACAACACATATAATGGTGAATGACTTTTATAAATATGAATGTGTGGTTTATATGAAGTGGAAGTGTGAACTATGTCTTATGGATTGTTGTTTTTCTTTTGCTATGTGTGATGGTATGATGTAGAACCTGCTCAAGAGCAAGTTATTCCTTTCCAAGATCAGGACTACCCATTTCAAGAGCAGCAGGAAGGAGGCAAGTGTCCTTGACCACTTTGATCCTATGTTAGGATGTGTAGCTAGAATTATTTGCATTGTCAATTGAAATATGAAACCCATGCTAGGAAGTTTCCCTAGAATTGCATTACCTTGTTTCCTTGTAGCTTTGGTTGGGATTTATTTTATCATGTCATTTATTATTATGCATATGCTTAGCCATGCTTAGAATGGGATATTTGGGACATGAGATCATCAGTTTATTTTACCATACTCTTGAATGTGATATTGTGAGTTATGTAGAGGTATGGATCAAGGCAAGTTGGATGATTTTGGTTGTGTGCTGGGTGCACGAGACTCGGGTTTGTGTTTAGTACTTGCCTGGATCCTAAGGACCGGTTCATGGAGCATGTAACCTGGCTTTACCGTGCCAACCACATGCTGAGATGGGGCAGCTTGGCCAATTAATTAGGTGTATCCCCGGCGTAGTATGGGTGTGTTGGATGGTGCGGGGAATAGGTGTCAGCTGGACTACCATATGAACCGCAAGGCTCAAGAGGGGGCCACTGCAGCGGGGTTGGAGCCTCTTGTATGCTGTTAGGGGTGAAACCTCAGTGGGCCCACGCTCGTCGGGAATCCCTTTGTAAAGGCTTCGTAGTTATCTCCTGGCTACACACCTGGGAAGTGTGAATGTGGGTCGTAGCCACTGGCATAATGGAGGTTCTTTTAGTCCACCCGGCAACGGGGGATGAAATCACTACATGTGGGTACAGTGGTGCAAACTCTGCAGAGTCAAAACTGTCATGACAGCCGTGCTCACGGTCAAGAGCGGCTTGGACTTATTCATGATTAGAGGAGTGATGGTTTTTGGAAGTTTTGGATGTTAAGCGGGGAGCTTAACATTGGAAATAATGTTATGGTTACTTGATTTTGATGATGGGTTGGGAGATTGGGACCATTTCACCTATGTAGTAATATAGGTGCTTAATAAGCTAAGGAGATAGGTATTGATTGCGTAGTGCTTTAACCATGAGTTCAACCTCCCCTTGTTTTCTAGCCATGCATGACATAACTTTCCCACACTTGCTGAGTACCATCGGTACTGAACCTTGCATATTTTGTTGGTTTATATTGCTGCTCAGGTCAAGATAATGAGGTGGTGTATAATGACCAAGACTTTGGACCCGAAGAAGGTTTCTAGGTTCATGGAGACCCCCGGGCAACGCCTGTGACGGAGCCCTCAAGAATAATATTCCGCTGCTAGTTTATTTACTGTGAGGAACTTATTATTGTCCATCGAGACATTTGCTATGTAAGACTTATTTATATTCGGCACCTGGCTTGTAATAAATGACGCTTCACTATTTGTCATCACATGTATGAGCAAATGATCCTGGCATACATGTGATATTCACTTGGTTATTCTTCGGAAAAACTGGGTGTGACATATGCCAAGTTGAGCAAGTGTGAGTTTTGGCTGAAGAGAGTTCCCTTCTTAGGACATATAATCTCGGAGGGAGGGATCTCCGTAGATCCCGCCAAGATCGAGGATATACAGAAGTGGAAGACCCCTGAGAATGTCGGGGAAGTTCGAAGCTTCTTGGGATTGGCTGGGTATTATCGACGGTTTCTCGAGGGTTTCTCCAAGATCTTGAGACCCCTCACCAAACTTTTGGAGAAGGGAATCACATTCAAGTGGATGCCGCAGTGCGAGACGAGTTTTCAGGAGCTAAAGAAAAGATTGACAACAGCCCTAGTGCTAGTTATGCCAGATATGCAGAAGAACTTTTCGGTGTACTGTGATGCCTCTGGAAACGGGTTGGGATGTGTTCTCATGCAAGAAGGGCATGTCGTGGCTTATGCATCCCGGAAGCTCCGGAAACACGAGAAGAATTACCCTACACATGACCTAGAACTAGCCGCAGTGGTACACGCGTTGATGATTTGGCGACACTACTTGATGGGGAAGAGGACAGAGATATATACGGATCATAAGAGTTTAAAGTACATTTTCACACAGCCAGATCTCAACCTCAGACAAAAGAGATGGTTAGAGCTAATCAATGACTTTGATGTTGGTATCAACTATCATCCTGGGAAAACAAACGTCGTGGCAGATGCTTTAAGCAGGAAAGTGCAGGTCAATAGGTTGAGCATGAAGGACATGCCTGCAGAATTGAAGGACGATGTTATAAGACTCAATCTATGACTGGTGAATAGTGGTGAAGCCATCGCCATGGAAGTGGACTCCACACTAGAGCAAGACATACGCGATGGTCAAAAGAATGACGAGAAGATACAAGAAATCAGGCAACTCATCAAGGAAAATAAAGCCCCTGGTTTCAGAGAGGATGAACAAGGAACGGTGTGGCACAGGAAAAGAATCTGTGTGCCAGAAGTAAAGGATATCCGTGAATTGATTTTGAAGGAGGCTCGACTATTCCATTCATCCTGGGAGTACGAAGATGTACCAGGACCTCAAGAGCAGGTATTGGTGGTATGGCATGAAGCGACATGTCGTGGAACATGTTGCCCTATGTGACACATGTCAGTTGGTGAAAGCGGAACATCAACGACCCGCGGGGTTATTGCAACCACTCAAAGTGCCTGAATGGAAATGGGAAGAAATCAGTATGGATTTCATAGTGGGATTGCCTAGGACCCAATCAGGATATGATTCGATATGGGTCATCATCGACAGGCTAACCAAGGTAGCTCATTTCATCCCCATGAAAGAAAGCTACAGCGGATCCAAATTGGCGGAGTTGTACATGTCAAGGATTGTGTGTTACCATGGAGTGCCAAAGAAGATAGTGTCGGATCGAGGGACACAGTTCACCTCAAGGTTCTGGCAGAAGTTGCATGAAACCATGGGAACCCATCTGAACTTTAGTTCTGCCTATCATCCCCAAACTGACGGGCAAACGGAAAGAACCAATCAGATCCTTGAAGATATGCTGAGAGCGTGCACACTCAAAAACAATCGGAGTTGGGATAAGAACTTACCATATGCAGAGTTCTCCTATAACAACAGCTATCAGGCTAGTATGAAGATGTCACCGTTTGAAGCTTTGTATGGGAGGAAGTGCAGAACTCCCCTATTTTGGAACCAAACGGGGGAAAGTAAAGTGTTTGGGCCCGAGGTATTACAAGAAGCCGAGGCAAAAGTGAGGGAAATTCGCAACAACTTGAGGATAGCACAGACACGACAAAAGAGCTATGCCGATGTACAAAGAAGAGAGCTCGTTTTCAACGTGGGGGACTATGTCTATCTCAAGGTGTCCCCTATCCGAGGACTTCAACGGTTCAAGGTGAAAGGGAAGTTATCACCTCGATACATCGGACCCTTTCAAGTTCTGGAGAGAAAAGGTGAAGTGGCGTATCAACTAGAATGATCGGCTCGCCTATCGGATGTGCACGACGTATTCCATGTGTCACAGCTCAAGAAATGTCTGAGAACACCTGAAGAGATGTTACCCATGAATGAGGTTGACGTAGCTGAGGATCTGTCTTATGCCGAGCAACCATCCAAGATTTTGGAGACAATGGAGCGCCTCACAAGAAATAAAAGAATCCGGATGTGCAAGGTGCAGTGGAAGCATCACTCGGAAGAGGAAGCCACATGGGAGCGAGAAGACGAGCTTAAGGCACAGTTTCCGGAATTGTTTTCTTAGAACCACCAATCTCGAGGACGAGATTTCTTTTAAGGGGGGTAGAGCTGTAACATCCAAAAACCTGTTAAGAGGGGAATTTAAAAATTTTTGGACATATTGCATGTGGTGCAGAAATTCAAATTCAAATTGGAATTCAAATTAAACTCAAAACAGAAAAGAAAAAGGAAAAGAAAAAGAAAAAAACAAACCCCCCCGGCCAGTGGGCCGAAACCCACCAGCCGGCCCATCTCACCCCCGCGCCAGCCCGCAGCCGCGCGCCCGCTTTCCTCTCACTGACATGCGGGGTCCGCCTGTCATCCCCGACCTCCCGCTCGCGCCGACCCCGGACTCTTCCACGTGCGCGCGCGATCGTAACCAACCTGGATTTCCGTGTCCCTCAGCCCGACTCCCGGCCCCAGAAGACTCAAACTCGATCTAAAGAAACCCGCCGCCCTTCCCCGGCTATATAAACACCGGCATCTTCCCGATTTCCACCCACGATCAGCCGCTTTTCCTTCCGGTGAGAACCCGAGTTTCTCCGGCCAATTTCGCTCGATCTTCGCTTGGGATTTCTGATCTAACGCGCTGGCCTTGATCCACCGCCTCCGAGGAATCATGCAGGTGCAGAAAACTCGGTGGTTTGTGCTTCAACAACAGCGCCGACGAGCCTCGCCGTGAATTCACCTCGGACCTCGTCGCTGTAACACCCAAAAAATCTTGTGAAGACCCTAAGTCATGTTAAGAGGGGAATTTAAAAATTTTTGGACGTGTTGAATATTTTGCAAAAATTCAAATTCAAACTGGAAGTCAAATTAAACTCAAAACAGAAAAGAAATAGAAAAAAGAAAAAGGAAAACAGAAAAACACCGGCCAGTTGGCCGAAACCCACCAGATGGCCCAACCAGCCCCCGCGCCAGCCCGCAGCCGCGCGCACCTTTTCCTCCCACTGACAGACGGGGCCCGCCAACCCTTCTTCTATGTCACACCCGGTTTTTCCGAAGAAACAACCAAGTGAATATCACATGTATGCCAGGATCATTTTCTCATACATGTGATGACAAATAGTGAAGCATCATTTATTACAAGCCAGGTGTCGAATATAAATAAGTCTTACATCGCAAATGTCTCAATGGACACTAATGCTTCATCACAAGTAAATAAACTAGCAGCGGAATATTATTCTTTAGGGCTCCATCACAGGCGTTGCCCGGGGGTCTTTATGAACCTAAAATCCTTCCTCGGGTCCAAAATCTTGGTCATTATACACCACCTCATTATCTTGACCTGAGCAGCAATATAAACCAACAAATATGCAAGGTTGAGTACCAATGGTACTCAGCAAGTGTGGGAAAATTATATCATGCATGGCTAGAACAAGGAAAGGTTGAACTCATGGTTAAAGCACTACGCAATTAATACCTATCACCTTAGCTTATTAAGCAACTACATTACTACACAGGTGAAATGGTCCCAATCTCCCATCCCATCATCATAACCAAATAACCATAACATCATTTCCAATGTTAAGCTCCCCGCTTAACTTCCAAAACCATCAATCCTCTAATCATGAATAAGTCCAGGCCGCTCTTAACCGTGAGCACGGCTGTCAAGACAGTTTTGACTCTGCAGAGTTTGTACCACTGTACCCACAAGTAGTGATTTCATCCCCCGTTGCCGGGTGGACTAAAAGAATTTCCATTATGCCAGTGGCTACGATCCACATTCACACTTCCCAGGTGTGCAGCCAGGAGATCACTACGAAGCCTTTACAAAGGGATTCCCGACGAGTGTGGGCCCACTGAGGTTTCACCCCTAACAGCATACAAGAGGCTCCAACCCCGCTGCAGTGGCCCCTCTTGAGCCTTGCGGTTCATATGGTAGTCCAGCTGACACCTACTCCCCGCACCATCCAACACACCCATACTACGCCGGGGATACACCTAATTAATTAGCTAAGCTGCCCCATCTCAGCATGTGGTTGGCACTGTAAAGCCGGGTTACATGCTCCATGAACCGGTCCTTAGGATCCAGGCAAGTACTAAACACAAACCCAAGTCTCGTGCACCCAGCACACAACCAAAACATCCAACTTGCCTTGATCCCTACCTCTACATAACTCCCAATAGCTCATTCAAGAGTATGGTATATTAAACTGATGATCTCATGTCCCAAATATCCCATTCTAAGCATGGCTAAGCATATGCATGTAAATAAATGACATGACAAAATAAAGCCTAACCCAAGCTACAAGGAAACAATGTAATGCAATTCTAGGGAAACTTTCCTAGCATGGGTTTCATATTTCATTTGACAATGCAAATAATTCTATCTACACATCCTAGCATAGGATCAAAGTGGTCAAGGACACTTGCCTCCTTCTTGCTGCTCTTGGAATGAGTAGTCTTGATCTTGGAAAGAAATAACTTGCTCTTGAACAGGTTCTACTTCATACCATCACACATAACAAAAGAAAAACAACAATCATAAGACATAGTTCACACTTCTACTTCATACAAACCACACATTTCATATTTATGAAATTCATTCACCCTTATATGTGTTGTGGTTACTTTATAGGTGTTAAGTTGTGGCTTGCATGCACTTTTAACCATGTATATATGATTCCTACTTTTGTGTCCACATTTATACTTGCCTACAATGTGCCTTCACAACTTCTATCAACCCTAAACTGAATTCTTTGTATTTTAGAAACTCCATTTATCATTTACTAGTTTCTATATGTTCAGATTTATATTACTATGCATAATTGTATATTTTATTATTAACTTAGTAATACACATCACCTAAACAGATTAGGTTCTGGTCCTAAATAATTTAAAATCATATTTTGACCATGGCTTATGTTGTATACTATTTCATAATTATTTTTCCCTATTTTTCTATAACTATCCTTTACTTTAAAAATGTGTCCCTAATCTAAATAATGTGATTAATGAAACAGATTCATATCAGCCCAAAAATATATTTTTATCTCACTCCAAAGTTTTCTAAGTACTGAGAAAGTTTTTAATTAATTTTGACAATTATGTTTGTCCCACTTTTGAATTTTTAAACACTAGTTACATATTCAATTTTCTAATTTAAATACTAAACAGGGTTAAAAAATAAACTCACCCATCACAGGGTCTATAATATTATTTTCATAATTTCCAGGGGTCTAGCTACACTTAACCGAGGTGTTTTTCTTAATTTCTATTAAGTCCAGGGGCTAAAACTGATTTTTAAATGAATTTACATGATTTTCTGAAGTTCCAGGGGCTAGATCTGAAGTTTCCGGGGCTAGCTCTCAATTCCAGAGAACCCCAGGGGGTAGCACGTAAGAACTCCAGCCTTTATAACGCGGGGTCGACGTGGACCGTCCGATTCTAAACCGACGGCTGAGATTATAACATCGAACCGGTACGCGGGGATTTAAAGTCTACCGTGCGATTTAAAATAAACGGCGCACAAGTGGCCACGTCGCCCTGATCGAGCGCGGGCGGCGCTGCCGGTGGCGCACGGCGGCGGGAAGCGGCGAACTCACCGGAAAGTTTCGGATCCGCGAGAATTCAACCTAGAACTGTGATCTTATGGCGTAGATCGGTAGAGGGGAGGTCAGGGATCTCACCTCGGGGGTTTTCTCGAGCTCGGGGGTCCTGGAAAGTGCTCGGCGGCGAGGTCCGAGGCAAAACCACGGCGAAGCTCGTCGGCGCTGAGTTTACACCGTAAGTCTTCGGGTTTTCTGCACCTGCAAAGTTCCCCGTAGGCGGTGGATCAAAACCAGCGAGCTAGATCAGAGTTTCCGAGCTTAGATCGGCCAGAATTCACCGGTGAAGTCTCGGTGCTCACCGGAGTGAAAATCGGCGATCGCGTGAGGAAAACTGATCGGATCGGTGGTTTTTATAGCCGGGGGAGGGCGGTGGGTCTGTTGTGATCGAGTTGGAGTCCGCTGGGACCGGAATTCGGCTGCGGGACGCGATTTCCCGATCGCGCGCGCGGGAGAGAGTCCGGGGTTGCGGGGTTAGGGATGACATGTGGGTCCCACCCGTCAGCGAGGGGCAGCGCGGCACGCGCGGGGGCGGGCTGGCGCGGGGTTTGCTGGGCCGGCTGGCTGTTTCGGCCCACTGGCCAGTTTTTTTCCCGATTTCCTTTTTCTTTTTCCATTTCTTTTCTGTTTTGGGTATAATTTGAATTCCAGTTTGAATTTGAATTTTTGCAAAACATGCAACACGTCCAAAAATTTCTAAATTCCCCTCTGAACATGGTTTAGGGTTTTGAATCCAAATTTGGGTTTTGATTAAAAATTTGGGGTGTTACAGCTCTACCCCCCTTAAAAGAAATCTCGTCCTCGAGATTGGTGTTTCTATGAAAACAATTCCGGAAATTGCGCCTTGAGCTCATCTTCCCGTTCCCAGGTAGCTTCCTCTTCCGAGTGATGCTTCCACTGCACCTTGCACATCCGGATTCTCTTGTTTCTGGTGAGGCGTTCCATTGTCTCCAAAATCTTGTATGGTTGCTCGGCATAAGACAAATCTTCAGCTACATCCACTTCATTCATGGGTAACACCTCTTCAGGCGTCCTCAGGCATTTCTTGAGTTGTGACACATGGAATACATCATGCACGTCCGATAGATGAACCGGTAACTCTAGTTGGTACGCCACTTCGCCTTTCCTTTCCAACACCTGAAAGGGTCCGATGTATCGAGGTGACAACTTCCCTTTCACCTTGAACCGACGAAGTCCTCTGATAGGGGACACCTTGAGATAAACATAGTCTCCCACGTTAAAAACGAGCTCTCTTCTTCGTACATCGGCATAGCTCTTTTGGCGTGTTTGTGCTATCCTCAAATTGTTGCGAATCTCCCTCACCTTTGCCTCGGCTTCTTGTAGCACTTCTGGACCAAACACTTTACTTTCTCCTGTTTGGTTCCAAAATAGGGGAGTTCTGCACTTCCTTCCATACAAAGCTTCAAACGGTGACATCTTCATACTAGCTTGATAGCTGTTGTTATAGGAAAACTCTGCATACGGTAAGTTCTTGTCCCAACTCCTATTGTTTTTGAGTGCACATGCCCTTAACATATCTTCAAGGATCTGATTGGTTCTCTCCGTCTGCCCGTCAGTTTGGGGATGATAGGCAGAGCTGAAATTCAGATGGGTTCCCATGGTTTCATGCAACTTCTACCAAAACCTCGAGGTGAACTGTGTCCCTCGGTCCGACACTATCTTCTTTGGCACTCCATGGTAACACACGATCCTTGACATGTACAATTCTGCCAATTTAGATCCACTGTTGCTTTCTTTCACAGGGATGAAATGAGCTACCTTGGTTAGCCTATCAATAATGACCCATATCGAATCATACCCGGATTGGGTCCTAGGCAATCCCACGACAAAATCCATGCTGATTTCTTCCCACTTCCATTCAGGCACTTTGAGTGGTTGCAATAATCCCGCGGGCCGTTGATGTTCAGCTTTCACCAACTGACATGTGTCACATAGGGCAACATGTTCCGCGACATCTCGCTTCATGCCATACCACCAATACCTGCTTTTGAGGTCCTGGTACATCTTCGTACTCCCAGGATGAATGGAATAGTCGGAATCGTGAGCCTCCTTCAAAATTAATTCACGGATCTCTTTTACTTCTGGCACACAGTTCCTTTTCCCGTGCCACACCGTTCCTTGTTCATCCTCTCTAAAACCAGGAGCTTTATTTTCCTTGATGAGCTGTCTGATCTGTTGTATCTTCTCATCATTCTTTTGGCCCTCGCGTATGTCTCGCTCGAGTGTGGAGTCCACTTCCATGGCGATGGCTTCACCACTATTTACTAGACATAGATTGAGCCTTATAACCTCGTCCTTCAATTCTGCGGGCATGTCCTTCAAGCTCAAATTATTGACCTGCACTTTCCGACTCAAAGCATCGGCCACGACGTTTGCTTTCCCGGGATGATAGTTGATGCCCACATCAAAGTCATTGATTAGCTCTAACCATCTCCTTTGTCGGAGGTTGAGATCTGGCTGTGTGAATATGTACTTCAAACTCTTATGATCCGTATATATCTCTGTCCTCTTCCCCATCAAATAGTGCCGCCAAATTTTCAATGCGTGTACCACTGCAGCTAGTTCTAGGTCATGTGTAGGATAGTTCTTCTCGTGCTTCCGAAGCTGCCGGGATGCATAAGCCACGACATGTCCTTCTTGCATGAGAACACATCCCAACCCGTTTCCAGAGGCATCGCAGTACACTGTGAAATTCTTCTGCATATCGGGCATAATCAACACTGGGGCTGTTGTCAATCTCTTCTTTAGCTCCTGAAAGCTCGTATCGCACTGTGGCGTCCAGGTGAATGTGATTCCCTTTTCCAACAGTTTGGTGAGAGGTCTCGAGATCTTGGAGAATCCCTCAATAAACCGTCGATAGTATCCAGCCAATCCCAAAAAGCTTCGAACTTCCCCGACATTTTCAGGGGGTTTCCACTTCTGGATATCTTCAATTTTGGAGGAATCTACGGAGATTCCTCCCTCCGAGATGATATGTCCTAAAAAGGGAACTCTCTTCAGCCAAAACTCACATTTGCTCAATTTGGCATATAGTTGGTGTTCTCTCAGCCTGTGTAACACCAACCTTAGATGTTTCTCATGTTCTTCTTCATCTTTGGAGAAGACGAGAATATCATCTATGAAAACCACCACAAATTTGTCCAGATATTCCATGAATACCTTGTTCATGAGGTACATGAAATATGCCGGGGCATTGGTTAGCCCGAAAGGCATGACAGTGTATTCATACAGTCCGTACCGAGATACGAAAGCTGTCTTGGGAATATCAGATTGCCTTATCTTGAGTTGGTGGTATCCCGACCTGAGATCAATTTTCGAGAACACACAAGCTCCCCTCAACTGATCAAACAAGTCTTCAATGCGAGGCAATGGGTACTTGTTCTTGATGGTTATCTCATTCAAAGCACGGTAATCCACGCATAACCTTTGGGTTCCGTCTTTCTTAGGCACAAATATCACCGGAGCTCCCCATGGTGAGGAACTAGGGCGAATATACCCCTTCTCCGTCAATTCTCTTAAATGATCCTTGAGCTCTTCTAGCTGCTTGGAGTCCATTCGATAAGGTCTCTTGTATATCAGGGCTGTTCCCGGTACTAGCTCAATTGCGAATTCCACGTCACGGTCGGGAGGCATACCTGGCAACTCCTCCGGAAAAACATCTGGATATTCCCTGATAGTCCTGATTTCCTCAACTTTCACCTCCACTTGATTTAATTTAATGTCCCTCCTAGGCTCGTGTATCATAATGAACTTTACTCTTGTGCCACTGGGGTGAGTTAGTTCCACCGTTCTGGTCGAACAATGGATGATTCCTTTATGTTTGGTCAACCAATCCATACCCAAAATAATATCTATCCCTTGTGAATCTATCACTATGAGGTTAGCCGTAAATACTACCCCATTAATGTCTAGGCTCACTTTGGGACACACTTGTCTTGTCCTTATTTCTCCACCTGGAGAGTTTACGGCTAGCATATGGTTCATTTGTGTGGTTGCTAGGTCATACTTCTTAACAAACCCTTGAGCAATGAACGAGTGGGTAGCACCAGAATCAAACAGCAGAGTTGCAAGGTGTAAATTGGCAGGAAACTTACCAACTACCACGTCGGGTGCCTCTTGAGCTTCCTCCATGGTGACATGGTTCACCCGTCCTCTCACTACATTCTGCTGTTGTGGCGGCGCAGGCTTCTTCTTTGGGCATTTGTGGGCGTAGTGCCCCACTTCGCCACAGCTGAAACATTGCACCCCAATCTTAGACGCCTGGCCTTTGTTGTCCTGGGGTTGGTTTGGGGGTCCTTGCACTGCTGGTCGAGGTGGATATGCGGGGCGAGGCTGCTGCACAAACTGACGTGGCAGCTGTGCTGGTGCTGCGGGAGGCCTGTAGTTTGGGTTGTACCCTCTTGGTGCTGAATAGGGTACCGCAGCACGGCTCATCTGCCCCGTAGTTTGCTGCATCATACGTGGGCGGGTGTTGCTCCCTGAGGCTTGATGTGACCATCCCGCCTTCCTCTTATTCTCATTTTCCAGGGCCTTTAGCTTCCTTTCCACCACAAACGCTCTGTCCACCATCTTTTGAAAACTTTCATACTCATTGGAGGACATGGCACACTGCATCTCTGCGGTAAGTCCTTCCACGAAACAATCTTGTTTCTGCTCATCAGTCTCTATGTCTCGTGGAGCATAACGGGATAGTTGAGTAAATTTAGTGAGGTATTCCCTCACCGTCATGTTTCCCTGCTGCAGTCCAGAAACTCTTTCCTCTTGTTTTTGAGTTCACCTCTTGGGATGTAGTGGTTGCGGAAGCTACGCTTGAACTCTTCCCAAGTGATGTTCTCAGGGTCATGATGGGCGGCCACATAGGCGGTCCACCAATCAGCAGCAGGTCCCTGCAATTGATGAGAGGCAAACAGCACCCTCTCATACCCTTGGCACTGTATGATCCTCATCTTACTTTCAATAGTCTTCAGCCAATCATCTGCCTCCAGAGGTTCAGCAGCACTTGCAAATTTTGGAGGTTGAGTTCCTAGAAACTCACTCAACCTTGGTTGGCGTGGTGCCGCTTGTGGAGGTGGAACTTGATGCAAGTTGGCCACCACTTGAGTCAAGTTCTGGATGAGCTGATTTTGATTCTCCAGCATTTGGTGGAGAGGATCAACTTCTTCACGGCGACTACCCCTGTCCTGGCCTTCAGAAAGATGAGGGTTGCATGCCTCATCGTTGTTGTTGGCGGGGTTGGCAGCACGTCCTTTTCCTCTTCCGGCCATCTGGCAGAATCAACAAATGTTAATTTGATACCATTTAGTATCATCTTACTATCTTCATTTGTTGGTACTTTGAGGTGGTGAGGCTTTGTTAAAATTTTACGAGGGTTTATATCTCACATCAAATAAATGCACTATTATTTCCTATGGGTTCACACACCAAAGCAAAACAATCTGAAGACGAGGCTGTGGACAATTGCTCATGGCTTCCACAACTCACGTCACACACCAAGCATCATCACACCATTAACTACGTAACGACTCGACTACTCGACCTCTTGCTAGCTAGGGGAAAGACTCTACACTACTCGTCCTCTTGATCTGGCTCCTCGGGATCTTCCTCCTCATTTCGGCTACCTTCTGACTCTGCTTTGGGTGGGGAGGCTGCTGGTGGAGAAGTGCGACGACGCCTGATTGCTCGGCGATCCGGGGAGTCAGGTGTCCATGGATCACTCACGGTGACACACAGTTCATTCCCATCTCCTCTTTCTCCCGCCTTTAAGCAAGCTCGCAGCAACGCCTCCGTTTCCTTTAGGGTGTCTCTGACATCCTGAAGCTCTTGTTGACACTCCTGCAGTCGAGTGCTGAGCATAGCAGCATCCTCCAAGCACAAGTCCATGTGCTCATGGGAAGTCCCTTGCTGCACCGGTGGGTACTTGTACTCCGTGGTACCACTCTCACGTTGGAGGACATACATGTACTCAGTTTTGTCCAAGTGGCGACGATAGATGTGACTCTGGCAGGTGATGGCCTCCCAGGTGACATCTTTCTCCGCGTCAACTTGTGTTGCTCGACAAGCTGGAGAATGGTGGATCTTCAGTAGCTTATTCTCGTGTATAATCCTCATCTCCGAACTCCATTCTTCCCTCTTCTCACGGATGGTCCTGGTGGAGTTGTAGTGGATGATGAGCTTGCCCGTATTGCCTGCGGCTTCGAGCATACGTCGAAGACGGCGCAACAAGTCTCCTACTGCCAATCCATAGGAAAGGTACGTCACTGGACGACTCTCCTCTCTTTCGGCAAGGGCAACTACGGGAACTCTCCCTCCTGTGGACTTACGAGCGGTGCGAATCATGCGAACCATCTAAAAACAAAAGAATTTAAAATTAGGTTAGATAAATTCTCAAATAAAAATCCTATTTTGAATGAAAGTTGGGGTAAGATGAAGAAAATGACTCCTTTAATAACACTTTTTTCCACCCACACCTTGTAAAATAGTTTTTAAGAAAATAGGGCCCTTAAATACGTCCATTTCTACCTAGGTCCACGTTCCTACGGGCAACCTTGGCTCTGATACCACCTCTGTCACACCCGGTTTTTCCGAAGAAACAACCAAGTGAATATCACATGTATGCCAGGATCATTTTCTCATACATGTGATGACAAATAGTGAAGCATCATTTATTACAAGCCAGGTGTCGAATATAAATAAGTCTTACATCGCAAATGTCTCAATGGACACTAATGCTTCACCACAAGTAAATAAACTAGCAGCGGAATATTATTCTTTAGGGCTCCATCACAGGCGTTGCCCGGGGGTCTTTATGAACCTAAAATCCTTCCTCGGGTCCAAAATCTTGGTCATTATACACCACCTCATTATCTTGACCTGAGCAGCAATATAAACCAACAAATATGCAAGGTTGAGTACCAATGGTACTCAGCAAGTGTGGGAAAATTATATCATGCATGGCTAGAACAAGGAAAGGTTGAACTCATGGTTAAAGCACTACGCAATTAATACCTATCACCTTAGCTTATTAAGCACCTACATTACTACACAGGTGAAATGGTCCCAATCTCCCATCCCATCATCATAACGAAATAACCATAACATCATTTCCAATGTTAAGCTCCCCGCTTAACTTCCAAAACCATCAATCCTCTAATCATGAATAAGTCCAGGCCGCTCTTAACCGTGAGCACGGCTGTCAAGACAGTTTTGACTCTGCAGAGTTTGTACCACTGTACCCACAAGTAGTGATTTCATCCCCCGTTGCCGGGTGGACTAAAAGAACCTCCATTATGCCAGTGGCTACGATCCACATTCACACTTCCCAGGTGTGCAGCCAGGAGATCACTACGAAGCCTTTACAAAGGGATTCCCGACGAGTGTGGGCCCACCGAGGTTTTACCCCTAACAGCATACAAGAGGCTCCAACCCCGCTGCAGTGGCCCCCTCTTGAGCCTTGCGGTTCATATGGTAGTCCAGCTGACACCTACTCCCCGCACCATCCAACACACCCATACTACGCCGGGGATACACCTAATTAATTGGCTAAGCTGCCCCATCTCAGCATGTGGTTGGCACTGTAAAGCCGTGTTACATGCTCCATGAACCGGTCCTTAGGATCCAGGCAAGTACTAAACACAAACCCAAGTCTCGTGCACCCAGCACACAACCAAAACATCCAACTTGCCTTGATCCCTACCTCTACATAACTCCCAATAGCTCATTCAAGAGTATGGTATATTAAAATTATGATCTCATGTCCCAAATATCCCATTCTAAGCATGGCTAAGCATATGCATGTAAATAAATGACATGACAAAATAAAGCCTAACCCAAGCTACAAGGAAACAATGTAATGCAATTCTAGGGAAACTTTCCTAGCATGGGTTTCATATTTCATTTGACAATGCAAATAATTCTATCTACACATCCTAGCATAGGATCAAAGTGGTCAAGGACACTTGCCTCCTTCTTGCTGCTCTTGGAATGAGTAGTCTTGATCTTGGAAAGAAATAACTTGCTCTTGAACAGGTTCTACTTCATACCATCACACATAACAAAAGAAAAACAACAATCATAAGACATAGTTCACACTTCTACTTCATACAAACCACACATTTCATATTTATGAAATTCATTCACCCTTATATGTGTTGTGGTTACTTTATAGGTGTTAAGTTGTGGCTTGCATGCACTTTTAACCATGTATATATGATTCCTACTTTTGTGTCCACATTTATACTTGCCTACAATGTGCCTTCACAACTTCTATCAACCCTAAACTGAATTCTTTGTATTTTAGAAACTCCATTTATCATTTACTAGTTTCTATATGTTCAGATTTATATTACTATGCATAATTGTATATTTTATTATTAACTTAGTAATACACATCACCTAAACAGATTAGGTTCTGGTCCTAAATAATTTAAAATCATATTTTGACCATGGCTTATGTTGTATACTATTTCATAATTATTTTTCCCTATTTTTCTATAACTATCCTTTACTTTAAAAATGTGTCCCTAATCTAAATAATGTGATTAATGAAACAGATTCATATCAGCCCAAAAATATATTTTTATCTCACTCCAAAGTTTTCTAAGTACTGAGAAAGTTTTTAATTAATTTTGACAATTATGTTTGTCCCACTTTTGAATTTTTAAACACTAGTTACATATTCAATTTTCTAATTTAAATACTAAACAGGGTTAAAAAATAAACTCACCCATCACAGGGTCTATAATATTATTTTCATAATTTCCAGGGGTCTAGCTACACTTAACCGAGGTGTTTTTCTTAATTTCTATTAAGTCCAGGGGCTAAAACTGATTTTTAAATGAATTTACATGATTTTCTGAAGTTCCAGGGGCTAGATCTGAAGTTTCCGGGGCTAGCTCTCAATTCCAGAGAACCCCAGGGGGTAGCACGTAAGAACTCCAGCCTTTATAACGCGGGGTCGACGTGGACCGTCCGATTCTAAACCGACGGATGAGATTATAACATCGAACCGGTACGCGGGGATTTAAAGTCTACCGTGCGATTTAAAATAAACGGCGCACAAGTGGCCACGTCGCCCTGATCGAGCGCGGGCGGCGCTGCCGGCAGCGCACGGCGGCGGGAAGCGGCGAACTCGCCGGAAAGTTTCGGATCCGCGAGAATTCTACCTAGAACTTTGATCTTATGGCGTAGATCGGTAGAGGGGAGGTCAGGGATCTCACCTCGGGGGTTTTCTCGAGCTCGGGGGTCCTGGAAAGTGCTCGGCGGCGAGGTCCGAGGCAAAACCACGGCGAAGCTCGTCGGCGCTGAGTTTACACCGTAAGTCTTCGGGTTTTCTGCACCTGCAAAGTTCCCCGGAGGCGGTGGATCAAAACCAGCGAGTTAGATCAGAGTTTCCGAGCTTAGATCGGCCAGAATTCACCGGCGAAGTCTCGGTGCTCACCGGAGTGAAAATCGGCGATCGCGTGAGGAAAACTGATCGGATCGGTGGTTTTTATAGCCGGGGGAGGGCGGTGGGTCTGTTGTGATCGAGTTGGAGTCCGCTGGGACCGGAATTCGGCTGCGGGACGCGATTTCCCGATCGGTTGCGATCGCGCGCGCGGGAGAGAGTCCGGGGTCGCGGGGTTAGGGACGACATGTGGGTCCCACCCGTCAGCGAGGGGCAGCGCGGCGCGCGCGGGGGCGGGCTGGCGCGGGGTTTGCTGGGCCGGCTGGCTGTTTCGGCCCACTGGCCAGTTTTTTTTCCCGATTTCCTTTTTCTTTTTCCATTTCTTTTCTGTTTTGGGTATAATTTGAATTCCAGTTTGAATTTGAATTTTTGCAAAACATGCAACACGTCCAAAAATTTCTAAATTCCCCTCTGAACATGGTTTAGGGTTTTGAATCCAAATTTGGGTTTTGATTAAAAATTTGGGGTGTTACATTCTACCTCGCGCCCGCGCCGGGATTCTCTCACCCCGAATCAAAACCGACCCGGAATCCTGCGCATCCCCGCCGAATTCCGTTCGTAGGAGACGCAGACTCGATCTAAACCACCCCGCCGCCCTCCCCCATCTATAAAAACCCCGGCCTCGTTCTGTTTTTCCAACGCGATCCACCGTTTTTACTCCGGTGAGAACCCGAGCCTTCTCCGGCGAATTCTGGTCGATCTACGCTCGGGAATTCCGATCTAACTCGCTGGTCTTGATCCACCGCCTCTGGGGAACCCTGCAGGTGCAGAAAACTCGGTAACTTGCGGTTCAAACACAGCGCCGACGAGCCTCGCTGTGGTTTCACTTCGAACCTCGTCGCTGACCGCCTTCCAGGACCTCCGAGCTCAAGAAAACCCCCGAGGTGAGATCCCCAACCTCTCCTCCACCGGTCTATGCCATAAGATCACAGTTCTAGGAAGAATTCTCGAAGATCCAAAAGTCTCCGGCGAGATCGCCGCTTCCCGCCGCCGTGCGCCGCCGGGCAGCGCCGCCCGCGCTCGGTTAGAGCGACGTGGCCGCTTGTGCGCCGTCTATTTTAAATCGCACGGTAGACTTTAAATCCCCGCGTACCGGTTCGACGTTATAATCTCAGCCGTCTGTTTTAAATCGGACGGTCCACGTCAGCCCCGCGTTATAAAGACTGGAATTCTTACGTGCTACCCCCTGGGGTTCTCGGGAAATAAGAGCTAGCACCGGAAACTTCTGATCTAGCCCCTGGAACTTCAGAAAATCATGTAAATTCATTTAAAAATCAGTTTTAGCCCCTGGACTTAAGAAAAATTAGGAAAAACTCCTCTGTTATGTATAGCTAGACCCCTGAAAATTGTTAAAATAATATTATAGACCCTGTAGTGGGGTGAGTTTACCTTTTTAGCCCTGTTTAACATTTAATTTAGGAAATTGAATATGTGGCTAGTGTTTAAAATTTAAAAAGTGGGACAAACATATTGTCAAAATTAAATTAAAAACTTTCTCAGTATTTAGAAAACTTTGGAGTGAGATAAAAACATATTTTGGGCTGAAGTGAATCTGTTTAATATATTATTCACATTTAGGGACACATTTTTAAGTAAAGAATAGTTCCGGAAAATAGGGAAAATAATTGTAAAATAGTTTACATCAGAGGAAAAGGTCAAGAATATATTAGAAAATATTTTAGATCAGAACCTATTCTGTTTCGATGATGTGTCTTGTTATTTTTATAATAAAGTTCACATTTAGGCATAGGAAATAAATCTGAAAATATAGCAAATAGTAAATGATAAATGGAGTTCTAAAATCCAAAGAATTCAGTTTAGGGTTGGTAGAAATTATGAAGACACATATGGAGAAGGAAAATACCTTTCATGCATACTAGGTAGCTAAAAGGTGTAGTAATTGAATATAAGGAATTTATTTAAATTGGAAACTCATATATATAGCATATAAGTATAAATGTGAACACAAAAGTAGGAATCATATACATATGATCAAAAGTACATGCAAGCCACAAATCAACACACATAGAGTAACCACAACACATATAATGGTGAATGACTTTCATAAATATGAATGTGTGGTTTGTATGAAGTGGAAGTGTGAACTATGTCTTATGGATTGTTGTTTTTCTTTTGCTATGTGTGATGGTATGATGTAGAACCTGCTCAAGAGAAAGTTATTCCTTTCCAAGATCAGGACTACCCATTTCAAGAGCAGCAGGAAGGAGGCAAGTGTCCTTGACAACTTTGATCCTATACTAGGATGTTTAGATAGAAATATTGCATTGTCAAGTTAAATATGAAACCCATGCTAGGAAGTTTCCCTAGAATTGTATTACCTTGTTCCCTTGAAGCTTGGGTTGGGATTTATGTTATTATGTCATTTATTATTATGCATATGCTCAGCCATGCTTAGAATGGAATATTTGGGATATGAGATCATCAGTTTATTTTACCATACTCTTGAATGAGATATTGTGAGTTATGTAGAGGTAGGGATCAAGCCAAGTTGGATGTTTTGGTTGTGTGCTGGGTGCACGAGACTCGGGTTTGTGTTTAGTACTTGCCTGGATCCTAAGGACCGGTTCATGGAACATGTAACTTGGCTTTACCGTGCCAACCACATGCTGAGATGGGGCAGCTTGGCCAATTAATAAGGTGTATCCCCGGCGTAGTATGGGTGTGTTGGATGGTGCGGGGAGTAGGTGTCAGCTGGACTACCATATGAACCGCAAGGCTCAAGAGGGGGCCACTGCAGCGGGGTTGGAGCCTCTTGTATGCTGTTAGGGGTGAAACCCCAGTGGGCCCATGCTCGTCGGGAATCCCTTTGTAAAGGCTTCGTAGTGATCTCCTGGCTACACACCTGGGAAGTGTGAATGTGGTTCGTAGCCACTGGCATAATGAAGGTTCTTTTAGTCCACCCGGCAACAGGGGATGAAATCACTACATGTGGGTACAGTGGTACAAACTCTACAGAGTCAAAACTGTCATGACACCCGTGCTCACGGTCAAGAGCGGCTTGGACTTATTCATGATTAGAGGAGTGATGGTTTTGGAAGTTGTGGATGTTAAGCGGGAAGCTTAACATTGGAAATGATGTTATGGTTATTGGATTTTGATGATGAGATGGGAGATTGGGACCATTTCACCTGTGTAGTAATGTAGGTGCTTAATAAGCTAAGGTGATAGGTATTAATTGCGTAGTGCTTTAACCATGAGTTCAACCTCTCCTTGTTCTAGCCACGCATGATATAATTTTCCCACACTTGCTGAGTACCATTGGTACTCAACCTTGCATATTTTGTTGGTTTATATTGCTGCTCAGGTCAAGATAATGAGGTGGTGTATAATGACCAAGACTTTGGACCCGAAGAAGGTTTCTAGGTTCATGGAGACCCCCGGGCAACGCCTGTGAAGGAGTCCACAAGAATAATATTCCGCTGCTAGTTTATTTACTTGTGATGAACTTATTATTGTCCATCGAGACATTTGCTATGTAAGACTTATTTATATTCGACACCTGGCTTGTAATAAATGATGCTTCACTATTTATCATCACATGTATGAGAAAATGATCCTGGCATACATGTGATATTCACTTGGTTGTTCTTCGGAAAAACCGGGTGTGACAGAAGTGGTATCAGAGCCAAGGTTGCCCGTAGGAACGTGGACCTAGGTAGAAATGGACGTATTTAAGGGCCTTATTTTCTTAAAAATTATTTTTACAAGGTGTGTGTTGAAAAGTGTTATTTAATGAGTCACTTTCTTCATCTTACCCCAATTTTCATTCAAAATAGGATTTTTGTTTAAGAGTTTATCTAACCTAAGTTTAAATTCTTTTTGTTTTAGATGGTTCGCATGATTCGCACCGCTCGCAAGTCCTTAGGAGGGAGAGTTCCCGTAGTTGCCCTTGCCCAAATAGAGGAGAGCTGTCCGGTGACGTACCTTTCCTACGGATTGGCAGTAGGAGGCTTGTTGCGCCGTCTTCGACGTATGCTCGAAGCCGCCGGCAATACGGCTCCACCAGGACCATCCGTGAGAAGAGGGAAGAATGGAGTTCAGAGATGAGGATTATACATGAAAATCGGCTACTTAAGATCCACCGCTCTCCAGCCTGTAGAGCGACACAGGTCGATGCGGAGAAGGATGTCACCTGGGAGGCCATCACCTGCCAGAGTCACATCTATCGTCGCCACCTGGACAGGACTGAGTACATGTATGTCCTCCAGCGTGAGAGTGATACCACGGAGTACAATTACCCGCCAGTGCAGCAAGGGACTTCCCATGAGCACATGGACTTGTGCTTGGAGGATGCTGCTATGCTCAGTACTCGACTGCAGGAGTGTCAGCAAGAACTTCAGGATGTTCGGGACACCCTGAAGGAAACGGAGGCATTGCTGCGAGCCTGCTTGAGGGCGAGAGAAAGAGGAGATGGAATGAACTGTGTGTCACCGTGAATGATACATGGACTCCTGACTCCCCAGATCACCGAGCGATCAGGCATCGTCGCACTTCTCCACCAGCAGCCTCCCCACCAAATGCAGAGTCAGAAGGCAGCCGAAATGATGAGGAAGATCCCGAGGAGCCAGCTCAAGAAAACAAGTAGTGAAGAGTCCTTCCCTTAGTTAGCAAGATGTCGAATAGTCTAGTCGTTACGTTAAGCAAATAGTGTGTTAATGCTTGGTGTGTGACGTGAGTTGTGGAAGCCATGAGCAATTGTCCACAGCCTCGTCTTTAGATTGTTTTGCTTTGGTGTGTGAACCCACATGAAATAATAGTGCATTTATTTTTGTGTGAGAAATGAACCCTCCGAAAAGTATAACAAAGCCTCAACACTTCAAAGTACAAACAAATGAAAGTAGTAAGATGATACTAAATGCTTTCAAATTAACATTGGTTGATTCTGCCAGATGGCCGGAACAGGAAAAGGACGTGCTGCCAACCCCGCCAACAACAACGATGAGGCATGCAACCCTCATCTTTTTGGAGGCCAGGACCGGGGTGGTCGCCGTGAAGGAGTGGATCCCTTCCACCAAATGCTGGAGAATCAGAATCAGCTCATCCAGAACTTGACTCAAGTGGTGGCCAACTTGCATCAAGTTCCACCTCCACAAGCTGCACCACGCCAACCAAGGCTGAGTGAGTTTCTAGGAACTCAACCTCCGAAGTTTGCAAGTGCTGCAGAACCTCTAGACGCAGATGATTGGCTAAAGACCATTGAAAGCAAGATGAGGATCACACAGTGCCAAGGGTATGAGAGGGTGATGTTTGCCTCTCATCAATTGCATGGACCTGCTGCTGATTGGTGGACCGCCTACGTGGCTGCCCATCATGACCCTAAGAACATCACTTGGGAAGAGTTCAAGCGTGGCTTCCGCAACCATTACATCCCAAGAGGTGAACTCAAAAACAAGAGGAAGGAGTTTTTGGGACTGCAGCAGGGAAAAATGACGGTGAGGGAATACCTCACTAAATTTACTCAACTATCCTGTTATTCCCCACAGGACATAGAGACTGATGAGCAGAAACAAGATTGTTTCGTGGAGGGACTTACAGCAGAGATGCAGTGTGCAATGTCCTCAAATGAGTATGAAAGCTTCCAAAAGATGGTGGACAGAGCATTTGTGGTAGAAAGGAAGCTGAAGGCCTTGGAAAATGAGAACAAGAGGAAGGCCGGGTGGTCACATCAAGCCTCAGGGAGCAACACCCGCCCACGTCTGATGCAGCAACCTGCACGGCAGACGAACCGTGCTGCGGTACCCTACTCAGCACCAAGAGGGTACAACCCGAACTACAGGCCTCCCGCAGCACCAGCACAGCCACAACGTCAGTTTGTATAGCAGCCTCGCCCCGCATATCCACCTCGACCAGCAGTACAGGGACCTCCAAACCAACCCCAAGACAGCAAAGGCCAGGCACCTAAGGTTGGGGTGCAATGTTTTAGCTGCGGTGAAGTGGGGCACTACGCCCATAAGTGCCAAAAGAAGAAGCCCACGCAGCCACAACAGCAGAATGTAATGAGAGGACGGGTGAACCACGTCACTATGGAGGAAGCACAAGAGGCACCCGACGTGGTAGTTGGTAAGTTTCCTGCCAATTTACATATTGCAACCCTGCTGTTTGATTCTGGTGCTACCCACTCGTTCATTGCTCAAGGGTTTGTTAAGAAGCATGACCTAGCAACAACACAAATGAACCATATGCTAGCCGTAAACTCTCCAGGTGGAGAAATAAGGACAAGACAAGTGTGTCCCAAAGTGAACCTAGACATTAATGGGGTAGTATTTACTGCTAACCTCATAGTGATAGATTCACAAGGGATAGATATTATTTTGGGTATGTATTGGTTGACCAAACATAAAGGAATCATCCATTGTTCGACCAGAACGGTGGAACTAACTCACCCTAGTGGCACAAGAGTAAAGTTCATAACAATACACGAGCCTAGGAGGGACATTAAATTAAATGAAGTGGAGGTGAAAGTTGAGGAAATCAGGACCTAAAGAGCAGGTATTGGTGGTATGGCATGAAACGAGATGTCGCGGAACATGTTGTCCTATGTGACACATGTCAGTTGGTGAAAGCAGAACATCAACGACCCGCGGGATTATTGCAACCACTCAAAGTGCCTGAATGGAAATGGGAAGAAATCGGTATGGACTTCATAGTGGGATTGCCTAGGACCCAATCAGGATATGATTCAATATGGGTCATCATCGACAGGCTAACCAAGGTAGCTCATTTCATCCCCGTGAAAGAAAGCTACATCGGATCCAAATTGGCAGAGTTGTACATGTCAAGGATCGTGTGTTACCATGGAGTGCCAAAGAAGATAGTGTCGGATCGATGGACACAGTTCACCTCAAGGTTCTGGCAGAAGTTGCATGAAACCATGGGAACCCATCTGAATTTTAGCTCTGCCTATCATCCCCAAACTGACGGGTAGACGGAAAGGACCAATCAGATTCTTCAGGATATGCTGAGAGCGTGTGCACTCAAAAACAATAGGAGTTGGGACAAGAACTTAGCGTATGCGGAGTTTTCCTATAACAACAGCTATCAAGCTAGTATGAAGATGTCGCCGTTTGAAGCTTTGTACGGGAGGAAGTGCAGAACTCCCCTATTTTGGAACCAAACGGGGGAAAGTAAAGTGTTTGGTCAAGAAGTACTACAAGAAGCCGAGGCGAAGGTGAGGGAAATTCACAACAATTTGAGGATAGCACAGACACGCCAAAAGAGCTATGCCGATGTACGAAGAAGAGAGCTCGTTTTCAACATGGGAGACTATGTCTATCTCAAGGTGTCCCCTATCAGAGGACTTCGTCGGTTCAAGGTGAAAGGGAAGTTGTCACCTCGATACATCGGACCCTTTCAAGTTTTGGAAAGGAAAGGCGAAGTGGTGTATCAACTAGAGTTACCGGCTCGTCTATCGGATGTGCACGATGTATTCCATGTGTCACAACTCAATAAATGCCTGAGGACGCCTGAAGAGGTGTTACCCATGAATGAAGTGGACATAGCTGAGGATTTGTCTTATGCCGAGCAACCATGCAAGATTTTGGAGACAATGGAACGCCTCACCAGAAATAAAAGAATCCGGATGTGCAAGGTGCAGTGGAAGCATCACTCAGAAGAGGAAGCCACCTCGGAGCGGGAAGATGAGCTCAAGGCACAATTTCCGGAATTGTTTTCTGTCACACCCGGTTTTTCCGAAGAACAACCAAGTGAATATCACATGTATGCCAGGATCATTTTCTCATACATGTGATGACAAATAGTGAAGCATCATTTATTACAAGCCAGGTGTCGAATATATATAAGTCTTACATAGCAAATGTCTCGATGGACAATAATAAGTTCATCACAAGTAAATAAACTAGCAGCGGAATATTATTCTTGGGGGCTCCGTCACAGGCGTTGCCCGGGGGTCTCCATGTACCTAGAAACCTTCTTCGGGTCCAAAGTCTTGGTCATTATACACCACCTCATTATCTTGACCTGAGCATGCAATATAAACCAACAAAATATGCAAGGTTGAGTACCAATGGTAATCAGCAAGTGTGGGAAAATTATATCATGCATGGCTAGAACAAGGAGAGGTGGAACGCATGGTTAAAGCACTACGCAATTAATACCTATCACCTTAGCTTATTAAGCACCTACATTACTACACAAGTGAAATGGTCCCAAGCTCCCATACCATCATCATAACCAAATAACCATAACATCATTTCCAATGTTAAGCTCCCCGCTTAACATCCACAACTTCCAAAACCATCAATCCTCTAATCATGAATAAGTCCAAGCCGCTCTTGACCGTGAGCACCGCTGTCATGACAATTTTGACTCTGCAGAGTTTGTACCACTGTACCCACATGTAGTGATTTCATCCCCCGTTGCCGGGTGGACTAAAAGAACCTCCA
This sequence comes from Neostapfia colusana, assembly GCA_030760725.1. Classification (NCBI taxonomy): domain Eukaryota; kingdom Viridiplantae; phylum Streptophyta; class Magnoliopsida; order Poales; family Poaceae; genus Neostapfia; species Neostapfia colusana. The sequence continues at coordinate 38,716,882 of JASWHV010000002.1, read as the reverse complement.
TTATGCCAGTGGCTACAAACCACATTCACATTTCCCAAGTGTGTAGCCAGGAGATCACTACGAAGCCTTTACAAAAGGATTCCTGACGAGCGTGGGCCCACTGAGGTTTCACCCCTAACAGCATACAAGAGGCTCCAACCCCGCTGCAGTGGCCCCCTCTTGAGCCTTGCGGTTCATATGGTAGTCCAGCTGACACCTACTCCCCGCACCATCCAACACACCCATACTACGCCGGGGATACACCTAATTAATTGGCCAAGCTGCCCCATCTCAGCATGTGGTTGGCACTGTAAAGCCAGGTTACATGCTCCATGAACCGGTCCTTAGGATCCAGGCAAGTACTAAACACAAACCCGAGTCTCGTGCACCCAGCACACAACCAAAACATCCATCTTGCCTTGATCCCTACCTCTACATAACTCACAATATCTCATTCAAGAGTATGGTAAAATAAACTGATGATCTCATATCCCAAATATCCCATTCTAAGCATGGCTAAGCATATGCATAATAATAAATGACATGATAAGATAAATCCCAACCCAAGCTACAAGGAAAACAAGGTAATGCAATTCTAGGGAAACTTCCTAGCATGGGTTTCATATTTCATTTGACAATGCAAATAATTCTATCTACACATCCTAGTATAGGATCAAAGTGGTCAAGGACACTTGCCTTCTTCTTGCTGCTCTGGGAATGGGTAGTCCTGATCTTGGAAAGGAAGAACTTGCTCTGGAGCAGGTTCTACATCATACCATCACACATAGCAAAAGAAAACAACAATCCATAAGACATAGTTCACACTTCCACTTCATACAAACCACACATTCACATTTATGAAATCCATGCACATTTCTATGTGTTGTGGTTACTCTATGTGTGTTGATTTTGGCTTACATGCACTTTTAAACATGTGTATATGATTTCTACTTTTGTATTCACATTTATGTTTGCATACTATATATGAGTTTCCAATTTAAATAAATTCCTTATATTCAATTAATACACCTTTTAGCTACCAAGTATGCATGAAAGGTATTTTCCTACTCCATATGTGTCTTCAGACCTTCTACCAACCCTAAACTGAATTCTTTGGATTTTAAAACTTCATTTATCATTTTCTAGTTATTCATACCTAGCTTGCTATATTTTCAGATTTATTTCCTATGCCTAAATGTGAACTTTATTATGAAAATAGTAAGACACCTCATCTAAACAGAATAGGTTTTGGGTCTAAAATATTAAATAATATATTTTTGACCTTTGCCTCTGATATAAACTATTTCACAATTATTTTCCCTATTTTCTAAAACTATTCATTACTTAAAAATGTGTCCCTAAATGCGAATAATAAATTAGACAGATTCAATTCAGTCCAAAATATGTTTTTATCTCACTCCAAAGTTTTCTAAATACTGAGAAAGTCTTTAATTTAATTTTGACAATATGTTTGTCCCACTTTTAATTTTTAAACACTAGCCACATATTCAATTTTCTAAATTAATTACTAAACAGGGCTAAATTAATTACTTACCCCACTACAGGGTCTATAATATTATTTTCAGAATTTCCAGGGTCTAGCTACACTTATCAGAGGTGTTTTTCCTAATTTTTATTAAGTCCAGCGGTTAAAACTGATTTTTAAATGAATTTACATGATTTTCTTGAGTTCCAGGGGTTAGATCAGAAGTTTCCGGGGCTAGCTCTTATTTCTCGAGAACCTCAGGTGGTAGCACGTAAGATTTCCAGTCTTTATAACGCGGGGCTGACGTGGACCGTCCGATTTTAAACCGACGGCCGATTATAACATCGAACCGGTACGCGGGGATTTAAACCCTACCGTGCGATTTAAAATAAACGGCGCACAAGCGGCCACGTCGTTCTGATCGAGCGCGGGCGGCGCTGCCGGCGGCGCACGGCGGCGGGAAGCGGCGATCTCGCCGGAGACTTTCGGGTTTTCGAGAATTCTTCCTAGAACTGTGATTTTATGGTATAGATCGGTGGAGGGGAGGTCGGGGATCTCACCTCGGGGGTTTTCTTGAGCTCGGAGGTCCTGGAAGGTGATCGGCGATGAGGTCCGAGGCGAAACCACGGTGAAGCTCGTCGGCGCTGTGTTTACACCGCAAGTCACCGAGTTTTCTGCACCTGCAAGGTTCCCCGGAGGCGGTGGATCAAGACCAGCGAGTTAGATCGGAGTTTCCGAGCTTAGATCGGCCAGAATTCGCCGGAGAAGTCTCGGTTCTCACCGGAGGAAAATCAGCCGATCGCGTGAGAAAAACAGAACGAGACCGGGGTTTTTATAGACGGGGGAGGGCGGCGGGGTCGTTTAGATCATGTCCGCGTCGCCTACAAACAGAACTCAGCTGGGATACGCCGAAATCCCGATCAGTTTTGATTCGGGCGCGAGGGAGTCCGGCGCGGCGCGAGGTAGACGACGATCGGGTGGGTCCCGCCTGTCAGTGTGAGGCAGCAGCACGCGCGGCTGCGGGCTGGCGTGGGCGCTGGCTGGGCCGGCTGGTGGGTTTCGGCCCACTGGCCGGTTTTTTTCTGTTTTCTCTTTTTCTTTTTCTATTTCTTTTCTGATTTGAGTTTAATTTGAATTCCAGTTTGAATTTGAATTTTTGCAAAACATGCAATACGTCCAAAAATTTTTAAATCGCCCTCTTAACATGATTTAGGGTTTTGAATCAAAATTTTGGGGTGTTACAGCTCTACCCCACTTAAAAGAAATCTCGTCCTCGAGATTGGTGTTTCTAAGAAAACAATTCCGGAAATTGTGCCTTGAGCTCATCTTCCCGCTCCCAGGTGGCTTCCTCTTCTGAGTGATGCTTCCACTGCACCTTGCACATCCGGATTCTTTTATTTCTGGTTAGGCGTTCCATTGTCTCCAAAATCTTGTATGGTTGCTCGGCATAAGACAAATCCTCAGCTACGTCCACTTCATTCACGGGTAACACCTCTTCAGGCGTTCTCAGGCATTTCTTGAGTTGTGACACATGGAACACATCGTGCACATCCGATAGACGAGCCGGTAATTCTAGTTGATACGCCACTTCGCCTTTCCTCTCCAAAACTTGAAAGGGTCCGCTGTATCGAGGTGACAACTTCCCTTTCACCTTGAACCGACGAGGTCCTCTGATAGGGGACACCTTGAGATAGACATAGTCTCCCACATTGAAAACGAGCTCTCTTCTTCGTACATCAACATAACTCTTTTGGCGTGTCTGTGCTATCCTCAAATTGTTGCGAATTTCCCTTACCTTCGCCTCGGCTTCTTGTAGTACTTCTGGACCAAACACTTTACTTTCCCCTGTTTGGTTCCAAAATAGGGGAATTCTGCACTTCCTCCCGTACAAAGCTTCAAACGGTGACATCTTCATACTATCTTGATAGCTGTTGTTATAGGAAAACTCCGCATACGGTAAGTTCTTGTCCCAACTCCGATTGTTTTTGAGTGCACGTGCCCTTAGCATATCTTCAAGGATCTGATTGGTTCTTTCCGTCTGCCCGTCGGTTTGGGGATGATAGGCAGAACTAAAGTTCAGATGGGTTCCCATGGTTTCGTGCAACTTCTGCCAGAACCTTGAGGTGAACTGTGTCCCTCGATCCGACACAATCTTCTTTGGCACTCCATGGTAACACACGATCCTTGACATGTACAACTCTGCCAATTTGGATCCGCTGTAGCTTTCCTTCACGGGGATGAAGTGAGCTACCTTTGTTAGCCTATCAATGATGACCCATATCGAATCGTATCCTGTTTGGGTCCTAGGCAATCCCACGATGAAATCCATGCTGATTTCTTCCCATTTCCATTCAGGCACTTTGAGTGGTTGCAATAATCCCGCGGGTCGCTGATGTTCTGCTTTCACCAACTGACATGTGTCACATAGGGCAACATGTTCCGCGACATCTCGCTTCATGCCATACCACCAATACCTGCTCTTGAGGTCCTGGTACATCTTCGTACTCCCAGGATGAATGGAATAGTCGGAATCATGAGCCTCCTTCAAAATCAATTCACGGATCTCCTTTACTTCTGGCACACAGATTCTTTTCCCGTGCCACACCATTCCTTGTTCATCCTCTCTAAAACTAGGAGCTTTATTTTCCTTGATGAGTTGTCTGATCTCTTGTATCTTCTCGCCATTCTTTTGACCTTCACGGATGTCTTGCTCTAGTGTGGAGTCCACTTCTATGGTGATGGCTTCACCACTATTCACAAGGCATAGATTGAGCCTTATAACCTCATCCTTCGATTCTGCAGGCATGTCCTTCAAGCTCAACTTATTGACCTGCACTTTCCGACTCAAAGCATCGGCCACGACGTTTGCTTTCCCAGGATGATAATTGATACCTACATCAAAGTCATTCATTAGCTCTAACCATCTCCTTTGTCTGAGGTTGAGATCTGGCTGTGTGAATATGTACTTCAAACTCTTATGATCCGTATATATCTCGGTCCTCTTCACCATCAAATAGTGCCACCAAATTTTCAACGCGTGTACCACTGCGGCTAGTTCTAGGTCATGTGTAGGATAGTTCTTCTCGTGCTTCTGAAGCTGCCGGGATGCATAAGCCACGACATGCCCTTCCTGCATGAGAACACATCCCAACCCGTTTCCAGAGGCATCACAGTACACCGTAAAGTTCTTTTGCATATCTGGCATAACGAGCACAGGGGCTGTTGTCAATCTTTCCTTTAACTCCCGAAAACTCATCTCGCACTGTGGCGTCCAGGTGAATGTGATTCCCTTCTCCAACAGTTTGGTGAGGGGTCTCGATATCTTGGAGAATCCCTCAATAAACCGTCGATAGTATCTAGCCAATCCCAAAAAGCTTCGAACTTCCCCGACATTTTCAGGGGTCTTCCACTTCTGTATATCCTCGATTTTGGCAGGATCCACGGAGATTCCTCCCTCCGAGATTATATGTCCTAAGAAGGGAACTCTCTTCAGCCAAAACTCACACTTGCTCAACATGGCATATAGTTGGTGTTCTCTTAGCCTCTGTAATATCAACCTTAGATGTTTCTCATGTTCTTCTTCATCTTTGGAGAAGACGAGAATGTCATCTATGAAAACCACCACAAATTTGTCCAGATATTCCATGAATACCTTGGTCATGAGGTACATGAAGTATGCCGGGGCATTAGTTAGCCCGAAAGGCATGACGGTGTATTCATACAGCCCGTACCGAGATACGAAAGCTGTCTTGGGAATATCAGATTGCCTTATCTTGAGTTGGTGGTATCCCGACCTGAGATCAATTTTCGAGAACACACAAGCTCCCCTCAACTGATCAAACAAGTCTTCAATGCGGGGTAATGGGTACTTGTTCTTGATGGTTACCTCATTCAAAGCACGGTAATCCACGCATAACCTTTGGGTTCCGTCCTTCTTGGGCACAAATATCACCGGAGCTCCCCATGGTGAGGAACTAGGACGAATATACCCCTTCTCCGACAATTCTCTCAAATGATCCTTGAGTTCTTCCAGCTGCTTGGAGTCCATCCGATAAGGTCTCTTGTATATCGGGGCTGTTCCAGGCACTAGCTCAATGGCAAATTCGACTTCACGATCGGGAGGCATACCTGGCAAATCCTCCGGAAAAACATCTGGATATTCCCTGATGGTCCTGATCTCCTCAACTTTCACCTCAACTTGATTTAATTTAATGTCCCTCCTAGGCTCGTTTATTGTTATGAACTTTACTCTTGTGCCACTAGGGTGAGTTAGTTCCACCGTTCTGGTCGAACAATGGATGATTCCTTTATGTTTGGTCAACCAATCCATACCCAAAATAATATCTATCCCTTGTGAATCTATCACTATGAGGTTAGCAGTAAATACTACCCCATTAATGTCTAGGTTCACTTTGGGACACACTTGTCTTGTTCGTATTTCTCCACCTGGAGAGTTTGCAGCTAGCATATGGTTCATTTGTGTTGTTGCTAGGTCATGCTTCTTAACAAACCCTTGAGCAATGAACGAGTGGGTAGCACCAGAATCAAATAGCAGGGTTGCAATGTGTAAATTGGCAGGAAACTTACCAACTACCACGTCGGGTGCCTCTTGTGCTTCCTCCATAGTGACGTGGTTCACCCGTCCTCTCATTACATTCTGCTGTTGTGGCTGCGTGGGCTTCTTCTTTGGGCACTTATGGGCGTAGTGTCCCACTTCACCATAGCTAAAACATTGCACCCCAACCTTAGGTGCCTGGCCTTTGTTGTCTTGGGGTTGGTTTGGAGGGCCTTGTACTGCTGGTCGAGGTGGATATGCGGGGCGAGGCTGCTGTACGAACTGACTTGTGGTGGTGCTGGTGCTGCCGGAGGCCTGAAGTTCGGGTTGTACCCTCTTGGTGCTGAGTAGGGTACTGAAGCACGGTTCGTCTGCCCTGCGGGTTGCTGCATCAGACGTGGGCGGGTGTTGCTTCCTGAGGCTTGATGTGACCACCCGGCCTTCCTCTTATTCTCATTATCCAAGGCCTTCAGCTTCCTTTCCACCACAAATGCTCTGTCCACCATCTTTTGGAAGCTTTCATACTCATTTGAGGACATTGCACACTGCATTTCTGCGGTAAGCCCTTCCACGAAACAATCTTGTTTCTGCTCATCGGTCTCTATGTCCCGTGGGGCATAACGGGATAGTTGAGTGAATTTAGTGAGGTATTCCCTCACCGTCATGTTTCCCTGCTGCAGTCCCAAAAACTCCTTCCTCTTGTTTTTGAGTTCACCTCTTGGGATGTAATGGTTGCGGAAGCTACGCTTGAACTCTTCCCAAGTGATGTTCTCAGGGTCATGATGGGCGGCCACGTAGGCGGTCCACCAATCAGCAGCAGGTCCATGCAATTGATGAGAGGCAAACAGCACCCTCTCATACCCTTGGCATTGTATGATCCTCATCTTACTTTCAATGGTCTTCAACCAATCATCTGCCTCCAGAGGTTCAGCAGCACTTGCAAACTTTGGAGGTTGGGTTCCTAGAAACTCACTCAACCTTGGTTGGCGTGGTGCAGCTTGTGGAGGTGGAACTTGATGCAAGTTGGCCACCACTTGAGTCAAGTTCTGGATGAGCTGATTTTGATTATGCAGCATTTGGTGGAGGGGATCAACTCCTTCACGACGACCACCCCGGTCCTGGCCTCCAGAAAGATGAGGGTTGCATGCCTCATCGTTGTTGTTGGCGGGGTTGGCAGCACGTCCTTTTCCTCTTCCAGCCATCTGGCAGAATCAACCAATGTTAATTTGAAAGCATTTAGTATCATCTTACTACTTTCATTTTCTTGTACTTTGAAGTGTTGAGGCTTTGTTATTCCTCTCTAAGGGTTCACTTTTCACACAAAAATAAATGCAATATTATTTCATGTGGGTTCACACATCAAAACAAAACAATCTAACGACGAGGCTGTGGACAATTGCTCATGGCTTCCACAACTCACGTCACACACCAAGCATTATCACACCATTAACTTAACTTAACGACTCGCTTATTCGACATCTTGCTGACTAAGGGAGGGACTCTACACTACTCATTTTCTTGAGCTGGCTCCTCGGGATCTTCCTCTTCATTTCGGCTGCCTTCTGACTCTGCTTTGGGTGGGGAGGCTTCTGGTGGAGAAGTGCGACGACGCCTGATCGCTCGGCGATCCAGGGAGTCAGGAGTCCATGTATCATTCACGGTGACACACAGTTCATTCCCATCTCCTCTTTCTCTCGCCTTTAAGCAGGCTCGCAGCAACGCCTCCGTTTCCTTCAGGGTGTCCCGGACATCCTGAAGTTCTTGTTGACACTCCTGCAGTCGAGTGCTGAGCATAGCAGCATCCTCCAAGCACAAGTCCATGTGCTCATGGGAAGTCCCTTGCTGCACTGGCGGGTACATGTACTCCGTGGTACCACTCTCACGTTGGAGGACATACATGTACTCAGTTTTGTCCAAGTGGCGACGATAGATGTGGCTCTGGCAGGTGATGGCCTCCCAGGTGACATCTTTCTCCGCATCGACATGTGTTGCTCGACAAGCTGGAGAGTGGTGAATCTTAAGCAGCTGATTTTCGTGTATAATCCTCATCTTTGAGCTCCATTCTTCCCTCTTCTCACGGATGGTCCTTGTGGAGTTATAGTGGATAATTAGCTTGCCCGTGTTGCCGGCGGCTTCGAGCATACGCCGAAGACGGCGCAATAAGCCTCCTACTGCCAGTCTGTAGGAAAGGTACGTCACCGGACGGCTCTCCTCTCTTTCGGCAAGGGCAACTACGGGAACTCTCCCTCCTGTGGACTTGCGAGCGGTGCGAATCATGCGAACCATCTAAAACAAAAAGAATTTAAAATTAGGTTAGATAAACTCTCAAACAAAAAATCCTATTTTGAATGAAAGTTGGGGTAAGATGAAGAAATTGACTCATTTAAATAACACTTTTCAATCCACACCTTTGTAAAATAGTTTTTAAGAAAATAGGGCCCTTAAATACGTCCATTTCTACATAGGTCCACGTTCCTACGGGCAACCTTGGCTCTGATACCACCTCTGTCACACCCGGTTTTTCCGAAGAACAACCAAGTGAATATCACATGTATGCCAGGATCATTTTCTTATACATGTGATGACAAATAGTGAAGCATCATTTATTACAAGCCAGGTGTCGAATATAAATAAGTCTTACATAGTAAATGTCTCGATGGACAATAATAAGTTCATCACAAGTAAATAAACTAGCAGCGGAATATTATTCTTGGGGGCTCCGTCACAGGCGTTGCCCGGGGGTCTCCATGTACCTAGAAACCTTCTTCGGGTCCAAAGTCTTGGTCATTATACACCACCTCATTATCTTGACCTGAGCATGCAATATAAACCAACAAAATATGCAAGGTTGAGTACCAATGGTACTCAGCAAGTGTGGGAAAATTATATCATGCATGGCTAGAACAAGGGGAGGTGGAACTCATGGTTAAAGCACTACGCAATTAATACCTATCACCTTAGCTTATTAAGCACCTACATTACTACACAAGTGAAATGGTCCCAAGCTCCCATACCATCATCATAACCAAATAACCATACATCATTTCCAATGTTAAGATCCCCGCTTAACATCCACAACTTCCAAAACCATCAATCCTCTAATCATGAATAAGTCGAAGCCGCTCTTGACCGTGAGCACGGCTGTCATGACAGTTTTGACTCTGCAGAGTTTGTACCACTGTACCCACATGTAGTGATTTCATCCCCCGATGCCGGGTGGACTAAAAGAACCTCCATTATGCCAGTGGCTACGAACCACATTCACACTTCCCAGGTGTGTAGCCAGGAGATCACTACGAAGCCTTTACAAAGGGATTCCCGACGAGCGTGGGCCCACTGAGGTTTTGACCCCTAACAGCATACAAGAGGCTCCAACCCCACTGCAGTGGCCCCCTCTTGAGCCTTGCGGTTCATATGGTAGTCCAGCTGACACCTACTCCCCGCACCATTCAACACACCCATACTACGCCGGGGATACACCTAATTAATTGGCCAAGCTGCCCCATCTCATCATGTGGTTGGCACTGTAAAGCCAGGTTACATGCTCCATGAACCGGTCCTTAGGATCCAGGCAAGTACTAAACACAAACCCGAGTCTCGTGCACCCAGCACACAACCAAAACATCCAACTTGCCTTGATCCCTACCTCTACATAACTCACAATATCTCATTCAAGAGTATGGTAAAATAAACTGATGATCTCATATCCCAAATATCCCATTCTAAGCATGGCTAAGCATATGCATAATAATAAATGACATGATAAGATAAATCCCAACCCAAGCTACAAGGAAAACAAGGTAATGCAATTCCAGGGAACCTTCCTAGCATGGGTTTCATATTTCATTTGACAATGCAAATAATTCTATCTACACATCCTAGTATAGGATCAAAGTGGTCAAGGACACTTACCTTCTTCTTGCTGCTCTGGGAATGTGTAGTCCTGATCTTGGAAAGGAAGAACTTGCTCTGGAGCAGGTTCTACATCATACCATCACACATAGCAAAAGAAAACAACAATCCATAAGACATAGTTCACACTTCCACTTCATACAAACCACACATTCACATTTATGAAATCCATGCACATTTCTATGTGTTGTGGTTACTCTATGTGTGTTGATTTTGGCTTACATGCACTTTTAAACATGTGTATATGATTTCTACTTTTGTATTCACATTTATGTTTGCATACTATATATGAGTTTCCAATTTAAATAAATTCCTTATATTCAATTAATACACCTTTTAGCTACCAAGTATGCATGAAAGGTATTTTCCTACTCCATATGTGTCTTCAGACCTTCTACCAACCCTAAACTGAATTCTTTGGATTTTGAAAACTTAATATATCATTTTCTAGTTATTCATACCTAGCTTGCTATATTTTCAGATTTATTTCCTATGCCTAAATGTGAACTTTATTATGAAAATAGTAAGACACCTCATCTAAACAGAATAGGTTTTGGGTCTAAAATATTAAATAATATATTTTTGACCTTTGCCTCTGATGTAAACTATTTCACAATTATTTTCCCTATTTTCTAAAACTATTCATTACTTAAAAATGTGTCCCTAAATGTGAATAATAAATTAGACAGATTCAATTCAGCCCAAAATATGTTTTTATCTCACTCCAAAGTTTTCTAAATACTGAGAAAGTCTTTAATTTAATTTTGACAATATGTTTGTCCCACTTTTTAATTTTTAAACACTAGCCACATATTCAATTTTCTAAATTAATTACTAAACAGGGCTAAAAAGTTAAACTTACCCCACTACAGGGTCTATAATATTATTTTCAGAATTTCCAGGGTCTAGCTACACTTATCAGAGGTGTTTTTCATAATTTTTATTAAGTCCAGGGGTTAAAACTGATTTTTAAATAAATTTACATGATTTTCTGGAATTCCAGGGGTTAGATCAGAAGTTTCCGGGGCTAGCTCTTATTTCCCGAGAACCTCAGGGGGTACCACGTGAGATTTCCAGTCTTTATAACACGGGTCTGACGTGGACTGTCCGATTTTAAACCGACGGCCGAGATTATAACATTGAACCGGTACGCGGGGATTTAAACCCTACCGTGCGATTTAAAATCAACGGCGCACAAGCGGCCACGTCGCTCTGATCGAGCGCGGGCGGCGCTGCCGGCGGCGCACGGCGGCGGGAAGCGGCGATCTCGCCGGAGACTTTCGGGTTTTCGAGAATTCTTCCTAGAACTGTGATTTTATGGTATAGATCGGTGGAGGGGAGGTCGGGGATCTCACCTCGGGGGTTTTCTTGAGCTCGGAGGTCCTGGAAGGTGATCGGCGACGAGGTCCGAGGCGAAACCACGGTGAAGCTCGTCAGCGCTGTGTTTACACCGCAAGTCACCCAGTTTTCTGCACCTGCAAGGTTCCCCGGAGGCGGTGGATCAAGACCAGCGAGTTAGATCGGAGTTTCCGAGCTTAGATCGGCCAGAATTCGCCGGAGAAGTCTCGGTTCTCACCGGAGGAAAATCAGCCGATCGCGTGAGAAAAACAGAACGAGGCCGGGGTTTTTATAGACGGGGGAGGGCGGCGGGGTGGTTTAGATCATGTCCGCGTCGCCTACGAACAGAATTCAGCTGGGATACGCCGAAATCCCTATCGGTTTTGATTCGGGCGCGAGGGAGTCCGGCGCGGCGCGAGGTGGACGACGATCGGGTCGGTCCCGCCTGTCAGTGTGAGGCAGCAGCGCGCGCGGCTGCGGGCTGGCGCGGGCGCTGGCTGGGCTGGCTGGTGGGTTTCGGCCCACTGGCCGGTTTTTTTCTGTTTTCTCTTTTTCTTTTTCTATTTCTTTTCTGATTTGAGTTTAATTTGAATTCCAGTTTGAATTTGAATTTTTGCAAAACATGCAACACGTCCAAAAATTTTTAAATCCCCCTCTTAACATGATTTAGGGTTTTGAATCAAAATTTTCTTAGAACCACCAATCTCGAGGACGAGATTTCTTTTAAGGGGGGGTAGAGCTGTAACACCCCAAAAATCTTGTGAAGACCCTAAGTCATGTTAAGAGGGGAATTTAAAAATTTTTGGACGTGTTGCATGTTTTGCAAAAATTTAAATTCAAACTGGAGTTCAAATTAAACTCAAAACAGAAAATAAATAGAAAAAAGAAAAAGGAAAACAGAAAAAAAACGGCCAGTGGGCCGAAACCCACCAGCCGGCCCAACCAGCCCCCGCGCCAGCCCGCAGCCGCGCGCGCCTTTTCCTCTCACTGACAGGCGGGGCCTGCCAGCCCTTCTTCTACCTCGCACCCGCGCCGGGATTCTCTCACCCCAAATCAAAACCGATCCAGAATCCTGCGCATCCCCGCCGAATTCCATTCGTAGGCGACGCAACTCGATCTAAACCACCCCGCCCCCCTCCCTCGTCTATAAAAACCCCGGCCTCGTTCTGTTTTTCCCACGCGATCCACCGTTTTTACTCCGGTGAGAACCCGAGCCTTCTCCGGCGAATTCTGGTCGATCTACGCTCGGGAATTCCGATCTAACTCGCTGGTCTTGATCCACCGCCTCCGGGGAACCCTACAGGTGCAGAAACTCGGTAACTTGCGGTTCAAACACAGCGCCGACGAGCCTCGCCGTGGTTTCACTTCGGACCTCGTCGCCGACCGCCTTCCAGGACCTCCGAGCTCAAGAAAACCCCCGAGGTGAGATCCCCGACCTCTCCTCCACCGGTCTATGCCATAAGATCACAGTTCTAGGAAGAATTCTCGAAGATCCGAAAGTCTCCGGCGAGATTGCCGCTTCCCGCCGCCGTGCGCCGCCGGGCAGCGCCGCCCGCGCTCGGTTAGAGCGACGTGGCCGCTTGTGCGCCGTCTATTTTAAATCGCACGGTAGACTTTAAATCCCCGAGTACAAGTTCGACGTTATAATCTAAGCCGTCTGTTTTAAATCGGACGGTCCACGTCAGCCCCGCGTTATAAAGACTGGAATTCTTACGTGCTACCCCCTGGGGTTCTCGGGAAATAAGAGCTAGCACCGGAAACTTCTGATCTAGCCCCTGGAACTTCAGAAAATCATGTAAATTCATTTAAAAATCAGTTTTAGCCCCTGGACTTAATAAAAATTAGGAAAAACTCCTCTGTTATGTATAGCTAGACCCCTGAAAATTGTTAAAATAATATTATAGACCCTATAGTGGGGTGAGTTTACCTTTTTAGCCCTGTTTAACATTTAATTTAGGAAATTGAATATGTGGCTAGTGTTTAAAATTTAAAAAGTGGGACAAACATATTGTCAAAATTAAATTAAAAACCTTCTCAGTATTTAGAAAACTTTGGAGTGAGATAAAAACATATTTTGGGCTGAAGTGAATCTGTTTAATTTATTATTCACATTTAGGGACACATTATTAAGTAAAGAATAGTTCTGGAAAATAGGGAAAATAATTGTAAAATAGTTTACATCAGAGGAAAAGGTCAAGAATATATTAGCAAATATTTTAGATCAGAACCTATTCTGTTTAGATGATGTGTCTTGTTAATTTTATAATAAAGTTCACATTTAGGCATAGGAAATAAATCTGAAAATATAGCAAATAGTAAATGATAAATGGAGTTCTAAAATCCAAAGAATTCAGTTTAGGGTTAGTAGAAATTATGAAGACACATATGGAGAAGGAAAATACCTTTCATGCATACTAGGTAGCTAAAAGGTGTAGTAATTGAATATAAGGAATTTATTTAAATTGGAAACTCATATATATAGCATGTAAGTATAAATGTGAACACAAAAGTAGGAATCATATACATATGATCAAAAGTGCATGCAAGCCACAAATCAACACACATAGAGTAACCACAACACATATAATGGTGAATGACTTTCAAAAATATGAATGTGTGGTTTGTATGAAGTGGAAGTGTGAACTATGTCTTATGGATTGTTGTTTTTCTTTTGCTATGTGTGATGGTATGATGTAGAACCTGCTCAAGAGCAAGTTATTCCTTTCCAAGATCAGGACTACCCATTTCAAGAGCAGCAGGAAGGAAGCAAGTGTCCTTGACCACTTTGATCCTATACTAGGATGTTTAGATAGAAATATTGCATTGTCAAGTTAAATATGAAACCCATGCTAGGAAGTTTCTCTAGAATTGTATTACCTTGTTCCCTTGAAGCATGGGTTGGGATTTATGTTATTATGTCATTTATTATTATACATATGCTTAGCCATGTTTAGAATGGAATATTTGGGATATGAGATCATCAGTTTATTTTACCATACTCTTGAATGAGATATTGTGAGTTATGTAGAGGTAGGGATCAAGGCAAGTTGGATGTTTTGGTTGTGTGCTGGGTGCACGAGACTCGGGTTTGTGTTTAGTACTTGCCTGGATCCTAAGGACCGGTTCAACGAACATGTAACCTGGCTTTACCGTGCAAACCACATGCTGAGATGGGGCAGCTTGGCCAATTAATTAGGTGTATCCCCGGCGTAGTATGGGTGTGTTGGATGGTGCGGGGAGTAGGTGTCAGCTGGACTACCATATGAACCGCAAGGCTCAAGAGGGGGCCACTGCAGCGGGGTTGGAGCCTCTTGTATGCTGTTAGGGGTGAAACCTCAGTGGGCCCACGCTCGTCGAGAATCTCTTTGTAAAGGCTTCGTAGTGATCTCCTGGCTACACACCTGGGAAGTGTGAATGTGGTTCGTAGCCACTGGCATAATGGAGGTTCTTTTAGTCCACCCGGCAACGGGGGATGAAATCACTACATGTGGGTACAGTGGTACAAACTCTGCAGAGTCAAAACTGTCATGACAGCCGTGCTCACGGTCAAGAGCGGCTTGGACTTATTCATGATTAGAGGAGTGATGGTTTTGGAAGTTGTGGATGTTAAGCGGGAAGCTTAACATTGGAAATGATGTTATGGTTATTGAATTTTGATGATGGGATGGGAGATTGGGACCATTTCACTTGTGTAGTAATGTAGGTGCTTAATAAGCTAAGGTGATAGGTATTAATTGCGTAGTGCTTTAACCATGAGTTCAACCTCTCCTTGTTCTAGCCATGCATGATATAATTTTCCCACACTTGCTGAGTACCGTTGGTACTCAACCTTGCATATTTTGCTGGTTTGTATTGCTGCTCAGGTCAAGATAATGAGGTGGTGTATAATGACCAAGACTTTGGACCCGAAGAAGGTTTCTAGGTTCATGGAGACCCCCGGGCAACGCCTGTGATGGAGCCAATAAGAATAAATTTTCCGCTGCTAGTTTATTTACTTGTGATGAACTTATTATTATCCATCGAGACATTTACTATGTAAGACTTACTTATATTCGACACCTGGCTTGTAATAAATGATGCTTCACTATTTGTCATCACTTGTATGAGAAAATGATCCTGGCATACATGTGATATTCACTTGGTTGTTCTTCGGAAAAACCGGGTGTGACAGCAGCTTGGCCAATTAATTAGGTGTATCCCCGGCGTAGTATAGGTGTGTTGGATGGTGCGGGGAATAGGTGTCAGCTGGACTACCATATGAACCGCAAGGCTCAAGAGGGGGCCACTGCAGCGGGGTTGGATCCTCTTGTATGCTGTTAGGGGTGAAACCTCAGTAGGCCCACGCTCGTCGGGAATCCCTTTGTAAAGGCTTCGTAGTGATCTTCTGGCTACACACCTGGGAAGTGTGAATGTGGTTCGTAGCCACTTGCATAATGGAGGTTCTTTTAGTCCACCAGGCAACGGGGGATGAATTCACTACATGTGGGTACAGTGGTGCAAACTCTGTAGAGTCAAAACTGTCATGACAGTCGTGCTCACGGTCAAGAGCGGCTTGGACTTATTCATGATTAGAGGATTGATGGCTTTGGAAGTTGAGGATGTTAAGCAGGGAGCTTAACATTGGAATTGAGGTTATGGTTATTTGATTATGACGATGGGTTGGGAGATTGGGATCATTTCACCTATGTAGTAAGGTAGGTGCTTAATAGCTAAGGTGATAGGTATTAATTGCGTAGTGCTTTAACCATGAGTTCAACCTCTCCTTGTTCTAGCCGTGCATGACATAACTTTCCCACACTTGCTGAGTACCAACGGTACTCAACCTTGCATATTTGTTGGTTTATATTGCTGCTCAGGTCAAGAGAATAATGTGGTGTTTAATGATCAAGATTTTGGACCCGAAGAAGGTTTCTAGGTTCATGGAGTCCCCCGGGCAACGCCTATGACGGAGCCAACAAAGATTTATATTCCGCTGCTGTTTGATTTACATATTATGAACTTATTATCGTCCATCGAGACTTTTGCTATGTAAGACTTATTTATATTCGAACACCTGGCTTGTAATATGATGATGCTTCACTATTTGTCATCACATGTATGAGAAAATGATCCTGGCATACATGTGATATTCACTCGGTTGTTCTTCGGAGAAACCGGGTGTGACAACGTGTCAGTGCCGGACCTCCCCTCTCTTCGGAGGTGGTCTCCGATAGTGCCACGTGTCCTAACAGCGCCGGACTTCCTTTCTGCTCAGGAATGAGCTCCGAGGTTGACACGTGTCCAACAGCGACGGACCTCCCAGAAATGAGCTCCGGAGGCGACACGTGTCCAATAGGACCGGACCTATCGGAAGTTAGATCCGAGAGTGACACGTGTCCCACGCGGCTGGTCCTCTCTATTCCGTAGTGACTAGCGCCGAGGGCAACACGTGTCCTGCGGGCTGACCTTGCTCCTCCGCAGAGGCTAGCTCCGGGGGAAACACGTGTCCCACGGGGTCGGACCTCGCTCCATTCACGGAGACAAGCCCCGAGCCTGCCACGTAGCCAGTTAGCGGCGGACCTCTCCCCTTTTGCGGGGATGAGCTCCGAAGGCGCCACGTGGCCAGCGGACCGCGGGAGTTGTCTTCTGCGCTATCGGTGAACTGGAATTTGCTCTTTTTGGCTATCTTTTTTATTCTTTCTCTTATTCTACTTCTTTTAAAATGTTTTCTCTACATGAAATATGTATGCATGCAGAAATCGAAATTGAAGGTGTCACATTGACTGTAGGACGCACCCCTAGTGATGTGGACATCACTCCTGCAGATATACACAACACTCACATGGTAGACATGCAAGGTCCAATTACTAGAGCTCGAGCACGACAATTGAATTTAGAGGTGAGCTCGTTCCTGAAAAATTCTTTATATGTGAATTTTGAGAGTGTGTTGCTACCTAATGGATTAATTATTATTAGGAACCATGGAGAGGACATAGAGATACATTGAGAGGGGTTTGGAGGCGTGGAGGACCAGAAAATACGCCAACAAGAAGTTAGAGACCGAGCCCAACTCAAACTCGAGTCCAACTCGGGCCAGGAGCAGTCCACCTTAAAATGGATGCACAGGAGGCATACGAACTCCGTTTTTGATGTTCTACATATGCACGGAAAGCTGAGAGGATACAATTTCCCATGGAACTGGCCCCACGTCAAAATTCCCTCGGAGTCGACGGGAAACTTCAAAAAAATATAATGTTTAGAGTCTGTCAGGGTGTTGCATCACCTCGTTGGGCCATTGGGCCTTGTATCGAGTCCAAGTCCATTATGTATGTTTCTTAGGGTTAGGTCACGACCCCAGCACCCCCCTGGTCGTCCTCCACCTCCTTTATACCCCCTAGCCGCCGTCACAAACAGCTGAGTTTTGCTTAGATTATTCTGTCAAGAACAGTTTCGCCGTTCATCGGTTTGTGAGACCCCAACTTGAGTGCTTCATATCTTTCAGCAATTTGGTTGCATTTTTTCTTGTTCTTGCTTGTGTTCTTCGATTCGCAGGCAAGGATTAGCCTTCTTGGTGAGGTCAACCGTGCAATATCGGTTGATAACCTGAGGAGACGTGCTGCTGCGATTGCTTGGTTCAGAGCGTGTTGTTCGGAAGCCGGATCGATTTGTGTCAAGTCTCCACCAAATCGAGAGTTATCAGAACCTTTCAGAAGATCGGGACCCCTGTACACATCAAGTGGTAATCAGAGCTTTAGGTGCACCATCAGGTTCGCCTTCCCCTAGTTTTTTTATCTTGAACTCGTCCTATCGTCCACGAAAAAGCCAAAAAAATTATAGTCATAGGTTTCCCCATCCCAGACCAGGTTTAGCCTTTTGCACAATTCTGTTTTGGAGTCCGTAGTGTTGAATTTGTGTCCTAGTTCATTTTTTGTTGCTGGTTTAATCGTGTTTTGTTCCTACTTTGTTATTCCATCCGCTGCATTCCATCGAAACCCTAGCTGCCACAATCGTTATCAAATCGATCACCATAACTATTCATTGTGCTAGGGTTATCCTTGTTCTTCAGTTTTCATAACATATTACGTGAGTTTACCCTCCTTGATATACGCACACCATCCCACACGTTGTCACCATCACATCCAATTTTTTTCTCACCACCGTTTCCAATTAAGCTCCACCAAAAACATAATCTTGTGGTGCTGTCTTAAAACAGCCATAACCTTGGCATTGGGTTAAATTACATTGCCCATATTCACTTTGGAAGATTGATTATTTGGCATCTAAAGGCTCAACAATAATCATAAAGAAACATATTGAATTTTTGTTGTCCACATCTTCTTTTTTCAAGTGAGCTGAAAATTTGTGCGACGTGTATATTAGTGCTCCTGATTTCACGGCAGATATAAAAAGAATCAAAGAAAAAAAATATAGAAAAGAAAATTTATGAAGAGGAGCACAAATATCAAAACTTGGGTGTGTTATTTTGCCTTGTGGTGCAATTGTTCCTGCTCAATTATTGTCCTTATCATTCATACTTCTTGCTGTCTTGTTCATAACATCCGGGATAAGACACGAGTAGGCCAGCAACTAGGACAAGTGTTTGGGCATCTATTCAGCATTACTATCTGTTATTGAATTGTGTGCTACTCACATATATTTGGTCATCCAAACTCCACATTCATCCTTTCGAACAGCACAAGTTTTTGACCCTTGGAATCGCTGAATCACGTCGTCCAGGTATCCTTTGCCTTGTTGTGGTAAGAAACTTGTAAGAGCTTGGTAAGACTCGACCCATTGCTTTGTGAGTTCCACCATCATTGCGTAGTAGTTAATAGGGATAATCTTGTTGTTTTCCATATTATTCTTACTAACAATGTCAGATCATGTTGATCCTACGGAGTGTGTTTTGAAAAGTGAGATGAAGGGTTACATAGAACAAATGATGAAGTCTGTCAAGGAAGCAATCACACAAGGGGTAAAAGATTATCTTGCTGAACAGAGAATACCCCACACCCTTTAGAGGTTTGACAAGCGCTTAAGCTCGCTAGTTGGAAGGATTGATGATATGGAGACCCACCTACCATTCAGCCATGATGCTACCCACCACAACAACTTTGAAGAAGAAGAAGACGTGTTGTGTGATGTCAATGGAGAGGTGGATACACGTGCTGCGCAGAATGTACATCTACGTCAACGCCTTCGTCAAAACACTCATGGTATGGTAGGAAACAACATGCGTGGTAACAATAACCGCCCTCTTGATGACCCTTTTGCTAAAGTTAAATTTTCCATACCTTCATTTTCTGGTGCATATGATGCTGAGGCATATCTTGATTGGGAAATGACGGTTGAGCAGAAATTTAATTCCCACCTTGTTCCTGAACAACATAGAGTTCGACAAGCCACTAGTGAGTTTAAGGATTTTGCTATAATATGGTGGAATGAACTAGGTACCACACGCTTACAACCTGATACATGGGAACGTTTAAAAGAAGCTATGCGTAATCGTTTTGTTCCTCCATCCTACCAACGTGATTTACGAAAGAAATTGCAGCGCTTAGAGCAGGGAAATAATTCTGTCCAAGATTATTATGCGGAGCTTCAAAAGGGTATGATACGATGTGGGGTAGTAGAGGACACTGAAGATAAAATTTGTCGTTTCTATGGGGGGTTGAGACGTGAGATACAGGATATTGCTGATTATAAGGAATTTAATACTGTCAACCAGTTGTTCCAGCTTTCTATGCTTGCAGAAAATGAGTTACAGGGTCGTCAACAAAAGAACAAGAGCAGCAGCGGTGCCTCCTACACTCCACACACGACAACATCTTCGGGGGTGTCCAAGTCATTCCATTTTGATGCTCTTTCACCAAAACCAGCAGCCAAGCTTCCTTCTGGCAGCAACAACGTTTCAGCAGCACCGAAACCACCACCTGCACGACCTGCGGATTCGGGTAAAAATTCCATGCAGGTACCCGCCAAAAGTGCTTCATCCATTGCTTCAACAGGATGCACTTCCGGCATTCAGTGCCACTGCTGCCATGGTTTTTGTCATGTGCAAAAAGATTGTCCAAGTCAGCGGGCATACGTGGCTACAGAAGAGGGAGGATACATCAGCACCTCCGATGTCGAAGACAACAATGATGATGAAGCTTCCACGGACAATGATGAGGGACATGTTTTTGGGAGTGAAGACACATCAGCCTACATGAACATCATTGTGCAGCAGGTGCTGAACACACAGGTACAACAACTTGATAGATACAACGCCATAATTTGTTTCAGATTTTCTTTGTCATCAAGAACCGGCGAGCATGTGTCATCATTGATATAGGAAGCTGCAACAACTTGGTGAGTTCTGAATTGGTCAAGAAGCTTAGCTTGAATACACGACCACACCCACATCCGTACTATATTCAATGGTTGAATGATTCTGGAAGAGCTAAGGTAACACAAACTTGTAGAATTCCGTTTTCCATTGGTACATATGTTGATTCCGTTGATTGTGATGTGGTACCCATGCAAGCGTGTTCACTTTTATTGAGTCGACCTTGGGAACATGATAAGGATGCTTTGCACCATGGTAGAAGTAATAAATATACTTTTATGCATAAAGGAAAGAAAATTACTTTGATACTTTTGACTCCTGCTGAAATTGTTCAAGCTGATAGTGAGAGAGCTGGAATTTCTAGTAGTTCTAAATCAGAAAATCAACAAGTCATTAATTCTTTGTTACCATCAAATAATGAGAGATCTACACCTAGTTCTAAGACTGAGGGAATTAAATTGAAGGGTTGTGTAATGCTTGCTACAAAATCAGACCTTGCTGAAATTTTTGATCATGATATTTGCTGTGCATTGGTGTGCAAACAAGTTTTGTTCTCCATTGATGATATTGCTAGGTCTTTGCCTCCAGCAGTTACTAACTTGTTGCAAGAGTATTAGGATATTTTTCCAGCTGAGATACCCCCGGGACATCCACCTTTGAGAGGGATTGAACATCAAATTGAGTTGATTCCAGGTGCAATTTTGCCAAACCATGCTGCATATAGGACCAACCCAGAGGAGACTAAAGAAATTCAGCGGCAAGTCCAAGACCTTTTAGACCGTGGGTATGTACGTGAAAGTCTTAGTCCTTGTGTTGTTCCTGTACTTTTGGTTCCTAAGAAAGATGGTACTTGGCGTATGTGTGTTGATTGTAGAGCCATTAACAATATTACTATAAGGTATCGTCATCCTATTCCTAGGCTAGACGACATGCTTGATGAGTTGTGTGGTTCTATAATTTTCACTAAGATTGACTTGCGTAGTGGTTACCACCAAATAAGAATGAAATTGGGAGATGAATGGAAAACAGCTTTCAAAACCAAATTTGGGTTGTATGAGTGGTTAGTAATGCCTTTTTGTTTAACTAATGCACCAAGTACATTCATGCGTTTGATGAATGAGGTTTTGAGAGCTTTTATTGGAAAATTTGTGGTGGATTACTTTGATGATATCTTGATTTATAGCAAGTCATTGGATGAACATATGGATCATTTACGTGCTGTTTTTAATGCTTTGAGAGATGCATGTTTATTTGGTAACCTTGAGAAGTGCATCTTTTGTACGAATTGAGTTTCCTTTCTTGGCTATGTTGTGACTCCACAGGGAATTGAGGTGGATGAGATGAAAATTCAAGCGATCAAGAGCTGGCCAATACCTCAAGCCATCACACAGGTAAGGAGTTTTCATGGTCTTGCAGGTTTCTACCGATGTTTCGTCAAGGATTTTAGCACTATTGATGCCCCATTGCATGAGTTGACTAAGAAAGGTGTGGTGTTCCATTTGGGGAAAGCACAAGAGGAGTCCTTCGACACCTTGAAGGACAAGCTTACACACGCACCATTGCTGCAACTTCCTGATTTTAGTATGACTTTTGAACTTGAATGTGATGCTAGTGGAGTTGGCATTGGTGGTGTCTTACTGCAAGATGGTAAACCGGTTGCATACTTTAGTGAAAAACTTAATGGTCCTGTCGTGAATTACTCCACATATGATAAAAAATTTTATGCTCTCGTACGATGCTTAGAGACATGGCGTCATTATTTATGGTATAAAGAATTTGTTATTCATTCTGATCATGAATCGCTAAAGCATATTCGTTCTCAAAATAATCGGAATCGTAGACATGCAAAATGGATTGAATTTATTGAGTCTTTTCCTTATGTCATTAAACATAAGAAAGGGAAGGATAATTTGATCGCTGATGCATTGTCTAGACGATATAATATGCTGTCCCAACTTGATTGTCAAATTTTTGGACTTGAATCAATTAAAGAACAATATGCTCTTGATGCTGATTTTAAAGATGTGTTGCTGCATTGTAGAAAAGGTCATACCTGGAATAAATTTGTACTGGATGATGGATTCTTGTTTAGAGCTAACCGCCTATGCATTCCATTTGGTTCCATTCGTCTTTTGTTATTACAGGAGGCACATGGTGGAGGTTTGATGGGCCATTTTGGCGCAAAGAAGACGGAGGATGTTCTGGCCACACATTTCTTTTGGCCAAAGATGAGGAGAGATGTAGAGCGGTTTGTGGCTCGCTGCACCACATGTCAGAAAGCTAAGTTCCGTTTGAATCCACATGGTTTATACATGCCTCTTCCCACTCCTTCCATTCCTTGGGCGGATATCTCTATGGACTTTGTTTTTGGATTGCCTAGGACTAAGAGGGGGAGGGACAACATTTTTGTTGTGGTGGATCGTTTTTCTAAGATGGCACATTTTATACCATGTCAGAAAAGTGATGATGCTGTACATATTGCCGACTTTTTTTCAAAGAGATTGTTCGCTTGCATGGTATGCCTTCTACTTTTGTTTCAGATCGTGATGCTAAATTTTGAGTCACTTTTGGCGCACCCTATGGAACAAGTTGGGTACAAAACTGTTGTTCTCTACAACATGTCACCTACAAACTGATGGGCAAACAGAAGTAGTGAACCGCACTTTGGGCACCATGTTGAGAGCTGTTTTGAAGAAAATTTTAAAGATGTCGGAAGAATGTTTGCCACATGTGGAGTTTGCATATAATCGGGCAACACATTATACCACCAAGCTAAGTCCTTTTCGGGTAGTGTATGGATTCAATCCTCGTGCTCCTATTGATATCTTGCCTTTACCTACTAGTGAGAGAACTCATAATGATGCAAAGGAACGTGCTGATTTTATTTTAAAAATTCATGAGACCACTAAACACAATATTGAAAAGATGAATGAAAAATATAGAATTGCTGGTAGTAAAGGTAGGCAGGAAGTTAGACTTGAACCGGGTGATTCAGTTTGGTTACACTTGAGAAAGGATAGATTTCCAGAACTGAGAAAGTCTAAATTAATGCCTAGAGCTGATGGTCCTTTTAAAGTACTTGAGAAGATTAATGATAATGCATATAAACTTGAGTTGCCTCCCGAGTTTGGGGTTAGTCCCACCTTTAACATTTCAGATTTGAGGCCATATTTGGGAGAAGAATATGAGCTTGAGTCGAGACGGCTCCAATGCAAGAGGGGGAGGATGATGTGGACATCACTCCTGCAGATATACACAACACTCACATGGTAGACATGCAAGGTCCAATTACTAGAGCTCGAGCACGACAATTGAATTTAGAGGTGAGCTCGTTCCTGAACAATTCTTTATATGCGAATTTTGAGAGTATGTTGCTACCTAATATTAATTATGATTAGGAACCATGTTGAGGACATGGAGATACATGGAGAGGGGTTTGGAGGCGTGGAGGACCAGAAAATACGCCAACAAGAAGTTAGAGACCGAGCCCAACCCAAACTCGAGTCCAACTCGGGCCCAGGAGCAGTCCACCTTAAAATGGATGCACAGGAGGCATACGGACTCCGTTTTTTATGTTCTACATATGCACGGAAGCTGAGAGCATAAACTTTCCAACGGAACTGGCCCCTCATCAAAATTCCCTTGGAGTCGACGGGAAACTTTAAAACAATATAAAGTTTAGAGTCTGTCAGGGTGTTGCATCACCTAGTTGGGCCATTGGGCCTTGTATCGAGTCCAAGTCCATTATGTATGTGTCTTAGGGTTACGTCATGACCCCAGCACCCCCCTAGTCGTCCTCCACTTCCTTTATAGCCCCTAGCCGCCGTCACAAACAGCTGGGTTTTGCTTAGATTATTCTGTCAAGAACAGTTTCGCCGTTCATCGGTTTGTGAGACCCCAACTTGAGTGCTTCATATCTTTCAGCAATTTGGTTGCATTCTTTCTTGTTCTTGCTTGTGTTCTTCGATTCGCAGGCAAGGATTAGCCTTCTTGGCGAGGTCAACAGCGCAATATCGTTTGATAACCTGAGGAGACGTGGTGCTGCGATTGCAGGGTTCAGAACGTGTTGTTCGGAAGCCGGCTCGATTTGTGTCAAGTCTCCACCAAATCGAGAGTTGTCAGAACCTTTCGGAAGATCGGGACCCCTGTACACATCACCTAGTTACAGATTGGCATTAGAAGCCATGATTACTGTATGTCGCAAGCCTAGATAGAATCCACATATTGGTATTAGAAGCCACGCTGACATAGGACGCAAGCCTAGGCCCAGTAACAGATTGGCATCGGAACCCCTTGACCGTAGGATGCAAGCCTAAGAGAAGTCACAGATTGATCACAGATTGGTATCCTATGTATCATCCCAAACCACATTGACTATAGGACGAAGTCACAGATTGGTATCACCCTAAAAACACATAGGAGTCCCATTGAATAAGCTTGAATAGGAGTTGTGTGAAACTTTTGTGATAATTGCTTGTGATTGTGTGCTTAGTGTGAGTTGTGGGACATTTCAGCGTTGTCCATATCCACACATAGTAGAGAGTTGTGAGATGCTTCGGCATGTGCCACATCCTCATATAGGTTGATATATAGTTCATACCCTTGATGCATATAGTTGGGGGGAATCCATCTAAACTTCTAACTTCTATTCTATCCAACTCTCTCTCACAGATGGTGAGAGAAAACACCGGCCGACAAAGGAGGAACATCCGTGGCAACCAAGAGGATGACCACGTCGAAGTTCCTGAGAATGTCAACCTTGAAGCTGGTGGAAACAACCTTGAAAGGTTGATTGCTATGCAGAATCAGCTCATGCAAACCATGATCCAAACTTTGGGTCAGCTGTAAGCCAACAACAACAACCCCGTTCCTGCACCACCACCACCGCCGGCTCACAACCGATTTGGAGAGTTCATGAGGACTCGACCACCCACTTTTGCACAAGCTAATGATCCCATGGAGGCCGACGACTGGTTAAAATCAATGGAGAAGAAGCTTGCCATAGTTCAGTGCAATGATCGAGAGAAAGTTCTCTTTGCATCGCACCAACTTATGGGAGCAGCCGCTGACTGGTGGGACGCTCTATGGAACGCTCATGTCAACCAAGAGACTATCACTTAGACTGAGTTTAAGGAGAGTTTCCACTCTCATTACGTCCCTGTTTGAGTCATGATGCTCAAAAGGCAAGAGTTTAATAGTCTCCGCCAAGGCAAGAAAAGCGTCAATGAGTACCTCAACAAGTTCACGCTACTATCACGGTATGCCCCAGAAGATGTCAACTCGGACCAATGGAAGCAGTACTTGTTCATGAGAGGGTTGAACAATGAGATCCAGGTTCAGCTCCTCAACAGTGACTATGCGAGCGTCCAGAAGCTAGTTGACAAAGCCATAGTGGTTGAGAGCAAGATCCGAGAGATCGAGCAAGAGAGCAAAAGAAAGATGCCATACTAGCCACAAGGGAGCAACGTACGCCCCAGGTACATGCCCCCAGCTGCAGCACAGCATGGGTCGTCTACTTCCACTTTTCGCCCTAATCAACCATCAGAGCAACGTCCCGTTATGAAAGCACTTCGTGTGCCCTTGCCTCCGGCGCCTCGTCGTAACATGAGCGCCTATGCACAAAACCCCCGCCCCAACGTCCCCGCTGTCTTGGGCAACAAGGCATGCTTTGCATGCGGAGAAACAGGACACTTCGCTAGTCAGTGCCCGAGGAAAGGTCCTGGATAGCCAAGCGATGCGCCCAAGCATAACCCGTGGCCAAACGGAGGAGCTACGCAAGGTATCCGTGGACAGCAGAGCTATGCTCGTGGCAACGTGAACCATGTCTCTACTGAGGAAGTGCAACAGCCTGAGGATGTCGTGATTGGTATGTTCCTTGCTAACTCCAACCCAGCCACCATTTTATTTGATTCTGGAGCATCGCATTCATTCATATCATCCAAGTATGTTGCCAAGTATAATCTACCCATATCACACTTGAAATATACTATGTTGGTTAATTCTCCTGGTGGAGAGATGAGGACTAATATAGTATGTCCAAGGGTAAACCTTAAAATAAGGGGGGTAGACTTCCTTGTCAACCTTATTGTCTTGGATTCCCAAGGGCTCGACATAATACTTGGAATGGATTGGTTAAGCAAGAACAACGGAATAATCAATGTGCTAAGAAGAGCGTGCAGTTGACAAAAGAGCACGGTACTCGTATCAAGTTCGAGTCAGCCCAACCGGCAACCGAGAAGGCAACGTTGAGATACGTTGAAGAAGCAACATTGGATAGCATTCCAGTGGTTCAAGAATTTTCGGACGTGTTGTAGGATCTAAGAGCATGTGAAAAGCTACCAGAGGGGGGTGAATGGTAGATTAAAACTTTTCGCAGCGGAAACAACCAAAACCCCTCAGCAAAAAATCAATCGGTTAAAGAAACCGTGTGTGCAAGTGTTTTCAAACGTGTTCAACCGTGACAAATCAAGTATAGAGGTAGAGAATTAAGTCACGGATCTAATGCAACAATAATCACTTGAAAACACGAAGTAAAACTTGAGATACGATCAAAACATTAAGCGGAGATCAATCTGTTCTACCCGATATAAAACAGATCTGCAATGCTGCAAAGAAACTCGTGTATCTCAAAAACTACAAATCCGAAGCTCGTGAAAATTTCACAGATGATATATAATTGAGTTGTGAAGACAACCCAAAAAGAATCACGTCAATCGGATCTGTAAAACTCGAGTTATGAATGAAACACCGAAGCAACGTCGGTCTGTCCCGAAACTCGGCGAGAAAGACTTGACGAAAAACAAGTCGGACGAACAAGACACAAAAGCTCCTCGAAACTATGAACTTTTTTCAATAGAAACACAAGAGGAACAGCCCAAAGTTCTCTATCCACGATAGCTCTGGGCTCCCTTGCTTTTATAGCCAGCCCTCAGGCTAAACAATCCAATCTAGGACTCCTACTCCTAATTGGACTCGTATCCTAACTTATCATAACTGCTCAGGACTCTCCTATTCGCAGATAGAAGCAATCGTGAGACTTCCAAACACCTTAGGAACGTACTAAACATTCCTAAGACAACTCAACTTCGTGCCTAGCATGAAATCCTATCATAACCAACTCAAATCTTCCATACTTGAGCCATATCCGACTCAGCCTCAGCCTAAGTACGCAATCCAGCCGGTTGGACCTTTCCGACCAATTCTTTACGTCCACTTCTCTTCATCACGTCTTAGAACAATGTTGCCACGTCCATGCACTCCTTGCACACGTGCAAACACCTTCCAACGACGTACACGCAACCTTCATATGCACTGCCCTTGATCCAAACATGCTGCATGACCTCCCGATCAACTCAACCACAGCTCCTCCCGAACTTGGTTGTTGGAACCTCATCTCCTCCCTGAGACTAGTCCAAGGATCCCGTCACCAGCCATGTCTTGAACTCAAGCAACACCTGCACATGAATAAACAACCAATTCTTCCGAGCACAAGTCCTCGACTTGACTCACGTTAGTTCGAAAACCACAACACCTTACATGAGCACGTCACATAAGCATGTTGCAAACCATATCAAATGATAACAGCTACAACCTCCAAAACACACCAAAAACTTAGCAAATTAATACTAAGCAAACCTTCCCATAAAGCAAGTTTGAAACATTGCAAGTTAAAAGCAAAAAGAAGACGCT
Organism: Neostapfia colusana; assembly: GCA_030760725.1. Classification (NCBI taxonomy): domain Eukaryota; kingdom Viridiplantae; phylum Streptophyta; class Magnoliopsida; order Poales; family Poaceae; genus Neostapfia; species Neostapfia colusana. The sequence goes on along the minus strand of JASWHV010000002.1, from coordinate 38,688,616 downwards.
GCAGTTCTATGAGTTGAACTTCACGGGAGCTCCCTAAAAACAAGCTCCGGACCTCACATGTCACACCCGGTTTTTCCGAAGAAACAACCAAGTGAATGTCACATGTATGCCAGGATCAATTGCTCATACATGTGATGACAAATAGTGAAACATCATTTATTACAAGCCAGGTGTCGAATATAAGTAAGTCTTACATAGTAAATGTCTCGATGGACAATAATAAGTTCATCACAAGGGAATAAACTAGCAGCGGAATATTATTCTTTAGGGCTCCATCACAGGCGTTGCCCGGGGGTCTTCATGAACCTAATAGCCTTCCTCGGGTCCAAAATCTTGGTCGTTATACACCACCTCATTATCCTGACCTGAGCAGCAATATAAACCAACAAATATGCAAGGTTGAGTACCAATGGTACTCAGCAAGTGTGGGAAAATTATATCATACATGGCTAGAACAAGGAGAGGTTGAACTCATGGTTAAAGCACTACGCAATTAATACCTATCACCTTAGCTTATTAAGCACCTACATTACTACACAGGTGAAATGGTCCCAATCTCCCATCCCATCATCATAACCAAATAACCATAACATCATTTCCAATGTTAAGCTCCCCGCTTAACCTCCAAAACCATCATTCCTCTAATCATGAATAAGTCCAGGCCGCTCTTAACCGTGAGCACGGCTGTCAAGACAGTTTTGACTCTGCAGAGTTTGTACCACTGTACCCACAAGTAGTGATTTCATCCCCCGTTGCTGGGTGGACTAAAAGAACCTCCATTATGCCAGTGGCTACGTTCCACATTCACACTTCCCAGGTGTGTGGCCAAGAGATCACTACAAAGCCTTTACAAAGGGATTCCCGACGAGCGTGGGCCCACTGAGGTTTCACCCCTAACAGCATACAAGAGGCTCCAACCCCGCTGCAGTGGCCCCCTCTTGAGCCTTGCGGTTCATATGGTAGTCCAGCTGACACCTACTCCCCGCACCATCCAACACACCCATACTACGCCGGGGATACACCTAATTAATTGGCTAAGCTGCCCCATCTCAGCATGTGGTTGGCACTGTAAAGCCGGGTTACATGCTCCATGAACCAGTCCTTAGGATCCAGGCAAGTACCAAACACAAACCCAAGTCTCGTGCACCCAGCACACAACCAAAACATCCAACTTGCCTTGATCCCTACCTCTACATAACTCCCAATAGCTCATTCAAGAGTATGGTATAATAAACTGATGATCTCATGTCCCAAATATCCCATTCTAAACATGGCTAAGCATATGCATGTAAATAAATGACATGACAAAATAAATCCCAACCCAAGCTACAAGGAAACAAGGTAATGCAATTCTAGGGAAACTTTCCTAGCATGGGTTTCATATTTCATTTGACAATGCAAATAATTCTATCTACACATCCTAGCATAGGATCAAAGTGGTCAAGGACACTTGCCTCCTTCTTGCTGCTCTTGAAATTGGTAGTCCTGATCTTGAAAAGGGTTAACTTGCTCTTGAGCAGGTTCTACTTCATACCATCACACATAGCAAAAGAAAAACAACAATCATAAGACATAGTTCACACTTCTACTTCATACAAACCACACATTTCATATTTATGAAATTCATTCACCCTTATATGTGTTGTGGTTACTTTATGTGTGTTGAGTTGTGGCTTGCATGCACTTTTAACCATGTGTATATGATTCCTACTTTTGTGTCCACCTTTATACTTACATACTATTTATATGGGTTTCCAATAAATTCATTATATTCAACTACTTCACCTTTTTACTACAAAGTGTGTATGAAAAGTATTATTCTTCCCCATATGTGCTTTCATAACTTCTATCAACCCTAAACTGAATTCTTTGTATTTTAGAAACTCCATTTATCATTTACTAGTTGCTATATTTTCAGATTTATATTCCTATGCATAATTGTGTATTTTATTATTAAATTAGTAATACACATCACCTAAACAGATTAGCTTCTGGTCCTAAATAATTTAAAATCATATTTTGACCTTGGCTTATGATGTAGACCATTTCATAATTATTTTCCCTATTTTTCTATAACTATTCTTTACTTAAAAATGTGTCCCTAATCTAAATAATGTGATTAATGAAACAGATTCATATCAGCCCAAAAATATATTTTTATCTCACTCCAAAGTTTTCTAAGTACTGAGAAAGTTTTTAATTAATTTTGACAATTATGTTTGTCCCACTTTTAATTTTTAAACACTAGTTACATATTCAATTTTCTAATTTAAATACTAAACAGGGTTAAAAAGTAAACTCACCCATCCAGGGTCTATAATATTATTTTCATAATTTCCAGGGGTCTAGCTACACTTAACCGAGGTGTTTTTTCTTAATTTCTATTAAGTCCAGGGGCTAAAACTGATTTTTAAATGAATTTACATGATTTTCTGAAGTTCCAGGGGCTAGATCTGAAGTTTCCGGGGCTAGCTCTCAATTCCAGAGAACCCCAGGGGGTAGCACGTAAGACTCCAGCCTTTATAACGCGGGGTCGACGTGGACCGTCCGATTTTAAACCGACGGCTGAGATTATAACATCGAACCGGTACGCGGGGATTTTAAAGTCTACCGTGCGATTTAAAATAAACGGCGCACAAGCGGCCACGTCGCTCTGATCGAGAGCGGGCGGCGCTGCCGGCGGCGCACGGCGGCGGGAAGCGGCGATCTCGCCGGAAACTTTCGGATCCACGAGAATTCTGCCTAGAACTGTGATCTTAGGGCCTAGATCGGTAGAGGGGAGGTCAGGGATCTCACCTCGGGGGTTTTCTCGAGCTCGGGGGTCCTGGAAAGTGCTCGGCGGCGAGGTCCGAGGCAAAACCACGGCGAAGCTCGTCGGCGCTGAGTTTACACCGTAAGTCTTCGGGTTTTCTGCACCTGCAAAGTTCCCCGGAGGCGGTGGATCAAAACCAGCGAGTTAGATCAGAGTTTCTGAGCTTAGATCGGCCAGAATTCACCGGCGAAGTCTCGGTGCTCACCGGAGTGAAAATCGGCGATCGCGTGAGGAAAACTGATCGGATCGGTGGTTTTTATAGCCGGGGGAGTGCGGTGGGTCTGTTGTGATCGAGTTGGAGTCCGCTGGGACCGGAATTCGGCTGCGGGACGCGATTTCCCGATCGGTTGCGATCGCGCGCGCGGGAGAGAGTCCGGGGTCGCGGGGTTAGGGATGACATGTGGGTCCCACCCGTCGGCGAGGGGCAGCGCGGCGCGCGCGGGGGCGGGCTGGCGCGGGGGTTTGCTGGGCCGTTTGGCGGTTTCGGCCTACTGGCCAGTTTTTTTCCCGATTTCCTTTTTCTTTTTTCCATTTCTTTTCCGTTTTGGGTATAATTTGAATTCCAGTTTGAATTTGAATTTTTGCAAAACATGCAACACGTCCAAAAATTTCTAAATTCCCCTCTAAACATGGTTTTGGGTTTTGAATCAAAATTTGGGGTGTTACAGCTCTACCCCCCTTAAAAGAAATCTCGTCCTCGAGATTGGTGTTTCTAAGAAAACAATTCCGGAAATTGCGCCTTGAGCTCATCTTCCCGTTCCCAGGTAGCTTCCTCTTCTGAGTGATGCTTCCACTGCACCTTGCACATCCGGATTCTCTTGTTTCTGGTGAGGCGTTCCATTGTCTCCAAAATCTTGTATGGTTGCTCGGCATAAGACAAATCTTCAGCTACATCCACTTCATTCATGGGTAACACCTCTTCAGGCGTCCTCAGGCATTTCTTGAGTTGTGACACATGGAACACATCATGCACGTCCGATAGATGAGCCGGTAACTCTAGTTGGTACGCCACTTCGCCTTTCCTTTCCAACACCTGAAAGGGTCTGATGTATCGAGGTGACAACTTCCCTTTCACCTTGAACCGACGAAGTCCTCTGATAGGGGACACCTTGAGATAAACATAGTCTCCCACGTTAAAAACGAGCTCTCTTCTTCGTACATCGGCATAGCTCTTTTGGCGTGTTTGTGCTATCCTCAAATTGTTGCGAATCTCCCTCACCTTTGCCTCGGCTTCTTGTAGCACTTCTGGACCAAACACTTTACTTTCTCCTGTTTGGTTCCAAAATAGGGGAGTCCTGCACTTCCTTCCATACAAAGCTTCAAACGGTGACATCTTCATACTAGCTTGATAGCTGTTGTTATAGGAAAACTCTGCATACGGTAAGTTCTTGTCCCAACTCCTATTGTTTTTGAGTGCACATGCCCTTAACATATCTTCAAGGATCTGATTGATTCTCTCCGTCTGCTCGTCAGTTTGGGGATGATAGGCAGAGCTGAAATTCAGATGGGTTCCCATGGTTTCATGCAACTTCTGCCAAAACCTCGAGGTGAACTGTGTCCCTCGGTCCGACACTATCTTCTTTGGCACTCCATGGTAACACACGATCCTTGACATGTACAATTCTGCCAATTTAGATCCACTGTAGCTTTCTTTCACAGGGATGAAATGAGCTACCTTGGTTAGCCTATCAATAATGACCCATATTGAATCATACCCGGATTGGGTCCTAGGCAATCCCACGATAAAATCCATGCTGATTTCTTCCCACTTCCATTCAGGCACTTTGAGTGGTTGCAATAATCCCGCGGGTCGTTGATGTTCTACTTTCACCAACTGACATGTGTCACATAGGGCAACATGTTCCGCGACATCTCGCTTCATGCCATACCACCAATACCTGCTCTTGAGGTCCTGGTACATCTTCGTACTCCCAGGATGAATGGAATAGTCGGAATCGTGAGCCTCCTTCAAAATCAATTCACGGATCTCCTTTACTTCTGGCACACAGATCCTTTTCCCGTGCCACACCGTTCCTTGTTCATCCTCTCTAAAACCAGGAGCTTTATTTTCCTTGATGAGCTGTCGGATCTCTTGTATCTTCTCGTCATTCTTTTGGCCCTCGCGTATGTCTCGCTCGAGTGTGGAGTCCACTTCCATGGCGATGGCTTCACCACTATTTACTAGACATAGATTGAGTCTTATAACCTCGTCCTTCAATTCTGCAGGCATGTCCTTCAAACTCAACTTATTGACCTGCACTTTCCGACTCAAAGCATCGGCCACGACGTTTGCTTTCCCAGGATGATAGTTGATGCCTATATCAAAGTCATTGATTAGCTCTAACCATCTCCTTTGTCTGAGGTTGAGATCTGGCTGTGTGAATATGTACTTCAAACTCTTATGATCCGTATATATCTCTGTCCTTTTCCCCATCAAATAGTGCCGCCAAATTTTCAACGCGTGTACCACTGCAGCTAGTTCTAGGTCATGTGTAGGATAGTTCTTCTCGTGCTTCCGAAGCTGTCGGGATGCATATGCCACGACATGTCCTTCTTGCATTAGAACACATCCCAACCCATTTCCAGAGGCATCGCAGTACACTGTGAAATTCTTCTGCATATCTGGCATAACCAACACTGGGGCTGTTGTCAATCTCTTCTTTAGCTCCTGAAAGCTCGTATCGCACTGTGGCGTCCAGGTGAATGTGATTCCCTTTTCCAATAGTTTGGTGAGAGGTCTCGAGATCTTGGAGAATCCCTCAATAAACCGTCGATAGTATCCAGCCAATCCCAAAAAGCTTCGAACTTCCCCGACATTTTCAGGGGTTTTCCACTTCTGGATATCTTCAATTTTGGCGGGATCTACGGAGATTCCTCCCTCCGAGATGATATGTCCTAAAAAGGGAACTCTCTTCAGCCAAAACTCACACTTGCTCAACTTGGCATATAGTTGGTGTTCTCTCAGCCTTTGTAACACCAACCTTAGATGTTTCTCATGTTCCTCTTCATCTTTGGAGAAGACGAGAATATCATCTATGAAAACCACCACAAATTTGTCCAGATATTCCATGAATACCTTGTTCATGAGGTACATGAAATATGACGGGGCATTGGTTAGCCCGAAAGGCATGACAGTGTATTCATACAGTCCGTACCGAGATACGAAAGCTGTCTTGGGAATATCAGATTGCCTTATCTTGAGTTGGTGGTACCCTGACCTGAGATCAATTTTTGAGAACACACAAGCTCCCCTCAACTGATCGAACAAGTCTTCAATGCGGGGCAATGGGTATTTGTTCTTGACGGTTACCTCATTCAAGGCACGGTAATCACGCATAACCTTTGGGTTCCGTCTTTCTTAGGCACAAATATCACCGGAGCTCCCCATGGTGAGGAACTAGGGCGAATATACCCCTTCTCCGTCAGTTCTCTCAAATGATCCTTGAGCTCTTCTAGCTGCTTGGAGTCCATTCGATAAGGTCTCTTGTATATCGGGGCTGTTCCCGGTACTAACTCAATTGCGAATTCCACGTCACGGTCGGGAGGCATTCCTGGCAATTCCTCCGGAAAAACATCTGGATATTCCCTGATAGTCCTGATTTCCTCAACTTTCACCTCCACTTGATTTAATTTAATGTCCCTCCTAGGCTCGTGTATCGTTATGAACTTTACCTTGGTACCACTGGGGTGAGTTAGTTCCACCGTTCTGTTCGAACAATGGATGATTCCTTTATGTTTGGCCAACCAATCCATACCCAAAATAATATCTATCCCTTGTGAATCTATCACTATGAGGTTAGCAGTAAATACTACCCCATTAATGTCTAGGCTCACTTTGGGACACACTTGTCTTGTCCTTATTTCTCCACCTGGAGAGTTTACGGCTAACATATGGTTCATTTGTGTGGTTGCTAGGTCATGCTTCTTAACAAACCCTTGAGCAATGAACGAGTGGGTAGCACCAGAATCAAACAGCAGAGTTGCAAGGTGTAAATTGGCAGGAAACTTACCAACTACCACGTCGGGTGCCTCTTGTGCTTCCTCCATAGTGACGTGGTTCACCCGTCCTCTCACTACATTCTGCTGTTGTGGCGGCGCAGGCTTCTTCTTCGGGCATTTATGGGCGTAGTGCCCCACTTCACCACAGTTGAAACATTGCACCCCAACCTTAGATGCTTGACCCTTGTTGTCTTGGGGTGGGTTTTGGGGTCCTTGCACTGCTGGTCGAGGTGGATATGCAGGGCGAGGCTGCTGCACAAACTGACGTGGCGGCTGTGCAGATGCTGCGGGAGGCCTGTAGTTTGGGTTGTACCCTCTTGGTGCCGAATAGGGTACCGCAGCACGGCTCATCTGCCCCGTAGGTTGCTGCATCATAAGTGGGCGAGTGTTGCTCCCTGAGGCTTGATGTGACCACCCGGCCTTCCTCTTATTCTCATTTTCTATGGCCTTTAGCTTCCTTTCTACCACAAATGCTCTGTCCACCATCTTTTGAAAACTTTCATACTCATTGGAGGACATGGCACACTGCATCTCTGCGGTAAGCCCTTCCACGAAACAATCTTGTTTCTGCTCATCAGTCTCTATGTCTCATGGAGCATAACGGGATAGTTGAGTAAATTTAGTGAGGTATTCCCTCACCGTCATGTTTCCCTGCTGCAGTCCCAGAAACTCTTTCCTCTTGTTTTTGAGTTCACCTCTTGGGATGTAGTGGTTGCGGAAGCTACGCTTGAACTCTTTCCAAGTGATGTTCTCAGGGTCATGATGGGCGGCCACGTAGGCGGTCCACCAATCAGCAGCAGGCCCCTGCAATTGATGAGAGGCAAACAGCACCCTCTCATACCCTTGGCATTGTATGATCCTCATCTTGCTTTCAATAGTCTTCAGCCAATCATCTGCCTCCAGAGGTTCAACGGCACTTGCAAACTTTGGAGGTTGAGTTCCTAAAAACTCACTCAACCTTGGTTGGCGTGGTGCAGCTTGTGGAGGTGGAACTTGATGCAAGTTGGCCACCACTTGAGTCAAGTTCTGGATGAGCTGATTTTGATTCTCCAGCATTTGGTGGAGAGGATCAACTTCTTCACGGCGACCACCCCTGTCCTGGCCTTCAGAAAGATGAGGGTTGCATGCCTCATCGTTGTTGTTGGCGGGGTTGGCAGCACGTCCTTTTCCTCTTCCGGCCATCTGGCAGAATCAACAAATGTTAATTTGATACCATTTAGTATCATCTTACTACCTTCATTTGTTGGTACTTTAAGGTGTTGAGGCTTTGTTAAAATTTTACGAGGGTTTATATCTCACACCAAATAAATGCACTATTATTTCCTGTGGGTTCACACACCAAAGCAAAACAATCTGAAGACGAGGCTGTGGACAATTGCTCATGGCTTCCACAACTCACGTCACACACCAAGCATCATCACACCATTAACTACGTAACGACTCGACTACTCGACCTCTTGCTAGCTAGGGGAAAGACTCTACACTACTCGTCCTCTTGAGCTGGCTCCTCGGGATCTTCCTCCTCATTTCGGCTACCTTCTGACTCTGCTTTGGGTGGGGAGGCTGCTGGTGGAGAAGTGCGACGACGCCTGATTGCTCGGCGATCCGGGGAGTCAGGAGTCCATGGATCACTCACGGTGACACACAGTTCATTCCCATCTCCTCTTTCTCTCGCCTTTAAGCAAGCTCGCAGCAACGCCTCCGTTTCCTTTAGGGTGTCTCGGACATCCTGAAGCTCTTGTTGACACTCCTGCAGTCGAGTGCTGAGCATAGCAGCATCCTCCAAGCACAAGTCCATGTGCTCATGGGAAGTCCCTTGCTGCACCGGTGGGTACTTGTACTCCGTGGTACCACTCTCACGTTGGAGGACATACATGTACTCAGTTTTGTCCAAGTGGCGACGATAGATGTGACTCTGGCAGGTGATGGCCTCCGAGGTGACATCTCTCTCCGCGTCAACTTGTGTTGCTCGACAAGCTGGAGAGTGGTGAATCTTAAGCAGTTGATTCTCGTGTATAATCCTCATCTCCGAACTCCATTCTTCCCTCTTCTCACGGATGGTCCTGGTGGAGTTATAGTGGATGATTAGCTTGCCCGTATTGCCGGCGGCTTCGAGCATACGTCGAAGACGGCGCAACAAATCTCCTACTGCCAATCCGTAGGAAAGGTACGTCACTGGACGACTCTCCTCTCTTTCGGCAAGGGCAACTACGGGAACTCTCCCTCCTGTGGACTTACGGGCGGTGCGAATCATGCGAACCATCTAAAACAAAAGAATTTAAAATTAAGTTAGACAAATTCTCAAACAAAAATCCTATTTTGAATGAAAGTTGGGGTAAGATGAAGAAAATGACTCCTTTAATAACACTTTTCCACCCACACCTTGGAAAATAGTTTTTAAGAAAATAGGGTCCTTAAATACGTCCATTTCTACCTAGGTCCACATTCCTACGGGCAACCTGGCTCTGATACCACCTCTGTCACACCCGGTTTTTCCGAAGAAACAACCAAGTGAATGTCACATGTATGCCAGGATCAATTGCTCATACATGTGATGACAAATAGTGAAGCATCATTTATTACAAGCGAGGTGTCGAATATAAGTAAGTCATACATAGTAAATGTCTCGATGGACAATAATAAGTTCATCACAAGGGAATAAACTAGCAGCGGAATATTATTCTTTAGGGCTCCATCACAGGCGTTGCCCGGGGGTCTTCATGAACCTAATAGCCTTCCTCGGGTCCAAAATCTTGGTCGTTATACACCACCTCATTATCCTGACCTGAGCAGCAATATAAACCAACAAATATGCAAGGTTGAGTACCAATGGTACTCAGCAAGTGTGGGAAAATTATATCATGCATGGCTAGAACAAGGAGAGGTTGAACTCATGGTTAAAGCACTACGCAATTAATACCTATCACCTTAGCTTATTAAGCACCTACATTACTACACAGGTGAAATGGTCCCAATCTCCCATCCTATCATCATAACCAAATAACCATAACATCATTTCCAATGTTAAGCTCCCCGCTTAACCTCCAAAACCATCATTCCTCTAATCATGAATAAGTCCAGGCCGCTCTTAACCGTGAGCACGGCTGTCAAGACAGTTTTGACTCTGCAGAGTTTGTACCACTGTACCCACAAGTAGTGATTTCATCCCCCGTTGCCGGGTGGACTAAAAGAACCTCCATTATGCCAGTGGCTACGTTCCACATTCACACTTCCCAGGTGTGTGGCCAAGAGATCACTACAAAGCCTTTACAAAGGGATTTCCGACGAGCGTGGGCCCACTGAGGTTTCACCCCTAACAGCATACAAGAGGCTCCAACCCCGCTGCAGTGGCCCCCTCTTGAGCCTTGCGGTTCATATGGTAGTCCAGCTGACACCTACTCCCCGCACCATCCAACACACCCATACTACGCCGGGGATACACCTAATTAATTGGCTAAGCTGCCCCATCTCAGCATGTGGTTGGCACTGTAAAGCCGGGTTACATGCTCCATGAACCGGTCCTTAGGATCCAGGCAAGTACCAAACACAAACCCAAGTCTCGTGCACCCAGCACACAACCAAAACATCTAACTTGCCTTGATCCCTACCTCTACATAACTCCCAATAGCTCATTCAAGAGTATGGTATAATAAACTGATGATCTCATGTCCCAAATATCCCATTCTAAACATGGCTAAGCATATGCATGTAAATAAACGACATGACAAAATAAATCCCAACCCAAGCTACAAGGAAACAAGGTAATGCAATTCTAGGGAAACTTTCCTAGCATGGGTTTCATATTTCATTTGACAATGCAAATAATTCTATCTACACATCCTAGCATAGGATCAAAGTGGTCAAGGACACTTGCCTCCTTCTTGCTGCTCTTGAAATTGGTAGTCCTGATCTTGAAAAGGGTTAACTTGCTCTTGAGCAGGTTCTACTTCATACCATCACACATAGCAAAAGAAAAACAACAATCATAAGACATAGTTCACACTTCTACTTCATACAAACCACACATTTCATATTTATGAAATTCATTCACCCTTATATGTGTTGTGGTTACTTTATGTGTGTTGAGTTGTGGCTTGCATGCACTTTTAACCATGTGTATATGATTCCTACTTTTGTGTCCACCTTTATACTTACATACTATTTATATGGGTTTCCAATAAATTCATTATATTCAACTACTTCACCTTTTTACTACAAAGTGTTTATGAAAAGTATTATTCTTCCCCATATGTGCTTTCATAACTTCTATCAACCCTAAACTGAATTCTTTGTATTTTAGAAACTCCATTTATCATTTACTAGTTGCTATATTTTCAGATTTATATTCCTATGCATAATTGTGTATTTTATTATTAAATTAGTAATACACATCACCTAAACAGATTAGCTTCTGGTCCTAAATAATTTAAAAACATATTTTGACCTTGGCTTATGATGTAGACCATTTCATAATTATTTTCACTATTTTTCTATAACTATTCTTTACTTAAAAATGTGTCCCTAATCTAAATAATGTGATTAATGAAACAGATTCATATCAGCCCAAAAATATATTTTTATCTCACTCCAAAGTTTTCTAAGTACTGAGAAAGTTTTTAATTAATTTTGACAATTATGTTTGTCCCACTTTTAATTTTTAAACACTAGTTACATATTCAATTTTCTAATTTAAATACTAAACAGGGTTAAAAAGTAAACTCACCCATCCAGGGTCTATAATATTATTTTCATAATTTCCAGGGGTCTAGCTACACTTAACCGAGGTGTTTTTTCTTAATTTCTATTAAGTCCAGGGGCTAAAACTGATTTTTAAATGAATTTACATGATTTTCTGAAGTTCCAGGGGCTAGATCTGAAGTTTCCGGGGCTAGCTCTCAATTCCAGAGAACCCCAGGGGGTAGCACGTAAGACTCCAGCCTTTATAACGCGGGGTCGACGTGGACCGTCCGATTTTAAACCGACGGCTGAGATTATAACATCGAACCGGTACGCGGGGATTTTAAAGTCTACCGTGCGATTTAAAATAAACGGCACACAAGCGGCCACGTCGCTCTGATCGAGAGCGGGCGGCGCTGCCGGCGGCGCACGGCGGCGGGAAGCGGCGATCTCGCCGGAAACTTTTGGATCCACGAGAATTCTGCCTAGAACTGTGATCTTAGGGCCTAGATCGGTAGAGGGGAGGTCAGGGATCTCACCTCGGGGGTTTTCTCGAGCTCGGGGGTCCTGGAAAGTGCTCGGCGGCGAGGTCCGAGGCAAAACCACGGCGAAGCTCGTCGGCGCTGAGTTTACACCGTAAGTCTTCGGGTTTTCTGCACCTGCAAAGTTCCCCGGAGGCGGTGGATCAAAACCAGCGAGTTAGATCAGAGTTTCCGAGCTTAGATCGGCCAGAATTCACCGGCGAAGTCTCGGTGCTCACCGGAGTGAAAATCGGCGATCGCGTGAGGAAAACTGATCGGATCGGTGGTTTTTATAGCCGGGGGAGGGCGGTGGGTCTGTTGTGATCGAGTTGGAGTCCGCTGGGACCGGAATTCGGCTGCGGGATGCGATTTCCCGATCGGTCGCGATCGCGCGCGCGGGAGAGAGTCCGGGGTCGCGGGGTTAGGGATGACATGTGGGTTCCACCCGTCGGCGAGGGGCAGCGCGGCGCGCGCGGGGGCGGGCTGGCGCGGGGGTTTGCTGGGCCGGCTGGCGGTTTCGGCCTACTGGCCAGTTTTTTTTCCCGATTTCCTTTTTCTTTTTTCCATTTCTTTTCCGTTTTGGGTATAATTTGAATTCCAGTTTGAATTTGAATTTTTGCAAAACATGCAACACGTCCAAAAATTTCTAAATTCCCATCTGAACATGGTTTTGGGTTTTGAATCAAAATTTGGGGTGTTACATCACAGAAGCTCTCCGGACCTTGCAGGAGCTCTCCGGACCTTGCGTCGGGCCTTGCCAACTCTTGGCGGACCCAACAAAGAACTTGTCGGACCTTGCCACAGAAGAATGTTTTGGCAATATTCAAAACTTTGAATGTTAATGCCAACTTTTATCCTAATTGCCAATGTATTCAGCACACATAGATCTCACAATCTCCCCCTTGATGAATGCATTGGCAACACCAATTAAAATCCGAACATTGGCTTATGAAAAGTTTTGAAAAGCTTTGAAAACTCATTTCTCCCCCTTTATTAATTTCTCCCCATTTTTTAAAATCAGAGAAGGAAGAATGTGTATAACATATGCAAATTGTAAAAAAAATCTCTCCTTATACATATTTCTCCCCCTTTGACAATGTATTCAGCAAGGTTCAAAAGAGAAATTTTTAAATGTTATGAGCATATTATAACATATACATACAAAACAAAGCTCATCCAAGTCATACTATCAGGTTACTTACACTATCACATCAATGAGATACATAAAGTAGTGTAAACCATGCTAGAGATCAAATGTATTTTTCAGTTTAAGCAAGTCATGATCTCCCTTACTCAACTATTTCAAAACCTGAAAACATGACACTTGTTGCTGCATTTTTATTATTCATAATCATTTAAGGCACAAAGTTGATCATATGATATTTGGAAGAGATTATATGCCGCATCAGCCTTATTCTAAGCAACCAAGCCAAGCCTATGTCATTTGACAATCAGAAGCTTAAGGACATGGTTTTAGTCATACACAATTCCTTCCAAGTTCATATCTTAGTGCAATGATAAGCAATCTCAAAAGAAGAAGTGCGATGCATGCATATTCTCTTGATCTTTTCTCAATTTTTTATTTGAAAACTCAACATGTGAGCTGATCACTTGATTAAATTTTTTATGATTAAAAGCACTTGTGAGCACGCAACAAGTTCAAAACAGCAAGAAAGTTCGATCATGACCAGATTTAGTGTAAGTAATTATTCCAATTACTAGTCATGGCAAAAACTACAAAATGTATAACATGAGTAATGTAGTAAGAACTTTCAGCTTGTAAAAGGAATCACAAAGTCATATATGTATGAAATACTATGCTCATATTATTTTAGTTTCAGATTCACACATAGACTTTCAAAGTTTCAAAAACTCCCCCTCAATTTAAGCCATGAGGATGCATAACCCCTATTTCACTACAAATGAAATAAAAACGAGTGAAATCCAAAGGTTTTGTAAAAATATCAGCCAATTGTTGTTCGGTATCGACATGGTGAAGCACAATGTTTCCTTTTTCAACATTATCACGAAGAAAGTGATACCTAATGTCAATGTGCTTAGTTCTAGAGTGTTTCACGGGGTTTTTAGCAATACAAATTGCACTAGTGTTATCACCAAACAGTGGAACACTATCTAAATCAACCCCATAGTCCTTAAGTGTTTGAACAATCCAAAGAATTTGTGAGCAAGCGCTAGCCGCAGCTACATATTCAGATTCGGCCGTGGATTGTGCAACTGAACTTTGTTTTCTAGAGGACCAAGCAACAAGTGAATTACCAAGAAAATGACAAGCACCCGAAGTACTTTTCCTATCAATCCTACAACCCCCAAAATAAGCATCCGAAAAAGCTTTCAAAGAAACGTTTGAGGAAGAAGGAAGAAAAATGCCAAATTCTTGAGTTCCATGTTGGTACCTGAGAATCCTTTTGATGGCTTGGCGATGTGAAGCACGTGGAGAAGCGTGAAAACGTGCACAAAGACATACGCTGAATTGTATGTCCGGTCTTGATGCCGTGAGATACAAAAGTGATCCAATCATACTTCAAGTTCAAGTGTTGTTGCTGTTCCCATTAGTGTCCGAAGAGGCTTGCATTTTTCCATGTTGAAGCGCTTAAGAAGGTCCTTTGTATACTTAGTTTGATGCACAAAAGTTCCTTCTTTTGTTTGCCTGATTTGCAGCCCTAAAAAGTATGTGAGTTCTCCCATCATACACATCTCAAATTCTGAACTCATCATAGCTGAAAACTTGGACACGAGATCATGAGAAGCACAACCAAAGATAATATCATCCACATACACTTGAACGAATAATGAGTCATTGCCATGCTTAAATACAAAAAGAGTTTTATCAACCTTGCCCATGGTAAACCCCTTTTCAAGTAAGAATGTTTTTAACCTATCATACCATGCTCTAGGGGCTTGTTTTAGACCGTACAAGGCTTTGGACAGTTTGTAAACATGATTAGGAAAATTTGGATTTTCAAAACCCGGTGGCTGCTTAACATAAACCTCCTCCTCTATGTAGCTATTAAGAAAAGCACTTTTAACATCCATTTGATATAACTTGAAACCTTTAGATGCAGCAAATGCTAATAAAATTCTTATAGCTTCTAATCTAGCAACAGGAGCAAATGTTTCATCAAAATCTAGACCTTCAATTTGAGTGAAACCTTGAGCAACCGACCTAGCTTTATTCCTAACCACAACCCCATCCTCACTTTGCTTATTTTTAAATACCCATTTAGTTCCAATTAATGTGTGACCTTGAGGTGGAGGTACAAGTTTCCAAACATTATTTCTTTTAAAATTTTCTAACTCTTCTTGAATGGCATTAATCCAAGATTTATTAGTGAGTGCGTGTGATATATCCTTGGATTCAAAAGAAGCAACAAAAGCAGAATGAGCATGAGAGTTTGGATCGCAAAACCTTGACCGAGTGACTCGTTCATGCAAGCTTCCAATGATTTGTTGTGGAGGATGACTTTTGAGTACTCGGAGGGTAGTAGACACTTCACAAGCACCTTCTTCTTCATGTTTGGACCTTTGATTAGGAGAGCTTGTTGATTGAGGAAGGTACGAACCAGCAGTAGTGACTGTTGGTGCTGGTTGTGGTGCAAAATCAGCAGGTTGATCGTTATTTACTTCCGGGTTTTCGGGCAGCAGCACCACTTCTTCATCTTCTTCAATAAAAATACTCTCCCCCTGCGGATATGGATCCGGACCTGCAATATCGAAGCTAGTACTTGGGCTAGCTTCATCAAAAGAAACCTCGCAAGTCTCCACAATTTTGTTAGTGTCAAGTAAAAGCACACGGTAGCCTCTAGTATGAGTTGGATAACCAAGAAACATGCCATCAACAGATCTAGCTTCAAATTTATCAAAGTTACCATGTTTCTTAACAAATCATTTGCAACCAAAAACCCTAAAGTGTGTAACACTAGGCCTATGTCCAAACTGGAGCTCATATGGGGTCTTTCCAAGCTTAGCACGCAAGAAAACACGATTTGAGACATAACAAGCGGTTGCAATTGCATCAGCCCAAAATTTCCTAGGAGTTTGATATTCATCAAGCATAGTCCTAGCCATCTCAACTAAGGTCCTGTTCTTTCTTTCTACGACACCATTTTGTTGTGGTACATAGGGTGAAGAGTATTGATGATCTATTCCATTTTCAGCAGAAAAGTGATCAAAGGATTGGTTTTTAAATTCAGTTCCGTTATCACTTCTAATTGCTTTTAATGATCCTGGGTGATCAATAGATAATCTAAGAAATAAAGTTCTAAAATGACTAAAAGCTTCATTCTTAGATACCATAAAATAAACCCAAGAATATCTGGAATAATCATCAACAATCACAAGCACATACCATTTACCTCCGAAGAATTGAACACGTGCCAGACCTACTGTGTCAAGATGTAAAAGTTGTCCCGGTTCAGCTGTCATGGTCATTGTGAGAGGAGCATGTGAACCTGCAACAAACTTAGCATGTCTACAAGAAGAGCACACAATATCATTGTCCTTTTTAAGCTTCGGCAGCCCACGTATGCGATCGAGAGCACTAACATGAGTGAGATGATCAAAGCCTATGTGACCAAGTCTACGATGCCAAAAATATAGATCCTTTGTATCATTAGCAACTAGACACCGATGCTTAGAAGTTGACAAATCGAAATCAGCTTTAAAAACTCTTCCAAACCTAGACATGTTAAACAAAAGCTCACCTTTTGAATCTACAACCTTGCAGCAATTTTTAGCAAAGCTAACCTCTAGATTTTCATCTAGCAATTGTGAAACCGAAAGCAAGTTGTATTTCAAATTTTTAACAAGTTCCACATCTTCCAAAGTGTAGAGATTGTTTACTCTAACCGAACCTTTAGCAATTATGGGAGTAGAAGAGTTATCGGCGAAAGTAACATTTTCTACACATGACACAAAAGAGAGAGTGGAGAACCATTCTTTGTTACCGGTCATATGGCGTGAGCAACCTGAATCCACAATCCAAATGTTCTCCTTCCTCAAACGTGAATCCTACACAGCAGCACAATACGTCGATGACTCAATACTGGGGTTAGTTAAAAGACTTTTAGGAATCCAGTACTGAGTCACACGACGTCCAGCAGGAATAACACGTGAAGGCTGAGAAGGTACAGCAGGTTTATGAGCCAAACATCGAAAATTTTTGTTTCCAACTACTGACTTAGAAGATGTGTTATATGTAGCACAAAAAACAGTAGGTCCGGGAGCAAGTTTTTGACTCATTACAGCAGGTTGCAAGCTCCGAACATTCGGTCTAGCAGATTTTGCTTGGTTGTTAGGTGATCTAGCAAGTAATCTTTGTTTCTTATCGTGTTTAGCTAGTCTATAACAAAAATCCATGACATGACCATCTCTACCACAGTAGGTACAATGAAAAATAACCTTATTATCATGTCTAGATGAGCAAGCAACACGTTTATTAGAACCCGAATGGGACAGTACTCCTAATGACTTTACAACTTTAGGTGGGTGTGCCTTAGCATGAGCATGAGAATTAAAACCTAAACCAGTTTTATCATTACAACACTTGGAAGAATTCAGCAGCAAGTTTAGGTTCTTATTTGCATTAGAAAACCGATCTAGTGTCCTATGCATGTCATCAAGTTTATTGGACAGATCAAAGCAGTTTTCACATGAAGTTTTTACTTTTAGTTTGCAATTTGGACAATATTTAACTTCATGCACACATAAAGCATTGTTCAAAATAGAAATCTAATTCATAGCATCATTTAGTTTCTTATTCAGATCATCACATGAAGAACAATGCAAATCAATTGTAGAACAACAAGCATCTTTCAAATTTTTATCATTAAGTGCAGCAAGCTCTTTGTTCTTTTTAATTTCAAGTTCAAATTTATCAAGTGTAGATGCGTGTGTACTTCTTAAAGAAGATAATTGTTCATAAATCAAATCACATGAGGAACAAGAATCATCACTAGGAATCAAAGTTTTTAAACGATTAATTTCAGATTCTAGTGATTCAATTTTAACAGAATTGTTCCTAAGTTTTTTATCCTTTTTCTTTAATATAACAGTGGCACGAGAAATAGCATCACACATTTCTTCGCAAGTGGGACATACCTCTTCATCGTCGCTGTTGTGTTCTGCCTCCTCGGAGCTTGAACTTGACTTGATCGCCATGCAGCACATATTTGCCATAGCTTCTTCATCTTCATCACTACCGGTGTCCACATCACTTGAGCCGAAATCTTGAAGTGCAGAGATCATACTATGCACTATGTTGCGCATTGATAAATCTTTCTTCTTCTTATTCTTTGCAAACGATTTCTTCGGCCTTGTTTGCTTTTCTTCACGTGAAGTCGGACCTCAAAGGTTAGGGCACTCCATACGAAAATGTCCTGTCTTACCACATTCAAAACATCGTTGAGGTCCATAGCTTCCTCTCCTTCTAGTTCTCACATTTTGCAATGCTTTTGAGAACCTAGTAGAGATGAGTGCAAGCTCCTCCTCTGGAAACTCTTCAATCTGTTAAAGGGTTAGAGAGGACAGCAAAGAGAGTGCACCACAAGATGATGACTGACTAGAACTAGACATGTCACGTTGCGAAACAAATGAAATAGACTTGTTGGGGTTTTTACGTGAGATGATGTCAATTTCATGAGTTTTCAATTTAGAATAAAGCACGTCTAAAGTAAGAGAACTCATGACAGTAGATCCACGAATAGATGTAACTTTCATCTCCCAAATTGACATATCTAATGCTCCTAACAATTGTCTAGCATTTTCAGCATCTGAAAAGTTAACATTGACACTACGCAAGTTGCTGAGAATTTTATTAAAGCGAGCAAAAAGGTCATCAATTGACTCACCGGGTTGCATCTCAAAACGCATATATTCTTTCTTGAACATATCTTGCCTTACCTCCTTGATCGTATTAGATCCTTCATGGTAGTCACAAAGAGCTTTCCAAACATCATATGCAGATCGGAGGTGTGCAACACGGTCGAAGTCGCTTTGAGTCAATCCTTGGATGATCAAGTTGCGAGCCTTGTTGTTGTTGTCAACATCCCTCATGTTCGCAGCCGTAACTTGATCGTTGGGTGGTACATCGAAGTTCTGGTAGACCTTTTCCCATGTGGTGAAGCCTTGCGCCTGTATGTAGGCCTCCATCCGCGCCTTCCAAACCTGAAAATCGATGCCATTGAACACACAAGGTTTTGCGGAGTACTTCTCCATGATGGTTAGTCAAAACACGTGCAAATCACAAAGATTAGAGCACCTTGGCTCTGATAACAATTGTAGGATCGAAGAGCACGTGAAAAGCTACCAGAGGGGGGGTGAATGGTAGATTAAAACTTTTCGCAGCGGAAACAACAAAAACCCCTCAGCAAAAAATCAATCGGTTAAAGAAACCGTGTGTGCAAGTGTTTTCAAACGTGTTCAACCGTGACAAATCAAGTATAAAGGTAGAGAATCAAGTCACGGATCTAATGCAACAAGAATCACTTGAAAACACGAAGTAAAACATGAGATACAATCAAAACATTAAGCGAAGATCAATCTGTTCTACCCGATATAAAACAGATCTGCAACGCTGCGAAGAAACTCGTGTATCTTAAAAACTACAGATCCGAAGCTCGTGAAAATTTCACAGATGATTGATAATTGAGTTTTGAAGACAACCCAAAAAGAATCACGTCAATCGGATCTGTAAAACTCGAGTTATGAACGAAACACCGAAGCAACGTCGGTCTGTACAGAAACTCGGCGAGAAAGACTTGACGAAAAACAAGTCGGATGAACAAGGCACAAAAGCTCCTCGAAACTATGAACTTTTTTCAATAGAAACACAAGAGGAACAGCCCAAAGTTCTCTACCCACGAGAGCTCTGGCCTCCCTTGCTATTATAGCCAGCCCTCAGGCTATACAATCCAATCTAGGACTCCTACTCCTAATTGGACTCGTATCCTAACTTACCATAACTGCTCAGGACTCTCCTATTCGCAGATAGAAGCAATCGTGAGACTTCCAAACACTTTAGGAACGTCCTAAACATTCCTAAAACAACTCAACTTCGTGCCTAGCACGAAATCCTATCATAACCAATTCGTGCCTAACACATAGTCGGGATGCTCTTGATCTTCAAAATTGGGTGGTTGCTCCACATACACCTCCTCCTTGATCAGTCCTTTGAGAAAGGCGCTTTTCACATCCATTTGATAAAGCTTGAAATCATGGTGAGTAGCATATGCAAGTAATATACGAATCGATTCAAGCCTAGCTACGGGAGCAAAAGTCTCATCGAAATCCAAACCTTCGACTTGTGAGTACCCTTTTGCCACAAGTCATGCCTTGTTCCTTGTTACCACTCCATGTTCATCTTGCTTGTTGCGGAAGACCCATTTAGTGCCGACGACATTGGACTTGGGTCTCTCAACAAGCTCCCATACTTCGTTCCTTTTGACGTTGTTCAATTCTTCTTTCATCGCCATCACCCAATCTGGATCTTTTAATGCATCCTCAACCCCGTATGGTTCAACAGAAGATACAAAAGAATAGTGTTCACAAAAATTAGCTATGCGAGATCAAGTTACTACTCCCTTTCGGATGTCACCGGTTGTCAACGGGATGATCTCTTTGGATGCTTTGGTGTACTCTTGGATGTGGCACTTGTGGTCTTCAATCTTCATTATCATCTTCTTCCCCCCCTGGATAGTTGCCCTCATTGATGTTTTCGCCTTCTTGATTTTCTTGAGGTTGATCTTGTATGGAAGCTCCCCCTTGATCATTTTCCTCTATCTGTGGTTCATTTTATTCATTCACATTAAATGTGGCACTTGTGGTCGAACATCGCCCAAAGCCATTCTTCTCAATGCTTGACATGGAGCTTCTTCTTGATCTAGCACACACTGATCAACTTGCTCTACTTGAGAGCCGTTAGTTTCATCGAACACTACGTCACGTGCTACTTCAACAAGTCTGGAGGTTCTGTTGAAGACACGATAAGAGTAGGAGTTCGAATCATAGCCCAGTAAGAAACCTTCATCGGACTTTGAAGCAAACTTCGAGGCCCTTGGCTTCTTATTTAAAATATAACATTTTGAACCAAAAACTCGAAAGTATGAAATATTTGGCTTGTTACCCATGAGTAGTTCATAAGAGGTTTTCTTGAGCAGCCGATGAAGATATACTCGGTTTATGGCATGACAAGCGGTGTTAACCGCTTCAGCCCAAAACCTGTCCGAAGTCTTGTATTCATCGAGCATTGTCCTCGACATCTCAATGAGAGTTCTGTTCTTCCTTTCGGCTACTCCGTTTTGTGGAGGAGTATATGGTGCTGAAAATTCGTGCTTTATTCCTTCTTCATCTAGATACTCTTCAACCGGAGTGTTCTTGAATTCTGTCCTATTGTCACTTCATATGTTCTTGATCTTCAATGAGAATTTATTTTGGGCACGCTTGATGATCTTCTTGAGGGTTCCTTGAGTTTCTGTCTTATCATACAAAAAGAAAACCCATGTGAAGTGTGAAAAATCATCAACAATGACTAGACCGTATATATTACCGTCGATGCTTATGTAGGCAACTAGACCAAATAGATCCATGTGAAGGAGCTCAAGCGGTCTCGTTGTGGTCATGACATTCTTTGTGGGATGGGGTGCTCCTACTTGCTTTCCTGCTTGACATGCTCTACACGGCCTGTCTTTCTCAAAAACAACATCCTTTAAACCTCGGATGTGATCGCCTTTGAGGAGTTTTTGAAGATTCCTCATACCAACATGTGCTAGCCGTCTATGCCACAGCCAACCCATGTTGGTCTTTGCAATTAAGCATGTGTCAAGTTCAGCTTTATCTTTCTTGAAGTCAACTATATAAAGTTTTCCCTTCAACACACCCTTGAATGCAATTGAGTTATCACTCCTTCTAAAGACAGTCACACCCTCATTAGTGAATAAGCAATTATAACCTTTGTCACATAATTGATATATGGACAAAAGATTATAATCCATGGAGTCAACATATAAAACATGAGAGAGAGTATGTTGTGATGAAATTGTAATTTTACCAGTACCAAGCACTTTTCCTTGACTATTATCACCAAAGTAAATGCCTTCGCTTGGATTTTCATTTTCTTCATATTCCATGAACATTCTTCTTTCTCCGGTCATGTGATTGGTGCATCCACTATCTAGCACCCATTTTGCTCCGCCAGATGAATAAGTCTGCAAAAAATAAATTATGCCTTGGTCTTAGGTACCCAAGCTTGCTTGGGTCCTTTGAGGTTAGTCAAAAGTGATTTGGGCACCCACACATGAGACTTGGTATTCCCATGGTGTGGCCGAACATATTTAGCATATTCCAAGATTACTTTTCATAAGTACATATGAAGCATCAATGGTTCTAAATAGAAGTTGTTGTTCATATGTGTTCACATCGTTAAATTTTTCAACATTACTAAGCTTTGTAGTTTGAGAAGAGTTTCCCTTGACAACGGCAATGCAACCCTTGTTATTTGTAACACCCCAAATTTTGATTCAAAACCCTAAACCATGTTCAGAGGGGAATTTAAAAATTTTTGGACGTGTTGCATGTTTTGCAAAAATTCAAATTCAAACTGGAATTCAAATTAGACTCAAATCAGAAAAGAAATGGAAAAAGAAAAAGAGAAAACGGGAAAAAACCGGCCAGTGGGCCGAAACCCGCCAGCCGGCCCAATTTCCCCCCGTGCCAGCCCGCAGCCGCGCGCCGCGCTATCCCTCATAGACAGGTGGGACCACCTGTCATCCCTAACCCCGCGACCCCGGACTCTCCCGCGCGCGCGCGATCTTAACCGATCAAAATACCGTGTCCCTCAGCCCGAATTCTGGTCCCAGAAGAATCAAAATCGATCACAACTGACCCACCGCCCTCCCCCGGCTATAAAAACCCCAGCCCCGATCGGTTTTTCCCACGCGATCGCCGATTTTTACTCCGGTGAGCACCGAGATTTCGCCGGTGAATTCTGGCCGATCTAAGCACGGAAACTCTGATCTAACGCGCTGGTCTTGATCCACCGCCTCCGGGGAGCTTTGCAGGTGCAGAAAACTCGGAGAAATACGGTGTAAACACAGCACCGACGAGCTTTGCCGTGGTATTGCCTCGGACCTCGCCGCCGATCACTTTCCAGGACCCCCGAGCTCGAGAAAACCCCCGAGGTGAGATCCCTGACCTCCCCTCTACCGATCTATGCCATAAGATCACAGTTCTAGGCAGAATTCTCGCGGATCCGAAACTTTCCGGCGAGATCACCGCTTCCCGCCGCCGTGCGCCGCCGGCAGCGCCACCCGCGCTCGATCAGAGCGACGTGGCCGCTTGTGCGCCGTTTATTTTAAATCGCACGGTAGACTTTAAAACCCCGCGTACCGGTTCGATGTTATAATCTCAGCCGTCGGTTTAAAATCGGACGGTCCATGTCAGCCCCGCGTTATAAAGACTGGAATTCTTACGTGCTACCCCCTGGGGTTCTCGGGAAATAAGAGCTAGCCCCGGAAACTTCTGATCTAGCCCCTGGAACTCCAGAAAATCATGTAAATTCATTTAAAAATCAGTTTTAGCCCCTGGACTTAATAAAAATTAGGAAAAACACCTCTGATATGTGTAGCTAGACCCCTGGAAATTATGAAAATAATATTATAGACCCTGTAATGAGGTGAATTCATTATTTTAGCCCTGTTTAGTATTTAATTTAGAAAATTTAATATGTAACTAGTGTTTAAAAATTAAAAAGTGGGACAAACATAATTGTCAAAATTAATTAAAAGCTTTCTCAGTACTTAGAAAACTTTGGAGTGAGATAAAAATATATTTTGGGCTGAAATGAATCTGTTTCATTTATTAATCACATTATTTAGTATAGGGACACATTTTTAAGTAAAGAATAGCTATAGAAAAATAGGGAAAATAATTATGAAATAGTTTACATCAGAGGCCAAGGTCAAAATATGTTATTCAATTATTTAGGACCAAAACCTATACTGTTTAGATGATGTGTATTAATAATTTCATAATAAAATACACAATTATGCATAGGAATATAAATCTGAAAATATAGCAACTAGTAAATGATAAATGGAGTTGTTAAAATTCAAAGAGTTCAGTTTAGGGTTGATAGAAATTATGAAGGCACATATGGAGAAGAAAAATACTTTTCTTACATACTTGGTAGTTTAATATAAGGAATTTATTTAAAACTGAAACACACACATATATATATAGTATGTAAGTATAAATATGAACACCAAAGTAGGAATCATATACATATAAATAAAAGTGTATGCAAGCCACAGATCAACACACAAAGTAACCACAACACATATAATGGTGAATGAATTTCATAAATATGAATGTGTGGTTTGTATGAAGTAAGAAGTGTGAACTATGTCTTATGATTGTTGTTTTTCTTTTGCTATGTGAGATGGTATGAAGTAGAACCTGTTCAAGAGCAAGTTATTCCTTTCCAAGATCAGGACTACCCATTTCAAGAGCAGCAAGAAGGAGGCAAGTGTCCTTGACCACTTTGATCCTATGCTAGGATGTGTAGATAGAATTATTTGCATTGTCAAATGAAATATGAAACCCATGCTAGGAAGTTTCCCTAGAATTGCATTACCTTGTTTCCTTGTAGCTTGGGTTGGGATTTATTTTGTCATGTCATTTATTTACATGCATATGCTTAGCCATGCTTAGAATGGGACATTTGGGATATGAGATCATCAGTTTATTTTACCATACTCTTGAATGAGATATTGTGAGTTATGTAGAGGTAGGGATTAAGGCAAGTTGGATGTTTTGGTTGTGTGCTGGGTGCACGAGACTTGGGTTTGTGTTTAGTACTTGCCTGGATCCTAAGGACCGGTTCATGGAGCATGTAACCTGGCTTTACAGTGCCAACCACATGCTGAGATGGGGCAGCTTGGCCAATTAATTAGGTGTATCCCCGGCGTAGTATGGGTGTGTTGGATGGTGCGGGGAGTAGGTGTCAGCTGGACTACCATATGAACCGCAAGGCTCAAGAGGGGGCCACTGCAGCGGGGTTGGAGCCTCTTGTATACTGTTAGGGGTGAAACCTCAGTGGGCCCACGCTCGTCGGGAATCCCTTTGTAAAGGCTTCGTAGTGATCTCCTGGCTGCACACCTGGGAAGTGTGAATGTGGATCGTAGCCACTGGCATAATGGAGGTTCTTTAGTCCACCCGGCAACGGGGGATGAAATCATTACATGTGGGTACAGTGGTACAAACTCTGCAGAGTCAAAACTGTCTTGACAGCCGTGCTCACGGTTAAGAGCGGCCTGGACTTATTCATGATTAGAGGATTGATGGTTTTGGAAGTTGAGCGGGGAGCTTAACATTGGAAATGATGTTACGGTTATTGGATTATGATGATGGGATAGGAGATTGGGACCATTTCACCTGTGTAGTAATGTAGGTGCTTAATAAGCTAAGGTGATAGGTATTAATTGCGTAGTGCTTTAACCATGAGTTCAACCTCTCCTTGTTCTAGCCATGCATGATATAATTTTTCCACACTTGCTGAGTACCATTGGTACTCAACCTTGCATATTTGTTGGTTTATATTGCTGCTCAGGTCAAGATAATGAGGTGGTGTATAATGACCAAGATTTTGGACCCGAGGAAGGTTTTTAGGTTCATGAAGACCCCCGGGCAACGCCTGTGATAGAGCCCTCAAGAATAATTTTCCGCTGCTAGTTTATTTACTTGTGATGAACTTATTACTGTCCATCGAGACATTTACTATGTAAGACTTACTTATATTCGACACCTGGCTTGTAATAAATGATGCTTCACTATTTGTCATCACATGTATGAGAAAATGATCCTGGCATACATGTGATATTCACTTGGTTGTTCTTCGGAAAAACCGGGTGTGACAGAGGTGGTATCAGAGCCAAGGTTGCCCGTAGGAACGTGGACCTAGGTAGAAATGGACGTATTTAAGGGCCCTATTTTCTTAAAAACTATTTTCCAAGGTGTGGGTTGAAGAGTGTTATTTAAGGAGTCATTTTCTTCATCTTATCCCAAAATTTTCATTCAAAATGGGATTTTTGTTTAAAAAGTTTATCTAACCTAATTTTAAATTCTTTTTGTTTTAGATGGTTCGCATGATTCGCACCGCTCGCAAGTCCACAGGAGGGAGAGTTCCCGTAGTTGCCCTTGCCGAAAGAGAGGAGAGTCGTCCAGTGACGTACCTTTCCTACGGATTGGCAGTAGGAGACTTGTTGCGCCGTCTTCGACGTATGCTCGAAGCCGCAGGCAATACGGGCAAGCTAATCATCCACTATAACTCCACCAGGACCATCCGTGAGAAGAGGGAAGAATGGAGTTCGGAGATGAGGATTATACACGAGAATCAGCTGCTTAAGATTCACCACTCTCCAGCTTGTCGAGCAACACAAGTTGACGCGGAGAAAGATGTCACCTGGGAGGCCATCACCTGCCAGAGTCACATCTATCGTCGCCACTTGGACAAAACTGAGTACATGTATGTCCTCCAACGTGAGAGTGGTACCACGGAGTACAAGTACCCACCGGTGCAGCAAGGGACTTCCCATGAGCACATGGACTTGTGCTTGGAGGATGCTGCTATGCTCAGCACTCGACTGCAGGAGTGTCAACAAGAGCTTCAGGATGTCCGAGACACCCTGAAGGAAACGGAGGCGTTGCTGCGAGCTTGCTTAAAGGCGAGAGAAAGAGGAGATGGGAATGAATTGTGTGTCACCGTGAATGATACATGGACTCCTGACTCCCCGGATCGCCGAGCAATCAGGCGTCGTCGCACTTCTCCACCAGCAGCCTCCCCACCCAAAGCAGAGTCAGAAGGTAGCCGAAATGAGGAGGAAGATCCCGAGGAGCCAGCTCAAGAGGACGAGTAGTATAGAGTCTTTCCCCTAGCCAGCAAGAGGTCGAGTAGTCGAGTCGTTACGTAGTTAATGGTGTGGTAATGCTTGGTGTGTGACGTGAGTTGTGGAAGCCATGAGCAATTGTCCACAGCCTCGTCTTCAGATTGTTTTGCTTTGGTGTGTGAACCCACAGGAAATAATAGTGCATTTATTTGGTGTGAGATATAAACCCTCGTAAAATTTTAACAAAGCCTCAACACCTCAAAGTACCAACAAATGAAAGTAGTAAGATGATACTAAATGGGATCAAATTAACATTTGTTGATTCTGCCAGATGGCCGGAAGAGGAAAAGGACGTGCTGCCAACCCCGCCAACAACAATGATGAGGCATGCAACCCTCATCTTTCTGGAGGCCAGGACCGGGGTGGTCGCCGTGAAGAAGTTGACCCTCTCCACCAAATGCTGGATAATCAAAATCAGCTCATCCAGAACTTGACTCAAGTGGTGGCCAACTTGCATCAAGTTCCACCTACACAAGCTGCACCACGCCAACCAAGGTTGAGTGAGTTTCTAGGAACTCAACCTCCAAAGTTTGCAAGTGCTGCTGAACCTCTGGAGGCAGATGATTGGCTGAAGACCATTGAAAGTAAGATGAGGATAATACAATGCCAAGGGTATGAGAGGGTGCTGTTTGCCTCTCATCAGTTGCATGGACCTGCTGCTGATTGGTGGACCGCCTACGTGGCCGCCCATCATGACCCTGAGAACATCACTTGGGAAGAGTTCAAGCGTAGCTTCCGCAACCATTACATCCCAAGAGGTGAACTCAAAAACAAGAGGAAGGAATTTTTGGGACTGCAGCAGGGAAACATGACGGTGAGGGAATACCTCACTAAATTCACTCAACTATCCCGTTATGCCCCACGGGACATAGAGACTGATGAGCAGAAACAAGATTGTTTCGTGGAAGGGCTTACCGCAGAAATGCAGTGTGCAATGTCCTCAAATGAGTATGAGAGCTTTCAAAAGATGGTGGACAGAGCATTTGTGGTGGAAAGGAAGCTAAAGGCCCTGGAAAATGAGAATAAGAGGAAGGCTGGGTGGTCACATCAAGCCTCAGGGAGCAACACCCGCCCACGTATGATGCAGCAACCTACGGGGCAGACGAGCCGTGCTGCGGTACCCTATTCAGCACCAAGGGGGTACAACCCAAACTACAAGCCTCCCGCAGCACCAGCACAGCCGCAACGTCAGTTTGTACAGCAGCCTCGCCCCGCATATCCACCTCGACCAGCAGTGCAAGGACCTCCAAACCAACCCCAAGACAACAAAGGCTGGGCACCTAAGGTTGGGGTGCAATGTTTTAGCTGCGGTGAAGTGGGGCACTACGCCCATAAGTGTCCGAAGAAGAAGCCCACGCAGCCACAGCAGCAGAATGTAATGAGAGGACGGGTGAACCACGTCACTATGGAGGAAGCACAAGAGGCACCCGACGTGGTAGTTGGTAAGTTTCCTGCCAATTTACATCTCGCAACTCTGCTGTTTGATTCTGGCGCTACCCACTCGTTCATTGCTCAAGGGTTTGTTAAGAAGCATGACCTAGCAACTATACAAATGAACCATATGCTAGCGGTAAACTCTCCAGGTGGAGAAATAAGGACAAGACAAGTGTGTCCCAAAGTGAACCTAGACATTAATGGGGTAGTATTTACTGCTAACCTCATAGTGATAGATTCACAAGGGATAGATATTATTTTGGGTATGGATTGGTTGACCAAACATAAAGGAATCATCCATTGTTCGACCAGAACGGTGGAATTAACTCACCCCAGTGGCACCAGAGTAAAGTTCATAACAATACACGAGCCTAGGAGGGACATCAAATTAAATCAAGTGGAGGTGAAAGTTGAGGAAATCAGGACTATCAGGGAATATCTGGATGTTTTTCCGGAGGAATTGCCAGGCATGCCTCCCGACCGTGACGTGGAATTCGCAATTGAGCTAGTACCGGGAACAGCCCCGATATACAAGAGACCTTATCGAATGGACTCCAAGCAGCTAGAAGAGCTCAAGGATCATTTGAGAGAATTGACGGAGAAGGGGTATGTTCGCCCTAGTTCCTCACCATGGGGAGCTCCGGTGATATTTGTGCCTAAGAAAGATGGAACTCAAAGGTTATGCGTGGATTACCGTGCCTTGAATGAGGTAACCATCATGAACAAGTACCCATTACCCCGCATTGAAGACTTGTTTGATCAGTTGAGGGGAGCTTGTGTGTTCTCGAAAATTGATCTCAGGTCGGGATACCACCAACTCAAGATAAGGCAATCTGATATTCCCAAGACAGCTTTCGTATCTCGGTACGGACTGTATGAATACACTGTCATGCCTTTCGGGCTAACCAATGCCCCGGCATATTTAATGTACCTCATGAACAAGGTATTCATGGAATATCTGGACAAATTTGTGGTGGTTTTCATAGATGATATTCTCGTCTTCTCCAAAGATGAAGAAGAACATGAGAAACATCTAAGGTTGGTGTTATAGAGGCTGAGAGAACACCAACTATATGCCAAGTTGAGCAAGTGTGAGTTTTGGCTGAAAAGAGTTCCCTTTTTAGGACATATCATCTTGGAGGGAGGAATCTCTGTAGATCCCGCCAAAATCGAAGATATCCAGAAGTGGAAAACCCCTGAAAATGTCGGGGAAGTTCGAAGCTTTTTGGGATTGGCTGGATACTATCGACGGTTTATTGAGGGATTCTCCAAGATCTCGAGACCTCTCACCAAACTGTTGGAAAAGGGAATCACATTCACCTGGACGCCACAGTGCGAGACGAGCTTTCAGGAGCTAAAGAAGAGATTGACAACAGCCCCAGTGTTGGTTATGCCAGATATGCAGAAGAATTTCACAGTGTACTGCGATGCCTCTGGAAATGGGTTGGGATGTGTTCTCATGCAAGAAGGACATGTCGTGGCATATGCATCCCGGCAGCTTCGGAAGCACGAGAAGAACTATCCTACACATGACCTAGAACTAGCTGCAGTGGTACACGCGTTGAAAATTTGGCGGCACTATTTGATGGGGAAGAGGACAGAGATATATACGGATCATAAGAGTTTGAAGTACATATTCACACAGCCAGGTCTCAACCTCAGACAAAGGAGATGGTTAGAGCTAATCAATGACTTTGATGTGGGCATCAACTATCATCCCGGGAAAGCAAACGTCGTGGCCGATGCTTTGAGTCGGAAAGTGCAGGTCAATAAGTTGAGCTTGAAGGACATGCCCGCAGAATTGAAGGACGAGGTTATAAGGCTCAATCTATGTCTAGTAAATAGTTGTGAAGCCATCGCCATGGAAGTGGACTCCACACTCGAGCAAGACATACGCGAGGGCCAAAAGAATGATGAGAAGATACAAGAGATCAGACAGCTCATCAAGGAAAATAAAGCTCCTGGTTTTAGAGAGGATGAACAAGGAACGGTGTGGCACGGGAAAAGGATCTGTGTGCCAGAAGTAAAGGAGATCCGTGAATTAATTTTGAAGGAGGCTCACGATTCCGACTATTCCATTCATCCTGGGAGTACGAAGATGTACCAGGACCTCAAGAGCAGGTATTGGTGGTATGGCATGAAGCGAGATGTCGCGGAACATGTTGCCCTATGTGACACATGTCAGTTGGTGAAAGCAGAACATCAACGACCCGCGGGATTGTTGCAATCACTCAAAGTGCCTGAATGGAAATGGGAAGAAATCAGCATGGATTTTGTCGTGGGATTGCCTAGGACCCAATCCGGGTATGATTCAATATGGGTCATTATTGATAGGCTAACCAAGGTAGCTCATTTCATCCCCGTGAAAGAAAGCTACAGCGGATCCAAATTGGCAGAATTGTACATGTCAAGGATCGTGTGTTACCATAGAGTGCCAAAGAAGATAGAGTCAGACCGAGGGACACAGTTCACCTCGAGGTTTTGGCAGAAGTTGCATGAAACCATGGGAACCCATCTGAACTTCAGCTCTGCCTATCATCCCCAAACTGACGGGCAGACGGAGAGAACCAATCAGATCCTTGAAGATATGTTAAGGGCATGTACACTCAAAAACAATAGGAGTTGGGACAAGAACTTACCGTATGCGGAGTTTTCCTATAACAACAGCTATCAAGCTAGTATGAAGATGTCACCGTTTGAAGCTTTGTATGGAAGGAAGTGCAGAACTCCCCTATTTTGGAACCAAACAGGAGAAAGTAAAGTGTTTGGTCCAGATCTGCTACAAGAAGCCGAGGCGAAGGTGAGGGAGATTCGCAACAACTTGAGGATAGCACAAACATGCCAGAAGAGTTATGCTGATGTACGAAGAAGAGAGCTCGTTTTCAACGTGGGAGACTATGTTTATCTCAAGGTGTCCCCTATCAGAGGACTTCGTCGGTTCAAGGTGAAAGGGAAGTTGTCACCTCGATACATCGGACCCTTCCAAGTTTTGGAAAGAAAAGGCGAAGTGGAGTACCAACTAGAGTTACCGGTTCATCTATCGGATGTGCACGATGTATTCCATGTGTCACAACTCAAGAAATGTCTGAGGACGCCTGAAGAGGTGTTACCTATGAATGAAGTGGATGTAGCTGAGGATTTGTCTTATGCCGAGCAACCATACAAGATTTTGGAGACGATGGAACGCCTCACCAGAAACAAGAGAATCCGAATGTGCAAGGTGCAGTGGAAGCATCACTCAGAAGAGGAAGCCACCTGGGAACGGGAAGATGAGCTCAAGGCACAATTTCCGGAATTGTTTTCTTAGAAACACCAATCTCGAGGACGAGATTTCTTTTAAGGGGGGTAGAGCTGTAACACCCCAAATTTTGATTCAAAACCCTAAACCATGTTCAGAGGGGAATTTAAAAATTTTTGGACGTGTTGCATGTTTTGCAAAAATTCAAATTCAAACTGGAATTCAAATTAGACTCAAATCAGAAAAGAAATGGAAAAAGAAAAAGAGAAAACGGGAAAAAACCGGCCAGTGGGCCGAAACCCGCCAGCCGGCCCAATTTCCCCCCGCGCCAGCCCGCAGCCGCGCGCCGCGCTATCCCTCACAGACAGGTGGGACCCACCTGTCATCCCTAACCCCGCGACCCCGGACTCTCCCGCGCGCGCGCGATCTTAACCGATCGGAATACCGCGTCCCTCAGCCCGAATTCTGGTCCCAGAAGAATCAAACTCGATCACAACTGACCCACCGCCCTCCCCCGGCTATAAAAACCCCAGCCCCGATCGGTTTTCCCACGCGATCGCCGATTTTTACTCCGGTGAGCACCGAGACTTCGCCGGTGAATTCTGGCCGATCTAAGCACGGAAACTCTGATCTAACGCGCTGGTCTTGATCCACCGCCTCCGGGGAGCTTTGCAGGTGCAGAAAACTCGGAGAAATACGGTGTAAACACAGCACCGACGAGCTTCGTCGTGGTATTGCCTCGGACCTCGCCGCCGATCACTTTCCAGGACCCCCGAGCTCGAGAAAACCCCCGAGGTGAGATCCCTGACCTCCCCTCTACCGATCTATGTAATAAGATCACAGTTCTAGGCAGAATTCTCGCGGATCCGAAACTTTCCGGCGAGATCGCCGCTTCCCGCCGCCGTGCGCCGCCGGCAGCGCCACCCGCGTTCGATCAGAGCGACGTGGCCGCTTGTGCGCCGTTTATTTTAAATCGCACGGTAGACTTTAAAACCCCGCGTACCGGTTCGATGTTATAATCTCAGCCGTCGGTTTAAAATCGGACGGTCCACGTCAGCCCCGCGTTATAAAGACTGGAATTCTTACGTGCTACCCCCTGGGGTTCTCGGGAAATAAGAGCTAGCCCCGGAAACTTCTGATCTAGCCCCTGGAACTCCAGAAAATCATGTAAATTCATTTAAAAATCAGTTTTAGCCCCTGGACTTAATAAAAATTAGGAAAAACACCTCTGATATGTGTAGCTAGACCCCTGGAAATTATGAAAATAATATTATAGACCCTGTAATGAGGTGAATTCATTATTTTAGCCCTGTTTAGTATTTAATTTAGAAAATTTAATATGTAACTAGTGTTTAAAAATTAAAAAGTGGGACAAACATAATTGTCAAAATTAATTAAAAGCTTTCTCAGTACTTAGAAAACTTTGGAGTGAGATAAAAATATATTTTGGGCTGAAATGAATCTGTTTCATTTATTAATCACATTATTTAGTATAGGGACACATTTTTAAGTAAAGAATAGCTATAGAAAAATAGGGAAAATAATTATGAAATAGTTTACATCAGAGGCCAAGGTCAAAATATGTTATTCAATTATTTAGGACCAAAACCTATACTGTTTAGATGATGTGTATTACTAATTTCATAATAAAATACACAATTATGCATAGGAATATAAATCTGAAAATATAGCAACTAGTAAATGATAAATGGAGTTTTTAAAATTCAAAGAGTTCAGTTTAGGGTTGATAGAAATTATGAAGGCACATATGGAGAAGAAAAGTACTTTTCTTACATACTTGGTAGTTTAATATAAGGAATTTATTTAAAACTGAAACACACACATATATATATATATAGTATGTAAGTATAAATATGAACACCAAAGTAGGAATCATATACATATAAATAAAAGTGTATGCAAGCCACAGATCAACACACAAAGTAACCACAACACATATAATGGTGAATGAATTTCATAAATATGAATGTGTGGTTTGTATGAAGTAAGAAGTGTGAACTATGTCTTATGATTGTTGTTTTTCTTTTGCTATGTGTGATGGTATGAAGTAGAACCTGTTCAAGAGCAAGTTATTCCTTTCCAAGATCAGGACTACCCATTTCAAGAGCAGCAAGAAGGAGGCAAGTGTCCTTGACCACTTTGATCCTATGCTAGGATGTGTAGATAGAATTATTTGCATTGTCAAATGAAATATGAAACCCATGCTAGGAAGTTTCCCTAGAATTGCATTACCTTGTTTCCTTGTAGCTTGGGTTGGGATTTATTTTGTCATGTCATTTATTTACATGCATATGCTTAGCCATGCTTAGAATGGGACATTTGGGATATGAGATCATCAGTTTATTTTACCATACTCTTGAATGAGATATTGTGAGTTATGTAGAGGTAGGGATCAAGGCAAGTTGGATGTTTTGGTTGTGTGCTGGGTGCACGAGACTTGGGTTTGTGTTTAGTACTTGCCTGGATCCTAAGGACCGGTTCATGGAGCATGTAACCTGGCTTTACAGTGCCAACCACATGCTGAGATGGGGCAGCTTGGCCAATTAATTAGGTGTATCCCCGGCGTAGTATGGGTGTGTTGGATGGTGCGGGGAGTAGGTGTCAGCTGGACTACCATATGAACCACAAGGCTCAAGAGGGGGCCACTGCAGCGGGGTTGGAGCCTCTTGTATGCTGTTAGGGGTGAAACCTCAGTGGGCCCACGCTCGTCGGGAATCCCTTTGTAAAGGCTTCGTAGTGATCTCCTGGCTGCACACCTGGGAAGTGTGAATGTGGATCGTAGCCACTGGCATAATGGAGGTTCCTTAGTCCACCCGGCAACGGGGGATGAAATCACTACATGTGGGTACAGTGGTAAAAACTCTGCAGAGTCAAAACTGTCTTGACAGCCGTGCTCATGGTTAAGAGCGGCCTGGACTTATTCATGATTAGAGGATTGATGGTTTTGGAAGTTGAGCGGGGAGCTTAACATTGGAAATGATGTTACGGTTATTGGATTATGATGATGGGATGGGAGATTGGGACCATTTCACCTGTGTAGTAATGTAGGTGCTTAATAAGCTAAGGTGATAGGTATTAATTGCGTAGTGCTTTAACCATGAGTTCAACCTCTCCTTGTTCTAGCCATGCATGATATAATTTTCCCACACTTGCTGAGTACCATTGGTACTCAACCTTGCATATTTGTTGGTTTATATTGCTGCTCTGGTCAAGATAATGAGGTGGTGTATAATGACCAAGATTTTGGACCCGAGGAAGGTTTTTAGGTTCATGAAGACCCCCGGGCAACGCCTGTGATAGAGCCCTCAAGAATAATTTTCCGCTGCTAGTTTATTTACTTGTGATGAACTTATTACTGTCCATCGAGACATTTACTATGTAAGACTTACTTATATTCGACACCTGGCTTGTAATAAATGATGCTTCACTATTTGTCATCACATGTATGAGAAAATGATCCTGGCATACATGTGATATTCACTTGGTTGTTCTTCGGAAAAACCGGGTGTGACATTATTCTTGTGGTTTCTAGCATTGTGCTTTTCACCATTAGAGTATCCAATGCCATATTTGACATTAGGAGGTCTTGTGACCGAGTATGCACTGCGTGCATACTTGATCTTCTCCTTGTCAAATATGCCACTTTGAGAAGATTGCTTGTTCTTTGTCAAGTTTGGCTTTTTCTTCATGTTAGTGTCATTTTTGGCATAAGTACAAGTAATGCTAGTTTTAGACTTTGTGTGTTGAGAATGTGATCTAGTAGTTGATGAGGAACCATTTTGCTTGAGTGACTCAACTTGTCCCTC
The DNA here is from genome assembly GCA_030760725.1 of Neostapfia colusana. Lineage (NCBI taxonomy): Eukaryota > Viridiplantae > Streptophyta > Magnoliopsida > Poales > Poaceae > Neostapfia > Neostapfia colusana. The sequence goes on along the minus strand of JASWHV010000002.1, from coordinate 38,653,151 downwards.
AAGGATCTTGTTAACTTTGGTTAAGTTAGCAAGTTCATCCTTGATGGTGGTGTTTGAGTCTTTTAGCTTCAAGCATGCTTCCTTGCTTGAAGCTAATTCAAGCTCTAGTGATTTATTTTGTTCCTTTTCAAATTCAAGAAGCTTTTCAATCTCAAGATATTCCTCCTTTTGGGAGATGATCATATCTTATTGACAATTGACTAGCTTCTCCATATCAACAAGCATATCAAGTAGAAATTTCATTTTAGCAGCTTTCTTTTTGTCTAAACCCCTAAGTATATATTCATCTTCATCACTGCTATCATCCTCACTAGAATTATCACTATCACTAGTAAAAGAATGCGAGAAGGAAGATTTAGTCGGTACCTTTCGTTTACCTTCCTTTGCCATTAGAAAGGTGTTGTCGGTGTCCTTCCATGCGCCCATGGTTGGGAAGAGAGTGGATTTCTTGGTAGTCTTCTTTATGGCTATGGTGGCCATCTACTCTTCTTCTTCAGATGAAGATTCATCATTGGAGTCCCACTTCTTCCCTAGATGCGCTTGGCCATATTGCTTCTTCTTCTTGAACATTTTCTTTGGTTGAGACTTGTTATCCTTTGCCTTCTTCTTGTTTTCATCAGGTGGACAATCTACTATGAAGTGATCGTATCCTTCGCAGTTATAGCACACCCATATCATCTTGGGTCTTTGTTTGTCCCTTTGTCTTCCTTCATTTGAGTTGTTGCCCTTTCTTCTTCTAATCATTTTCATGAACTTCTTCATGAACAAGATCATGTCTTTTTCATCGATATCACTGCTTTCATCGTCGCTGTCATCTTCTCCATAAGCTTCTTGAGCTTCCTTTGATAAGGGTTTACAAGTTGACTTCAAAGCGACTCCTTTCTTCTTTGCCGAGGTGAGATCGGGAATTTCCATAACATGCTTGGCTTGTTTCTCCATCATCTTAAAGTTGATGATCTTGCCAAGAAGATCGTCTGGGGTCATTTTTCGGTACCAGGGGCTTTCTCTGATCATAGAGCAAAGGGTTACGTTGCGAGGCATGAATGCTCTGAGAATCAACTTCACAACCTCATGATCATTCCACTTCTTGCTGCCATAAGCTCGGACTTTGTTGATAAGATTCTTTAGTCGATTGTACATATCTTGTGGTAATTCATCTTCTTCTATCGCGAATCTTCCCAATTCACCTTCAATCATTTCTGTCTTGGCTTCGCGTACGTGACGATCACCTTCATGTGCAGTTTGTAGTGTGTCCCATATCTCCTTGGCAATTTCGAGCCCATCCACCTTGGTGAACTCGTCTCGGCTTAGTGATGTCGTGATCACAGTTGCAGCTTGAGCATTTCGATGAATGGCTTGTTCTTGGTTTGGGGTCAGCTCTTCATCATCATTCCGGATATCTATCCCTGTACACACTATATGCCACAAACTCGGATTAAGAGATATGAGATGCATTTTCATGTTTTGTCTCCACATTGAATAATCATTTCAATCAAACACTACAGGAAAACCGATCATTGACGACGGCCAAATTTATTGACGACGGGCCGTCGTCTTTAATATTATTGACGATGGCTTTGTCTAGCTGTCGTCAATAACATAGTTATTGACGACGGCTAGACTAGCACCGTCGTCAATAAATTATTGACGACGGGGCCATCGTCTTTAACTTAGTCCTGGCCCACCCGAGGAGTTATTGACGACGGTGACCTAGGACCGTCGTCAACAAGGTCCTTATAGACGACGGTTTCCTAGCACCGTCGTCAATAACGGGATATATAACCCGTACGCGAGCCGGGAGGCGGCCAGTGCCGCCTCCCGACTCGATCGCGCCGGCCGTCCCCGTCGGCCGTCCCCGTCGCCGCCGCCCGTCTCCGGCCTGAGGTAAGTCCCCCTCCCCCTCCGGCCTCTTTCCTCGCCCCCCGCTTTCCTCGCCCCCCGGCCGCACCGCCGGCCACCGGATGGCCCGCCTCTCCGGCGCCTCCCCCGTCCCCCTCCGGCCTGGCCACTCCCCCTCCGGCCCGTCCCCTCCCCCTCCGGCCCGTACTAGCTAGATTAAAGTGTTTAGAAGGAGCCAAGTCTTTACCAAAAAAAGTGCATGTCTGGAAATGTAATCAAAGAGCGAGAGATCATGTTCGGGACTTGGATTAAAGTGTTTAGAAGGGGACACAGATAGTTGATATGGTTCCACTTTTCGGAGATCCGTACCAAGCACATCGTAGTTGCTTCCCCACAAAATAATCAGCTGATTTGCCATTGTTATCGAGCAAGGCTGTACCCTGGCCTGCCGCTAGAAGCTATACTCTCAGTACATCTTCTTGTCTCGGTTCATAATCTATTCTTAGTATAGGGCTAGCTGGAAATTAGGCAGGATGAATAATAGATCGGTGTCGATAGCTTGCTAGACATGCACAAAAAATATTCTGCCAAGTTATAGAATTTAGAATCTAGGCAAAGAGATGCTGCTTTGGAGGCATTTGGACAAAGGGTAGTGGAGACGCATGCCGTCTTTTCACCCCCCCTTCGAATATGCAAATCTTCTTTGCGGTTATACCTTATATTATCAACATGATTCTTATTGAGACTATGTAATAAACAGTTCGAAGAAATTCCTGAACTGTTCTAAGCTACTAAATGGTGCATCAAATGTACCATTAGCTACATGAACATAAAATGTTATAAGTGACCGAAAAAATATTGCTGCCTATCTTTTATCCTTTTCATGGGAACAACGCTCACAGCCCGAATTTTGAAACCAAACAAAAATCAGTCGAAACAAAAATTTTTAGATAATCTTGGGCAGTGTTCCAAAAGGCCCTAGGCGCTAGGCGGGCGGTGACCCTCCGCCTAGAGCCTAGGCATGCCTAGGCGTTATGTACTGTAGTAGTGATATATTCTAAAAAATTTCAAAAATACAGAAGTATATACATATTTATCCTATAATGGGCCAATTTTTCATAGCCCACTTCAGCTCTCCTCTCTATTTCTCTCTCTCCCGCGCAGCACCCAGCCATTCCATGGGCCACAGTCATTTAATTTGATACAATAGAAGTTCAATAATACGTCAAAATGCATTCCTTTGTTTTCATTGAAATAAATCCATGTTTTTTGTAAGTTTGAATTTCATACATATTGAATTTCTATGTATCCAGCAGTTTCAGTTTCTCATCTTCACTCAGATTTCTGGGTTTTTGTATGGCCCATTAGCTCAGTCAGCCCATGTGGCCCATCTCTTTTTTTCTCTTCCTCTTCAACCCTAACCAAGCAAACACCTGAGCCACTCACCGATACCTTTCTAAATATCCTCCTCCACTCAGGCAGCGCTGCGGCACGGCGCTGAATCAGGTGGCTGCAGCGTGGGATCCTGCAGCAGCGGCACCAAATCAGGCGATTCGGCACCGGATCCGGCGGCGGCGCGCTGAATTTTTTGGACTCGACACGGTGGCGCGAGATTTGGCAGCGGCGGCGAGAAGGAATCAATGGGGTGCGGTGTTGTGCTTCACCACCGCCTGTGCCCCTCTGGGGATCCCGCCCCCCCCCCCCCCCCCGCGCCGGGCTCCAGGATCCCGCTCCCCACATCCTGGCACTCCTCCTCCTTCCCAGATGGCCAGCGAGCGCCCCCCTCCCCCGGCGTGCCTCGTGAGCGCCCACCCCCTGAGGCGAGGCGGGAGGCCAGCGCCCCGCGCTGAAGCGCGCTTAGGCATCCAGTCGGTGACGGGGGGATGCCGGGGCGGCTCGCCTCGCCTGGCCGAGCGTCGCCGATGCAGGCGCCGCCTCCGCCCACCGCCGTCGCTGCAAGGCGCCGCTGGCCCCTCGCGCTGCCACCGCCGATGACTCACGCTGGCGATTCCTTGCGCCGCCACGCCCCGCCCTGCCGCCGCGCACCACCGTCCCGCGCCCTGCCCCACCGTGCACCGCCATCCCGCGCCCCGCCCTGCCGCAGCCGCTGTCGTCCCGCCCCAAGACCCGCCCGGCCGCCCCTGGTCGCGCCGAACCCCGGCCGCGCCTCGGCCGCCGCCGCTCGCCGCGCCCCGCCCCGAGCGCCGCCCTGCTGTGCCGCCCGGCCCCGCCCCAAGCCCCGCCCTGCCGCGCCGCCCGACCTTAATTGATTAATTGTTTAATTAGTATTGTAATTGATTATTTTTTAAATAATACTTTGATTGATTGTGTGATTAGTTACTATATGTAAATAAATGGGTTTCGGCCCGGTCCGGCCTGACACGACCCATTAGGGTCTGTCGCGGCCCATTTATTGGTAATGTATTAGTCGAGACAGGCACAGAGGACGGCAAGCTCCCGCGCTTGGACGGTGGGCCCCGACGGTGCGGTTTCTTCTTTGACCCACTTACGACGGGGCATAACGTACGATGGCTAACCCTAGGCGTCGTAAGATAATGGCAGGCCCCAACGGGGCATAACTTAGGACGGCTGACCCACTTCTTTGTCTCTCGTTCATTTCTTCTCTCTCGTTCTTTCCTCTCTCTCTTTTAAATGACTGAAAATGAAAGATTGACGTAAACCTATACAACATGTGTCACCCATTTCGAACTGGCCCGTCTCACATGTGTTACGCATGTGAGGCGTGTACGTTCGGAATTGTCCCTTTTTGGACAGCCTGGGAGTGACCGAGGTGGCGTGGCATGTGATGAGACACGGGTTTAGATCTAGACGAGATTTCAACGGCATAACCCTGTTGTTCTCTGCTGCACCATTTTCGGGCGTGCAGTGGAGAACAGCGGGGTTATGCTGCCGAAATTTCGTTCGGATCCATACCACGCATCTCGTCATGAGCACGTTCCGCTCGATCACTCTTGGGTGGGTTTAGGACCTATCCTTTCCAATAGATGTAGGGCCGTGACATAAATAAATTATAAAGTAACTATAATTTCCTTGACATTAAACTGCAGATTCAAACATGGGTGAGGATCGTAGTTGGATGTATACTGGTTGGAAGAACAGTTCTGGTGGTCACTCGGATGAGTAGTTCGCAAAGACAGATGCTTTTGTAGATCGAGCTTTTTCATTGTCAAAGATTGATAAGGTGCGGTGCCCATGTACGAAATGTCAAGGTGCGAAGTGTTGGGACAAAGTGAATTTGGCATTTCTCTTATGTCGATACGGTTTCATGCAAGATTATGAGGTGTGGACCTTTCACGGTGAGACATCTTCTCAACCCTTACAAGTTTCAGATTAGGATGACAACACGGGGGTCGATACGATGGACGAGATGCTTGATGCCATAAATCCTGAATTGATGGAGGATCCTCCTCCAACGGAGGTTGAAGCGTTTTTCACGCTTCTCAAAGCTTCAGAAGAGCCGTTGCATGAACACACCGATGTGACGCTCCTTACTTTCATGACTAGATTTATGGCCATTAAGTCTAAGTATTTCTTCTCCAATAACTGCTACAACGATCTTATCAAATTGATCAGCGATATCCTTCCACAACCACATAAAGTGCCTAAAGATATGTATCAGTCTAAGAAGTTGATTTCTGGTCTAGGTATGAAATATGAGAAGATTGATATGTGTCTAGACAATTGCATGCTTTTTTGGAGAGAGCATGCCAAGGAGAACAAGTGCTTAAAATGTGGTAAAGCGAGATTTGTTGAAGTTGTTAATGACAACGGTTCAAAAGTAATGACTCAAGTCGCACAGAAGCAGCTTCGCTACTTGCCTGTCACACCTAGGTTCAAGCGTTTGTTTCTATCTAAAAAAAACAGCTAGACACATGAGGTGGCATAAAGAAGGTGTACGTGAGAACAACAGCATGATGGTGCACCCGTCGGACGGTGAGGCATGGAAGGCGCTTGACCACTTCGATCTAGATTTCGCCAATGACGCGAGAAATATTCGCTTTGGGTTGGCGACAGATGGCTTCTCACCGTTTAGTACAAACGCCACACCATACTCTTGTTGGCCCGTGTCCGCTATTCCGTACAACTTACCACCATCGCTTTGTATGAAGTATGAGTTCATGTTCCTATGCCTTATTGTACCTGGACCGGATCATCCTGGTTCACGACTGAACGTGATGATGCACCCATTGATTGAAGAGTTCAAAATGTTATGGACAGGAGTCGAAGCGTACGACTGTTATAGAAAACAGAAATTCAACCTTCGAGCTACGTACTTGTGGTCTGTTCATGATTTTCCAGCTTACGGCATGTTTTCTGGCTGGAGCACTCATGGTCGATTGACATGTCCAATATGTGCTTCGGACACGGATTGTTTTCGTCTAAGTCATGGTGGCAAGATATGCTACTATGATTGTCATAGACGTTGGTTACCGCCAAATCACGTGTTTAGGCAACAGAGAAATGCCTTCAGGAAGGGTACCATTGTAAAAAAGGGACCACCACAACGTCTGAACGGGTCGGAAATTGTTAAACAGCTCAACAATCTAGTGCCAGATGAAGGTCGTCCTGGATATTTTGTTGGTTACGGAGAGGATCACAATTGGACTCATATATGTGCACTATGGGAGTTACCGTATATGAAGTCTATAATTCTAATGCATAACATTGATGTCATGCACCAGGAACGTAACATGGGCGAATGCATCATAAGCACGTGCTTGGATATGACGGGGAAAACAAAAGACAATATAAAAGCTCGGAAGGATTTGACAGAGGTTTGTAACCGACCAAGTATTGAGCTCTCCGAAGCTGGTGGCAAACCACGAGCTTCTTTCTGCCTTCGACCAAAAGAAAAGAAAGAAGTCTTCAAGTGGTTAAAACAGTTGAAGTTCCCAGACGGTTATGCTGCTAGCCTGAGAAGAGCCGTTAATGTTAAGACTGGAAATCTTACTGGTTTGAAGAGCCATGATTATCACATAATCATGGAAAGACTTCTACCGGTTATGTTTCGAGGCTATATTGACTATGAGGTATGGAAGGTGTTAGCCGAGCTTAGCTATTTTTATAGACAGCTTTGTGCTAAAGAAATCAAAAGGGAGATGATGGAGAAGTTGGAAAAAGAGATACCCGTGCTTTTATGTAAGATGGAAAAAGTATTTCCTCCAGGGTTCTTCAATCCAATGCAACACCTTCTAATCCATCTTCCATATGAAGCTAAAGTAGGTGGCCCTGTTCAATATAGGTGGATGTACCACATTGAAAGAGCACTCAGATGTCTAAAACCGATGGTTCGTAATAGGGTAAGGGTTGAAGGATGCATCGCCGAAGCATTTACACTTCAGGAGATAGGATACTTTTCAAGTGTCTACTTTGCAGAAGAACACAATGTTAATGCATCGGTGTTACGGTACAATATGGCTGAAGCAACCTCTTGTAGCGAACTCTCACTTTTTCAAACGAGAGGCACCACTGTTGGTAGTGGCACGAGCTATGATGCTTCAGCAGATGAAAAGACAGCTGCTTTGTTATACATGTACGCAAACATAGATGGGATGGACAATTTTTTTCAGTAAGTGGTTGTTCAACATCTATACTAATTTGCATGGTGTGTTATACATCTACACCAATAATTCTGTTTTGTCCTGATTTAGTGAGTTCGATCGACAAAATTGGAAGTCTAAGCAGCAACCTACTAGCAAGCAAATACGAACAATGCGACACTATGGAGTAAATGGAGGACCTAACTTCCAAACGTGGTTTCGAAATCATGTAACATTTTTCTTGTCTTGTTCCTCTTAGTAATTATGTTCATAGCATAAAATAGTCTTCTTACTTCATATGTTGGACAGTGCAAGACACAAGCCGGTGTTCATGAAGATTTGCGACAACTGTCCAATGGATCCATTAAAGTTAAACTCTTTGGTCGATATGATGTCAATGGGTTCCGATTCCGTTCAACTCAATTTGAAGCTCAACGTCCTCTAAGGGCAACATCAAACACCGGAGTTGTGACGAGGGCCGCCGATGCCGAAGGACATGAAACTAATTTCTATGGGATCATAAAAAAATCCTAGAATTTAGTTTTGCCGGGAGTAAAGACCTTAAAGTAGTCTTCTTTGACTGTGATTGGTTTGATAATAACAATGGAACTCGACAAAACCAATTTGGCATGGTAGAAGTCAAACACAAGGACCGACTACGAGGCTACGACACCTTTGTCCTTGCACACCAAGTCGAACAAGTGTACTATCTACAATATCCATACGAAAAACTTAGTTCATGGTGGGTTGTACAAATGGTGAATCCTCGTGAGCGGTTATATACACCGGACAATACTGGTTACATTGATGAGGCAGATGTTGTTTACCAAGCAGAAGAGTTGCCGGATTCTTTTGTCGTTGAGCCTGGTCTACGACTCGATGAATTAGTTGGAGATGCACAAGATGTACAAACTCATAATGTGAAAAAACGAAAACAGCGAACAACCATGACAAAAGATCGATGGTCCGGTTTACGAAGTAGAGTACATGATCGTGATACTGATGAATTTTGAAATTGAGTACAAGTATCGTTTCTTTCATCTCTTCTTTCGTCTTCTATATTTTCCTTTAAATTCATTATCAAATTTCCTTTCATCAGGATGTCATCGAGCAGTAGACGACGGGGGACGCAGGGCTTTCTGCCCCCGAGAGCAGACTCCATTTTCTAGGGCTGTCAGTCTAGCAATGGTAGACTGTCTCAGCTGTTGGGCCTCGACAGAGGCCAGGGGTCACGAGAGCGGTCACGACAGCTAAAGAATATTAAATTACATATATTATATAAATAACTTTCTTAAATCTATATTACCAATCTTCAAATTTTTAGGACGACTCTACGTCTGAGGAGACAGAGGCCAGGCGTCCTCTTCAGACACCACAGGTTTCGGAGCCTGTTACAGATCCTGCTTCGGATCCTCTTCAGGTTCCGGCACCGCAGGATTCAGACCCTGCTTCAGAGCCTTCCACAGATCCTGATGTGGAGCCGGCTGCACAGCGGCGTTACAGGAGGAGCCACTACGTGGCTCCTCCTCCGGTTCCTGCACGGCCAGAAGATCGGGTCGTTATTCGTCCGGTTGGCGATAGGTAAGTAAATCTATAACAAATCAATTTAGATATTTTAACACTTATATATGTACTAATTGAGAATCGTGTATTAGGTCTTGGGCCGATGACTCGTTCACGGGTCAAGGACGCCACCGCCAGGTCAACGCTATCCTGGGCCAGCTCATCCGTTGTCACTACCCCGGTCTAGTGAACGGACGGGCTGCTACGTCTTGGGACGATTACGCTACGGCCCAGGACATTACCTACGGCAACCACCAGGAGCATGTGTGGCATGAATTCATGGTAAGTAAATCATCGATTCGTTAAATGCGAACCTATTATATGTTAAATACATTAACTTGTATATTTCTACTTGTAGAAATATTACCGTTTGGAGGACGAGGCCCAGCTGGATCACGCTCGCCTGGTCTTCAACAACAACGCTAGGAAGCTCCTGACGCAGTCGATTTCAACGGCTCGCATTCAGGCTACGAAGGCGTACTATAAGTTGCATCCGAACGAGGGTGAGCCAGGGCAGTTTAGGGACGTGGCGGACAAGTACTTGACGGAGGCACAGTACGTAGAGGTAAATTCTTTATTTTACTTTGTTTCATTATCCAATTTTCATCAATGTTTTCATCCAACAACAAATGTGTGCAGGTCAGCGTACCGTGGCTTGAGTCCTGTCCGGACGCCTACAGTTCCCTGTGTGCTCGTTGGGCGAGCCAGGGCTTCCAAGGCGTGTCGATGACCCGCCGATAGAGTTGAGGGACGGACGCGAAACACCGTCTTGGCGGGGACGGCTACATACGCCTTGCTAAACGGATGGTAAGTGATACTCGAATTATATTCTAGTTAATTTCTATCGCTATCATTGTGCTAACACGTATCGATAGGAGCGCGAGATCGGTCAGGAGCCGACCGCTATCCAGGTGTGGAGGAGGGGTCACATGGGAAGTGACCCCTCGCAGCCTGATCTCAGACAGCGACAGAGACGTTGGTGAGTTCTTTAGTTGACTTAATTGTATTATCTTTAAAACTTCTGATGACTTTAATTTTCTGTATTTTAAGGAAAAGTATGGGGAGGAGGTGCGGAGGCTTCGAGGCGACGATTACGATTGGCAGAACTCGCCGATCGTACCTGAAGCCGCCTATGCAAGCGGTGGCGGTAAACCTCACGGCCGGTGAGTTCTGTTGTTTTTCATTTACTTTCATTAACTTCGAGACACGAAACTTTAATACTCTTACTTCGTTGTGTAGGTTGGCCATCTTCGATGGAGTAGTAGACTCGAGGGAGGCGCGGTCTTACTCAAGGGCCTCTTCATCGCAGGGTGGATCCAGCAGGCGTGGCAGCCGTGATCTGGAGCTCCAGAGTGTCCAAGAGGAGCTCCAGAGGACGCAGGAAGCGTTGAGGCTCGCGAACGAGAGGCAGACAGCCGAGCTCTGGGCTAGGGACGAGTATCAACACTCGTACATGCTACAGCTGCAAGCTGCCATGCAGGTAAGTTCAGATCATTGTACTCAATGTTTCTAATATATAAATGACATGTATAATAATTTACTTCATATTTGCAGGCTATGGCCACAGGACAGCCCGTTGTCTTTCCTCAGTGGGCGCCGCCACCGATACAGCTACCACAGGGGCCGACGTCAGGAGCACAGGTACAAAATTTCTCATAATAGCTGCAACTAGTTAAATTTGCTCAAATTTAGTTGAATTTGATCAAACTTACTTAAACTTAGAGAAAACTAGTTAAACATCCTCAAACTGAGTAGAATATGGTACAACTTACTCAACTATAGTCAAATATGACCAAACTTACTCAAACATAGCCAAAACTATTTGAACTAGCTCAAACACAAACACTACTAGTCCATACTTCTCAAACTTAGTAAAATATGAGCAAACTTACTCAAACATAGCCAAATCTAGCTAACTTGCTCAATTTTAACTTGTAATGAGTTTATTTAATCATATACACATTTGTGAACTTCTAATTTGTCTAACTATACATGTACATCATAGGGATCGGCGACGCGGGCTCAGGAAACTCCATTCCCTCAGCAACCAGCGTTTGGACGAGCGCACGACGACTTCCTGGACTCCGGTGGCAGCGGTCGGGGTAGCGTAGGGTAGTGTGGCGTGCGTATAGTGTTTTTATGCAATTCTGTGATGTATATTTTGATTGCCTGTGATCTGGCAATCGAGCCAGGGCTGACCTCGAAGCCAGGGCAGGATTTTCTGTTTTTTTAAAAAAAAAATTGGAAAGCTTATTGACAACGGTTTCTGGTACTTGGCCGTCGTCAATAAGCCATTAGTATTGACGACGGCCAGGTACCAGAAACTGTCGTCAATAAGCAATTGTTATTGACGACGGCCTAGTGTAAACCGTCGTCAATAAGCCACGGTTACTGACGACGGTTGAAATTCTGGCCGTCGTCAATAAGCTTTCTGGCCGTCGTCAATAAACTTATTGACGACAACCTGATTTAGCTGTCGTCAATAAGCCATTGTTATTGACAACGGCCAGGTACCAGAAACCGTCTTCAATAAGCCATCGTAACTGACGACGGTTCCTATCATAGCTGTCGTCAATAAGTTTATTGACGACAACTAGATTTAGCTGTTGTCAATAAGGTTATTGACGACGGTTACCGTCGTCAATAAATTTATTGACGACTAATAATTGACGACAGCCGAAAACCGTCGTCTATAAAGTTTTACCGTCGTCAATAACTTATTGACGACGGTAGTGTCCTTATTGACGACGGTTTCCGGCCGTCGTCTATTGTCCGGATTCCTGTAGTGAAAGTAAGGTGCTTTCCCTAGGGGAATTGATAAGTAATGATTATTGTTAGAATTCAAACGCTCATAATCAAAAGGATATCGGGAGTAGTCTGTGTGACTACCCCCTTTCTTCTTCTTTTCATCATCGGTGTCCTTCTTCCCTTTTGGGGAGATTGCCTTCTTCCATAGAAGAGCCTTGAGTTGGAGCACCTCCTCATCATCGTCCTCACTGTCTTGAATGGTGTCGAGTAGCTTCTTTATCTTTTGAGTCCTTTCATCATTTCTCTTTTCGTCGTCCTTGACGTCCATATCGTCTCTTCGAGCGGTGAGTCTCTTTTGAAGAGTTTGGCTCTGATACCAATTGAATGTAGCCTAGAGGGGGGGTGAATAGGCTTTTCGACGCTATGTTGAAACCTGAAACACTTAGTAGTCTATCAAATACAGGGAAATCGGACTAGTCCGGTAGAGTGCGGACAAGTCCATTTTCTAAACAGGGAAAAATTGGACTAGTCCGGTACTGAGCAGACTAGTCCGGTATGCGTGGACTAGGGAGATCAAGGTTGATCAATGTTCACTTTTAATACTCTATGCAGCGGAAATTAATCGTTAGTTTGGGTGTATTGCGATAGTGACACAATGAATAACAGGAAACAACTTTGATTTTAATAGTTGAATGTGAGTTTCAAAGGATAGATTAAACACTAGAATATGACGAACAATTAATGCACAAGAGTAGGAGACAAGTATTTATCCCGAGGTTCGATTCCATGAAGGCAATCTACGTCCCCGTTGAGGAGTCCACTAAGGACTGGGTCTTCTCCAACCCTACCCTCGTCGAATCGCCACAAATGCCGATTCTCTTCCACTAATCACAAAGGGCAATAAAATTGTTCAATGGGCCTTCTCACAAGTTGAGGGCTCCCGAAGAATTACAACGAATGAATGAACACGACTCAACACACTCAACAAATGAACAATTAACAACGAAAAGTGTGCGAGAGATCAAACCCAAGAGCTCGAGAGGTGTAGAACTAGTCTCTCCTTTGATCAATTGCCAATTCACAAGAATTGATCCTTCTTGGGTTAGAATGTATGGAGAGAGGTGAATTTTGGGCTCTTGGGAGGTGTGATGGAGCAGGGGGGTTAAAAGTTGTGTTGGTGTGGCCGTACTCCTCTTTTTATAGTAGGGTTTCCAATGGAAACGTTAGGGTTTGCGATGTCCGAACTAGTCCGTGGTTGACTCCGGACTAGTCCGGTATGCGGTGTTTAGAAAACTCTAAGTGTCGTGAGATATCGGACTAGTCCGTGATATTGCGGACTAGTCCGTTTTCTGTCCGGGGACAAAATCGGACTTGTCCGGATGATATCGGACTAGTCCGTTTTCTAGTCAGAACGAAAATCGGACTAGTCCGGCTGATATCGGACTAGTCCGGACGTGTTGAAATTGTGCAGTTAGTTTGATTTCTTTCTCTTGAGCTCTTGGGGTGTGTTTCTCCAACACACTCTATACTAAGTGATCTATTCTTTTCAGTTCTTGAGCTCTTATAAATTTGGATCCTCCTTCTCCTTTCTTTTTGCGCTTTCTTCTTAATTTCTTTGAGAACCTGCGCTCATTCTCAACAACATTGTTAGGGTCTCAATTGTTTGTCATAAATCAACCAAAACCCAGAAGGGGTGCCTAGATGCACTATCACAAACGATACGGGAGAACTTGAAGGCTGCTCAGTCACGACAGAAGGGCTACGCGGACAATAGTCGAAGAAAGTTGACTTTTGATGTAGGAGACTTCGTATACCTTAAGGTATCGCCTATCCAAGGCCGACGACGTTTCAACGTCAAAGGCAAGCTAGCACCTCGCTATATCGGGCTGTATAAGATTTTGGGCAAGCGAGGGGAAGTAGCCTATCAACTAAAGCTCCCAATGCACCTCTCCGACGTGCATGACGTGTTCCACGTATCCCAGCTCAAGAAGTGCTTGAGAGTTGACGAAGAACAAGTACCGATGGATGAACTTGAGCTTCAAGAGGATCTAACCTATGTAGAGCACCCTGTCCAAATTTTGGGGTTGAAAGAAAGGGTCATGAGGAACAAAGTGAATCGATGGTGCAAGGTACAGTGGAGACATCACACGGAAGCCGAAGCTACATGGGAGTGTGAGGAAGACCTCAAGGCAGAATTCCCTCAACTATTCTCCACTCTATCGAATCTCGAGGGCGAGATTCAATTTAAGGGGGGTAGGTTTGTAATACCCTCAATTTTCGTAATCACGCATGCATTCATATTTCATGTAGAGAAACATTTTAAAATAAGTAGAAACAGAGAAGGAATAAAAAAGATAGCTAAAGAGAGCCAGTTCCAGTTCGCCGAGGAGCACTGTAGACACTTCCCGCGGCGTGCTGGCCATGTGGTGTGTTTGGAGCTCATCCCTGCATAGAGGGAGAGGTCTCGCACCGCCAGACACATGGCAGGCTCAGAGCTAGCCTCTGTGGAAGGGGCAAGGTCCGACCCACAGGACGCGTGTTGCCTCCGGGGCTTGTCTGTGCGGAGAAGTGAAGTCCAACCCCGCAGGACACGTGTCGCCACCGCAGCTAGTCGCTGCGGCGAAGTAAGGCCCAACCCGCGGGACACGTGCCGCTCTCAGAACTCACTTCCGAGAGGTCCGACACTGTGGGACACGTGTCGCTCTCGGAGCTAACCTCCGAGAGGTCCGGTCCTATTGGATACGTGTCACCTTCGGAGCTCGCCTCCGGGAGGTCCGACACTACCTGACACGTGTCACCTCCGGAGCTCATCTCTGGGAGGTCCGACGCTGATGGACACATGTCGACCTCAGAGCTCACCTCTGGGAGGTCAGTCGCTATTTGACACGTGTCGACCTCGGAGCTCGTCTCTGAGGAGAAAGGAAGATTCGGTGCTGCTTGACACGTGGCACTCCCGGAGCTCACCTTCGAAGAGAGGGGAGGTCCGGCACTGACACGTGGCGTTCACGGAGCTCGCCTCTGAAGGAGAGGGAGGTCCCGCCCGCCAGGACATGTGGCGCATGCGGAGCTCACCTCTGAGGAGAGGGGAGGTCCCGCCCGCCTGACACGCGGTACAACCAGAGCCCGCCTCTGCGGAAAAGGGAGGCCTGGCCTCTGCTGGACACGTGGAGCCCCCGGAGCTTATCACCGTGGAGGTGACGAGATCTTAAGCGGTTTTGCCCTGTGCACGAGCGCCCGATACAGAAGAAACCGATATGATTTCTTCCACGATTGATACCGCACCAAATCTATTGAAGATAAGTTGTTAAGATTCAAAAACAAATTGAATAGGACTCTTATTTGAAATCCAATCAGATTAGGACTCTTCTTTTCCCAGTTATAAATAGAACCCTAAACACCCCTTGGTCGTACCATCTATTCCCAAGTCGACGACTTAGAGGCCCTAGCTCCCAACTCGTCGAGTTAATTCCTTTCGTCGGAGTTCAGTCGCTGGAGACCGCCGACGAGCTCGCCGTCACCGGAAGAGAGCGCCGATGATCTGTCTTGCTAGGAGGAAGACACTGAGACCAGGAAGAAGTGAGGTAGGTCTTCGTTACCATCTTACAACCTCATCGCGGTTTTCTTCGCATCTGTTTCTTCGATCCCTTCAAACAGAAGCTTTTTCATGGACAGATCATGTGTTGATCGGTTTGATCTAGATCTTGAGTCCAGATCATCACCACGTCCGCACTTGATCTTTACACCTCTGTTCATCATAAAAACCCATGCAAACCCATGCAAGCCATGCAAAAATATGTACAAACTGAACTCATGTTTTAGAAACTGTTTTGTTTGCGAAAATTGTGTATGCCGAGTCAACTTGATGGGAAACCCTTTTATAGGAGTTTACTAGTTTTGTTAACCACCCTTGTCTCTAGGGAAGTTTATGAGTCGGGTATGGTTGTTTTTCTTTTCTGCTTCGCTAATCTATGTGATATGGGAAGCGATAGATTGTGTCTAGCTACTGTGCACATAATGTTAATGAAAACTTGATGATAATGAACATGAATCAGGGGAGATCTAGGCAAGCTTGGTTCGTGGACGTGGTAGAATGAGATGGTGGTTCATTGCCGTAGATCTAAGGACCGGTTCATGCCAGCACATGCCAGGATAACAGTGCCACCACAAGGCCAAATATGGTGCGGCTTAGCTGACTAATTAGATAAGTTGATAGATTGTTATGGACCGTGGAAGGCGCGGAGAATGGGAGTCGAGAGAGGACTGCCCTGGGAACTGCATGGCACAAGAGGGGTCCCGTAGGTGGGAGAATTGGAGATTCTAGCCTGCTGGTGAAACCTTAGTGAGTCCATACATATAGTAGCCCCTTTGTAAAGGCTATTTTGTGATCTCTTGGCCATACACCGATGGCTGTGTACTGGTATAATGGAGGTTCTACAGTCACCGACGGGTGACGAAATCACAAACTTGTGGGTAAAGTGGTGCAAACTCTGCAGGGTGTAAAACTATCATGATAGCCGAGCTTACGGTCACAAGCGCCTGGCCAACTCACATGATTAGATGGGATGGTATTTTGTTTGGTTATTGGTTTGGTTTGGTTTGGACTTTGGTTTTGGTTTCAGGACTGTTGAGTCTTAGTGATGAGATTGGTTTCATGACTGTTGAGTCATGATAATGAGCTTTGGTCTCGATTATGTGATGGAAATTGAATATGAGATGAAATGGTAATGAATACGAGATGGTATTCATGAGCATAAGAAAAAGTGGAGAAAGATGAACGTCTGATGAGACATGAAAAGAGGTGGAACATGATGGATGCATGTTGATGTTTTAATTGGATAAATGTTGGGATTACATTCACTTAAAGCTAGTTGCAGTTTTATCATGTTTTGTTAAATAAACTTTGCTTTCTGCAAATGAGCCATTTTAATCCTACCTTGCTGTGAGCTACATATCATATTTTCCCGCACTTGCTGAGTACGTCATGTACTCAAACTTGCATTATTACTTCATCATCAGCAACAGGAGAAGAGTACTTCAAAGACCATGTGAAGTACTAGCCACCGTCAACTTGGCTGTGGAGTAGGAGATGGAGCCGCTGCTGCTGTTTAGTTTTGCTTCGGCAATAGCTTAGAAGACTTCCGCTGCTAGAATAAGACTTCCGCTGCTAGAATGAATTAGAGATTCATGAGACATTATAATAAAACCCTATTATTTGTGGTTATATTCTGAATTTAGTTTGTGGATACATGTGTATGTGTGATGAACATCCTGGGCACACATATGCATCAGTCCGGTTCCGGGGTTTCTCAGAATAGGGGCGTCACAGATTTGTATCAGAGCTACCACGTTGACTGTAGGACGCACCCCTAGTCACAGATTGGCATTAGAAGCCATGATGACAGTAGGTCGCAAGCCTAGATAGAATCCACAGATTGGTATTAGAAGCCACGCTGACATAGGATGCAAGCCTAGGCCTAGTCACAGATTGGCATCGGAACCCCTTGACCGTAGGATGCAAGCCTAGGAGAAGTCACAGATTGATCACAGATTGGTATCCTAGGTATCACCCCAATCCACATTGACTATAGGACGAAGTCACAGTTTGGTATCACCCTAAAAACACATAGGACTCCCATTGAATATTCTTGAATAGGAGTTGTGTGAAACTTTTGTGATGATTGCTTGTGATTGTGTGCTTAGTGTGAGTTGTGGGACGTTTCAGCGGTGTCAATATCCACACATAGTAGAGAGTTGTGAGATGCTTCCGCATGTGTCACATCCTCATATAGGTTGATATATAGTTCATACCCTTGATGCATATAGTTGGGGGGAATCCATCTAAACTTCTAACTTCTATTCTATCCAACTCTGTCTCACAGATGGTGAAAGAAAACGCCGGCCGACAAAGGAGGAATGTCCGTGGCAACCAAGAGGATGACCACGTTGAAGTTCCTGAGAATGTCAACCCCGAGGCTGGGGGAAACAACCTTGAAAGTTTGATGGCTATGCAGAATCAGCTCATGCAAACCATGATCCAAACTTTGGGTCAGCTGCAAGCTAACAACAACAACCCCGTTCCTGCACCACCACCACCACTGTCTCCGGCTCACAACCGATTGGGAGAGTTCATGAGGACTCGACCACCCACTTTTGCACAAGCTAATGATCCCATGGAGGCCGATGACTAGTTAAAATCCATGGAGAAGAAGCATGCCATAGTTCAGTGCAATGATCAAGAGAAAGTTCTCTTTTCATTGTACCAACTTATGGGAGCAGCCGCTGACTAGTGGGACGCTCTATGCAACGCTCATGTCAACCAGGAGACTATCCCTTGGACTGAGTTCAAGGGGAGTTTCCGCTCTCATTATGTCCCTGTTGGAGTCATGATGCTCAAAAGGCAAGAATTTGAAGGTCTCCGCCAAGGCAGGAAAAGTGTGAATGAGTACCTCAACAAGCTCATGCAACTATCACGGTATGCCCCCGAAGATGTTAACTTAGACCAACGGAAGCAGTACTTGTTCATGAGAGGGTTGAACAATGAGATCCAGGTTCAGCTCCTCAACAATGACTATGCGAGCTTCCAGAAGCTAGTTGACAAAGATATACTGGTTGAGAGAAAGATCCGAGAGATCGAGCAAGAGGGCAAAATAAATATGCCATACCACCACAAGGGAGCAACGTACGCCCCAGGTACATGCCCCCAGCTGCACCACAGCATGGCTCATCTACTTCCACTTTTCGCCCTCATCAACCATCAAAGCAACATCCCGTTATGCAAGCACCTCGTGTTCTCTTTCCTTCGGTGCCTCGTCGTAACATGGGCACCTATGCACAACACCCCCGCCCCAACGTCCCCGCTGTCTTGGGCAACAAGGCATGCTTTGCATGCGGAGAAACAGGACACTTCGCTAGTCGGTGCCTGAGGAAAGGTCCTAGACAGCCAAGGAATGCGCCCAAGCAGAACCCGTGGCCGAACGGAGGAGCTACGCAAGGTAACCGTGGACATCTGAGCTATGCTCGGGGCAACGTGAACCATGTCTCTGCTGAGGAAGCGCAACAGGCAGAGGACGTCGTGATTGGTATGTTCCTTGCCAACTCCAACCCAGGCACCATTTTATTTGATTCCGGAGCATCGCATTCATTCATATCATCCAAGTATGTTGCCAAGTATAATCTACCCATATCACACTTGAAATATACTATGTTGGTTAATTCTCCCGGTGGAGAGATGAGGACTAATATAGTATGTCCAAGGGTAAACCTTAAAATAAGGGGGGTAGACTTCCTTGCCAACCTTATTATCTTGGATTCCCAGTGGCTCGACATAATACTCGGAATGGATTGGTTAAGAAAGCACAACGGAATAATCCAATGTGCTGAGAGGAGCGTGTAGTTGACAAACGAGCACGGTACTCGTATCGAGTTCAAGTCAGCCCAACCGGCAACCGAGAAGGCAACGTTGAGCTACATTGAAGAAGCAACATTGGATAGCATTCCGGTGGTTCAAGAATTTTCGGACGTGTTCTTGGAAGAACTTCCAGGTATGACACCTGACTGGCACATTGAGTTTTCAATTGACTTGGTACCCGGAACTGCACCTATAGCAAAGAGGCCATATAGGATGCCCGTTAATGAACTACTGGAGCTTAAGAAGCAAATTCAGGAGCAGTTAGAAAAAGGTTTTATACGCCCAAGCTCGTCACCATGGGGAGCCCCCGTGCTCTTCATAGATAAGAAGGATGGGACCCAAAGGATGTGCGTGGAATATAGGTCTCTCAATGAGGTGACGATCAAGAACAAGTACCCTCTGCTCCGTATAGAGGACCTGTTCGCCCAGCTGAAAGGTGCCCGAGTTTTCTCTAAGATTGATCTTCGGTCGGGGTACTTCCAGCTGAAGATTAAGCCCTCCGATATACCCAAGACTACATTTCGAACACGGTATGGTTCGTATGAATATACCGTTATGTCGTTTGGATTAACGAATGCACCCGCATACTTCATGTACCTCATGAACAAGGTCTTCATGGAGTACTTGGACAAGTTCGTCATGGTTTTCATCGACGATATCAGGGTGTATTCAAAATGCGAGGAAGAACACGAAGAACATTTGAGATTGACATTGCAGAAACTTCGAGAGCATCAATTGTATGCCAAGCTCAGCAAATGTCAATTTTGGCTAAACGAGATATCGTTTCTAGGCCACATCATCTCCGAGGAAGGAGTATCTGTTGATCTCGGAAAAGTGGGAGATGTTGTGAAGTGGAACCAACCGCAAAACTTGAGAGACATTCAGAGTTTTCTTGGGATGGCTGGATACTACCGACGTTTCATCAAGGACTTCTCCAAGATAGCGAAGCCGATGACGGAGCTACTAATGAAGGGAAAGGCATTCCAATGGACTCCAGCGTGCCAACAAAGCTTTGAGAAGCTCAAGAAAAGGCTAATTACAGCACCGGTTTTGGTATTGTCGGACGTGAGCAAGAGCTTCGACATATATTGTGACGCATCAAGACAAGGTCTTGGATGTGTGCTCATGCAAGAAGGACAAGTGGTAGCCTATGCGTGAAGGCAACTAAAGAAAAAAGAGTTGAATTACCCCACACATGGCTTGGAACTCACAGCCGTGGTACATGCCTTGAAGATTTAGAGACATTACATCCTTGGCCACCGATGTGAGATCTATACGGATCACAAAAGCCTCAAGTACATATTCACCCAAACGGATTTGAATTTGAGGCAACGTCGATGGTTGGAACTCATAAAGGATTATGATGTTGGAATTAACTACCACCCTTGAAAGGCCAATGTAGTAGCTGATGCATTGAGCCGAAAGGGAGCATGTCAGCAACTCATGGATCGGGAGCTACCACCCAAGCTGCGAAAGGAGTTCGAACGGTTACATCTCGGTTTCTTGAACGAGATGGAAGTAATAGAACTCCACTCTTCGTTGGAACAAGAGATAAGAGATGGCCAAGCGACGGAAGAGGAAATCAAGAAGATCAGGGAAAGAATCCGACAAGGCATGGAAAACGACTTCAAGGAAGACGAGAGGGGTACGCTTTTGTGACACACTCATTTTTGGTTTCTGCATGTATTCATAGTTTCATGTAGAAAAAACATTTTTAAAAGAAATAGAAACAGAAAAGAAATTCCAGTTCACCGAGAGCGCCAAAGAAAACTCCCGCAACTCGCTAGCCACGTGGCGCCTTCGCAGCTCATCCCCGCAAAGGGGGAGAGGTCTGCCGCTAAACTGGCTACGTGGCAGGCTCGGGGATCATCCCCACAAAGGGGGAGAAGTCTGACCCCGTGGTACACGTGTTGCCCTCGGAGCTAGCCTCAGCGGAAGGAGTGAGGCCAGTCCTGCAGGACACGTGTCATCCCTGAAGCTATTCACTGTGGAAAAGAGAGGATCAGCCGCGCGGGACACGTGTCGCTCTCGGAGCTCACCTCCGAGAGGTCCGGACCCGCTATACACGTGTCGCTCTCGGAACTCACTTCCGAGAGGTCCGGTCCTACTGGACACGTGTGACCTCCGGAGCTCACCTCCGGGAGATCCGACACTACCGGACAAGTGTCACCTCCGGAGCTCATCTCCGGGAGGTCCGTCACTATTGGACACGTGTCAACCTTGGAGGTCGTCTCTGAGAAGAAAGGAAGTCTGGCGCTGCTTGGACACGTGGCACATCCGGAACGACCTCCAAAGAGAGGGGAGGTCCGGCACTGACACGTGGCACATTCGGAGCTACCTCCGAAGAGAGGGGAGGTCCAGAACTAACACGTGGCGTTTGCGGAGCTTGCCTCTGTTGAGAGGGGAGGTCCCGACCCAGCAGACACGTCAAGTACGCGGAGCTCGCCTCCGGAGAGAGGGAGGTCTCGTACACCTGACACACGGCACAACCAGAGCTTGTCTCTGCGAAAAAGGGAGCCCAGGTTCCCGCAGGACACGTGGAGCTTCCGGAGCTCATCACCGTGAGGGTGACGAGATTTGAAGCAGTTTTGCTTCTGTACACATAGGAATACCGGTACAGGAGGAAACCGACACAAATTTCACGTTGCTACCACACCAAATCAACTAAAGATAAGTTGTTAAGATCCAAAAATAATTTGAATAGGACTCTTATTTGAATTCCGATCAGATTAGGACTGCTCTTCCCGATTATAAATAAAACCCGAAACAACCCCTTGGTCGTAACATCTTTTCTAAAGCCAACAACTTAGAAGCCCTAGCCCCAAACCCGCCGAGCTAAAACCCCTTCGCCGGAGTTTGACCACCAGAGAGACCGCCGACGAGCAAGACACGATCACCGCCTCCGGAAGAGAGCCCCAACGATCTGTCTTGCTGGAGGAAGGACCCGAAGGAAGTAGGGTAGGTCTCCAATACCACCTTACGACATCATCGCGGTTTTCTTTGCATCTGTTCTTCGATCCTTTTGAACAGAAGCTTTTTTATGGACAGATCACGTGTTGATTGGTTTGATCTAAAGTCAAGATCATCGCCACGTCCACGATTGATCTTAACACCTCTGTTCATCGTAAAATCCATGCAAGCCATGCAAGAACATGTACAAACTGAACTGCATCATAGGATTAACATGCATATGCATTATTAAAGTAGAGTTTGTGCATGATGATTGATTGCTATGAATCTTGTATGTGTGTGATCGCAAATAGAAGGACAAGCTCAGTGAGCTACCTACGACGGACTACAACAGCAAGAATTTGAGCAACAGGAACTGCAAGAACAAGGCAAGTACCCCTTGACCATATTGATCCCATATTTTGGAAAAACTGTTTTGTTTGCGAAAAGGTGTGCGTGCTTGAGTCAATATGATGGGAAACCCTTTCATAGAAGTTTACTAGTTTTGTCAAAACCACACTTGTCACCAGGGAAGTTTATGAGTTAGATATGGTCGTTTTTACTTTTTGCTTCGCTGAGTCCATGGGATATGGGAAACGGGATAGATGTGTCTAGCTAACTGCACTCATATGAATAATAAGAAACGGATATTGTTAGTGAACATGAATTGGAGGGAGATCTAGGCAAGCCTGGGTTTGTGAATGAGGTAGAATGAGATGGTGGTTACTTGCCGTAGATCTAAGGACCGGTTCATGTGAGCCATACCAGGATAACAGTGCCACCACAAGGCCAAGTATGGTGTGGCTTAGCTGAGTAATTAGGTAAGTTACTAGATTGTTATGGACTACGGAAGGCGCGGGGAATGGGAGTCGAGTGAGGACTGCCCTTGGAACTGCATGGCAGAAGAGGGGGCCCACGTGTGGGAGAATTGGAGATTCTAGCCGGCCGGTGAAACCTTAGTGAGTACATACATCTAGTAGCCCCTTTGTAAAGGCTATTTTGTGATCTCTTGGCCATACACCGACGGTTGTGTATTGGTATAATGGAGGTTCTGCAGTCGCCGACAGGTGACAAAATCACAAACTTGTGGGTAAAGGGGTGCAAACTCTACAGAGTCCTAAAACTATCATGATAGCCGAGCTTACAGTCACGAGCGCCTGGACAATCCACATGATTAGATGGGATGGTTATTGGGAGGTTATGATTTTTGGTTATTGGTTGGTTATGGTTTGGTTTTTGGACTGTTGAGTCCGGGTAATAAAATTGGTTTCAAGATTGTTGAGTCTTGGTGATGGAATTGGTTGCATGGCTGTTGAGTCATGGCAACGAGATCTGGTCTCGGAATGAGACGGAATTGAATATGACATGGTAGTGAATACAAGATGGTATTCATGAGATGGTAGTGAATACGAGATTGTATTCATGAGCAAAGTTGAGAAAGGTTAATGTCTGGTTGAGACATGAAAAGGGATGAATCATAATGGAGGTATGTTAATGTTTAAATACATGTTCGGATTACATTCACTTAAAGCTGAGTTGCTGTTTTTATCATGTTTTGAGAAATAAATTTTGCTTTCTGCAATAAGCCTTTTTATACCTGTAACACCCCAAAATCCTGTTAAGAGGGGAATTTAAAAATTTTTGGACGTATTGCATGTTGTCGGTACCTGAGATATGGGGTACCCCCGGGCACAGGGTAAAATGCCTAAGGAACTCGCCCTTCTCCGCAGGGAGAGCTCCGAAGGCGCCACGCGTCCGGCGGGGCCGGACCTCCCTCTCCACAGAGGAGAGCTCCAGGCCCGCCACGTGGCATACAGAAGCCGGACCTCCCCCTCCACGGGAGAGAGGTCCGAAGGCGCCACGCGTCCAGCGGGGCCGGACCTCCCTCTCCTCAGAGGAGAGCTCCGGGCCCGCCACGTGGCCAACAGAAGCCGAGCCTCCCCCTCCGCGGGGAGAGGTCCGGAGGCTCCACGTGCCCCACGGAACGGGCCCTCCTCTCCTCTGAGAAGGGCTCCGGGCCCGCCACATGGCAGCAGAACGGCGCTTCCTGCCCCCGAGCGATAGGCAGCGGGCGTAAATACGCCCCATACCTTGCCCGTACAAGGTATTCAAGGCCCGCGTCTTCCCGAGACGCGGGGACGCGGAGCACGCTTCTGTCAGGTGCCGTTGCACCCAGTCGCATCACAGACTGGCGCACGGTGTCAGAACCTGCCAGCCAATAAACACCGCGACAAGACATCCCATGCCGCCTGCGCCGTCATCAACCACTACGACTAGCATGCGGCATGGGAAGGGCGGCAAGATGAAGACTCAGAAGCCTTTGACCAGAGGCAACTACCGGCATAACTGCAGATACGGTAGATGATAGACAATCTTCCCGGGACCACCTGTCGGGTCCTGGCCCCCCTTGTAATCTGCCCGGGTCTTGGACTATAAAAGGCTCGGGTAGGCGACGATAGCAAGGGTTCACACTCTGCAACTCATACGCTAGCCATACACTCTCAAGCTGTAACTCACCCCCAAGCTCAGGACTCCGGCCCTGAGCAGCAAGCAATACAGCGAGCTCCATAGCTCGCCGTGGACGTAGGGTTTTGCGCTCCGGCGGCCTGAACCACGTAAAACTCGCCATGTCAAGCTCTTACTAACTCGTCCATCTGCGCAAGCCCTCCACTAGGAACTAGCCCCACCGAAAAAAGAACCTCCGCGGGCTGCCCAGTGCAGGCCCGGGGGAAGTGTCGACAGAACACTTCGACATTTGGCGTGCCTGGTAGGGGGCTTTTCTCCTAGCGCGACGAGTTTCCGCAGACGAAGATGACCAAGCTTACTTCAGCGGCAAACCCTCCCCCTCCGCGTTCACGGCGAACCGTGACCACTGGGGAGTACATGTCGACACACTCAGGACGGAGTGTGTCGGCACAAGCTGGTAGCCAGCAGCCGACTCCGGCAACGCCGACTCCGGCGATGCAGGCTCCGACCAGTGTGAGATCTTCTGCAGCGCTGAGCGTACACCATGGGGGTGCGCTAGCTGCAGCAAGAGCGCTGCTGCGCAACCCACCTGCGGGGGATGCGCCCCATTCAGCGACCCAGCAATGGGTCCGCGAAGTGGACCGCCTCGTCGTCGCCGCCGCGAACCCTCGGTTTCAGCGAGGACGGCGCCCAGGACAACCGGCTGTGTCGCTGACGCGCACGCCCACGGTTGACGGGCTAACGGCGGATTCCAGCTCCTCCAGGCTCCTGTCGACGGACCTGAGAAGGGAGCTGGAACGGTGCCACTTGGGCCAGGACGCCCGGGTGTACCTCGAGCGACGTCGAGAAAGGCGTCGCAACCATGAGGATGGCGACAGCATGTCGTCGGCCTTGAAACAACCTGGAGGGCAGGTCTTCGCCATGCGAGCCCTGCCTCAGGCATATGCCGCGCAGCATATGCCACAACCATATGCGCCGCAAGCGGCGCCCCCGGTCTATGGTGCAGCCTTACCCATGCCGGAGTACGCGGTGCCAAATGCAAATCAAGCGTTCGCAGCGCCAATACCTGCAGCAGCAGGTGCAGGATGTGCGGCCCTTGCACCCCACCTTCGCCTCGCGAGGTGGCCGCGCAAGTTCCGGCCGCACCTGCCCGAGAAGTACGACGGTAGCATCAACCCGGCGGAGTTCCTCCAGATCTACTCCACCGCCGTACTTGCCGCAGGAGGGGACGAAGCTGTCATGGCCAACTACTTCCCCGTCGCCTTGACCGGCCCAGCTCGGTCTTGGCTCATGAATCTACCTCAGGGGTCCATAACTTCCTGGGGAGAGCTCTGCCGGCAGTTCGTCGCCAACTTCGGCAGCTCATACACCCGCCCTGGCACGGAGCTCGACCTCCACGCCATCCAACAACAACCAGGGGAGTCGCTGCGCTCGTTCATCCAGCGGTTCTCCCAGGTGCGGAATACCATCCCACACATCCAGAACGCTTCTGTGGTGGTGGCGTTCCGGCAAGGCGTTCGGGACAGGAAGATGCTCGAGAAGCTCGCGACCAGGGAGGTCCGCGATGTCTCAGAACTCTTCAGCCTGGCGGACAAGTGTGCCAGAGCAGCCGAAGGGCGGAACTGGCACTCTCTGTCGGACCCAAGCCAGGGGGTCAGCCGGGATCCGGCGACGCTTCGTATGGAAGCGGCAGGAAGATCAAGAGCGGAGGCGGAAGCAACATAAAGTCATCAGCCGCGATCCCCGTTGCCACAACGGCGGCGCCCAGTGGAGCTCGGGGGCCGCGCCCTGACAAGAGGCCGCGACAATCACCGGCCCCAGACGGGGGCCAGGATGAATTATGCCCTGTGCATGGCACCAGTTATCATACCGCTGCCGAATGCCGGGAAATCCAGAAGCTCGCGGAGCGCTTCTGGAAAGGGAAGCAGCCCCTAACTGATGCCCCACCCTACAATCAAAGGGAGGGCAAGCAGAAGGTCGAGGCCCGAGACGGCGTTGACCGTCAGGTGGAGTTCCAGGAGCTTCAGCACGCCGTAAAGGCAGTGCGCAATCATGGGAGCTCCAGCTCCAGTGATGACGAGCACCGGAATATGCTCTATGTCATCTTCGGCGGGTCCGCTGACCCCCCGTCCCGGAGCATGGCTAAGGCCTTGCGTCGAGCGGTAGCGTCGGTGGCTCCCCTCCCAGGTGCTGCACCGCACCTCAGGTGGATGGGAACCCCCATCAGCTTCGATGACACCGACTGCCCCAGGAACATGGCTGGGGCCGGCCAACTGCCGCTCGTGGTGGCCCCCACCATCGCCAACAAGAAGATGTACCACGTTTTGGTGGATGGCGGGGCTGGACTGAACCTCATCAGTCGTGCAGCCTTCCAGAAGCTGCAGATCCCTATGGCCAAGCTCGCCCCATCGAGCCCGTTCTCAGGGGTAGGGCCGGGACAGGTCGTTCCCTACGGCCACATCAGCCTCCCGGTGACCTTTGGGGCACCGGACAGCTACCGGACAGAGTACGTTCTGTTCGACGTGGCCGAGATTGACCTCCCCTTCAACGCCATAATCGGCAGGCCAGCCCTGTACCGATTCATGGCAGTAGCCCACTACGGCTACCTTGTCTTGAAGATGCCTACACCAACAGGCGTCCTCAAGGTTTGTGGAGACCGTGCTGCCGCAGTGTTAGCCTTGGAAAAGTTTCAGGCGCTTACAGCAACTAGAGCGCCAACCCTCGGCAGTGCAGAACCAAACCAGCTCCACCCAAGTGCACGCCGCCGTGCCTCTACCACAGCACCCCGCATGCAATCCCTCGATGAGGACGACGTCCCCACAAGGCTCGTCCGAATCAGCGCCGATGCCACCCAGACCACCCGGGTAGCCGGGGGCCTGGATAGCAAATAGGAAGGCGCGCTCGTTGCCCCCCTCCGGCACAATATCGATGTGCTGCATGACAGCCATCGGGAAGGCCAGAGATCCCCTAGGGAGGTGATTGAGCACTACTTAAAGGTCTTTCCCGACGTCCAGCCAATCCGACAGGACGGAAAGTCCGCCGCCCCCGGTGCTTGGCGAACCATGTTGTCGTCCCGAAGGCCGGCGAGAAGCTCCGGAAGCGCATCGACTACACCAGCCTCAATAAGGCATGCCCTAAAGACCTATTTTCTCTCCCTATGATAGACCAAATAGTAGACTCGATGCCAGGCTGTGATATGCTGTGCTTCCTAAATGCTTACTAGGGTTCCCACCAGACCCCTGTATCTGGGGAAGTTGAAGGGCACCCTTTACCATAGTGGTCGCCCTGTACTGTTATGCCCCTATGCCTTATGACCTAAGTAATGCTCTCCCTACCTTCGTACGTGCAATGCACAAGACCTTAGGAGAGCTAATGGGAGACTCAGTTGGGGTGTGTGTCGAAGGCATTGATTGTCAAGATCAGACAGGGTTCGTCCCTACTAGATAACCTGGCCTTAGTCTTCGTCCGTCCGACAAACATCAGCTTAGTATACCCTCTGGAAAACCCTTAGAATACCTGGCCTCACGCCGAGGAGCTGAGGCTAACCCAGAGAGGGTCAAAGCCATTGGCGCGAAGACCAGAAATTCACGGGACCCCTAGCTGCACCGAGTCGGTTTATGCCGGGGTTAGCAAAGCGAAGCTTCTCTAAAGCCCCTACGTAAATCCGGCCAGGAGCCCCCGAGCCCGAAGAGCATCTCCTGCTCTGCATCACGGCGATGGCTGCAGAAGTGAGTGTGGTCCTCACCGCAGAGTGGCTGGACCCCATACCACCGTAACCTGTTTCGCTGCCAAGAAACAAGTACCAAGAAACCCCGGAGGCCCAAACCGAACCTCGGATCCCCGACACAACCTCCCGGAGGACCAGCAGGACCTTTCGGAGGTGCAACGGGACCCCCCCCCCCCCCGGAGGCCCAACAGGACCTCCCGGACTCCAAACGGGACCTGCCGAAGGAGCCACGCGTCCGGCGGGGCCGGACCTCCCTCTCCTCAGAGGAGAGCTCCAGGCCCGCCACGTGGCATACAGAAGCTGGACCTCCCCCTCCGCGGGAGAGAGGTCCAAAGGCGCCACGCGTCCAGCGGGGCCGGACCTCCCTCTCCTCAGAGGAGAGCTCCGGGCCCGCCACGTGGCCAACAGAAGCCGAGCCTCCCCCTCCACGGGGAGAGGTCCGGAGGCTCCACGTGCCCCGCGGAACGGGCCCTCCTCTCCTCTGAGAAGGGCTCCGGGCCCGCCACGTGGCAGCAGAACGGCGCTGCCTGCCCCCGAGCGATAGGCAGCGGGCGTAAAGACGCCCCATACCTTGCCCGTACAAGGTATTCAAGGCCCGCGTCTTCCCGAGATGCGGGGACGCGGAGCACGCTTCTGTTAGGTGCCGTTGCACCCAGTCGCATCACAGACTGGCGCGCGGTGTCAGAACCTGCCAGCCAATAAACACCGTGACAAGACATCCCATGCCGCCTGCGCCGTCATCAACCACTACGACTAGCATGCGGCATGGGCAGGGCGGCAAGGTGAAGACTCGGAAGCCCAGAGGCAACTACCGGCATAACTGCAGATACGGTAGATGATAGACAATCTTCCCGGGACCACCTGTCGGGTCCTGGCCCCCCTTGTAAGCTGCCCGGGTCTTGGACTATAAAAGGCTCGGGTAGGCGACGATAGCAAGGGTTCGCACTCTGCAACTCATACGCTAGCCATACACTCTCAAGCTGTAACTCACCCCCAAGCTCAGGACTCCGGCCCTGAGCAGCAAGCAATACAGCGAGCTCCATAGCTCGCCGTGGACGTTGGGTTTTACGCTCCGGCGGCCTGAACCACGTAAAACTCGCCGTGTAAAGCTCTTACTAACTCGTCCATCTGCGCAATCTCTCCGCTAGGAACTTGCCCCACCGAAAAAAGAACCTCCGCGGGCTGCCCAGTGCAGGCCCGGGGGAAGTGTCGACAGAACACTTCGACACATGTGTTGCAAAAATTCAAATTCAAACTGGAATTCAAATTAAAATCAAAACAGAAATGAAAATAAACAAGAAAAGGAAAAAAAATAAACCTCCCCGGCCAGTGGGCGGAAACCCACCAGCCAGCCCACCCAGCTCCCGCGCCAGCCCGCAGCCGCGCGCCCGCGCTTCCTCTCGCAGACAGGTGGGACCCACCTGTCATCCCTAACCCCGATCGTCCGAAACCCGGACTGTTTCCCCCGCGCGCGCGATCGCAACCGACTGGAAATCCCGCGTTCCCAGCCGACTTCCGGACCCCGAAGACTCCAGCTCGATCTAAACCAACCCGCCGTCCTCCCCCGTCTATAGAAACCCAGGCATCGTCCCGTTTTCCCCCACGATCCGCCGATTTTCTCTCCGGTGAGAACCTGAGCCCCTCCGGCGAATTCTGGCCGATCTACGCTCGGGAATTCCGATCTAACTCGCTGGTCTTGATCCACCGCCTCCGGGGAACCTCGCAGGTGCAGAAAACGCGGTGGTTTGTGGTTCAAACACAGCGCCGACAAGCCTCGCCGTGAATTCGCCTCGGACCTCGTCGCCGACCGCCCTCCAGGACCTCCGAGCTCAAGAAAACCCCCGAGGTGAGATCCCCGACCTCCCCTCTACCGATCTATGCCATAAAATCACAGTTCTAGGAAGAATTTACGAAGATCCGAAACTCTCCGGCGAGATCGCCGCCTCCCGCTGCCGTGTACCGTCAGGCAGCGCCGCCCCGCTCGATCAGAGCGACGTGGCCGCTTGTGCGCCGTTTATTTTAAATCGCACGGTTGATTTTAAATCTCCGCGTACCGGTTCGACGTTATAATCTCAGCCGTCTGTTTTAAATCGGACGGTCCACGTCAGCCCCGCGTTATAAAGACTGGAATTCTTACGCGCTACCCCCTGGGGTTCTCGGGAAATAAGAGCTAGCCCTGGAAACTTCTAATCTAGCCCCTGGAACTTCAGAAAATCATGTAAATTCATTTACAAATCACTTTAGCCCCTGGACTTAATAAAAATTAGGAAAAACCCCTCTGTTATGTGTAGCTAGACCCCTGAAAATTCTTAAAATAATATTATAGACCCTGTAGTGGGGTGAGTTTACCTTTTTAACCCTATTTGATATTAAATTTAGGAAATTGAATATGTGGTTAGTATTTAAAATTTAAAAGGTGGGATAAACATATTGTCAAATTCAAATTAAAAACTTTCCCAGTACTTAGAAAACCTTGGAGTGAGATAAAAATAGATTTTTGGCTGAAATAAATCTGTTTAATTGATTATTCACATTTATTAGTTAGAGGGACACATTTTTAAGTAGAGAATAATTCTGAAAATTAGAAAAATAAATGTAAAATAGTTTACATCAGCGGAAAAGATCGAGAATATATTATTAACTATTTTGGATCAGAATCTATTCTGTTTAGATGATGTGTCTTACTATTTTCATAATAAAGTACACATTTAGGCATAGGAAGTAAATTTGAAAATATAGCGAGCTAGGTATAAATAATTAGAAAATGATAGATGAAGATTCCAAAAATCCAAAGAATTCAGTTTAGGGTTGGTAGAAGTACTGAAGACACATACGGAGTAGGAAAATACCTTTCATGCATACTTGGTAGCTAAAAGGTGTAGTAATTGAATATAAGGAATTTATTTAAATTGGAAACTCATATATATAGTATGCAAGTATAAATGTGAATACAAAAGTAGGAATCATATACACATGATTAAAAGTGCATGTAAGCCAAAGATCAACACACATAGAGTAACCACAACACATAGAATTTGTGAATGGCTTTTATACATGTGATTGTGTGGTTTGTATGAAGTGGAAGTGTGAATTATGTCTTATGGATTGTTATTTTTCTTTTGCTATGTGTGATGGTATGATGTAGAACCTGCTCCAGAGCAAGTTCTTCCTCTCCAAGATCAGGACTACCCATTCCAAGAGCAGCAGGAAGGAGGCAAGTGTCATTGACCACTTTGATCCTATGCTAGGATATGTAGCTAGAATTATTTGCATTGTCAATTGAAATATGAAACCCATGCTAGGAAGTTTCCCTAGAATTGCATTACCTTGTTTCCTTGTAGCTTAGGTTGGGATTTATTTTATCATGTCATTTATTATTATGCATATGCTTAGCCATGCTTAGAATGGGATATTTGGGATATGGGATCATCAGTTTATTTTACCATACTCTTGAATGAGATATTATGAGTTATGTAGAGGTAGGGATCAAGGCAAGTTGGATGTTTTGGTTGGTGCTGGGTGCACGAGACTCGGGTTTGTGTTTAGTACTTGCCTGGATCCTAAGCACCGGTTCATGGAGCATGTAACCTGGCTTTACCGTGCCAACCACATGCTGAGATGGGGCAGCTTGGCCAATTAATTAGGTGTATCCCCGGCGTAGTATGGGTGTGTTGGATGGTGCGGGGAATAGGTATCAGCTGGACTACCATATGAACTGCAAGGCTCAAGAGGGGGCCACTGCAGCGGGGTTGGAGCCTCTTGTATGCTGTTAGGGGTGAAACCTCAGTGGGCCCACGCTCGTTGGGAATCCCTTTGTAAAGGTTTCGTAGTGATCTCCTGGCTACACACCTGGGAAGTGTGAATGTGGTTCGTTAGCCACTGGCATAATGGAGGTTCTTTTAGTCCACCCGGCAACGGGGGATGAAATCACTACATGTGGGTACAGTGGTGCAAACTCTGCAGAGTCAAAACTGTCATGACAGCCGTGCTCACGGTCAAGAGCGGCTTGGACTTATTCATGATTAGGGGATTGATGGCTTTGGAGTTTGTGGATGTTAAGCGGGGAGCTTAACATTGGAAATGATGTAATGGTTATTTGATTATGATGATGGGATGGGAGTTTGGGACCATTTCACCTATGTAGTAATGTAGGTGATAGGTATTAATTGCGTAGTGCTTTAACCATGAGTTCAACCTCTCCTTGTTCTAGCCATGCATGACATAACTTTCCCACACTTGCTGAGTACCATCGGTACTCAACCTTGCATATTTGTTGGTTTATATTGCTGCTCAGGTCAAGATAATGAGGTGGTGTATAATGATCAAGACTTTGGACCCGAAGAAGGTTTCTAGGTTCATGGAGTCCCCGGGCAACGCCTGTGACGGAGCCCTCAAGAATAATATTCCGCTGCTAGTTTATTTACTTGTGATGAACTTATTATTGTCCATCGAGACATTTTCTATGTAATACTTATTTATATTCGACACCTGGCTTGTAATAAATGATGCTTCACTATTTGTCATCACATGTATGAGAAAATGATCCTGGCATACATGTGATATTCACTTGGTTGTTCTTCGCAAATACCGGGTGTGACAGAAGTGGTATCAGAGCCAAGGTTGCCCGTAGGAACGTGGACCTAGGTAGAAATGGACGTATTTAAGGGCCCTATTTTCTTAAAAACTATTTTACAAGGTGTGTGTTGAAAAGTGTTATTTAATGGAGGCACTTTCTTCATCTTACCTCAATTTTCATTCAAAATAGGATTTTTGTTTAAAAGTTTATCTAATCTAAGTTTAAATGCTTTTTGTTTTAAATGGTTCGCATGATTCGCACCGCTCGCAAGTCCACAGGAGGGAGAGTTCCAGTAGTTGCCCTTGCCGAAAGAGAGGAGAGCTGTCCGGTGACGTACCTTTCCTACGGATTGGCAGTAGGACGCTTGTTGCGCCGTCTTCGACGTATGCTCGAAGCCGCCGGCAATACGGGCAAGCTAATCATACACTATAGCTCTACCAGGACCATCCGGGAGAAGCGGGAAGAATGGAGTTCAGAAATGAGGATTATCCATGAAAATCAGCTGCTTAAGATCCACCGCTCTCCAGCTTGTCGAGCGACACAGGTCGATGCGGAGATGGATGTCACCTGGGAAGCCATCACCTGCCAGAGTCACATCTATCGTCGCCACCTGGACAGGACTGAGTACATGTATGTCCTCCAGCGTGAGAGTGGTACCACGGAGTACAAGTACCCACCAGTGCAGCAAGGGACTTCCCATGAGCACATGGACTTGTGCTTGGAGGATGCTGCTATGCTCAGCACTCGACTGCAGAAGTGTCAGCAAGAGCTTCAGGATGTTCGGGACACCCTAAAGGAAAGGGAGGCGTTGCTGTGAGCCTGCTTGAGGACGAGAGAAAGAGGATACGGGAATGAACTGTGTGTCACCATTAATGATACATGGACTCCTGACTCCCCAGATCGCCGGGCGATTAGGCGTCGTCGCACTTCTCCACCAGCAGCCTCCCCACCCAAAGCGGAGTCAGAAGGCAGCCGCAATAATGAGGAAGATCCCAAGGAGCCAGCTCAGTGATACGAGTAGTGTAGAGTTTTTTCCCTTAGTTAGCAAGATGTCGAATCGTCGAGTCGTTACGTTAGTTAATGGTGTTAATGCTTGGTGTGTGACGTGAGTTGTGGTAGCCATGAGCAATTGTCCACAGCCTCGTCTTCAGATAGTTTTGCTTTGGTGTGTGAACCCACATGAAATAATAGTGCATTTATTTTTGTATGAGATATGAACCCTCAGAAAAGCATAATAAAGCTTCAACACTTCAAAGTACAAACAAGTGAAAGTAGTGAGATAATACGTAATACTTTAAATTAACATTTGGTTGATCATGCTAGATGGCCGGAAGAGGAAAAGGTCGCGCTGCCAACCCCGCCACCAACAACGATGAGGCCTGCAACCCTCATCTTTCAGGAGGCCAAGACAGGGGTGGTCGCCGTGAAGGAGTTGACCCCCTCCACCAAATGCTTGAGAATCAAAATCAGCTCATCCAGAACTTGACTCAAGTAGTGGCCAACTTGCATCAAGTTCCACCCCCACAAGCTGCACCACGCCAACCAAGGTTGAGTGAGTTTCTAGGAACTCAACCTCCGAAGTTTGCATGTGCTGCTGAACCTCTGGAGGCAGATGATTGGCTAAAGACCATAGAAAGCAAGATGAGGATCATACAGTGCCAAGTGTATGAGAGGGTGCTGTTTGCCTCTCATCAATTGCATGGACCTGCTGCTGATTGGTGGACCACTTACGTGGCCGCCCATCATGACCCTGAGAACATCACTTGGGAAGAGTTCAAGCGTAGCTTCCGCAACCATTACATACCAAGGGGTGAACTTAAAAACAAGAGAAAGGAGTTCTTGGGGCTGCAGCAAGGAAACATGACGGTGAGGGAATACCTCACTAAATTCACCCAACTATCCCGTTATGCCCCACGGGACATAGAGACTGATGAGCAGAAACAGGATTGTTTCGTGGAAGGGCTTACCGCAGAAATGCAGTGCGCAATGTCCTCCAACGAATATGAAAGCTTCGAAAAGATGGTGGACAGAGCGTTTGTGGTAGAACGGAAGCTGAAGGCCTTGGAAATTAGAACAAGAGGAAGGCCGGGTGGTCACATCAGGCCTCAGGGAGCAACACCCGCCCACGTCTGATGCAGCAACCCGCGGGGCAGACAAACCGTGCTGCGGTACCCTACTCAGCACCAAGAGGGTACAACCCGAACTACAGGCCTCCGGCAGCACCAATACAGCCACAACGTCAGTTCGTACAGCAGCCTCGCCCTACATATCAACCTCGACCAGCAGTGCAAGGACCCCCAAACCAACCCCAAGACAGCAAAGGCAGGCACCTAAGGTTGCGATGCAGTGTTTCAACTGTGGTGAAGTGGGGCACTACGCCCATAAGTGCCCAAAGAAGAAGCCCACGCAGCCACAACAGAAGAATGTAATGAGAGGACGGGTGAACCACGTCAACATGGAGGAAGCGCAAGAGGCACCTGACGTGGTAGTTGGTAAGTTTCCTGCCAATTTACACATTGCAACCCTGCTGTTTGATTCTGGTGCTACCCACTCGTTCATTGCTCAAGGGTTTGTTAAGAAGCATGATCTAGCAACAACACAAATGAACCATATGCTAGCAGTAAACTCTCCAGGTGGAGAAATAAGGACAAGTCAAGTGTGTCCCAAGGTGAATCTAGACATTAATGGGGTAGTATTTACTGCCAACCTCATAGTGATAGATTCCCAGGGGATCGATATTATTTTGGGCATGGACTGGTTGACCAAACATAAGGGAATCATCCATGGTTCGACCAGAACGGTGGAACTAACGCACCCTAGTGGCACAAAAGTAAAGTTTATAACAATACAAGAGCCTTGGAGGGACGTTAAATTAAATCAAATTGAGGTGAAAGTGGAGGAGATCAGGATTATCAGGTAATATCCAGATGTTTTTCCGGAGGAGTTGCCAGGTATGCCTCCAGATCGTGAAGTGGGATTCGCGATTGAGCTAGTGCCGGGAACAGCCCCGATATACAAGAGACCTTATCGGATGGACTCCAAGCAGCTGGGAGAACTCAAGGATCATTTGAGAGAATTGACGGAGAAGGGGTATATTCGTCCTAGTTCCTCACCTTGGGGAGCCCCGGTCATATTTGTGCCCAAGAAGGACGGAACCCAAAGGCTATGTGTGGACTACCGTGCGTTGAATGAGGTAACCATCAAGAACAAGTACCCATTACCCCGTATTGAAGACTTGTTTGATCAGTTGAGGGGAGCTTGTGTGTTCTCAAAAATTGATCTCAGGTCGGGATACCACCAACTTAAAATAAGGCAAACTGATATTCCCAAGACAGCTTTCGTATCTCGGTACGGACTGTATGAATACACCGTCATGCCTTTCGGGCTAACTAATGCCCCGGCATACTTCATGTATCTCATGAACAAGGTATTCATGGAATATCTAGACAAATTTGTAGTGGTTTTCATAGATGACATTCTCGTCTTCTCCAAAGATGAAGAAGAACATGAGAAACATCTAAGGTTGGTGTTGAAGAGGCTGAGAGAACACCAACTATATGCCAAGTTGAGCAGTGTGAGTTTTGGCTGAAGAGAGTTCCCTTCTTAGGACATATAATCTCAGAGGGAGGAATCTCCGTGGATCCCGCCAAAATCGAGGATATACAGAAGTGGAAGACCCCTGAAAATGTCGGGGAAGTTCGAAGCTTCTTGGGATTGGCTGGATACTATCGACGGTTTATTGAGGGATTCTCCAAGATCTCGAGACCCCTCACCAAACTGTTGGAGAAGGGAATCACATTCACATGGACGCCGCAGTGCGAGACAAGTTTTAGGAGTTAAAGAAGAGATTGACAACAGCCCCAGTGCTAGTTATGCCAGATATGCAGAAGAACTTTACGGTGTACTGTGATGCCTCTGAAAACGGGTTGGGATGTGTTCTCATGCAAGAAGGGCATGTCATGGCTTATGCATCCCGGCAGCTCCGGAAGCACGAGAAGAAATATCCTACACATGACCAAGAGCTAGCCACAGTGGTACACGCGTTAAAAATTTGGCGGCACTACTTGATGGGGAAGAGGACAGAAATATATACGGATCATAAGAGTTTAAAGTACATTTTCACACAGCCAGATCTCAACCTCAGACAAAGGAGATGGTTAGAGCTAATCAATGACATTGATGTGGGCATCAACTATCATCCTAGGAAAGCAAACGTCGTGGCAGATGCTTTAAGTCGGAAATTGCAGGTCAATAAGTTGAGCTTGAAGGACATGCCTGCAGAATTGAAGGACGAGGTTATAAGGCTCAATCTATGCCTTGTGAATAGTGGTGAAGCTATCGCCATGGAAGTGGACTCCACACTAGAGCGAGACATACACGAGGGTCAAAAGAATGACGAGAAGATACAAGAGATCAGACAACTCATCAAGGAAAATAAAGCTCCTGGTTTCAGAGAGGATGAACAAGGTACGGTGTGGCACGGGAAAAGAATCTGTGTGCCTGAAGTAAAAGAGATTCGTGAATTGATTTTGAAGGAGGCTCACGATTCCGACTATTCCATTCATCCTGGGAGTACAAAGATGTACCAGGACCTCAAGAGCAGGTATTGGTGGTATGGCATGAAGCGAGATGTCGCGGAACATGTTGCCCTATGTGACACATGTCAGTTGGTGAAAGCAGAACATCAATGACCCGCGGGATTATTGCAACCACTCAAAGTGCCTGAATGGAAATGGGAAGAAATCGGTATGGATTTCATAGTGGGATTGCCTAGGACCCAATCAGGATATGATTCAATATGGGTCATCATCGACAGGCTAACCAAGGTAGCTCACTTCATCCCTGTGAAGGAAAGCTACAGTGGATCCAAATTGGCGGAGTTGTACATGTCAAGGATCGTGTGTTACCATGGAGTGCCAAAGAAGATTGTGTCGGATCGAGGGACACAGTTCACCTCAAGGTTCTGGCAGAAGTTGCATGAAACCATGGGAACCCATCTGAATTTCAGCTCTGCCTATCATCCCCAAACTGACGGGCAGACGGAAAGGACCAATCAGATTCTCGAGTATATGCTGAGAGCGTGTGCACTCAAAAACAATCGGAGTTGGGATAACAACTTACCGTATGCGGAGTTTTCCTCTAACAACAGCTATCAGGCTAGTATGAAGATGTCACCGTTTGAAGCTTTGTACGGGAGGAAGTGCAGAACTCCCCTATTTTGGAACCAAACAGGGGAAAGTAAAGTGTTTGGTCCCAAAGTACTACAAGAAGCCGAGGCGAAAGTGAGGGAAATTCGTAACAACTTGAGGATAGCACAAACACGGCAAAAGAGCTATGCCGATGTACGGAGAAGAGAGCTCGTTTTCAACGTGGGAGACTATGTTTATCTCAAGGTATCCCCTATCCGAGGACTTCGTCGATTCAAGGTGAGAGGGAAGTTGTCACCTCGATACATTGGACCTTTTCAAGTGCTGGAGAGGAAAGGCGAAGTGGCGTATCAACTAGAATTACCGGCTCGCCTATCGGATGTGCACGATGTATTCCATGTGTCACAGCTCAAGAAATGTCTAAGGACACCTGAAGAGATGCTACCTATGAATGAGGTTGAAGTAGCTGAGGATCTGTCTTATGCCGAGCAGCCATCCAAGATTTTGGAGACAATGGAACGCCTCACAAGAAATAAAAGAATCCGGATGTGCAAGGTGCAGTGGAAGCATCACTCGGAAGAGGAAGCCACCTGGGAGCGAGAAGATGAGCTTAAGGAACAATTTCTGGAATTGTTTTCTTAGAAACACCAATCTTGAGGGCTATATTTCTTTTAAGGGGGGTAGAGCTGTAACACCCCAAAATCCTGTTAAGAGGGGAATTTAAAAAAATTTTGGACGTATCGCATGTGTTGCAAAAATTCAAATTCAAACCGGAATTCAAATTAAACTCAAAACAGAAATGAAAAAGAAAAAGAAAAGGAAAAAAATAAACCTCCCCGGCCAGTGGGCCGAAACACACCAGCCGGCCCACCCAGCCCCCGCGCCAGCCCGCAGCCGCGCGCCCACGCTTCCTCTCGCAGACAGGTGGGACCCACCTGTCATCCCTAACCCCGATCGTCCGAAACCCGGACTGTTTCCCCCGCGCGCGCGCGATCGCAACCGACCGGAAAATCCCGCGTCCCCAGCCGACTTCCGGACCCCGAAGACTCCCGCTCGATCTAAACCAACCCGCCGCCCTCCCCCGTCTATAAAAACCCCGGCATCGTCCAGTTTGCCCCCACGATCCGCCGATTTTCTCTCCGGTGAGAACCCAAGCCCCTCCGGCGAATTCTGGCCGATCTACGCTCGGGAATTCCGATCTAACTCGCTGGTCTTGATCCACCGCCTCCGGGGAACCTCACAGGTGCAGAAAACGCGGTGGTTTGCGGTTCAAACACAGCGCCGACGAGCCTCGCCGTGAATTCACCTCGGACCTCGTCGCCGACCGCCCTCCAGGACCTCAGAGCTCAAGAAAACCCCTGAGGTGAGATCCCCGACCTCCCCTCTACCGATCTATGCCATAAAATCACAGTTCTAGGAAGAATTTACGAAGATCCGAAACTCTCCGGCGAGATCGCCGCCTCCCGCCACCGTGTGCCGCCAGGCAGCGCCACCCGCGCTCGATCAGAGCGAAGTGGCCGCTTGTGCGCCGTTTATTTTAAATCGCACGGTAGAGTTTAAATCTCCGCGTACCAGTTTGATGTTATAATCTCAGCCGTCTGTTTTAAATCGGACGGTCCACGTCAGCCCCGCGTTATAAAGACTGGAATTCTTACGTGCTACCCCCTGGGGTTCTCGGGAAATAAGAGCTAGCCCAGGAAACTTCTGATCTAGCCCCTGGAACTTCAGAAAATCATGTAAATTCATTTAAAAATCAGTTTTAGCACCTGGACTTAATAAAAATTAGGAAAAACCCCTCTGTTATGTGTAGCTAGACCCCTGAAAATTCTTAAAATAATATTATAGACCTTGTAGTGGGGTGAGTTTACCTTTTTAACCCTATTTGATATTAAATTTAGGAAATTGAATATGTGGTTAGTATTTAAAATTTAAAAGGTGGGACAAACATATTGTCAAATTCAAATTAAAAACTTTCCCAGTACTTAGAAAACCTTGGAGTGAGATAAAAATAGATTTTTGGCTGAAATGAATCTGTTTAATTGATTATTCACATTTATTAGTTAGAGGGACACATTTTTAAGTAGAGAATAATTCTGAAAATTAGAAAAATAAATGTAAACTAGTTTACATTAGAGGAAAAGATCAAAAATATATTATTAACTATTTTGGATCAGAACCTATTCTGTTTAGATGATGTGTCTTACTATTTTCATAATAAAGTACACATTTAGGCATAGGAAGTAAATTTGAAAATATAGCAAGCTAGGTATAAATAATTAGAAAATGATAGATGAAGATTCTAAAAATCCAAAGAAACAGTTTAGGGTTGGTAGAAGTTCTGAAGACACATATGGAGTAGGAAAAATACCTTTCATGCATACTTGGTAGCTAAAAGGTGTAGTAATTGAATATAAGGAATTTATTTAAATTGGAAACTCATATATATAGTATGCAAGTATAAATGTGAATACAAAAGTAGGAATCATATACACATGATTAAAAGTGCATGTAAGCCAAAGATCAACACACATAGAGTAACCACAACACATAGAATTTGTGAATGGCTTTTATACATGTGAATGTGTGGTTTGTATGAAGTGGAAGTGTGAAATATGTCTTATGGATTGTTGTTTTTCTTTTGCTATGTGTGATGGTATGATGTAGAACCTGCTCCAGAGCAAGTTCTTCCTTTCCAAGATCAGGACTACCCATTCCAAGAGCAGCAGGAAGGAGGCAAGTGTCCTGGACCACTTTGATCCTATGCTAGGATGTGTAGCTAGAATTATTTGCATTGTCAATTGAAATATGAAACCCATGCTAGGAAGTTTCCCTAGAATTGCATTACCTTGTTTCCTTGTAGCTTGGGTTGGGATTTATTTTATCATGTCATTTATTATTATGCATATGCTTAGCCATGCTTAGAATGGGATATTTGGGATATGGGATCATCAGTTTATTTTACCATACTTTTGAATGAGATATTATGAGTTATGTAGAGGTAGGTATCAAGGAAAGTTGGATGATTTGGTTGGTGCTGGGTGCACGAGACTCGGGTTTGTGTTTAGTACTTGCCTGGATCCTAAGGACCGGTTCATGGAGCATGTAACCTGGCTTTACCGTGCCAACCACATGCTGAGATGGGGTAGCTTGGCAAATTAATTAGGTGTATCCCCGGCTCAGTATGGGTGTGTTGGATGGTGCGGGGAATAGGTGTCAGCTGGACTACCATATGAACCGCAAGGCTCAAGAGGGGGCCACTGCAGCGGGGTTGGAGCCTCTTGTATGCTGTTAGGAGTGAAACCTCAGTGGGCCCACGCTCGTCGGGAATCCCTTTGTAAAGGCTTCGTAGTGATCTCCTGGCTACACACCTGGGAAGTGTGAATGTGGTTCGTTAGCCACTAGCATAATGGAGGTTCTTTTAGTCCACCCGGCAACAGGGGATGAAATCACTACATGTGGGTACAGTGGTGCAAACTCTGCAGAGTCAAAACTGTCATGACAGCCGTGCTCACGGTCAAGAGCGGCTTGGACTTATTCATGATTAGGGGATTGATGGCTTTGGAGGTTGTGGATGTTAAGCGGGGAGCTTAACATTGGAAATGATGTTATGGTTATTTGATTATGATGATGGGATGGGAGTTTGGGACCATTTCACCTGTGTAGTAATGTAGGTGCTTAATAAGCTAAGGTGGTAGGTATTATTGCGTAGTGCTTTAACCATGAGTTCAACCTCTCCTTGTTCTAGCTATGCATGACATAACTTTCCCACACTTGCTGAGTACCATCGATACTCAACCTTGCATATTTGTTGGTTTATATTGCTGCTCAGGTCAAGATAATGAGGTGGTGTATAATGATCAAGACTTTGGATCCGAAGAAGGTTTCTAGGTTCATGGAGTCCCCGGGCAACGCCTGTGACGGAGCCCTCAAGAATAATATTCCGCTGCTAGTTTATTTACTTGTGATGAACTCATTATTGTCCATCGAGACATTTGCTATGTAAGATTTATTTATATTCGACACCTGGCTTGTAATAAATGATGCTTCACTATTTGTCATCACATGTATGAGAAAATGATCCTGACATACATGTGATATTCACTTGGTTGTTCTTCGGAAAAACCGGGTGTGACAATACCTTACTTGTTGTGAGCTACATATCATATTTTACTGCACTTGCTGAGTACATCATGTACTCAAACTTGCATTATTACTTCATCATCAGCAACAGGAGAGGAGTACTATGAAGACCACGTGGAGGATTAGGCATGTAATCTGTCCTCAACCTTGTCTGCGGAGTAGAGATGGAGCCGCTGCATCTGCTTAGTTGCTTCTGCATTAGTTTAGAAGACTTCCGCTGCTTTAGGCTTCCGCTGCTATAATAAGACTTCCGCTGCTAGCATGAGTCCAAGACTAATGAAACATTGTAATAAACCCTGTTATTCGTGGTTATATATATTCTGAATTCAGTTTGTGAAACATATGTATATGTGTGATGAACAT
Source organism: Neostapfia colusana (assembly GCA_030760725.1). Classification (NCBI taxonomy): domain Eukaryota; kingdom Viridiplantae; phylum Streptophyta; class Magnoliopsida; order Poales; family Poaceae; genus Neostapfia; species Neostapfia colusana. The sequence continues at coordinate 38,610,664 of JASWHV010000002.1, read as the reverse complement.
CCTGGGCACACATATGCATCAGTTCCCGGTTCTGTGTTCTACAGAATTGAGGGCGTCACAGCTTTGGCTAGGGAAAAGGATTTGTGTGCCTAACGATATTAAAGGAGGCACATGATTCACCTTATTCCATACATCCCAGCAGTACAAAGATGTACAAGGACTTGAAAACTTGTTACTGGTGGGATGGTATGAAAAGGGACATAGCTGAGTATGTTGCCCTATGCGACACATGCCAACGGGTGAAGGCCGAACATCAAAGACCCGCTGTACTGTTGCAACCATTGAAAGTACCCGAGTGGAAGTGGGAGGACATCAGTATGGACTTCATCGTCGGATTACCACGTACTCGGTCGGGTTACGACTCCATCTGGGTTATTGTGGACCGATTGACGAAAACCACTCATTTTCATCCTGTTAAAACCACGTACCGCGTGGCAGATCTAGCCGAGCTATACATGGAGCAAATCGGGTGCCGTCATGGAGTCCCGAAGAGGATAGTTTCAGACCAGGCTACTCAGTTTACCTCTAGGCTCTGGAAAAAGCTGCATAAAGCTATGGGTACATGACTGGATTTTAGCTCCGCTTATCACCCGCACACCGATGGGCAAACCGAGAGGACCAACACAATTTTGGAAGACATGTTAAGAGGCCGTGCATTGAAACATGGACGTAGTTGGGATAGGAGCTTGCCGTATGCCGAATTCTCCTATAACAACAGCTATAAAGCTAGCTTGAATATGTCACATTTCGAAGCATTGTATCGTAGACGGTGTAGAACGCCGCTGTTCTGGAACAAGACCGGAGAGAACCAAGTGTTTGGAACCGAAGTGCTGCAAGAGGCTGAGAAGAAAGTCGAAACGATACGGGAGAACTTGAAGGCTGCTCAGTCACGACAGAAGGGCTATGCGGGCAATAGGCAAAGAAAGTTAACTTTCGAAGTAGGAGACTTCGTATACCTTAAGGTAACGCCTATCCGAGGCCAACGACGTTTCAACGTCAAAGGCAAGCTAGCACCTCGCTATATCGGGCCGTTTAAGATTTTGGGCAAGCGAGGGGAAGTAGCCTATCAACTAGAGCTCCCAATGCACCTCTCCGATGTGCATGACGTGTTCCACGTATCCCAGCTCAAGAAGTGCTTGAGAGTTCCGGAAGAACAAGTACCGATGGATGAACTTGAGTTTCAAGAGGATCTGACCTATGTAGAGCACCCTGTCCGAATTTTGGACTTGAAAGAAAGGGTCACGAGGAACAAAGTGATCCGATGGTGCAAGGTACAATGGAGACATCACACGGAAGCCAAAGCTACATGGGAGCGTGAGGAAGACCTCAAGGCAGAATTCCCTCATCTATTCTCCACTCTATCGAATCTCGAGGGCAAGATTCAATTTAAGGGGGGTAGGTTTGTAACACCCTCAATTTCGTAACCATGCATGCATTCATATGTCATGTAGAGAAACATTTTAAAATAATTAGAAACAGAGAAGGAATAAAAAAGATAGCTAAAAAGAGCCAGTTTCAGTTCGCCGAGGAGAGCTATAGACACTTCCCGCGGCCTGCTGACCACGTGGCGTGTTTGGAGCTCATCCCTGCGTAGTGGGTAGAGGTCCGGCATCGCCAGACACGTGGCAGGCTCGGAGCTAGCCTCTGTGGAAAGGGCAAGGTCCGACCCGCAGGACGCGTGTTGCCTCCGGGGCTTGTCTCTGCCAAGAAGCGAAGTCCAGCCCCGCAGGACACGTGTCGCCACTGGAGCTAGTGGCTGCGGGGAAGTAAGGCCCAACCCACGGGATACGTGTCGCTCTCAAAACTCACTTCCGAGAGGTCCGACACCACGGGACACGTGTCACTCTCGGAGCTAACCTCCAAGAGGTCCGGTCCTATTGGACATGTGTCACCTTCAGAGCTCGCCTCCGGGATGTCCGACACTACCGGACACGTGTCACCTCCGGAGCTCATCTTCAGGAGGTCCGACGCTGATGGACACGTGTCGACCTCGGAGCTCACCTCCGGGAGGTCCGTCGCTATTGGACACGTGTCGACCTCGTAGCTCGTCTCTAAGGAGAAAGAAAGATTCGGCGCTGCTTGACACGTGGCACTCCCGGAGCTCACCTCTGAAGAGAGGGGAGGTCCGGCACTGACACGTGGCATTCGCGGAGCTTGCCTCTGAGGGAGAGGGAGATCCCAACCGCCAGGACACTTGGTGCATGCGGAGGTCACCTCCGAGGAGATGGGAGGTCCCGCCCGCCTGACACGCGGCACAGCCGGAGCCCGCGTCTGTGGAAAAGGGAGGCCTGCCCTCTGCTGGAGACGTGGAGCCTCTGGAGCTCATCACCATGGAGGTGACGAGATCTTAAGAGGTTTTTCCCTGTGCACGAGCGCCCGATACAGAAGAAACAGACATGATTTCTTCCACGATTGATACCGCACCAAATCTATTGAAGATAAGTTGTTAAGATTCAAAAACAAATTGAATAGGACTCTTATTCAAAATCCAATCAGATTAGGACTCTTCTTTTCCCGGTTATAAATAGAACCCGAAACACCCCTTGGTCGTACCATCTATTCCCAAGTCGACGACTTAGAGGCCCTAACTCCCAACTCGTCGAGTTAATTCCTTTCGCCGGAGACCACCGACGAGCTCGCCGTCGCTGGAAGAGAGCGCTGACGATCTGTCTTGCTAGGAGGAAGACCCTGAGACCAATAAGAAGTGAGGTAGGTCTTCGTTACCACCTTACGACCTCATCACGGTTTTCTTCGCATCTGTTTCTTCAATCCCTTCGAACAGAAGCTTTTTCATGGACAGATCACGTGTTGATCCGTTTGATCTAGATCTTGAGTCCATATCATCACCACGTCCGCACTTGATCTTTACACCTCTGTTCATCGCAAAAACCCATGCAAACCCATGCAAGCCATGCAAAAATACGTACAAACTGATCTAATAAAAACAGCACCATAGGATTAGCATGCATATGCACCATTGCATCTTGAGTAAAGTTTGTGCATGATAATTGATCTCTGTAAATCTTATATATGCATGATCGTGAGTAGAAGGACAAGCTCAGGGAGCTATCTACGACGAGCTATAACAACAAGACTTCGAGATCCAAGAGCAACAGAAGCCGCAGGAACAAGGCAAGTGCCCCTTGACCATATTGATCCCATGTTTTGGAAACTGTTTTGTTTGCGAAAACTGTGTATGCTGAGTCAACTTGATGGGAAACCCTTTTATAGGAGTTTACTATTTTTCTTAACCACCCTTGTCGCCAGGGAAGTTTATGAGTCGGGTATGGTCGTTTTTCTTTTCTGCTTCGCTAATCTATGGGATATGGGAAGCGATAGATTGTGTCTAGCTACTGCACACATAATGTTAATGAGAACTTGATGATAATGAACATGAATCGGGGGAGACTAGGCAATCTTGGTTCGTGGACGTGGTAGAATGAGATGTGGTTACTTGCCGTAGATCTAAGGACCGGTTCATTCCAGCACATGCCAGGATAATAGTGCCACCACAAGGCCAAATATGGGTATGGCTTAGCTAACTAATTAGGTAAGTTTCTAGATTGTTATGGACCGTGGAAGGCACGGGGAATGGGAGTCGAGAGAGGACTTGTGACACCCTCGTTTTTGGTTTCTGCATGTATTCATAGTTTCATGTAGAAAAATATTTTAAAATAAGTAGAAACGGAAAAAATATTAAAAAGATAGCCAAAAAAAGCCAATTCCAGTTCACCGAGGAGCGCTGTAGAAAATTTCCGCGGCCGCTGGCCATGTGGCGCGTCCAGAGCTCATCCCTGCAGAAGGAGAGAGGTCCGCCGCCAAACTGGCTACGTGGCAGGCTCAGGGCTCGTCCCTGCGGCAGAGGGCGAGGTCCAACCACTTGGGACACGTGTTGGCCCCGGAGCTAGCCTCTGCGGAGAAGCGAGGTCCAGTTCCGCAGGACACGTGTCGTCACCGGAGCTAGTCACGACGGAAAAGAGAGGATCAGCCGTGCGGGACACGTGTCGCTCTCGGAGCTCGCCTCTGAGAGGTCCGGACCCGCTAGACACATGTCGCTCTCGGAGCTCACCTCCGAGAGGTCCGGTCCTTCTGGACACGTGTCACCTCCGGAGCTCACCTCCGGGAGGTCCGACACTATCGGACACGTGTCAGCTCTAGAGCTCATCTCCGGGAGGTCTGACGCTGACAGACACGTGTTACTTGACACGTGGCATTCTCGGAGCTCACCTCAGAAGAGAGGGAAGGTCTGGAATTGACACATGGCACACTCGGAGCCACCTCCGAAGAGAGAGGGAGGTCAGGAACGGACGCGTGACGTACGCAGAGCTCACCTCTGAGGAAGAGGGAGATCTCGCCCGCCTGACACGCGGCACAACCGGAGCTTGTCTCTGCGGAAAGGGAGCCCAGGTCCCGCAGGACACGTGGAGCCTCCGGAGCTCATCACCGCGGAGGTGACGAGATTTGAAGCGGTTTTTGCTTCTGTACGTGTGGGAATACCGGTACAGGAGGAAACAGGCACGAATTCCAAATTGCTACCGCACCAAATCAACTAAAGATAAGTTGTTAAGATCCAAAAACTATTTGAATAGGACTCTTATTCGAATTCCGATCAGATTAGGACTCTTCTCTTCCCGATTATAAATAGAACCGAAAACCTTTGGCCGCAACCACGAACTTCTTTTTCCACCTCCTGAGCCAACAACTTAGAGCCCTAGCCCCCAACTCGCCAAGCTAACCCCTTTGCCGGAGTTCAGTCGCCGGAGATCGCCGGAGGAGAGCCGATGATCCGAGGAAAGACCAAGAAGAACGTAAGATAGGTCTCCAATACCACCTTACGACATCAGCGTTTTCTTTGCATCTGTTCTTCGATTCCTTTCGAACAGAAGCTTTTTCATGGACAGATCACGTGTTGATCGTTCTGATCTAGATATTATGCCAAGATTATCGCCATGTCCACAATTGATCTTTACACCTCTGCTCATCGTAAAACCCATGCAAGCATGCAAGAACACGTACAAACTAAACTGCATCATAGGAATAGCATACATATGCATCATTGCATCTTAATGTAGAGTTTGTGCATGATGATTGATTGCTATAAATCTTGTATGCACGTGATCGCGTATAGAAGGACAAGCTCAGGGAGCTACCTACGACGGACTACAACAGCAAGAATTTGAGCAACAGGAACCGCAAGAACAAGGCAAATGCTCCTTGACCAAATTGATCCTACGTTTTGGAAACCTGTTTTGTTTGCGAAAAGGTGTGTGTGCTTGAGTCAACATGATGGGAAACTTTTTCATAGGAGTTTACTAGTTTTGATAACGATCCTTAGCACCGGGAAAGTTCATGAGTCGGGTATAGTTTTTACTTTTATGCTTCGTTGAGTCCATGAAATACGGGAAGTGAGATAGATGTGTCTAGCTAACTGCACTCGTATGAATAATGAGAAATGGATATTGTTAATGAACGTTAATCGGAGAAAGATCTAGGCAAGCCTGGGTTTGTGAATGAGGTAGAATGAGATGGTGGTTACTTGCCGTATATCTAAGGACCGGTTCATGCGAGCACATGCTAGGATAACAGTGCCACCACAAGGCCATGTATGGGTGCGGCTTAGCTGAGTAATTAGGTAAGTTACTAGATTGTTATGGACCGTGGAAGGCGCGGGGAATGGGAGTCGAGTGAGGATTGCCCTTGGAACTGCATGGCACAAAAGGGGGCCTGTGGGTGGGGGAATTGGAGATTCTTGCCTGCCGGTGAAACCTTAGTGAGTCCATACATCTAGTAACCCCTTTGTAAAGGATATTTTGTGATCTCTTGGCCATACACCGACTGTTGTGTACTGGTAAATTGGAGGTTCTGCAGTCGCCAATGGGTGACGAAATCACAAACTTGTGGGTAAAAGGGTGCAAACTCTGCAGAGTCTAAAACTATCATGATAGCCGAGCTTACGGTCACGAGCGTCTGGCCAACTTTCATGATTAGTTGGGATGGTTTTTGATGGTTTGGTTTTGGTTATGGTTTGGTCTTTGTTTGGTTTTCGGGACTGTTGAGTCCAGTTAATGAGATTGGTTGCATTGCTGTTGAGTCATGGTACGAGATTTGGGTCTCGGAATGAGACGGAATTGATTATGAGATGAATGGTAGTGAATACGAGATGGTATTCATTAGATGGTAGTGAATACGAGATGGTATTCATGAGCAAAGTTGATGTCTGGTTGAGACATGGAAAAGGATGAATCGTAATGGAAGTATGTTAATGTTGGGATTACATTCACTTAAAGCTGAGTTGCTATTTTTATTGTGTTTTGAGAAATAAATTTTGCTTTCTGCAATGAGCCTTTTTATACCTTCCTTGATGTAATCTACATATCATATTTTCCCGCACATGCTGAGTACATCATGTACTCAAACTTGCATTATTACTTCATCATCAGCAACAGGAGAGGAGTACTATGAAGACCACGTGGAGGATTAGGCGTGTAATCCGTCCTCAACCTTGCCTGTGGAGTAGAGATGGAGCCGCTGCTGCTGCTTAGTTGCTTCCGCATTAGTTTAGAAGACTTCCGCTGCTAAGAGTTAGACTTCCGCTGCTATAATAAGACTTCCGCTGCTAGCATGAGTCCAAGACTCATGAAACATTGTAATAAACCCTGTTATTCGTGGTTATATATATTCTGAATTCAGTTTGTGGAACATATGTATATGTGTGATGAACATCCTGGGCACACATATGCATCAGTTCTCGGTTATGTTTTCTACAGAATTGAGGGCGTCACAGCTTTGGCTAGGGAAAATGATTTGTGTGCCTAACGTGAAGCACACCCACGACACGATATTAAAGGAGGCACATTATTCACCTTATTCCATACATCCCGGCAGTACAAAGATGTACAAGGACTTGAAAACTTGTTGCTGGTGGGATGGTATGAAAAGGGACATAGCTGAGTATGTTGCCATATGCGACACATGACAATGGGTGAAGGCTGAACATCAAATACCTGCTGGACTGTTGCAACCATTGGAAGTACCCGAGTGGAAGTGGAAGGACATCAGTATGGATTTCATCGTCAGATTACCACGTACTCGGTCGGATTATGACTCCATCTGGGTTATCGTGGACCGATTGACGAAAACCGCTCATTTTCTTCCTGTTAAAACCACATACCGCGTGGCAAATCTAGCAGAGCTATACATGGAGCAAATTGTGTGCCATCATGAAGTCCGGAAGAGGATAGTTTCAGACCGGGGTACTCAGTTTACCTCTAGGTTCTGGGAAAAGCTGCATAAAGCTATAGGTACACGACTGGATTTTAGCTCCGCTTATCACACGCAGACCGATGGGCAAGCCGAGAGGACCAACCAAATTTAAGAAGACATGTTGAGAGCCTGTGCATTGAAACATGGACGTAGTTGGGATAGGAGCTTGCCGTATGCCGAATTCACAACAGCTATCATGCTAGCTTAAAGATGTCACCTTTCGAAGCATTGTATGGTAGACGGTGTAGAACGTCGCTGTTTTGAAATGAGACCGGAGAGAACCAAGTGTTTACACCCAAAGTGCTGCTAGAGGCTGAGAAGCAAGTCCAAACGATACGGGAGAACTTGAAGGCTGCTCAGTCATGACAGAAGGGCTATGCGGACAATAAGCGAAGAAAGTTGACTTTTAAAGTAGGAGACTTCGTATACATTAAGGTATCGCCTATCCGAGGCCAACGACGTTTCAACGTTGAAGGCAAGCTAGCACCTCGCTATATCGGGCCGTTTAAGATTTTGGGCAAGCGAGGGGAAGTAGCCTATCAACTAGAGCTCCCAATGCACCTCTCCGACGTGCATGACGTGTTCCATGTATCCCAGCTCAAGAAGTGCTTGAGAGTTCCGGGAGAACAAGTACCGATGGATGAACTTGAGTTTCAAGAGGATCTGACCTATGTAGAGCACCCTGTCTGAATTTTGGACGTGAAAGAAAGGGTCACGAGGAACAAAGTGATCCGATGGTGCAAGGTACAATGGAGACATCATACGGAAGCGGAAGCTACATGGGAGAGTGAGGAAGACCTCAAGGCAGAATTCCCTCATCTATTCTCCACTCTATCGAATCTCGAAGGCGAGATTCAATTTAAGGCGGGTAGGTTTGTAACACCCTCAATTTCATAATCATGCATGCATTCATATTTCATGTAGAGAAACATTTTAAAATAAGTAGAAACAGAGAAGGAATAAAAAAAGATAGCTAAAAAGAGCCAGTTTCAGTTCGCCGAGGAGCGCTGTAGACACTTCCCATGGCCTGCTGGTCACATGGCGTGTTTGGAGCTCATCCCTGCGTTTGGGTAGAGGTCTGGCACCGCCAGACACATGGCAGGCTCGGAGCTAGCCTCTGTGGAAGGGGCAAGGTCCAACCCGCAGGACGCGTGTTGCCTCCGGGGCTTGTCTCTGCGGAGAAGCGAAGTCCAGCCCCACAGGACACGTGTTGCCACCGGAGCTAGTCGCTGCGGGGAAGTAAGGCCCAACCCACGGGACACGTACCGCTCTCAGAACTCACTTCCGAGAGGTCCGACACCACGGGACACGTGTCACTCTCGGAGCTAACCTCCGAGAGGTCCGGTCCTATTGGACACGTGTCACCTTCGGAGCTCGCCTCCGGGAGTTCCGACATTACCGGACACGTGTCACCTCCGGAGCTCATCTCTTGGAGGTCCGAAGCTGATGGACACGTGTCGACCTCAGAGCTCACCTCCGGGAGGTCCGTCGCTATTGGACACATGTCGACCTCGGAGCTCGTCTCTGAGGAGAAAGGAAGATTCGGCGCTCGTTGACACGTGGCACTCCCGGAGCTCACCTCCGAAGTGAGGGGAGGTCCGGCACTGACACGTGGCGTTCGCGGAGCTCGCCTCTGAGGGAGAGGGAGGTCCCACCCGCCAGTACACGTGGGACATGAGGAGCTCACCTCCGAGGAGAGGGGAGATCCCGCCCGCCTGACACGTGGCACAACCGGAGCCCGCCTCTGCGGAAAAGGGAGGCCTGGACTCTGCTGGACACGTGGAGCCTCTGGAGCTCATCACCACGGAGGTGACGAGATCTTAAGCGGTTTTGCCCTGTGCACAAGCGCCCGATACAGAAGAAACAGACACGAATTCTTCCACGATTGATACCGCACCAAATCTATTGAAGATAAGTTGTTAGGATTTAAAAACAAATTGAATAGGACTCTTATTCGAAATCCAATCAGATTAGGACTCTTTTTTCCCGGTTATAAATAGAATCCGAAACACCCCTTGGCCGTACCATCTATTCCCAAGTCAATGACTTAGAGGCCCAAGCTCCCAACTCGTCGACTTAATTTCTTTCGCCGGAGTTCAGTCGCCGGAGATCGCCGATGAGCTCGCCATCGCCGGAAGAGAGCGCCGACGATCTGTCCTGCTAGGAGGAAGACCCTGAGACCAAGACTAAGTGAGGTAGGTCTTCGTTACCACCTTACGACCTCATCGCGGTTTTCATCGCATCTGTTTCTTCGATCCCTTCGAACAGAAGCTTTTTCGTGGACAGATCACGTGTTGATCCGTTTGATCTAGATCTTGAGTCCATATATCACCACGTCCGCACTTGATTTTGACACCTCTGTTCATCATAAAAACCCATGCAAACCCATGCAAGCCATGCAAAAACACGTACAAACTGATATAATAAAAACAGCACCATAGGATTAGCATGCATATGCACCATTGCATCTTGAGTAAAGTTTGTGCATGATGATTGATCTCTGTAAATCTTATATATGCGTGACCGTGAGTAGAAGGACAAGCTCAGGGAGCTATATACGACGAGTTACAACAACAAGACTTCGAGATCCAAGAGCAACAGAAGCCACAGGAACAACCCAAGTGCCCCTTGACCATATTGATCCCATGTTTTGGAAACTGTTTTGTTTGCGAAAACTGTGTATGCTGAGTAACCTTGATGGGAAACCCTTATATAGGAGTTTACTAGTTTTGTTAACCACCCTTGTCGCCAGGGAAGTTTATGAGTCGGGTATGGTCGTTTTTCTTTTCTGCTTCGCTAATCTATGGGATATGGGAAGCGATAGATTGTGTCTAGCTACTGCACACATAATGTTAATGAGAACTTGATGATAATGAACATGAATCGGGGGAGACTAGGCAATCTTGGTTTGTGGACGTGGTAGAATGAGATGGTGGTTACTTGCCGTAGATCTAAGGACTGTTTCATGCCAGGACATGCCAGGATAACAGTGCCACCACAAGGCCAAATATGGGTATGGCTTAGCTCACTAATTAGGTAAGTTGCTAGATTGTTATGGACCGTGGAAGGCACGGGGAACGGGAGCCGAGAGAGGACTTGTGACACCCTCATTTTTGGTTTCTGCATGTATTCATAGTTTCATGTAGAAAAATATTTTAAAATAAGTAGAAACAGAGAAATTATTAAAAAGATAGCCAAAAAAGCCAATTCCAGTTTGCCGAGGAGCGCTGTAGAAAATTTATGCGACCGCTGGCCACGTGGAGCGTCCGGAGCTCATCCCTACAGAAGGGGAGAGGTCCGCCGCCAAACAGGCTACGTGGAAGGTCCGGGGCTCGTCCCTGCAGCAGAGGCACGAGGTCCGACCCCGTGGGACACGTGTTGCCCCCGGAGCTAGCCTCTGCGGAGAAGCGAGGTCCAGTTCCGCAGGGCACGTGTCGTCACCGGAGCTAGTCACTGCGGAAAAGAGAGGATCAGCCGCGCGGGACACATGTCGCTCTCGGAGCTCACCTCCGAGAGGTCCAGACCCGCTAGACACGTGTCGCTCTCGGAGCTCACTTCCGAGGGGTCCGGTCCTTCTGGACACGTGTCACCTCCGGAGCTCGCCTCCGGGAGGTACGACACTATCGGACACGTGTCACCTCCAGAGCTCATCTCCGGGAGGTCCGACGCTGACAGACACGTGTCGACCTCGGAGCTTGCCTCCGAGCAGAAATGAAGTCCGGCGCTACATGACATGTGGCATTCTCGGAGCTCACCTCCGAAGAGAGGGGAGGTCCGGAATTGACACATGGCACACTCGGAGCCACCTCTGAAGAGAGAGGGGGACGTCCGGAACTGACATGTGGCATACGCGGAGCTCACCTCTGAGGAAGAGGGAGTTCTCACCCGCCTGACACGTGGCACAACCGTAGCTTGTCTCTGCGGAAAAGGGAGCCCAGGTCCCGCAGGACACATGGATCCTCCGGAGCTCATCACTGCGGAGGTGATGAGATTTGAAGTGGTTTTTGCTTCTGTACGCGTGGGAATACCGGTACGGGAGGAAACCGACATGAATTCCACATTGCTACCGCACCAAATCAACTAAATATAAGTTGTCAAGATCCAAAAACAATTTGAATAGGACTCTTATTCGAATTCTGATCAGATTAGGACTCTTCTCTTACCGATTATAAATAGAACCAAAAACCTCCTGAGCTGACAACTTAGAGCCCTAGCCCCCAACTCGCCGAGCTAACCCCTTTGCCGGAGTTCAGTCGCCGGAGATCGCCATAGGAGAGCCGACGATCCGAGGGAAGACCAAGAAGAACGTAAGGTAGGTCTCCATATAAAATTACGAAAACTTGTAAATAGAAAACTTGAGCTATGAATAAAGTTGAGTTTATATACAAGAAATGGGACTTACAAAAAACTTTTGTGTTACTCATGAAAGTGTGGGCATGTGCAATAAAACTGTGAAATCAGTTTGAATTAAGAGGGTCACGTCAAAAAGAGGAAGGGCCTTTTCAAGAGAGGAAATTCAAACTGTTGTTTGACAAGTTGTATTTGCAATGACCAACTCAAAGATCAGAGGACATATTTGAGTTCCTCAGGTCCAAATTATGAGGGATCCAAGTTTTGAGCAAATTTGCAGGGGCTTTGATATAAATATCCAAGGGACTTGTAAATTTCATCCAAATTTGAATTTAAAATTGAAACTGTGGCACAAATTGACAAATGGCAAAATGGCTTTTGAATTTGGATCTCTCACAGATGAATTTGCAATGTGTCAAAATTTGGAGATCTTTTGGAAGCATAGAGGAGCTGTGGGACCCACATGTCATGGACTGAAGTGGTGGAGACTTTCAACCGAAGCAAACCTTTTGGCTCTGTTCAGACCCGAGCTCGATCGAGTCGATCACAGGACACCACCGCGGGCGTTACTGCCACCTCGTGCTCGAGCTGCCCCCCCCCCCCCCCCACGCGCGGGCGCCAGAGTGTAACACCCCAAAATTTTGATTCAAAATCCTACATCATGTTAAGAGGGGAATTTAAAAATTTTTGGACGTGTTGCATGTTATGCAAAAATTCAAATTCAAACTGGAATTCAAATTAAACTCAAATCAGAAAAGAAATAGAAAAAGAAAAAGAGAAAACAGAAAAAAACTGGCCAGTGGGCCGAAACCCACCAGCCGGCCCAGCCAGCGCCCGCACCAGCCCGCAGCCGAGCGCGCTGCTTCCTCACGCTGACAGGCGGGACCCACCCGATCTTCGTCTACCTCGCGACAGCGCCAGACTCCCTCGCACCCGAATCAAAACCGATAGGGATTTCAGCGTATCCACGCTGAATTCTGTTCGTAGGCGACGCGGACATGATCTAAACCACCCCGCTGCCTTCCCCCGTCTATAAAAACCCCGGCCTCGTTCTGTTTTTCCCCCGCGATCGCCGATTTTTACTCCGGTGAGAACCGAGACTTCTCCGGCGAATTCTGGCCGATCTAAGCTCGGAAATTCCGATGTAACTTGCTGGTCTTGATCCACCGCCTCCGGGGAACCTTGCAGGTGCAGAAAACTCGGTGATTTGCGGTGTAAACGCAGCGCCGACGAGCTTCGCCGTTGTTTTGCCTCGGACCTCGTCGCCGATCACCTTCCAGGACCTCCGAGCTCAAGAAAACCCCCGAGGTGAGATCCCCGACCTCCCCTCTACCGATCTATGCCATAAAATCACAGTTCTAGGAAGAATTCTCGAAGATCCGAAAGTCTCTGGCGAGATCGCCGCTTCCCGCCGACGTGCGCCGCCGGCAGCGCCGCCCGCGTTCGATCAGAGCGACGTGGCCGCTTGTGCGCCGTTTGTTTTAAATCGCACGGTAGGGTTTAAACCCCCGCGTACCGGTTCGGTGTTATAATCTCAGCCGTCGGTTTAAAATCGGACGGTCCACGTCAGCCCCGCGTTATAAAGACTGGAAATCTTACGTGCTACCCCCTGGGGTTCTCGGGAAATTAGAGCTAGCCCCGGAAACTTCTGATCTAGCCCCTGGAACTCCAGAAAAACATGTAAATTCATTTAAAAATCAGTTTTAGCCCCTGGATTTAATAGAAATTAGGAAAAACACCTCTGATAAGTGTAGCTAGACCCCTAGAAATTCTGAAAATAATATTATCGACCCTGTAGTGGGGTAAGTTTAACTTTTTAGCCCTGTTTAGTATTTAAATTAGGAAATTGAATATGTGGCTAGTGTTTAAAAATTAAAAAGTGGGACAAACATATTGTCATAATTAAATTAAAAACTTTCTCAGTATTTAGAAAACTTTGAAGTGAGATAAAAACATATTTTGGGCTGAATTGAATCTGTTTAATTTATTATTCACATTTAGGGACACATTTTTAAGTAATGAATAGTTTTAGAAAATAGGGAAAATAATTGTGAAATAGTTTACATCAGAGGCAAAGGTCAAAATGTGTTATTAAATTATTTAGGACCAGAACCTATTCTGTTTAGATGATGTGTATTACTAATTTCATGATAAAGTACACAATTATGCATAGGAAAATAAATCTGAAAATATAGCAACTAGTAAATGATAAATGGAGTTTCTAAAATCCGAAGAATTCAGTTTAGGGTTGGTAGAAATTCTGAAGGCACATATGGAGAAGGAAAATACATTTCATGCATACTTGGTAGCTAAAAGGTGTAGTAATTGAATATAAGGAATTTATTTAAATTGGAAACTCATATATATAGTAGGTAAGTATAAATGTGAACACAAAAGTAGGAATTATATACACATGATTAAAAGAGCATGCAAGCCACAAATCAACACACATAGAGTAACCACAACACATATAATGGTGAATTACTTTCATGAATGTGAATGTGTGGTTTGTATGAAGTGGAAGTGTGAACTATGTCTTATGGATTGTTGTTTTTCTTTTGCTATGTGTGATGGTATGATGTAGAACCTGCTCAAGAGCAAGTTATTCCTTTCCAAGACCAGGACTACCCATTTCAAGAGCAGCAAGAAGGAGGCAAGTGTCCTTGACCACTTTGATCCTATGCTAGGATGTGTAGCTAGAGTTATTTGCATTGTCAATTTAAATATGAAACCCATGCTAGGAAGTTTCCCTAGAATTGCATTACCTTGTTTCCTTGTAGCTTGGGTTGGGATTTATTTTATTATGTCATTTATTATTATGCATATGCTTAGCCATGCTTAGAATGGAATATTTGGGATATGAGATCATCAGTTTATTTTACCATACTCATGAATGAGATATTGTGAGTAATGTAGAGGTAGGGATCAAGGCAAGTTGGATGTTTTGGTTGTGTGCTGGGTGCACGAGACTCGGGTTTGTGTTTAGTACTTGCCTGGATCCTAAGGACCGGTTCATGGAGCATGTAACCTGGCTTTACAGTGCCAACCACATGCTGAGATGGGGCAGCTTGGCCAATTAATTAGGTGTATCCCCGGCGTAGTATGGGTGTGTTGGATGGTGCGGGGAGTAGGTGTCAGCTGGACTACCATATGAACCGCAAGGCTCAAGAGGGGGCCACTGCAGCGGGGTTGGAGCCTCTTGTATGCTGTTAGGGGTGAAACCTCAGTGGGCCCACGCTCGTCGGGAATCCCTTTGTAAAGGCTTCGTAGTGATCTCCTGGCTACACACCTGGGAAGTGTGAATGTGGTTCGTAGCCACTGGCATAATGGAGGTTCTTTTAGTCCACCCGGCAACGGGGGATGAATTCACTACATGTGGGTACAGTGGTACAAACTCTGCAGAGTCAAAACTGTCATGACAGCCGTGCTCACGGTCAAGAGCGGCTTGGACTTATTCATGATTAGAGGATTGATGGTTTTGGAAGTTGTGACGTTAAGCGGGGAGCTTAATATTGGAAATGATGTTATGGTTATTGGATTATGATGGTGGGATGGGAGATTTGGACCATTTCACCTGTGTAGTAATGTAGGTGCTTAATAAGCTAAGGTGATAGGTATTAATTGCGTAGTGCTTTAACCATGAGTTCAACCTCTCCTTGTTCTAGCCATGCATGATATAATTTTCTCACACTTGCTGAGTACCATCGGTACTCAACCTTGCATATTTTGTTGGTTTATATTGCTGCTCAGGTCATGATAATGAGGTGGTGTATAATGACCAAGACTTTGGACCCGAAGATGGTTTCTAGGTTCATGGAGACCCCCGGGCAACGCCTGTGATGGAGCCCTCAAGAATAATTTTCTGCTGCTAGTTTATTTACTTGTGATGAACTTATTATTGTCCATCGAGACATTTACTATGTAAGACTTACTTATATTCGACACCTGGCTTGTAATAAATGATGCTTCACTATTTGTCATCACATGTATGAGAAAATGATCCTGGCATACATGTGATATTCACTTGGTTGTTCTTCGGAAAAACCGGGTGTGACAGAAGTGGTATCAGAGCCAAGGTTGCCCGTAGGAACGTGGACCTAGGTAGAAATGGACGTATTTAAGGGCCCTATTTTCTTAAAAAACTATTTTACAAGGTGTGTGTTGAAAAGAGTTATTTAATGGAGTCACTTTCTTCATCTTACCCCAACTTTCATTCAAAATAGGATTTTTGTTTGAGAGTTTATCTAACCTAATTTTAAATTCTTTTTGTTTTAGATGGTTCGCATGATTCGCACCGCTGGCAAGTCCACAGGAGGGAGAGTTCCCGTAGTTGCCCTTGCCGAGAGGGAGGAGAGCCGTCCGGTGACGTACCTTTCCTACGAATTGGCAGTAGGAGGCTTATTGCGCCGTCTTTGGCGTATGCTCGAAGCCGCCGGCAATACGGGCAAGCTAATCATCCACTATAACTGCACCAGGACCATCCGTGAGAAGAGGGAAGAATGGAGTTCAGAGATGAGGATTATACACGAAAATCAGCTGCTCAAGATTCACCACTCTCCAGCTTGTAGAGCGACACAGGTCGATGCAGAGAAAGATGTCACCTAGGAGGCCATCACCTGCCAGAGTCACATCTATCGTCGCCACTTGAACAAAACTGAGTACATGTATGTCCTCCAGCGTGAGAGTGGTACCACGGAGTACAAGTACCCGCCGGTGCAGCAAGGGACTTCCCATGAGCACATGGACTTGTGCTTGGAAGATGCTTCTATGCTCAGCACTCGACTGCAGGAGTGTCAACAAGAGCTTCAGGATGTCCGGGACACCCTGAAGGAAACGGAGGCGTTGCTGCGAGCATGTTTGAGGGCGAGAGAAAGAGGAGATGGGAATGAACTGTGTGTCACCATGAATGATACATGGACTCCTGACTCCCCAGATCGCCGAGCGATCAGGCATCGTCGCACTTCTCCACCAGCAGCCTCCCCACCCAAAGCAGAGTCAGAAGGCAGCCGAAATGATGAGGAAGATCCCGAGGAGCCAGCTCAAGAAAACGAGTAGCGCAGAGCCTTTCCCTTAAATTAGAAGGATGTCGAGTAGTCGAGTCGTTACGTAGTTAATGGTGTGTTAATGCTTGGTGTGTGACGTGAGTTGTGGAAACCATGAGCAATTGTCCACAACCTCGTCTTTAGATTGTTTTGCTTTGGTGTGTGAACCCACATGAAATAATAGTGCATCTATTTGGTGTGAGATATGAACCCTTGTAAAAGTATAACAAAGCCTCAACACTTTAAAGTACAAACAAATGAAAGTAGTAAGATGATACTAAATGCTTTCAAATTAACATTGGTTGATTCTACCAGATGGCTGGAAGAGGAAAAGGACGTGCTGCCAACCCCGCCAACAACAACGATGAGGCATGCAACCCTCATCTTTCTGGAGGCCAGGACCGTGGTGGTCGCCGTGAAGGAGTTGATCCCCTCCACCAAATGCTGGAGAATCAGAATCAGCTCATCCAGTACTTGACTCAAGTGGTGGCCAACTTGCATCAAGTTCCACCTCCACAAGCTGCACCACGCCAACCACGGTTGAGTGAGTTTCTAAGAACTCAAGCTCCAAAGTTTGCAAGTGCTGCTGAACCTCTGGAGGCAGATGATTGGCTGAAGACCATTGAAAGTAAGATGAGGATCATATAGTGCCAAGGGTATGAGAGGGTGCTGTTTGCTTCTCATCAATTGCATGGACCTGCTGCTGATTGGTGGACCGCCTACGTGGCCGCCCATCATGACCCTGAGAACATCACTTGGGAAGAGTTCAAGCGTAGCTTCCGCAACCATTACATCCCAAGAGGTGAACTCAAAAACAAGAGGAAGGAGTTTTTGGGACTGCAGCAGGGAAACATGACGGTGAGGGAATACCTCACTAAATTTACTCAACTATCCCGTTATGCCCCACGGTACATAGAGACTGATGAGCAGAAACAAGATTGTTTCGTGGAAGGACTTACCGCAGAAATGCAGTGTGCAATGTCCTCAAATGAGTATGAAAGCTTCCAAAAGATGGTGGACAGAGCGTTTGTGATAGAAAGGAAGCTGAAGGCCTTGGAAAATGAGAACAAGAGGAAGGCCGGGTGGTCACATCAAGCCTCAGGGAGCAACACTCGCCCCCGTCTGATGCAGCAACCAGCAGGACAGACGAACCGTTCTGCGGTACCCTACTCAGCACCAAGAGGGTACAACCCGAACTACAGGCCTCCGGCAGCACCAGCACAGCCGCAACGTCAGTTTGTACAGCAGCCTCGCCCCGCATGTCCACCTCGACCAGCAGTGCAAGGACCTCCAAACCAACCCCAAGACAATAAAGGCCAAGCACCTAAGGTTGGGGTGCAATGTTTTAATTGTGGTGAAGTGGGGCACTATGCCCATAAGTGCCCAAAGAAGAAGCCCGCGCAGCCACAACAGCAGAATGTAATGAGAGGACGGGTGAACCACGTCACTATGGAGGAAGCACAAGAGGCACCCGACGTTGTAGTTGGTAAGTTTCCTGCCAATTTACACCTTGCAACCCTGCTGTTTGATTCTGGTGCTACCCACTCGTTCATTGCTCAAGGGTTTGTTAAGAAGTATGACCTAGCAACAACACAAATGAACCATATGCTAGCCGTAAACTCTCCAGGTGGAGAAATAAGGACAAGACGAGTGTGTCCCAAAGTGAACCTAGACATTAATGGGGTGGTATTTACTGCTAACCTCATAGTGATAGATTCACAAGGGATAGATATTATCTTGGGTATGGATTGGTTGACAAAACATAACGGAATCATCCATTGTTCGACCAGAACGGTGGAACTAACGCACCCTAGTGGCACAAAAGTAAAGTTTATAACAATACAAGAGCCTAGGAGGGATGTTCAATTAAATCAAGTTGAGGTGAAAGTTGAGGAAATCAGAACCATCAGGGAATATCCAGATGTTTTTCCGGAAGAATTGCCAGGTATGCCTCCCAATCGTGAAGTGGAATTTGCAATTGAGCTAGTGCCTGGAACAGCCCCGATTTACAAAAGACATTATCGGATGGACTCCAAGCAGCTGGAAGAACTCAAGGATCATTTGAGAGAATTGACGGAGAAGGGGTATATTCGTCCTAGTTCCTCACCGTGGGGAGCTCCGGTGATATTTGTGCCCAAGAAGGACGGAACCCAAAGGTTATGTGTGGATTACCGTGCTTTGAATGAGGTAACCATCAAGAACAAGTATCCATTACCTCGCATTGAAGACTTGTTTGATCAGTTGAGAGGCGCTTGTGTGTTCTCGAAAATTGATCTCAGGTCGGGCTACCACCATCTCAAGATAAGGCAATCTGATATTACCAAGACAGCTTTCGTATCTCAGTACGGACTGTATGAATACACCGTCATGCCTTTCGGGCTAACTAATGCCCCGTCATACTTCATGTATCTCATGAACAAGGTATTCATGGAATATCTGGACAAATTTGTGGTGGTTTTCATAGATGACATTCTCGTTTTCTCCAAAGATGAAGAAGAACATGAGAAACATCTAAGGTTGGTGTTGCAAAGGCTGAGAGAACACCAACTATATGCTAAGTTGAGCAAGTGTGAGTTTTGGCTGAAGAGAGTTCCCTTCTTAGGACATATAATCTCAGAGGGAGGAATCTCCGTAGATCCCGCCAAAATCGAGGATATACAGAAGTGGAAGACCCCTAAAAATGTCGGGGAAGTTCGAAGCTTCTTGGGATTGGCTGGATACTATCGACGGTTTATCGAGGGATTCTCTAAGATCTCGAGGCCCCTCACTAAACTGTTGGAGAAGGGAATCACATTCACATGGACGCCGCAGTGCGAGACGAGTTTTCAGGAGTTAAAGGAAAGATTGACAACAGCCCCAGTGCTCATTATGCCAGATATGCAGAAGATCTTTACGGTGTACTGCGATGCCTCTGGAAACGGGTTGGGATGTGTTCTCATGCTAGAAGGGCATGTCGTGGCATATGCATCCCGGCAGCTTCGGAAGCACGAGAAGAACTATCCTACACATGACCTAGAACTAGCCGCAGTGGTACACGCGTTGAAAATTTGGCGGCACTATTTGATGGGGAAGAGGACCGAGATATATACGGATCATAAGAGTTTGAAGTACATATTCACACAGCCAGATCTCAACCTCAGACAAAGGAGATGGTTAGAGCTAATCAATGACTTTGATGTAGGCATCAACTATCATCCTGGGAAAGCAAACGTCATGGCCGATGCTTTAAGTCAGAAAGTGCAGGTCAATAAGTTGAGCTTGAAGGAAATGCCTGCAGAATTGAAGGACGAGGTTATAAGGCTCAATCTATGTCTAGTAAATAGTGGTGAGGCCATCGCCATGGAAGTGGACTCCACACTATAGCGAGACATACGTGAGGGTCAAAAGAAGGATGAGAAGATACAGGAAATCAGGCAACTCATCAAGGAAAATAAAGCTCCAGGTTTCAGAGAGGATGAACAAGGTACGGTGTGGCACGAGAAAAGGATCTGTGTGCCTGAAGTAAAGGAGATCCGTGAATTGATTTTGAAGGAGGCTTACGATTCCGACTATTCCATTCATCCTGGGAGTACGAAGATGTACCAGGACCTCAAGGGGAGGTATTTGTGGTATGGCATGAAGCGAGATGTCGCGGAACATGTTGCCCTATGTGACACATGTCAGTTGGTGAAAGCAGAACATCAACGACCCGCGGCATTATTGCAACCACTCAAAGTGCTTGAATGGACATGGGAAGAAATCAGCATGGATTTCATCGTGGGATTGCCTAGGACCCAATCAGGATATGATTCAATATGGGTCATCATTGATAGGCTAACCAAGGTAGCACATTTCATCCCCGTGAAGGAAAGCTACAGCGGATCCAAATTGGCAGAGTTGTACATGTCAAGGATCGTGTGTTACCATGGAGTGCCAAAGAAGATTGTGTCGGATCGAGGGACACAGTTCACCTCAAGGTTCTGGCAGAAGTTGCACGAAACCATGGGACCCATCTGAACTTTAGTTCTGCCTATCATCCCCAAACTGACGGACAGACGGAAAGAACCAATCAGATCCTTGAAGATATGCTAAGGGCATGTGCACTCAAAAACAATAGGAGTTGGGACAAGAACCTACCGTATGCGGAGTTTTCTTATAACAATAGCTATCAAGCTAGTATGAAGATGTCACCGTTTGAAGCTTTGTACGGGAGGAAGTGCAGAACTCCCCTATTTTGGAATCAAACGGGGGAAAGTAAAGTGTTTGGTCCAGAAGTACTACAAGAAGCCGAGGCGAAGGTAAGGGAAATTCGCAACAATTTGAGGATAGCACAGACACGCCAAAAGAGTTATGCTGATGTACGAAGAAGAGAGCTCATTTTCAACGTGGGAGACTATGTCTATCTCAAAGTGTCCCCTATCCGAGGACTTCATCGGTTCAAGGTGAAAGGGAAGTTGTCACCTTGATACATCGGACCCTTTCAAGTTTTGGAGAGGAAAGGCGAAGTGGCGTATCAACTAGAGTTACCGGCTCGTCTATCGGATGTGCACGATGTATTCCATGTGTCACAAATCAAGAAATGCCTGAGAACGCCTGAAGAGGTGTTACCCATGAATGAAGTGGATGTAGCTTAAGATTTGTCTTATGCCGAGCAACCATACAAGATCTTGGAGACAATGGAACGCCTCACCAGAAATAAAAGAATCCGGATGTGTAAGGTGCAGTGGAAGCATCACTCAGAAGAGGAAGCCACCTGGGAGCGGGAAGATGAGCTCAAGGCACAATTTCCGGAATTATTTTCTTAGAAACACCAATCTCGAGGACGAGATTTCTTTTAATGGGGGTAGAGCTGTAACACCCCAAAATTTTGATTCAAAACCCTACATCATGTTAAGAGGGGAATTTAAAATTTTTTGGACGTGTTGCATGTTTTGCAAAAATTCAAATTCAAGCTGGAATTCAAATTAAACTCAAATCAGAAAAGAAATAGAAAAAGAAAAAGAGAAAACAGAAAAAACCGGCCAGTGGGCCGAAACCCACCATCCGGCCCAGCCAGCGCCCGCGCCAGCCCGCAGCCGAGCGCGCTGCTTCCTCACGCTGACAGGCGGGACCCACCCGATCTTCGTCTACCTCGCGACAGCGCCGGACTCCCTCGCACCCGAATCAAAACCGATCGGGATTTCGGCGTATCCCCGCTGAATTCTGTTCGTAGGCGACGCGGATATGATCTAAACCACCCCGCCGCCTTCCCCCGTCTATAAAAACCCCGGCCTCGTTCTGTTTTTCCCCCGCGATCGCCGATTTTTACTCCGGTGAGAACCGAGACTTCTCCGGCGAATTCTGGCCGATCTAAGCTCGGAAATTCCAATCTAACTCGCTGGTCTTGATCCACCGCCTCCGGGGAACCTTGCAGGTGCAGAAAACTCGGTGATTTGCGGTGTAAACGCAGCGCCGATGAGCTTCGCCGTGGTTTTGCCTCGGACCTCGTCGCCGATCACCTTCCAGGACCTCCGAGCTCAAGAAAACCCCCGAGGTGAGATCCCCGACCTCCCCTCTACCGATCTATGCCATAAAATCACAGTTCTAGGAAGAATTCTCGAAGATCCGAAAGTCTCCGGCGAGATCGCCGCTTCCCGCCGCCGTGCGCCGCCGGCAGCGCCGCCCGCGTTCGATCAGAGCGACGTGGCCGCTTGTGCGCCGTTTATTTTAAATCGCACGGTAGGGTTTAAACCCCCGCGTACCGGTTCGGCGTTATAATCTCAGCCGTCGGTTTAAAATCGGACGGTCCACGTCAGCCCCGCGTTATAAAGACTGGAAATCTTACGTGCTACCCCCTGTGGTTCTCGGGAAATAAGAGCTAGCCCCGGAAACTTCTGATATAGCCCCTGGAACTCCAGAAAATCATGTAAATTCATTTAAAAATCAGTTTTAGCCCCTGGACTTAATAAAAATTAGGAAAAACACCTCTGACAAGTGTAGCTAGACCCCTAGAAATTCTGAAAATAATATTATAGACCCTGTAGTGGGGTAAGTTTATCTTTTTAGCCCTGTTTAGTATTTAAATTAGGAAATTGAATATGTGGCTAGTGTTTAAAAATTAAAAAGTGGGACAAACATATTGCCATAATTAAATTAAAAACTTTCTTAGTATTTAGAAAACTTTGAAGTGAGATAAAAACATATTTTGGGCTGAATTGAATCTGTTTAATTTATTATTCACATTTAGGGACACATTTTTAAGTAATGAATAGTTTTAGAAAATAGGGAAAATAATTGTGAAATAGTTTACATCAGAGGCAAAGGTCAAAATGTGTTATTAAATTATTTAGGACCAGAACCTATTCTGTTTAGATGATGTGTATTACTAATTTCATGATAAAGTACACAATTATGCATAGGAAAATAAATCTGAAAATATAGCAACTAGTAAATGATAAATGGAGTTTCTAAAATCCAAAGAATTCAGTTTAGGGTTGGTAGAAATTCTTAAGGCACATATGGAGAAGGAAAATACATTTCATGCATACTTGGTAGCTAAAAGGTGTAGTAATTGAATATAAGGAATTTATTTAAATTGGAAACTCATATATATAGTAGGTAAGTATAAATGTGAACACAAAAGTAGGAATTATATACACATGATTAAAAGTGCATGCAAGCCACAAATCAACACACATAGAGTAACCACAACACATATAATGGTGAATTACTTTCATGAATGTGAATGTGTGGTTTGTATGAAGTGGAAGTGTGAACTATGTCTTATGGATTGTTGTTTTTCTTTTGCTATGTGTGATGGTATGATGTAGAACCTGCTCAAGAGCAAGTTATTCCTTTCCAAGACTAGGACTACCCATTTCAAGAGCAGCAAGAAGGAGGCAAGTGTCCTTGACCACTTTGATCCTATGCTAGGATGTGTAGCTAGAGTTATTTGCATTGTCAATTTAAATATGAAACACATGCTAGGAAGTTTACCTAGAATTGCATTACCTTGTTTCCTTGTAGCTTGGGTTGGGATTTATTTTATTATGTCATTTATTATTATGCATATGCTTAGCCATGCTTAGAATGGAATATTTGGGATATGAGATCATTAGTTTATTTTACCATACTCTTGAATGAGATATTGTGAGTAATGTAGAGGTAGGGATCAAGCCAAGTTGGATGTTTTGGTTGTGTGCTGGGTGCACGAGACTCGGGTTTGTGTTTAGTACTTGCCTGGATCCTAAGGACCGGTTCATGGAGCATGTAACCTGGCTTTACAGTGCCAACCACATGCTGAGATGGGGCAGCTTGGCCAATTAATTAGGTGTATCCCCGGCGTAGTATGGGTGTGTTGGATGGTGCGGGGAGTAGGTGTCAGCTGGACTACCATATGAACCGCAAGGCTCAAGAGGGGGCCACTGCAGCGGGGTTGGAGCCTCTTGTATGCTGTTAGGGGTGAAACCTCAGTGGGCCCACGCTCGTCGGGAATCCCTTTGTAAAGGCTTCGTAGTGATCTCCTGGCTACACACCTGGGAAGTGTGAATGTGGTTCGTAGCCACTGACATAATGGAGGTTCTTTTAGTCCACCCGACAACGGGGGATGAAATCACTACATGTGGGTACAGTGGTACAAACTCTGCAGAGTCAAAACTGTCATGACAGCCGTGCTCACGGTCTAGAGCGGCTTGGACTTATTCATGATTAGAGGATTGATGGTTTTGGAAGTTGTGATGTTAAGCGGGGAGCTTAACATTGGAAAGATGTTATGGTTATTGGATTATGATGATGGGATGGGAGATTTGGACCATTTCACCTGTGTAGTAATGTAGGTGCTTAATAAGCTAAGGTGATAGGTATTAATTGCGTAGTGCTTTAACCATGAGTTCAACCTCTCCTTGTTCTAGCCATGCATGATATAATTTTCCCACACTTGCTGAGTACCATCGGTACTCAACCTTGCATATTTTGTTGGTTTACTAAGATGGTTTCTAGGTTCATGGAGACCCTCGGGCAATGCCTGTGATGGAGCCCTGAAGAATAATTTTCCGCTGCTAGTTTATTTACTTGTGATGAACTTATTATTGTCCATCGAGATATTTACTATGTAAGACTTACTTATATTCGACACCTGGCTTGTAATAAATGATGCTTCACTATTTGTCATCACATGTATGAGAAAATGATCCTGGCATACATGTGATATTCACTTGGTTGTTCTTCGGAAAAACCGGGTGTGACACAGAGGCAGTTCACCCGGCGCCTATCCTTCCCACCGAGGCAAAAACGATGTTCTTCACTCGTGCTCGCGGTTTTCTTCTGCTCCTGCGCCCGAAAAGCAGCCGCCGGCGACGCCTCTGCTTCCTTCAGTTTTCCACCAGCTCGCGCGCCTGGTTGCTCGAGCTGTCCACACAAAAAGGAAGCGCTAGCGAGTGTACAAGATCCTCTACAGCTCGGCTCCGACATTCCTGGCTCGTGGGGCGCCCAATTCAACGATCAACGCGAGATACTGAAGCTCACCGGCGAAAAGGCAACTCGGGTCACCGTGGGCAGCTCATACCGAGGCTTTTCACAGCCGAGAAAGTACCCGCTGAGACGCGCCAGGACTTCACGCTGCTCTCCCCCGAGTTTCAGCTTGAGCCGTGCAACATAGCTCAGGAATTTCAAGTTTTCCCCTCGGATGAGAGAAGCCTACCCGCGGGTAAGAGTTTCAAAAATCGAAGCCTAATTCTCAGTTAAAGTTGTTCATTTTGCGCACACAGGAGCTAGAGAGGATAGGGAACCTTTTTCCTTCGCAACCCTAGCTTAGAAGTTAGTAGGGGCAGCTAATTTTGAGTTTTTCCATCGACGGCCATGGCAGGGACCCTCGGGCGCAGGGTGAACCTCCACTTGCCGCCGTTTCCGAGCCAGTTTGAGGCCGAGCCAAGTTAGCCTGACCTCCACTGCTGCTTTAGAGCGAGTCCGCCGAACTTTTGGCGGGCTAGGGTGCTCGTGCCACGGCGCCGAAGTCTCACCGAGGCGTGCCCACGTCGCCGACCGGTTTCCGGTCGCCGGCAGCCCGAAAACACCGCACCATTGAATTCCTCGTGGCTGAAAACCCCCAGGCGGCAAGTACCAAGCCAGGAGACGGCCGGGAAGCTGACTCCGGCGAGCTCTGACGAGTCTCCGGCGAGGGGGCGGCGCGGGAAAAAGGAAACGGCCCGAGGTTGAAGACGACCGGCCGGCCCCGCATGTCAGTGACAATATTTTAAATCGTGGATCCGCTGCGGCCCCAAGATCCAGTGTGGTGGCGCGGGAAAGATCCTGTGGCCCCGTGTGGCGTGATCCCAGCGGCTGACACGTGTAGGAGGGACCCACAGTCAGAGTGTGAATGTTTCTCGATTTAATCTGAATTCCAGATTTAGTTCAAACTTTAGAACCCCATAACTTTTGCTAGGGAGCTCCAAAATTAGTGATTCAAATTGGGTTGGATTCAGGATGAAAAACTCTATCCAAATATGCAACCCAATTTGCATGAAAACCAATAGGATATTCTGGAGAATTCTTTAAAGCTTTTCAGCAAAAGAATTTTATAGGGAGTTTGGTTCATCCAAAAATCCCCAGATTTTGCTAGGGTATTCCTTAGGATATTAGGAGACTCCTGTAAATGTTTCTGCTCATTTGGAGTTGATTTAGGTAGGTTAATTCTGATTTCAAGTTTTTGTATTCAAATGAATACAGAAACATTTTCAGAGAATTTTCAAAACTTGGAAATTCAGTTCTGGGCATTCCTTAGCTCCAAAAATCCTAAGAAAATTCATGCATACTCCCTGAGATATGTATGAAATTGTAGTTGACATGGATTTGCATGAAAGTGCAAATTTATTCAGAATTAATTCCTTTTTGTCTAAATGATTGGGGAATTGTTCTGAGTGATCTACACATTGAAATATTCTGAAATTTTGTCCAGATAGCTTTCCTGTGACAAGGAAGTTACAAGAAAATTTCCAGCTCCATTGGATCCCTGGATCATTATGTCCTGTTCAACCTCATTAGTTGATCCACACCCAAGTGAAGAAACCCCACTCATCACTTGATCCTAGTACTTAAACACAAACCCAAACCACTAGCACCAGTTCATTTTAAATTCTTAAACATAGTTCCAGTTTTAAACTTGTTTTTAGCACTGGTTAGCAAAAGTTTTATAATTAAACATGTATGCATATTCATAACGTGTAGTGATTAAACCTGGAGAAGTAAAGAAGAAGTTGAGCTTGGATCAAGGAGCAAGAAGGCAGGGATTAAGCTTCAAGTCATCATCAGCAACTAACTTCATAATCATCTGACTTTAGTCACCTGCAAAACCAAGGCAAGCCCCGGTTTGCATTTAAGCTATTTTATAAAGTTTTTCATTTGTTCACTACTATTAGGTCAAGGATGTTTTATACTCCACTTGCATAACCAAACATGAACCCTGAGGTCAAGGGTAGTATTGTGTCATCGCTGTAGAATAAGGCCACGCTAAATAGACTAGGGCATCCGTAGAAGACGAGTAGTTGGAATCTACTCGCGAGCTATAGTTTAGAATATCATAATTGTGGTTGGGAAAGGAAGCAAACTAAAGTTTACATTTCTAAAGATGAGACCGGGCAGAGGGGTTAGGCAGCGAAAAGACGAGGTCTTGGTCGAGTAGCTCTGCCTGTGTCGGTTAAGGACCGATGCGTGTGCCGCGTCCAGGAGCAAGTATTGAGTTGTGTACCGGATGCTTACTGATATATGGGAACCAGGAAACCGATGTACCAGGTTCACTGGATTGTAGAGGCATACAACATCGTCTCGTTAGACCTATGAGCCCGAGACGGCACGACCGGTTCTACAGTTTAGTGTCCTGAGAAAGGTTGCCACATTCGACGTAATGAAGGACGCCAGAGTTGGGTCTTCAGAGGCGGGCGTATGTGTCGAGTTATCCGGGTAGTGTTTGATTCGAATCACCGTCCCTCGCGGTTATTGAGTACCGCCTGCTCCCATGTTGTGACGTAGTAATTAACTTGTGTGGTAGCAGTTTGCAAAAGTATAATTTCTGCTATGATTATGTTAAGTTGCATGAAAACCTTGTTTGAAGTAGAGAATAGAGCAAATTAAAGTTAATTTCCACCTTGGGACAAGTGACATTGGAATGAAGCGTTTCTTGTTTGATTGTGGAGTTCCAATGTTGCTGGGCGCAAGGTCACTACTATTATGGCTAAAATCTGAAAGTTAAGGATGAACTCGTAGGCGAGTCTTTTCGCAAATGTCGGGCTTAAGTCTTAGGTTACTTTCATGTAGAGTTTCATGTCTTAGGAGAGACGGTTAAGTCTTGCTGAGCCTTTGTGCTCACTCATGCTATATAAGTGGTTTTGCAGGTAAACCTCGACGCTATAAAGATGGTTGTCCGGTGAGACTCGGGAACTTCCGAGTCATGTCACACTGGGAGAACCTGGCCGCTGCCATGCCTTCGTGTTGCTAGCGAGAGGAGCCCACGGGCTGGACCTCTTCTCGGTGCTTCATAGTTATTCAACGTGAGCTGGTTATAGACTTCCGCTGTAGTTATTTTATGTAAATTATTTAGACAGAACAATTGTAAGCTTCCGTTTTTGATTTATGTAATACATTGTTCGTTGTATGTGTGCTGTTGGGTGCCGCATAACACGGCACCATCCAATGCGATCCCCGGGCGAGGCGGCACGGCCCAGTGATCGAGGTCGGGCCCTCTCAGCGTGGTATCAGAGCCGCATTGGTAATAGCGCACGGAATAAGGATGGTATTACAACAAAAACTTAGGATACGGTGAGGAAACTATATTAGGCCCACATAAGGACTATAGTAGTGTAGTTACTTAAAGTGGCAAGACTAACATATGTGTTTTAAATCTGAATTTTCATTATGTAACGACGCACCTACGTTCTGGTAAGAATGGTAAGGAACGCCACCGAAAGCGGTTCAATTTCGGTTAGCTCCTCTGACAAGGTATGTGGTTTAGGGATAGGTCTCACAGCTTGGTGTGAGACGTTAATATGAAACTCTTGGACTCTTCATGTTCCTGAGGTCATATGAAACGCTGATCCCTAGCGTGCATTAGGCAAGTAAGTGGAGACCCCATCGTGTGGTCAGTAACGCGATAGTGTGTTCGTCTGGAAGTAGCCCAGGAGGACATACGCAGCGCTTGCCATCGGCGTGCCCTTCAGGGCAGTAGGTGGTATCCGTTGGGTTGATAACATTCCCAATCGTGATGACCCGTTCATGACATACTCGGGTTCCCCTTCGTGTGGTGTTGAAACACGATCACGTACCTTGAGACATGGCTTAACTCAAGGACGGCCATATGACAATGATACGGGCGTTTGTATTACTTTCAATTATGGTACTGCCTGAGATGAAACAACCCTTGAGTGCACCAATATTGAGTGCTCTTCTGCAGGTACTAACCACGTACGTATCCCGTGTAGTACACGTGTGCGAGAGACCGTCTTAGTGCCACTGATAATACGTATATGCCGGTATAATCCGGTTAGGATTTTTCTTTTGGTGAGGCAACGTAGTACTGACATGATTCTTACGGTGCATCGACACCGTACTAAACATATAATCCTCTTCATAGGCGTATGTTGAGTAGCTGTCCTCTCCACATTGTCCTTAATCATGAATCTCGGGACGAGATTCTTTTTAAGGGGGGAGGAATGTAAAAGTCCCAAAACTTATAAATAGAATACTTGAGCTATGAATAAAGTTGAGTTTATATACAAGAAATGGGACTTACAAAAAACTTTTGTGTTACTCATGAAAGTGTGGGCATGTGCAATAAAACTGTGAAATCAGTTTGAATTAAGAGGGTCACTTCAAAAAGAGGAAGGGCCTTTTCAAGAGAGGAAATTCAAACTGTTGTTTGAGAAGTTGTATTTGCGATGGCCAACTCAAAGATCAGAGGACATATTTGAGTTCCTCAGGTCCAAATTATGAGGGAGCCAAGTTTTGACCAAATTTGGAGGGGCTTTGATATAAATATCCAAGGGACTTGTAAATTTCATCCAAATTTGAATTTAAACTTGAAACTGTGGCACAAATTGACAAATGGCAAAATGGCTTTTGAATTTGGATCTCTCACAGCTGAATTTGCAATGTGTCAATATTTGGAGACCTTTTGGGAGCAGAGAGGAGCTGTGGGACCCACATGTCATGGACTGAAGTGGAGGAGACTTTGAACCGAAGCAAACCTTTTGGCTCTGTTCAGACCCGAGCTCGATCGAGTCGATCACAGGACGCCACCACGGGCGTTACCGCCACCTCCTCCTCGAGCTGCCCCCCCCACGCGCGGGCGCCAGAGGCGGTTCACCCGGTGCCTATCCTTCCCACCGAGGCAAACACGAAGTTCTTCACTCGTGCTCGCGGCTTTCTTCTGCTCCTGCGCCCGAAAAGCAGCCGCCGGCGATGCCTCTGCTTCCTTCAGTTGTCCACCAGCTCGCGCACCTGGTTGCTCGAGCCGTCCACACAAAAGGAAGCGTTAGCAAGTGTACAAGATCCTCCACAGCTCGGCTCCGACATTCCTGGCTCGTGGGCCGCCCAATTCAACGATCAACGCGAGATACTGAAGCTCACCGGCGAAAAGGCAACTCGGGTCACCGTGGGCAGCTCATACCGAGGCTTTTCATGGCCGAGCAAGCACCCGCCGAGACGCGCCGGGACTTCACGCTGCTCTCCCCCGAGTTTCAGCTCGAGCCGTGCAACATAGCTCGGGAATTTCAAGTTTTCCCCTCGGACGAGGGAAGCCTACCCGTGGGTAAGAGTTTCAAAAATCGATGCCTAATTCTCAGTTAAAGTTGTTTATTTTGCGCACACAGGAGCTAGAGAGGATAGGGAACCTTTTTCCTTCGCAACCCTAGCTTAGCAGTGAGTAGGGGCAGCTAATTTCGAGTTTTTCCATTGGCGGCCATGGCGGGGACCCTCGGGCGCACGGTGAACCCCCACTTGCCGCCGTTTCCGAGCCAGTTTGAGGCCTTGCCGAGTTAGCCTGACCTCCACTGCTGCTTTAGAGCGAGGTCCGCCGAACTTTTGGCGCGCTAGGGTGCTCATGCCACGGCGCCGATGTCTCACCGAGGTGTGCGCACGTTGCCGACCGGTTTCCGGTCGCCGGCAGCCCGAAAGCACCGCACCATTGAATTCCTCGTGGCTGAAAACCCCCAGCCGGCAAGTACCGAGCCGGGAGACGGCCGGGAAGCCGACTCCGGCGAGCTCCGACTAGTCTCCGGCGAGGGGGCGGCGCGGGAAAAAGGAAACGGCCCGAGGTTGAAGACGACCGGCAGGCCCCACATGTCAGTGACAATATTTTAAATCATGGATCCGCTGCGGCCCCGAGATCCAGTGTGGTTGCATGGGAAAGGTCCTGTGGCCCCGTGTGCCGTGATCCCAGCGGCTGACACGTGTAGGAGGGACCCACAGTCAGAGTTTGAATGTTTCTCGATTTAATTTGAATTCCAGATTTAGTTCAAACTTTAGAACCCCATAACTTTTGCTAGGGAGATCCAAAATTAGTGATTCAAATTGGGTTGGATTCAGGATGAAAAACTCTATCCAAATATGCAACCCAATTTGCATTAAAACCAATGGAAAATTCTGGAGAATTCTTTAATGCTTTTCAGCAAAGGAATTTTAGAGGGAGGTTGGTTCATCCAAAAATCTCCAAATTTTGCCAGGATATTCCGCAGGATATTAGGAGACTCCTGTAAAAGTTTCAGCTCATTTGGAGTTTATTTATGTAGGTTAATTCTGATTTCAAGTTTCTGTATTCAAATGAATACAGATACATTTTCAGAGAATTTTCAAAACTTGGAAATTCAGTTCTGGGCATTCCATAGCTCCAAAATTCCTAAGAAAATTCATGCATACTCCCAGAGCTATGTCTGAAATTTTAGTTCACTTGGATTTGCATGAAAGTGCAAATTTATTCAGAACTAATTCCTTTTTGCCTAAATGATTGGGGAATTGTTCTGAGTGATCTACACATCGAAATATTCTGAATCTTGGTCCAGATAGCTTTCTTGTGACAAGGAACTTACAAGAAAATTTCCAGCTCCATTGGAGCCTTGGATCATTATGTCCTGTTCAACCTCATTAGTTGATCCCCACCCAAGTGATGAAACCCCACTCATCACTTGATCCTAGTACTTAAACACAAACCCAAACCACTAGCACCAGTTCATTTTAAATTCTTAAACATAGTTCCAGTTTTAAACTTGTTTTTAGCACTGGTTAGCAAAAGTTTTATAATTAAACATGTATGCATATTCATAACGTGTAGTGATTAAACGTGGAGAAGTAAAGAAGAAGTTGAGCTTGGATCAAGGAGCAAGAAGGCAGGGATTAAGCTTCAAGTCATCATCAGAAGCTAACTTGATAATCATCTGACTTTAGTCACCTGCAAAACCAAGGCAAGCCCCGGTTTGCATTTAAGCTATTTTATAAAGTTTTTCATTTGTTCACTACTATGGGTCAAAGTTTGTATGTGCATTAGGTCAAGGGTGTTTTATACTCCTCTTGCATAACCAAACATGAACCCTGAGGTCAAGGGTAGTATTGTGTCATCGCTGTAGAATAAGGCCATGCTAAATAGACTAGGGCATCCGGTAGAAGACGAGTAGTTGGAATCTACTCGCGAGCTATAGTTTAGAATATCATAAGTGTGGTTGGGAAAGGAAGCAAACTAAAGTTTACATTTCTAAAGATGAGACCAGGCAGAGGGGTTAGGCAGCGACAAGACGAGGTCTTGGTCGAGTAGGTCTGCCTGTGTCGGTTAAGGACCGATGCTTGTGCCGCGTCCAGGAGCAAGTATTTAGTTGTGTACCGGATGCTTACTGATATATGGGAACCAGGAAACCGATGTACCAGGTTCACTGGATTGTAGAGGCATACCACATCGTCTCGTTAGACCTATGAGCCCGAGACGGCACGACCGGTTCTACAGTTTAGTGTCCTGAGAAAGGTCGCCACATACGACGTAATGAAGGACGCCAGAGTTGGGTCTTCAGAGGCTGGCGTATGTGTCGAGTTATCCGGGTAGTGTTTGATTCGAGTCACTGTCCCTCGCGGTTGTTGAGTATCGCCTGCTCCCATGTTGTGACGTAGTAATTAACTTATGTGGTAACAGTTTGCAAAACTATAATTTCTGCTATGATTATGTTAAGTTGCATGAAAACCTTGTTTGAAGTAGAGAATAGAGCAAATTAAAGTTAATTTCCACCTTGGGACAAGTGACATTGGAATGAAGCGTTTCTTGTTTGATTGTGGAGTTCCAATGTTGCTGGGCGCAAGGTCACTACTATTATGGCTAAAATCTGAAAGTTAAGGATGAACTCGTAGGCGAGTCTTTTCGCAAATGTCAGGCTTAAGTCTTAGGTTACTTTCATGTAGAGTTTCATGTCTTAGGAGAGACGGTTAAGTCTTGCTGAGCCTTTGTGCTCACTCTTGCTATATAAGTGGTTTTGCAGGTAAACCTCGACGCTATAAAGAAGGTTGTCCGGTGAGACTCGGGAACTTCTGAGTCCTGTCGCACTGGGAGAACCTGGCTGCTGCCATGTCTTCGTGTTGCTAGGGAGAGGAGCCCGCGCTCTGGACCTCTTCTCGGTGCTTCATAGTTATTCAACGTGAGCTGGTTATAGACTTCCGCTGTAGTTATTTTATGTAAATTATTTACACAGAACAATTGTAAGCTTCCGCTTTTTATTTATGTAATACATTGTTCCTTATATGTGTGCTGTTGGGTGCCACATAATACGACACCACCCAATGTGATCCCTGGGCGAGGCGGCACGGCCCCTTGATCCTATGTTTTGGAAAACTGTTTCGTTTGCGAAAAGGTGTGTGTGCTTGAGTCAACATGATGGGAAACCCTTTCATAGGAGTTTACTAGTTTTGTTAACCACCCTTGTCACCGAGAAAGTTAATGAGTCGGGTATAGTTTTTACTTTTATGCTTCGCTGAGTCCATTGGATACGGGAAGTGGGATAGATGTGTCTAGCTAACTGCACTCGTATGAATAATGACAAATGGATATTGTTAATGAACGTGAATCGGAGGGAGATCTAGGCAAGCCTAGGTTTGTGAATGAGGTAGAATGAGATGGTGGTTACTTGCCGTAGATCTAAGACTCGGTTCATGCGAGCACATGCCAGGATAACAGTGCCACCACAAGGCCAAGTATGGGTGCGGCTTAGCTGAGTAATTAGATAAGTTACAAGATTGATATGGACCGTGGAAGGCGCGGGGAATGGGAGTCGAGTGAGGACTTCCCTGGGAACTGCATGGCAAAAGAGGGGGCCCGTGGGTGGGAGAATTGGAGATTCTAGCCTGCCGGTGAAACCTTAGTGAGTCCATACATCTAGTAACCCCTTTGTAAAGGCTATTTTGTGATCTCTTGGCCATACACCGACGGTTGTGTACTGGTATAATGGAGGTTCTACAGTCACCGACGGGTGACGAATCACAAACTTGTGGGTAAAAGGGAGCAAACTCTGCAGAGTCTAAAACTATCATGATAGCCGAGCTTACAGTCACGAGCGCCTGGCCAACTTCCATGATTAGTTGGGATGGTTTTGGATGGTTTTTGATGGTTTGGTTTTGGTTATGGTTTGGTCTTTGGTTTGGTTTTCGGGACTGTTGAGTCCAGGTAATGAGATTGGTTGCATGACTGTTGAGTCATGGCAACGAGATTTGGGTCTCGGAATGAGACGTAATTGATTATGAGATGAATGGTAGTGAATACGAGATGGTATTCATGAGATGGTAGTGAATACGAGATGATATTCATGAGCAAAGTTGATGTCTGATTGAGACATGGAAAAGGATGAATTATAATGGAAGTATAGTTAATGTTGGGATTACATTCACTTAAAGCTAAGTTGCTGTTTTTATCGTGTTTTGAGAAATAGATTTTTCTTTCTGCAATGAGCCTTTTTATACCTTCCTTGCTGAGAGCTACATATCATATTTTCCCGCACTTGCTGAGTACATCATGTACTCAAACTTGCATTATTACTTCATGATCAGAAACAGCAGAGGAGTCTTATGAAGACCACGTGGAGGATTAGGTGTGTTATCTGTCCTCAACCTTGCCTGTGGAGTAGAGATGGAGCCGCTGCTGCTGCTTAGATGCTTCCACATTAGTTTAGAAGACTTCCGCTTCTATAATAAGACTTCCGCTACTAGCAAGAGTCCAAGACTCTTGAAACATTGTAATAAACCCTGTTATTCGTGGTTATATATATTCTGAATTCAGTTTGTGGAACATATGTGTATGTGTGATGAACATCCTGGGCACACATACACATCAGTTCTCGGTTCTGTGTTCTACAGAAACGAGGGCGTCACAGGACTTCCCTGGGAACTGCATGGCACAAGAGGGGGCCCGTAGGTGGAAGAATTGGAGATTCGAGCCTGCTGGTGAAACCTTAGTGAGTCCATACATCTAGTAGACCCTTTGTAAAGGCTATTTTATGATCTCTTGGCCATACACCGATGGTTGTGTACTGGTATAATGGAGGTTCTGCAGTAGCCTACGGGTGACGAAATCATAAACTTGTGGGTAAAGTGGTGCAAACTCTGCAGGGTGTAAAACTATCATGATAGCCGACCTTACGGTCACAAGCGCCTGGCCAACTCACATGATTAGATGGGATGGTATTTGGTCTGGTTATTGAATTGGTTTGGACTTTGGTTTGGTTTCGGGATTGTTGAGTCTTAGTGATAAGATTGGTTACATGACTATTGAGTCATGATAATGAGCTTTGGTCTCGGTTATGAGATGGAAATTGAATATGAGATGAAATGGTAATGAATACGAGATGGTATTCATGAGCATAAGAAAAAGTTGAGAAAGATGAATATCTGATGAGACATGAAAAGAGGTTGAACATGATGGAGGTATGTTGATGTTTTAATTGGATAAATGTT
Organism: Neostapfia colusana; assembly: GCA_030760725.1. Lineage (NCBI taxonomy): Eukaryota > Viridiplantae > Streptophyta > Magnoliopsida > Poales > Poaceae > Neostapfia > Neostapfia colusana. The sequence goes on along the minus strand of JASWHV010000002.1, from coordinate 38,575,091 downwards.
GGGATTACATTCACTTAAAGCTAGTTGCTGTTTTATCATGTTTTGTTAAATAAACTTTGCTTTCCGCAAATAAGCCTTTTTAATCCTACCTTGCTGTGAGCTACATATCATATTTTCCTGCACTTGCTGAGTACGTCATGTACTCAAACTTGCATTATTACTTCATCATCAGCAACAGGAGAAGAGTACATCAAAGACCATGTGGAGTACTAGGCGTGTGATCCACCGTCATCTTGCCTGTGGAGTAGGAGATGGGGCCGCTGCTGCTGTTTAGTTTAGCTTCCGCAATAGCTTAGAAGACTTCCGCTGCTAGAATAAGACTTCCTCTGCTAGAATGAATTAGAGATTCATGAGACATTGTAACAAAACCCTATTATTCGTGGTTATATTCTGAATTCAGTTTGTGGATACATGTGTATGTTTGATGAACATTCTGGGCACACATATGCATCAGTCCGGTTCCGGAGTTTCTCGGAACAGGGGTGTCACAGTAATAATGCAAGTTTGAGTACATGACGTACTCAGCAAGTGCGGAAAATATGATATGTAGCTTACATCAAGGTATGGAATAAAAAGGCTCATTGCATAAAGCAAAGTTTATTTCACAAACATGATAAAAACAACAACTAGCTTTAAGTGAATGTAATCCCAACATTTATCCAATTAAAACATCAACATACCTCCATCATGTTCCACAGCTTTTCATGTCTCTTCGAGCCATTTATCTTTCTCAGATTTTTCTCATGCTCATGAATACCATCTCGGATTCATTACCATATCAACTCATATTCAATTCCGTCTCACAACACAGACCGAAGCTCATTATCACGTCTCAACAGTTCCAATTTCATTACCACGATTCAACAGTCCTGAAACCAAAACCAAAGACCATCCATGACCAAACCTATAACCAAACCAAATACCATCCCAATCACCATCCGAATAACCATCCCATCTAATCATGTGAGTTGGCCAGGCGCTTGGGATCGTAAGCACGTCTATCATGATAGTTTTATACCCTGCAGAGTTTGCACCACTTTACCCACAAGTTTGTGATTTTGTCACCCGTCGGCGACTGCAGAACCTCCATTATACCAGTACACAACCGTCGGTGTAAGGCCAAGAGATCACAAAATAGCCTTTACAAAGGGGCTACTAGATGTATGGACTCACTAAGGTTTCACCAGCAAGCTCGAATCACCATTCTCCCATCTACGGGCCCCCTCTTATGCCATGCACTTCCCAGGGCAGTTCTCTCTCGACTCCCATTCCCCGCTCTTTCCACGGTCCATAACAATCTAGCAACTTACCTAATTAGTCAGCTAAGACGCACCCATATTTGGCCTTCTGATGGCACTGTAATCCTGGCATGTGCTGGCATGAACCGGTCCTTAGATCTACGGCAAGTAACCACCATCTCATTCTACCACTTCCATGAACCAAGCTTGCCTAGATCTCCCCCGATTCATGTTCATTATCAATATCAAGTTCTTATTATCATTATGAGTGCAGTAGCTAGACACATCCTATCTCGCTTCCCATACCCCTTTGATTAGCGAAGCAGAAAAGAAGAACGACCATACCCGACTCATAAACTTCTCTGGCGATAAGGGTGGTTAACAAAACTAGTAAACTCCTATAAAAGAGTTTCCCATCAAGTTGACACAAGCATACTCAGTTTTCACAAACAAAACAGTTTCCAAAACATGGGATCAATATGGTCAAGGGGCACTTGCCTTGTTCCTGTGGCTTCTGTTGCTCAGGCGTCTCGAAATCTTGGCGCTGTAGCCCTTCGTAGGTAGATCCCTGAGCTTGTCCTTCTACTCATGATCACGCACATACAATATTCACAACAATCAATTATCATGCACATACTTTACTAAAGATGCAATGGTGCATATGCATGCTAACCTATGGTGCTGTTTTATTTAGATCAGTTTGTACGTTTCTCGCATGGCTTGCATGGGCTTCTACGATGAAAAGAGATGTAAAGATCAAGTGTGGATGTAGAGATGATCTTGACTTAAGATCTAGATCAATTCCATCGTTAAAAAAACTGATCGACACGTGATCTGTTCACACGAAAAAGCTTCTGTTCGAAGGGATCGAAGAAATAGTTGCAAAGAAAACCGCGATGGCGTCATAAGGTGGTAATGGAGACCTACCACACTTCTCCTTGGTCTCAGGGTCTTTCTCCTAGCAAGACAGATCGTCGGGGCTCTCTTCCGGCGATGGCGAGCTCGTCGGCGGTCTCCGGCGACTGAACTCCGGCGAAGGGAATTAACTCGACGAGTTGGGAGTTAGGGCCTCTAAGTTGTCGACTTGGGAATAGATGGTATGGGCAAGGGTGTTTCGGGTTCTATTTATAACCGGAAAAAGAAGAGTCCTAATCTGATTGGATTTCAAATAAGAGTCCTATTCAAATTGTTTTTGAATCTTAGCAACTTATCTCCAATCGATTTGGTGCAGTAACATCGTGGAAATCGTGTCGGTTTCCTCCTGTATCGGGTATGCCCACGTGTACAGAAGAAAAAATGCTTAAGATCTCGTCACCTCCGTGGTGATGAGCTCCGGAGGCTCCACATGTCCAGCAAAGGCCGGGCCTCCCTTTTCCGCAGAGGCGGGCTCCGGTTGTGCTGTGTGTCAGGCGGTCGGGACCTCCCCTCTCCTTAGAGGTGAGCTCCGCGTGCGCCACGTGTCCTGGCGGGCGGGACCACCCGCAACCTCAAAGGCGAGCTCCACGTGCGCCACGTGTCTGGTGGGTCAGGACCTCCCCTCATTCCGGAGAGGAGCTCCGTGTAGGTCACGTGTCAGTGCCGGACCTCCCCTCTCTTCGGAGGTGAGCTCCGAGGGTGCCACGTTAGTATTGTACCTTCCCCCTCTTCGGAGGCGGGCTCCGAAAGTGCCACGTGTCCTAGCAGCACCGTATCTTCTTTCTGCTCAGAGATGAGCTCCGAGGTCGACACGTGTCCATCAGTGTCTAACCTCCCTTTTTCTCGGAGGTGTGCTCCGAGAATGACACGTGTCAAGCAGTGTCGGACCTCCCTTCATCTCGGAGGTGGGCTCCAAGGACGACAGGTGTCAAGCAGGGCGGGACCTCTCGGAGGCGAGCTTCGAAGGTGACACGTGTCCAGTAGGACCGGAACTCTCGGAAGTGGGCTCCGAGAGCGATACGTGTCCCGTGGGTTGGGCCTTACTTCCCCGCAGCGCAGGGCTGGACTTCGCTTCTCCGCAGAGGCAAGCCCCGGAGGCGACACGCGTCCAGCGGGTCGCACCTCGCCCCTTCCACAGAGGCTAGCTCCGAGCCTGCCACGTGTCTGGTGGTGCCGGACCTCTCCCCACTATGCAGGGATGAGTTCCAAACACGCCACGTGGCCAGCAGGCCACGGGAAGTGTCTACAGTGCTCCTCGGCGAACTGGAACTGGCTCCTTTTAGCTATCTTTCTGATTCCTTCTCTGTTTCTGCTTATTTTAAATTGTTTCTCTACATGAAATATGAATGCATGCATGATTTATTAAATTGAGGGTGTTACAAGCATAGTTTTGCTGTCCACGGTTACCTTGATTAGCTCCTCCGTTTGGCCGTGGGTTCTGCTTGGGCGCGTTGGTCGGCTGTCCAAGGCCTTTCCTCGGGCACTGACTTGCAAAGTGTCCCGTCTCTCCGCATGCAAAGAATGCCTTGTTGCCCAAGACAGCAGGGACGTTGGTGCGAGGGTGGTTTTGAGCATATGCGCCCATGTTGGGACGGGGCGCAGAAGGCAAAGGCACACGAGGTGCTTGCATAACAGGACGTTGCTGTGGTGGTTGATTAGGGCGAAAAGTAGAAGCGGACGATCCATACTGCGGTGCAGCTGGGGGCATGAAACGGGGACGTACATTGCCCACTTGTGGCTGGTATGGCATCTTTCTCTTGCCCTCTTGCTCGATCTTACGGATCTTGCTCTCAACCACTATAGCTTTGTCAACTAGCTTCTGGAAGTTTGCATAGTCATTGTTGAGCAGTTGAACTTGGATCTCATTGTTGAACCCTCTCATGAACAAGTATTGCTTCATTTGATCCGAGTTGACATCCCCGGGGGCATATCTTGACAGCTGCGTGAACTTGTTGAGGTACTCATTCACGCTCTTCATGCCTTGGTGGAGACCTTCGAACTCTTGCCTTTTTAGCATCATGACTCCAGCAGGGATGTAATGAGAGTGGAAACTCTCTTTGAACTCCGCCAAAGTGATAGTCTCCTGGTCATCATGAGCATTGCAAAGAGCGTCCCACCAGTCAGCAGCTGCTCCCATAAGTTGGTGCGATGCGAAGAGAACATTCTCCCGATCGTTGCACTGAACAATAGCAAGCTTCTTCTCCATGGATTTCAACCATTCGTCGGCCTCCATGGGATCATTAGCTTATGCAAAAGTAGGCGGTCAAGTCCTCATGAACTTTCCCAGTCGGTTGTATGCCGGCGGTGGTGGTGGTGGGGGTGCAGGAACAGGGTTAGGATTGTTGTTGTTGTTGGCTTGCAGCTGACCCAAAGTTTGTTCATAGTTTGCATGAGCTGGTTCTGCATAGCCATCAACCGTTCAAGGTTGTTTGCACCAGCCCCGGGGTCAACATTCTCAGGAACTTCAACGTGGTCATACTCTTGTGGTTCATGGTTGCCACAAACCTTCCTCCTTTTACGGCTGGCGTTTTCCCTCACCATCTATGAGAGAGAGTTGAGTAGAATAGAAAAGAGAAGTTTAGGTTGATACCCCAGCTATATGCATCAAGGTGTATAAAATAAATATATTTACTTTTATATGAGGATGTGAACACATGCCGAAGCATCTCACATCTCTCTATTATATGTGGATATGGACAACGCTGAAGCGTCCCACGACTCACACTAAGCACATAAACACAAACAATCATCACAAAAGTTCAGCACACCACTCCTATTCACGCTTATTCAATGGGAGTCCTAAACTTAATCATGTGAATAGGTGATGTTCCCGTCGTGTGACGGAGGTGGTCCCTCGGACACCTTAATGGGGTTAAGTGCACTCCCATGTGGTGGTGAATGAGTACTTATGCTCCGGATCACCGGCATCTAGGACATGAGAAATTTTTGAGGAGGAAACAACTCCAAAACTTCAGAAGCTATGGAGTAAGAAGCAAAGGTGTTGCTGTCCAAAGAAGAGAAAAGAGGGGCTGAAAATAGCACCTTTGTGGTGGCTGAATTGACAAGGAAGTGCAGCAGCAAGCAATTTTCAAAAATAGAAGTTTAGAGGAGTGTTCCTATATGTTCTAAAGTGTCCATTCTACCTAGGCTTGCATCTTACGCTCAATGTGGTTCTGATGCCAATCTGTGCATTCTACCTAGGCTTGCGTCCTACGGTCAACGTAGTTCTGATTCCAATTTGTGCACTCTACCTAGGCTTGCGTCCTACGGTCAACGTGGCTCTGAAACCAATCTGTGACGCCCGGTCCCGTAAAACACGGAACCCAGCTAATGCATATGTGTGCCCAGGATGTTCATCACACATACACATGTAATTCACAAACTGAATTCAGAATATAACCACGCATAATAGGGTTTAGGTACTTTATTACATCAATCTCTAGCTTATTCCTGCAGCGGAAGCCTCTAACTTATTCTAGAGCGGAAGTCAATAACGATAGCGGAAGCAACTAAACAGCAGCGGCTCCATCTCCAACTCCACAGGCAAGTTGACGGTAGTTCGCACGCCTTAGTACTCCACATGATCTTCGAAGTACTCCTCTCCTGTTGCTGATGTTTGTATGATAATGCAAGGGTGAGTACATGTCATACTCAGCAAGTGCGGGAAAAGTATGACCAGTAGCTTACAACAAGGTAGGAATAAAAAGGCTCATTGCAGAAAGCAAAGTTTATTTCACAAACATGATAAAAACAGCAATTCTCTTTAAGTGAATTTAATACCAACATATATTGAAGTAAAACAGTAACATACCTCCATCATAATTCACCATTTATCTCATCTCATCCAGCCATTAATCTTTCTCAACATCATCTCATGCTCATAATAACCATCTCATATTCATATCCATCTCATAACCGAGACAAAACTCATTATCATGACTCAACAGTCCCGAAACCAATTTCCAATGACCATACCATAACCAAAACCAAATAACCATCCCGATAACCATCCCATCTAATCATGTGAGTTTTCCAGGCGCTTGTGACCGTAAGCACGGCTATCATGGTAGTTTTTCACTCTTAAGAGGTGGCACAACTTTACCCATAAGTTTGTGATTTCGTCACCCGTCGGTGACTGCAGAACCTACATTATACCAGTACACAACCGTCGGTGTATGGCCAACAGATCACAAAATAGCCTTTACAAAGGGGCTACTAGATGTATGGACTCACTAAGGTTTCACCAGCAGGCTCGAATCACCATTCTCCCACCTACGTGCCCCCTCTTGTGCCATGCAGTTCCTAGGGCAGTCCTCTCTCGACTCCCATTCCCCGCGCCTTCCACGGTCCATAACAATCTAGCAACTTACCTAATTAGTCAGCTAAGCCGCACCCATATTTGGCCTTGTGGTGGCACAGTTTTCCTGGCATGTGTTGGCATGAACCGATTCTTAGATCTACAGCAAGTAAACCACCATCTCATTCTACCACATCCTCAAACCAAGCTTGCCTAGATCTCCCCCGATCCATGTTCATTAGTATCATCATGTTCTTATTATCATTATTAATATGAGTGCAGTAACTAGACACGTTCTATCTCGCTTCCCATAACCCGTAGGCTAAGCGAAGCAAAAAGCAAAAACGACCATACCCGACTCATCAACTTCCCGGCGACAAGGGTGGTTAACAAAACTAGTAAACTCCTATAAAAGGGTTTCCCATCAAGTTCACTCAAGCTTACACATTTTCGCAAACAAAACAGTTTCCAAAACATGGGATCAATATGGTCAAGGGGCACTTGCCTTGTTCCTGTGGCTTTTGTTGCTCACGTGTCTCGAAGTCTCGGTGCTGTAGTCCTTCGTAGGTAGCTCCCTGAGCTTGTCCTTCTACTCATGATCATGCACATACAAGATCCACAGCAATCAATCATCATGCACAAACTTTACTTAAGATGCAATGGTGTAGGTGCATTCTAATCCTATGGTGCAGTTTCATTAGTTCAGTTTGTACATGTTCTTGCATGTTTTAATGGTTTTGCATGGGGTTTTACGATGAACTAGGGTGTAGGGATCAAGTGTGGACGTGGTAATGATCTTGACTCAAAATCTAGATCAATTCCACCGTCAAAAACCGATCAACACGTGATCTGTCCACATGAAAAAGCTTATGTTTGAAGAAAAACAGATGCGAAGAAAACCACGATGATGTCGTAAGGTGGTAACGAAGACCTACATCTGCCTTCCTCCTAACAGTGGCAGCAGGACAGATCGTCGGCTCCCTTCCGGCGACGGCGAGGTGTGACGGGGCTCATCGGCGGTGCTCACCGGCGACTGAACTCCGGCAAGGGGGTGGAACTCGGCGAGTTGGAAGCTAGGACCTCCAAGTCATCGACTCGGGAGGTGGAAAATAGGTACGTGGTTATGGCCAGGGGGTTTTGGGTTCTATTTATAAGGAGTGAAAGAAGAGTCCTACTCCGATTGGAATTCAAATAAGAGTCCTATTCAATTTGTTTTTGATCTTAACAACTTATCTCCAATTGATTTGGTGCGGTAGCAACGTGGAAGCAATCGTGTCGGTTTCCTCAGTACCGAGTATTCCCGCGCGCACAGGAGAAAAACCGCCTAAGGACCTCGCATTTCCGTAATGGTGAGCTCCGGAGACGCCCAAGATAAAAGGTCGAGTCCAATTTTAGTCTTGGTTGTACATCGGTACTACGCACCGTAGGCATTTCTTCCAGTTATCGGGACTTGCACTTGCTCGTCGCTTTACGTTAGCGGACTTACAGGTCGGGCCGGGGCTCCACGCTCTTTCTTTTCATGTGTCCAGCAGGGGCCGGGCCTCCCTTTTCCGCAGAGGCGAGCTCCGGGTGCGCCGCTTGTCTGGCGGGCGAGACCTCCCCTCTCTTCAGAGGCGAGCTCCGCGTGTGCCACATGTCAGTGCCAGACCTCCCCTCTCCTCGGAGGTGGGCTGCGGGTGTGCCACGTGTACAGCAGCATCGGTCCTCCTTTCTCCTCAGAGGTGAGCTCTGAGGTCGACACGTGTCCATCCGTGTCGGACCTCCCTTCTCCTCGGAGGTGAGCTCTGAGGATGACACGTGCCCAGCGGGGCGGACCTCTCGGAGGCGAGCTCCGAGAGCGACACGTGTCCCGTGCGGCGGACTGTGACACCCTCAATTTCGATTTCTGCATGCATTCATATTTTGTATAGAGAAAACATTTTAAAAGAGGTAGAAACCAAGAAAGAATAAAAAAGATGGCCAAAAAGAGCCAAATCCAATCCACAGAGAGCGCCGAAGACAACTCCCGCAGCCCGCTGGCCATGTGGCGCCTTCGGAGCTCATCCCCGCAAAGGGGGAGAGGTCCGCCGCTAACTGGCTACGTGGCAGGCCCGGGGCTCGCCTCTGTGAGAAAGGGCGAGGTCCGACCCCGTGGGACATGTGTTGCCCCCGGAGCTAGCCTCTGCGGAGGAGCGAGGCCAGCCTCGCAGGACACGTGTCGCCTTCGGAGCTAGTCACTGTGGAAAAGAGAGGACCAGCCACGCGGGACATGTGTCGCTCTCGGAACTCAATTCCGAGAGGTCCGACCCGCGGGACACGTATCGCTCTCGGAGCTTGTCTCTGAGGAGAAAGGTAGTCTGGCGCTACTGGACACGTGGCATTCTCGGAGCTCACCTCTGAAGAGAGGGGAGGTCCGGCACTGACACGAGGCACATTCGGAGCTCACCTCCAAAGAGAAGGAAGGTCCGGAACTGACACGTGGCATTTGCGGAGCTCGCCTCTGTTGAGAGAGGAGGTTCCGCCTGCCAGGACGCGTGGCGCACGCGGAGCTCGACTCTGAGGAAGAGAGAAGTCCCACCCGCTTGACACGCGGCACAACCGGAGCTTGTCTCTTCGGGAAAGGGAGCCCAGGTCTCCACAGGACACGTGGAGCCTCCGGAGCTCATCACCGCGAAGGTGACGAGATCTGAAGCGGTTTTTGTGACACCCTCATCTCTGGTTTCTGCATGTATTCATATTTCATGTAGAAAAAAACATTTTAAAGGAAGTGGGAACAGAGGAATTATCAAATAGATAGCCAGTAAGAGCCGAATCCAGTTCACAGAAAGCGCCGAAGACAACTTATCGTGGCCGCTGGCCACGTGGCATGTTCGGAGCTCGTCTCTGCGAAGTGGGGAGTGGTCCGCCGCTAAAATGGCTACGCGGCAGGTTCGGGGCTCATCTCCACAAAAGGGGAGAGGTCTGACCCTGTGGGACACGTGTTGCTCTCGGAGCTAGCCTCTGCAGAAGAAGCAAAGGCATTTCCGCGGGACACATGTCACCTTCGGAGCTAGTCACCACTGAAATTTGAGGATCAGTGGCACGGAATACGTGTCGATCTCGGAGCTCACCTCTGAGAAGTCCGGTTCCATTAAACACGTGTCGCCACCGGAGCTTATCTCCGGGAGGTCCGTCACTGTTGGACACGAGCCTACCTCGGAGCTCGTCTCTGAGGAAAGAAGAGGGGAAAGGTCCGGCACTGACACGTGGCGTGTGCGGAGCCACCTCCAAATAAGAGAGGAGGTCCCGACCGCCAGGATACATGGCGCACGCGGAGCTCACCTCTGAAGGAAAAGGGAGGTCTCGCTCATTTGACACGCGGCACAACCGGAGCCGTCTCTGCGGAAAGGGAGAGACCAGGACCCGGTGGACACGTGGAGCCTCCAGAGCTCATCACCGAGGAGGTAACGAGTTCTGGAACGGTTTTTGGAATCTGTACGCGTAGAAATACCCGAACAGAAACCGACCTGAATTCCACAATGTTACCGCACCAAATCAACTAAAAATAAGCTGTTAGAATCCAACGGCGATCTGAATAGGACTCTTATTCGGGATGCAATCAAATTAGGACTCTTCTATTCCTGATTATAAATAGAACCCAGAACCTCTGGCCGAAACCACAAACTTCTTTTCCAATTCCTGAGCCGAAAACTTAGAGCTCTATTCCCAAATTGCCGAGTAAACCATCGCCGGAGCGCGGCAAGAAAGATCGCCGGAGGAAGCCCAATGATCTGAGGAGGACCTCGAGACCGAGAAGAACGTAAGGTAGGTCTCCAATACCACCTCACGACATCGTTGTGTTCTTTTTGCATCTGTTCTTTGATTCCTTTTGAACAGAAGCCTTCTCGTGGACAGATCACTTGATGATCAGGTTGATCTAAAAGACAAGATCATCGCCACGTCCACCTTTCATCCGAACACCCCTGTTCATCATAAAATCTATGCAAGCCATGCAAGAACACGTACAAACCAATCTAACAAAACTGATCATAGGATAGCGTGCATGTGCATCATCGCATCTAGTTTAAGGTTTGTACATGATATTGATTGCTGTGAATCTTGTATGAACGTGATCCTACATAGCAGGACAAGCTCAGGGAGCTGTCTACGACAAACTGCAGCAACAAGGTTTTGAGATCCAAGAACAACCGGAACCGCAAGAACAAGGCAAGTGCTCCTTGACCATATTGATCCTATGTTTTGGGTAAAACTATTTTGGTTTTGCGAAAAGGTGTGTGTGCTGAGTCAAACATGATGGGAAACCCTTTTATAGGAGTTTACTAGTATTGGTTAAACCACCCTTGTCGCCTGGGAAGTTTATGAGTCGGGTATGGTTTTTGCTTTATGCTTCGCTGAGTCCATGGGATTGGGAAGCGAGATAGATGTGTCTAGCTAACTGCACTCGTAATGATATGAGAAACTGATGATGTTAATGAACATGGATCGGAGGAAGATCTAGGCAAGCCTGGGTTTGTGAATGAGGTAGCATGAGATGGTGGTTTACTTGCCATAGATCTAAGGACCGGTTCATGCATGCACATGCCAGGATAACAGTGCCACCACAAGGCCAAGTATGGGTGCGGCTTAGCTGAGTAATTAGGTAAGTTGCTAGAGTGTTATGGACTATGGAAGGCGCGGGGAATGGGTGTCGAGTGAGGACTTGTGACGCCCTCAATTCTGTGGAAAACCACGGAACCGAGAACTGATGCATATGTGTGCCTATGATGTTCATCACACATATACACATCATCCACAAACTGAATTTCAGAATATATATGACCACGAATAACAGAGTTTATTACAATGTCTCATGAGTCTTGGACTCGTGCTCACAGCGGAAGTCTTAATCTAACAGCGGAAGTCTTTATTCTAGCAGCGGAAGTCTTCTAACTAATGCGGAAGCAATTCTAAGCAGTAGCGGCTCCCTCTCTATTGCATCCCCACAGGCAAGGTTGAGGACAGATTACACGCCTAATGCTCCACTTGGTCTTCATAGTAATCTTCTCCTGTTGCTGATGATGAAATAATAATGCAAGTTTGAGTACAATGATGTACTCAGTAAGTGCGGAAAAATATGATATGTAGCTCACAACAAGGTAGGTATAGAAAGGCTCATTGCAGAAAGCAAAGTTATTTATAAAAACCATGATAAAACAGAAACTTATCTTTAAGCGAATGTAATCCCAACATGTACTAAAATACCAATCATACCTCCGTTATGTTCATTACCTTCCATGTCCCAACCAGACATAATCAACCTCATTCTTGCTCACGAATACCTTTTCGTATTCGCTACCATCTTACGAATACCATCTCGTATTCGCTACCATTTCATTTCATAAACAGTTCCGTATCACACCGAGACCAATCTCGTTGCCATGACTCAACAGTCATGCAACCAATCTTATCACCCGGACTCAACAGTCCCGAAAACAAAACCAAAACCAAACCTTCCAAAACCATACCCAATAACCATAGCCAATAACCATCCCAACTAATCATGGAAGTTGGCCAGGCGCTCGTGACCGTAAGCTCGAATATCATGATAGTTTTAGACTCTGTAGAGTTTGCACCTCTTTACTCACAAGTTTGTGATTTTGTCACCCGTCGGCGACTGCAGAACCTCCATTATACCAATACACAACCGTCGGTGTATGGCCAAGAGATCACAAAATAACTTTTAAAAAGAGCCTACTAGATGTATGGACTCACTAAGGTTTCACCGGCAGGCTAGAATCTCCAATTCTCCCACCCACGGGCCCCCTCTTGTGCCATGCAGTTCCCAGGGCAGTCCTCACTCGACTCCCATTCCCCGCGCCTTCCACGGTCCATAACAATCTAGCAACTTACCTAATTAGTCAGCTAAGCCTCACCCATACTTGGCCTTGTGGTGGCACTGTTATCCTGGCATGTGCTCGCATGAACCGGTCCTTAGATCTACGGCAAGTAAACCACCATCTCATGCTACCTCATTCACAAACCCAGTCTTACCTAGATCTCCCTCCGATCCATGCTCATTAACAACATCAGTTTTCTCATTATCATTACGATTGCAGTTAGCTAGACACATCCATCTCGCTTCCCAATCTCATGGACACAGCAAAGCATAGAAGCAAAAGCCATACCCGACCCATAAACTTCCCTAGCGACAAGGGTGGTTTAACCAAAACTAGTAAACTCCTATAAAAGGGTTTCCCATCATGTTTTACTCAGCACACACACCTTTTCGCAAAACAAAATAGTTTCCCAAAACATAGGATCAATATGGTCAAGGGGCACTTGCCTTGTTCTGGATGTTCCGGTTGCTCAAAATCTTGTTGTTGTAGTCCGTCGTAGGTAGGTCCCTGAGCTTTTCCTTCTATACATGATCACGCACATACAAGATTCACAGCAATCAATATCATGCATAAACTCTACTTTAATATGTAATGATGTACATGCATGTTAATCCTATGATGCAGTTTTTATTAGATCAGTTTGTGCGTGTTCTTGCATGGTTTACATGGATTTTATGATGAACAGGGGTGTTCGGATCAAATGTGGACGTGGCGATGATCTTGACTCTAGATCAGACCGATCAACACGTGATCTGTTCACGAAAAAGCTTCTGTTCAAAAGGAATCGAAGAACAGATGCAAAGAAAACGCGATGATGTCGTAAGGTAGTATTGGAGACCTACCTTATTTTCTTCGTAGTCTCGGGGTCCTTCTCCTATAAGACAGATCGTTGGGGCTCTCTTCCGGCGATCTCTCTCGACCAAACTCCGGCGATGGGTTTTACTCGGCGAGTTGGGGGCTAGGGCTCTAAGTCGTCAGCTCAGGAGGTGGAAAAGAAGTTCGTGGTTTCGGCAAAGGGTTATGGGTTCTATTTATAATCGGGAGAAGAAGAGTCCTAATCTTATTGTATTTCGAAAAAGAGTCCTATTTAGATTGTCGTTGAGTCTTAACAACTTATCTTTAGTTGATTTGGTGCGGTAACATTGTGGAATTCATGTCGGTTTCCTCTCTGTACTGGTATTTCCACACGTACAGAATCCAAAACCGCTCTAGAACTCGTTACTTCTGCGGTGATGAACTCCGGAAGCTCCACGTGTCCACCGGGGCCTGGTCTCCCATTTTCCACAGAGACGAACTCCGGTTGTGCCGTGTGTCAAGCGAGCGAGACCTCCCTCTCCTTCGGAGGTGAGCTCCTCGTGCGCCACGTCTCCTGGCGGTCGGGACCTCCTCTCTATTTGGAGGTGGCTCCGCGCACGCCACGTGTCATTTCCGCACCTTCCCTCTCTCTGGAGGTGGCTCCGGGTGTGCCACGTGTCCTAACAGCGCCAGACTTCCTTTCTTCTCAGAGACGAGCTCTGAGGTTGACACGTGTCCAACAGTGACGGACCTCCCGGAGGTAAGCTCCAGTGGCGACACGTGTCCAATAGAACCGGACCTCTCGGAGGTCAGCTCCGAGATCAACACGTATCCCGCGCGACTGGTCCTCTGATTCCCGTGGTGACTAGCTCCGAAGGTGACTTGTGTCCTGCGGGCTGGCCTTGCTTTTCCGCAGAGGCTAGCTCCGGGGGTAACACGTGTCCCACAGGGTCGGACCTCTCCCCTTTTTCGGGGATGAGCTCCGAAGGTGCCACGTGGCCAGCGGGCCGAAGGAGTTGTCTTCGGTGCTCTTGCTGAACTGGATTTTGTTCCTTTTGGATATCTTTTTGATTCTTTCTCTGTTCCCACTTCTTTTAAAATGTTTTTCTATATATGACACATGAATACATGCAGAAACCAAAAATGAGGGTGTCACAAATCTACCACCCTTAAATTGAATCTCGCCCTCGAAATTCGTTAGTAGAGAATAGATGAGGGAATTCTGCCTTGACGTCTTCTTCACGCTCCCATGTGGCTTCAGCTTTGGTGTGATTGCTCCATTGTACCTTGCACCATCGGATCACTTTGTTCCTTGTGACCCTTTCCCTTACATCCAAAATTCGTACAGGGTGTTCCGCATAAGTCAGGTCTTCTTGAAGTTCAAGCTCTTCCATTGGTACTTGTTCCCCTGGTACTCTCAAGCACTTCTTGAGCTGGGATACATGAAACACGTCATGTACGTCGGAGAGATATGTTGGGAGCTCTAGTTGATAGGCTACTTCTCCTTGCTTGTCCAAAATCTTAAATGGTCCGATGTAGCGAGGCCCTAGCTTGCCTTTGACGTTGAAACGTTGTTGGCCACGGATAGGTGATACCTTAAGGTATACGAAGTCTCCTACTTCGAAGGTCAACTTCCTTCGCCTATTGTCCACATAGCATTTTTGTCGTGACTGAGCAGCCTTTAAGTTATCCGGTATCATTTGGACTTGCTTTTCAGCTTCTTGTAGCACTTCGGGTCCAAACACCTGGTTCTCTCCGGTTTCGTTCCAAAACGGCCGTGTCCTACACCGTCTACCGTACAATGCTTCGAAAGGCGACATCTTCAAGCTAGCTTGATAGCTGTTGTTATAGGAGAATTTGGCGTACGGTAAACTCCTATCCCAACTACGCCCACGTTTCAAGGCGCAAGCTCTCAACATGTCCTCCAAAATTTGGTTTGTCCTTTCGGTTTGGCCATCGCTTTGTGGGTGATAGGCGGAGCTAAAATCCAGCATTATACCCATAGCTTTCTGCAGGTTCCTGTCACACCCGGTTTTTCCGAAGAACAACCAAGTGAATATCACATGTATGCCAGGATCATTTTCTCATACATGTGATGACAAATAGTGAAGCATCATTTATTACAAGCCAGATGTCGAATATAAATAAGTCTTACATAGCAAATGTCTCGTTGGACAATAAAAAGTTCATCACAAGTAAATAAACTAGCAGCGGAATTATTATTCTCGAGGGCTCCATCACAGGTGTTGCCCGGGGGTCTCCATGAACCTAGAAACCTTCTTCGGGTCCAAAGTCTTGGTCATTATACACCACCTCATTATCTTGACCTGAGCAGCAATATAAACCAACAAAATATGCAAGGTTGAGTACCGATGGTACTCAGCAAGTGTGGGAAAATTATATCATGCATGGCTAGAACAAGGGGAGGTTGAATTCATGGTTAAAGCACTACGCAATTAATACCTACTACCTTAGCTTATTAAGCACCTACATTACTACACAGGTGAAATGGTCCCAATCTTCCATCCCATCATCATAATCCAATAACCATAACATCATCTCCAATGTTAAGCTCCCCACTTAACATCCACAACTTCCAAAACCATCAATCCTGTAATCATGAGTAAGTCCAAGCCGCTCTTGACCGTGAGCACGGCTGTCATGACAGTTTTGACTCTGCAGAGTTTGTACCACTGTACCCACATGTAGTGATTTCATCCCCCGTTGCCGGGTGGACTAAAAGAACCTCCATTATGCCAGTGGCTACGAACCACATTCACACTTCCCAGGTCTGTAGCCAGGAGATCACTACGAAGCCTTTACAAAGGGATTCCCGACGAGCGTGGGCCCACTGAGGTTTCACCCCTAACAGCATACAAGAGGCTCCAACCCCGCTGCAGTGGCCCCCTCTTGAGCCTTGCGGTTCATATGGTAGTCCAGCTGACACCTATTCCCCGCACCATCCAACACACCCATACTACGCCGGGGATACACCTAATTAATTGGCCAAGCTGCCCCATCTCAGCATGTGGTTGGCACTGTAAAGCCAGGTTACATGCTCCATGAACCAGTCCTTAGGATCCAGGCAAGTACTAAACACAAACCCGAGTCTCGTGCACCCAGCACACAACCAAAACATCCAACTTGCCTTGATCCCTACCTCTACATAACTCACAATATCTCATTCAATAGTATGGTAAAATAAACTGATGATCTCATATCCCAAATATCCCATTCTAAGCATGGCTAAGCATAGGCATGTAAATAAATGACATGGTAAAATAAATCCCAACCCAAGCTACAAGGAAACAAGATAATGCAATTCTAGGGAAACTTCCTAGCATGGGTTTCATATTTCATTTGACAATGCAAATAATTCTATCTACACATCCTAGCATAGGATCAAAGTGGTCAAGGACACTTGCCTCCTTCCTGCTGCTCTTGAAATGGGTAGTCCTGATCTTGGAAAGGAATAACTTGCTCTTGAGCAGGTTCTACATCATACCATCACATATAGTAAAAGAAAAACAACAATCCATAAGACATAGTTCACACTTCCACTTCATACAAACCACATATTCATATTTATGAAAGTCATTCACCATTATATGTGCTGTGGTTACTCTATGTGTGTTGATTTGTGGCTTGCATGCACTTTTGATCATATGTATATGATTCCTACTTTTGTGTTCACATTTATACTTACATACTATATATATATATATGAGTTTCCAATTTAAATAAATTCCTTATATTCAATTACTACACCTTTTAGCTACTTAGTATGCATGAAAGGTATTTTCCTTCTCCATATGTGTCTTCATAATTTCTACCAACCCTAAAATGAATTCTTTGGATTTTTAGAACTCCATTTATCATTTACTAGTTGCTATATTTTCAGATTTATTTCCTATGCCTAAATGTGAAATTTATTATGAAAATAACAAGACACATCATCTAAACAGAATAGGTTCTGATCTAAAATATTTACTAATATATTTTGACCTTTTCCTCTGATGTAAACTATTTTACAATTATTTTCCCTATTTTCCAGAACTATTCTTTACATAAAAATGTGTCCCTAAATGTGAATAATAAATTAAACAGATTCATTTCAGCCCAAAATATATTTTTATCTCACTCCAAAGTTTTCTAAATACTGAGAAAGTTTTTAATTTAATTTTGACAATATGTTTGTCCCACTTTTTAAATTTTAAACACTAGCCACATATTCAATTTCCTAAATTAAATATTAAACAGGGCTAAAAAGGTAAATTCACCCCTCTACAGGGTCTATAATATTATTTTAACAATTTTCAGGGGTCTAGCTACACATAACAGAGGGGTTTTTCCTAATTTTTATTAAGTCCAGGGGCTAAAACTGATTTGTAAATGAATTTACATGGTTTTCTGAAGTTCCAGGGGCTAGATCAGAAGTTTCCGGGGCTAGCTCTTATTCCCGAGAACCTCAGGGGGTAGCACGTAAGATTTCCAGTCTTTATAACGCGGGGCTGACGTGGACCGTCCGATTTAAAACAAACGGCTGAGATTATAACGCTGAACCGGTACGCGGGGATTTAAACCCTATCGTGCGATTTAAAATAAACGGCGCACAAGCGGCCACGTCGCTCTGATCGAGCGCGGGCGGCGCTGCCGGCGGCGCACGGCGGCGGAAAGCGGCGATCTCGCCGGAGACTTTTGGATCTTCGAGAATTCTTCCTAGAACTGTGATCTTATGGCATAGATCGGTAGAGGGGAGGTCGGGGATCTCACCTCGGGGGTTTTCTTGAGCTCGGAGGTCCTGGAAGGCGGTCGACGACGAGGTCCGAGGTGAATTCACGGCGAGGCTCAGCGGCGCTGTGTTTACACCGCAAGTCACCGAGTTTTCAGCACCTGCAAGGTTCCCCGGAGGCGATGGATCTAGACCAGCGAGTTAGATCGGAATTTCCGAGCGTAGATCGGCCAGAATTCGCCGGAGAAGGCTCGGGTTCTCACCGGAGTAAAAACAGCAGACCGCGTGGGAAAAAAAGAACGAGGCCGGGGTTTTTATAGACGGGAGAGGGCGGCGGGGTGGTTTAGATCGAGTTCGCGTCGCCCCCGAGCGAAATTTGGCTGGGATTCGCAGATATCCGGATCGGTTTGGATTTGGGGTGAGAGAGTCCGGCGCGGGCTCGAGGTAGACGAAGAACTGGCGGGCCCCGCCTGTCAGTGGGAGGAAAGGGACGCGCGCGGCTGCGGGCTGGCGCGTGTTCTGGTTGGGCCAGCTGGTGGGTTGCGGCCCACTGGCAGGTTTTTTTTCTGTTTTCTTTTTTTCTTTTTCTATTTCTTTTCTGATTTGAGTTTAGTTTGAATTCCAGTTTGAATTTGAATTTTTGCAAAACATGCAACACGTCCAAAAATTTTTAAATTCCCCTATTAACATGATTTAGGGTCTTAACAAGATTTTTAGGGTTTTACAGCTCTACCCCCCTTAAAAGAAATCTCGTCCTCAAGATTGGTGGTTCTAAGAAAACAATTCTGAAAATTGTGCCTTTAGCTCATCTTCCCGCTCCCAGGTGGCTTCCTCTTCTGAGTGATGCTTCCACTGCACCTTGCACATCCGAATTCTTTTATTTCTGGTGAGGCGTTCCATTGTCTCCAAAATCTTGTATGGTTGCTCGGCATAAGACAAATCGTTAGCTACGTTCACTTCATTCATGGATAACACCTCTTTAGGCGTCCTCAGGCATTTCTTGAGTTGTGACACATGGAATACATCGTGCACATACAATACATGAGCCGGTAACTCTAGTTGATACGCCACTTCGCCTTTCCTTTCCAGAACTTGAAAGGGTCCGATGTATCTAGGTGACAACTTCCCTTTTACCTTGAACTGGTGAAGTCCTCTGATAGGGGACACCTTGAGATAGACATAGTCTCCCACGTTGAAAACGAGCTCTCTTCTTCGTACATCGGCGTAGCTCTTTTGGCGTGTCTGCGCTATCCTCAAGTTGTTGCGAATTTCCCTCACCTTCGCCTCGGCTTCTTGTAGTACTTCTGGACCAAACACTTTACTTTCCCCCGTTTGGTTCCAAAATAGGGGAGTTCTGCACTTCCTCCCGTACAAGGCTTCAAACGGTGACATCTTCATACTAGCTTGATAGCTGTTGTTATAGGAAAACTCCGCATACGGTAAGTTTTTATCCCAGCTCCGATTGTTTTTGAGTGCACATGCCCTCAGCATATCTTCAAGAATCTGATGGTTCTTTCTGTCTGCCCATCAGTTTGGGGATGATAGGCAGAACTAAAGTTCAGATGGGTTCCCATGGTTTCGTGCAACTTCTGCCAGAACCTTGAGGTGAATTGTGTCCCTCGATCCGACACAATCTTCTTTGGCACTATATGGTAACACACGATCCTTGACATGTACAACTCTGCCAATTTGGATCCGCTGTAGCTTTCCTTCACGGGGATGAAGTGAGCTACCTTGGTTAGCCTATCAATGATGACCCATATCGAATCATATCCTGATTGGGTCCTAGGCAATACCACGATGAAATCCATGCTGATTTCTTCCCATTTCCATTCAGGCACTTTGAGTGGTCGCAATAATCCCGCGGGTCGTTGATGTTCTGCTTTCACCAACTGACATGTGTCACATAGGGCAACATGTTCCGCGACATCTCGCTTCATGCCATACCACCAATACCTGCTCTTGAGGTCCTGGTACATTTTCGTACTCCCAGGATGAATGGAATAGTCAGAATCATGAGCCTCCTTCAAAATCAATTCACGGATCTCCTTTACTTCTGGCACACAGATTCTTTTCCCGTGCCACACCGTTCCTTGTTCATCCTCTCTAAAACCAGGAGTTTTATTTTCCTTGATGAGTTGTCTGATCTCTTGTATCTTCTCATCATTCTTTTGACCCTCGCGTATGTCTCGTTCTATTGTGGAGTCCACTTCCATGGCGATGGCTTCACCACTATTCACAAGGCATAGATTGAGCCTTATAACCTCGTCCTTCAATTCTGCAGACATGTCTTTCAAGCTCAACTTATTGACCTGCACTTTCCGACTTAAAGCATCATCCACGACATTTGCTTTCCCAGGATGATAGTTGATGCCTACATCAAAGTCATTGATTAGCTCTAACCATCTCCTTTGTCTGAGGTTGAGATCTGGCTGTGTGAAAATGTACTTCAAACTCTTATGATCTGTATATATCTCTGTCCTCTTCCCCATCAAATAGTGCCGCCAAATTTTCAACGCGTGTACCACTGCGGCTAGTTCTAGGTCATGTGTAGGATAGTTTTTCTCGTGCTTCCGAAGCTGCCGGGATGCATAAGCCACGACATGCCCTTATTGCATGAGAACACATCCCAACCCGTTTCCAGAGGCATCGCAGTACACCGTGAAATTCTTCTGCATATCTGGCATAACCAACACTGGGGCTGTTGTCAATCTTTTCTTTAGCTCCTGAAAACTCGTCTCGCACTGTGGCGTCCATGTGAATGTGATTCCCTTCTCCAACAGTTTGGTGAGGGGTCATGAGATGTTAGAGAATCCCTCAATAAACCGTCGATAGTATCCAGCCAATCCCAAGAAGCTTCGAACTTCCCCGACATTTTCAAGGGTCTTCCACTTCTGTATATCCTCAATTTTGGCAGGATCCACGGAGATTCCTCCCTCCGAGATTATATGTCCTAAGAAGGGAACTCTCTTCAGCCAAAACTCACACTTGCTCAACTTGGCATATAGTTGGTGTTCTCTCAGCCTCTGCAACACCAACCTTAGATGTTTCTCATGTTCTTCTTCATCTTTGGAGAAGACGAGAATGTCATCTATGAAAACCACCACAAATGTGTCCATATATTCCATGAATACCTTGTTCATGAGATACATGAAGTATGCCGGGGCATTAGTTGGTCCGAAAGGCACGACAGTGTATTCATACAGTCCGTACCGAGATACGAAAGCTGTCTTGGGAATATCAGATTGCCTTATCTTGAGTTGGTGGTATCCCGACCTGAGATCAATTTTCGAGAACACACAAGCTCCCCTCAACTGATCAAACAAGTCTTCAATGCGGGGTAATGGGTACTTGTTCTTGATGGTTACCACATTCAAGGCACGGTAATCCACGCATAACCTTTGGGTTCCGTCCTTCTTGGACACAAATATCACCGGAGCTCCCCATGGTGAGGAACTAGGGCGAATATACCCCTTCTCCGTCAATTCTCTCAAATGATCCTTGAGTTCTTCTAGCTGCTTGGAGTCCATCCGATAAGGTCTTTTGTAAATCGGGGCTGTTCCAGGTACTAGCTCAATTGCGAATTCCACTTCACGATCGGGAGGCATACCTGGCAACTCCTCCGGAAAAACATCTGGATATTCCCTGATGGTCCTGATTTCCTCAACTTTCACCTCAACTTGATTTAATTTAATGTCCCTCCTAGGCTCGTGTATTGTTATGAACTTTACTCTTGTGCCACTAGGGTGAGTTAGTTCCACCGTTCTGGTCGAACAATGAATGATTCCCTTATGTTTGGTCAACCAATCCATGCCCAAAATAATATCGATCCCTTGGGAATCTATCACGATGAAGTTAGCAGTAAACACTACCCCCTTAATGTCTAGATTCACCTTGGGACACACTTGTCTTGTCCTTATTTCTCCACCTGGAGAGTTTACTGCTAGTATATAGTTCATTTGTGTTGTTGCTAGATCATGCTTCTTAACAAACCCTTGAGCAATGAACGAGTGGGTAGCACCAGAATCAAACAGCAAAGTTGCAAGGTGTAAATTAGCAGGAAACTTACCAACTATCACGTCGGGTGCCTCTTGCGCTTCCTCCATAGTGACGTGGTTCACCCGTCCTCGCATCACATTCTGCTGTTGTGGCTGTGCGGGCTTTTTCTTTGGGCATTTATGGGCGTAGTGTCCCACTTCACCGCAGCTAAAACATTGCACCCCAACCTTAGGTGCCTGGCCTTTGTTGTCTTGGGGTTGGTTTGGAGGTCCTTGCACTGCTGGTCGAGGTGGATATGCGGGGCGAGGCTGCTGTACAAACTGACGTTGCGGCTGTGCTGGTGCTGCCGGAGGCCTGTAGTTCGGGTTGTACCCTCTTGGTGCTGAGTAGGGTACCGCAGCATGGTTCGTCTGCCCTGTAGGTTGCTGCATCAGACGTGGGCGGGTGTTGCTCCCTGAGGCTTGATGTGACCACCCGGCCTTCCTCTTATTCTCATTTTCCAAGGCCTTCAGTTTCCTTTCCACCACAAACGCTCTGTCCACCATCTTTTGGAAGCTTTCATACTCATTTGAGGACATTGCACACTGCATCTCCGCGGTAAGTCCCTCCATGAAACAATCTTGTTTCTGCTCATCAGTCTCTATGTCCCGTGGGGCATAACGGGATAGTTGAGTAAATTTAGTGAGGTATTCCCTCACCGCCATGTTCCCCTGCTGCAGTCCCAAAACTCCTTCCTCTTGTTTTTGAGTTCACCTCTTGGGATGTAGTGGTTGCGGAAGCTACGCTTGGACTCTTCCCAAGTGATGTTCTCAGGGTCATAATGGGCAGCCACGTAGGCGGTCCACCAATCAGCAGCAGGTCCATGCAATTGATGAGAGGCAAACAGCACCCTCTCATACCCTTGGCACTGGATGATCCTCATCTTGCTTTCAATGGTGTTTAGCCAATCATCTGCCTCCAGAGGTTCAGCAGCACTTGCAAACTTTGGAGGTTGAGTTCCTAGAAACTCAATCAAACTTGGTTGGCGTGGTGCAGCTTGTGGAGGTGGAACTTGATGCAAGTTGGCCACAACTTGAGTCAAGTTCTGGATGAGCTGATTTTGATTCTCCAGCATTTGGTGGAGGGGATCAACTCCTTCACGGCGACCACCCCGGTCCTGGCCTCCAGAAAGATGAGGGTTGCATGCCTCATCGTTGTTGTTGGCGGGGTTGGCAGCACGTCCTTTTCCTCTTCCGGCCATCTGGCAGAATCAACCAATGTTAATTTTGAAAGCATTTAGTATCATCTTACTACTTTCACTTGTTTGTACTTTGAAGTGTTGAGGCTTTGTTATATTTTTTTCTGAGGGTTCATTTCTCACACAAAAATAAATGCAATATTATTTCATGTGGGTTCATACACCAAAGCAAAACAATCTAAAGACGAGGCTGTGGACAATTGCTCATGGCTTCCACAACTCACGTCACACACCAAGCATTAACACACCATTAACTTAACGTAATGACTCGACTATTCGACATCTTGCTAACTAAGGGAAAGACTCTACACTACTCGTTTTCTTGAGCTGGCTCCTCGGGATCTTCCTCATCATTTCGGCTGCCTTCTGACTCTGCTTTGGGTGGGGAGGCTGCTGGTGGAGAAGTGCGACGACGCCTGATCGCTCGGCGATCCGGGGAGTCAGGAGTCCATGTATCATTCACGGTGACACACAGTTCATTCCCATCTCCTCTTTCTCTCGCCCTCAAGCAGGCTCGCAGCAACGCCTCCGTTTCCTTTAGGGTGTCCCGGACATCCTGAAGCTCTTGTTGACACTCCTGCAGTCGAGTGCTGAGCATAGCAGCATCCTCAAAGCACAAGTCCATGTGCTCATGGGAAGTCCCTTGCTGCACTAGCGGGCACTTGTACTCCGTGGACCACTCTCACGCTGCAGGACATACATGTACTCAGTCCTGTCCAGGTGGTGACGATAGATGTGACTCTGGCAGGTGATGGCCTCCCAGGTGAAATCCTTCTCCGCATCGACCTGTGTCGCTCTACAAGCTGGAGAGCGGTGGATCTTAAGCAGCTGATTTTCGTGTATAATCCTCATCTCTGAACTCCATTCTTCCCTCTTCTCACGGATGGTCCTGGTGGAGTTATAGTGGATGATTAGCTTGCCCATATTGCCGGCGGCTTCGAGCATACGTCGAAGACGGCGCAACAAGCCTCCTACTGCCAATCCGTAGGAAAGGTACGTCACCGGACGACTCTCCTCTCTCTCGGCAAGGGCAACTACGGGAACTCTCCCTCCTGTGGACTTGCGAGCAGTGCGAATCATGCGAACCATCTAAAGCAAAAAGCATTTAAACTTAGGTTAGATAAACTTTTAAACAAAAATCCTATTTTGAATGAAAATTGGGGTAAGATGAAGAAAGTGACACATTAAATAACACTTTTCAACACACACCTTGTAAAAAAATAGTTTTTAAGAAAATAAGGCCCTTAAATACGTCCATTTCTACCTAGGTCCACGTTCCTATGGGCAACCTTGGCTCTGATACCACTTCTGTCACACCCGGTTTTTCCGAAGAACAACCAAGTGAATATCACATGTATGCCAGGATCATTTTCTCATACATGTGATGACAAATAGTGAAGCATCATTTATTACAAGCCAGGTGTCGAATATAAATATGTCTTACATAGCAAATATCTCGTTGGACAATAAAAAGTTCATCACAAGTAAATAAACTAGCAGCGGAATTATTATTCTCGAGGGCTCCGTCACAGACGTTGCCCGGGGGTCTCCATGAACCTAGAAACCTTCTTCGGGTCCAAAGTCTTGGTCATTATACACCACCTCATTATCTTGACCTGAGCAGCAATATAAACCAACAAAATATGCAAGGTTGAGTACCGATGGTACTCAGCAAGTGTTGGAAAATTATATCATGCATGGCTAGAACAAGGGGAGGTTGAACTCATGGTTAAAGCACTACGCAATTAATACCTACCACCTTAGCTTATTAAGAACCTACATTACTACACAGGTGAAATGGTCCCAATCTTCCATCCCATCATCATAATCCAATAACCATAACATCATCTCCAATGTTAAGCTCCCCGCTTAACATCCACAACTTCCAAAACCATCAATCCTCTAATCATGAATAAGTCCAAGCCGCTCTTGACCGTGAGCACGGCTGTCATGAAAGTTTTGACTCTGCAGAGTTTGTACCACTGTACCCACATGTAGTGATTTCATCCCCCGTTGCCGGGTGGACTAAAAGAACCTCCATTACGCCAGTGGCTACGAACCACATTCACACTTCCCAGGTGTGTAGCCAGGAGATCACTACGAAGCCTTTACAAAGGGATTTCCGACGAGCGTGGGCCCACTGAGTTTTCACCCCTAACAGCATACAAGAGGCTCCAACCCCGCTGTAGTGGCCCCCTCTTGAGCCTTGCGGTTCATATGGTAGTCCAGCTGACACCTATTCCCCGCACCATCCAACACACCCATACTACGCCAGGGATACACCTAATTAATTGGCCAAGCTGCCCCATCTTAGCATGTGGTTGGCACTGTAAAGCCAGGTTACATGCTCCATGAACCGGTCCTTAGGATCCAGGCAAGTACTAAACACAAACCCAAGTCTCGTGCACCCAGCACACAACCAAAACATCCAACTTGCCTTGATCCCTACCTCTACATAACTCACAATATCTCATTCAAGAGTATGGTAAAATAAACTGATGATCTCATATCCCAAATATCCCATTCTAAGCATGGCTAAGCATAGGCATGTAAATAAATGACATGGTAAAATAAATCCCAACCCAAGCTACAAGGAAACAAGATAATGCAATTCTAGGGAAACTTCCTAGCATGGGTTTCATATTTCATTTGACAATGCAAATAATTCTATCTACACATCCTAGCATAGGATCAAAGTGGTCAAGGACACTTGCCTCCTTCCTGCTGCTCTTGAAATGGGTAGTCCTCATCTTGGAAAGGAATAACTTGCTCTTGAGCAGGTTCTACATCATACCATCACACATAGCAAAAGAAAAACAACAATCCATAAGACATAGTTCACACTTCCACTTCATACAAACCACACATTCATATTTATGAAAGTCATTCACCATTATATGTGCTGTGGTTACTCTATGTGTGTTGATTTGTGGCTTGCATGCACTTTTCATCATATGTATATGATTCCTACTTTTGTGTTCACATTTATACTTACATACTATATATATATATATATATGAGTTTCCAATTTAAATAAATTCCTTATATTCAATTACGACACCTTTTAGCTACCTAGTATGCATGAAAGGTATTTTCCTTCTCCATATGTGTCTTCATAATTTCTACCAACCCTAAACTGAATTCTTTGGATTTTTAGAACTCCATTTATCATTTACTAGTTGCTATATTTTCAGATTTATTTCCTATGCCTAAATGTGAACTTTATTAGGAAAATAACAAGACACATCATCTAAACAGAATAGGTTCTGATCTAAAATATTTACTAATATATTTTTGACCTTTTCCTCTGATGTAAACTATTTTACAATTATTTTCCCTATTTTCCAGAACTATTCTTTACTTAAAAATGTGTCCCTAAATGTGAATAATAAATTAACTAGATTCATTTCAGCCCAAAATATATTTTTATCTCACTCCAAAGTTTTCTAAATACTGAGAAAGTTTTTAATTTAATTTTGACAATATGTTTGTCCCACTTTTTAAATTTTAAACACTAGCCACATATTCAATTTCCTAAATTAAATATTAAACAGGGCTAAAAAGGTAAACTAACCCCTCTACAGGGTCTATAATATTATTTTAACAATTTTCAGGGGTCTAGCTACACATAACAGAGGGGTTTTTCCTAATTTTTATTAAGTCCAGGGGCTAAAACTGATTTGTAAATGAATTTACATGATTTTCTGAAGTTCCAGGGGCTAGATCAGAAGTTTACGGGGCTAGCTCTTATTTCCCGAGAACCCCAGGGGGTAGCACGTAAGATTTCCAGTCTTTATAACGCGGGGCTGACGTGGACCATCCGATTTAAAACAAACGGCTGAGATTATAACGCCGAATCGGTACGCGGGGATTTAAACCCTACCGTGCGATTTAAAATAAACGGCGCACAAGCGGCCACGTCGCTCTGATCGAGTGCGGGCGGCGCTGCCGGCGGCGCACGGCGGCGGAAAGCGGCGATCTCGCCGGAGACTTTCGGATCTTCGAGAATTCTTCCTAGAACTGTGATCGCCTAGATCAGTAGAGGGGAGGTCGGGGATCTCACCTCGGGGGTTTTCTTGAGCTCGGAGGTCCTGGAAGACGGTCGGCGACGAGGTCCGAGGTCAATTCACGGCGAGGCTCGTCGGCGCTGTGTTTACACCGCAAGTTACCGAGTTTTCTGCACCTGCAAGGTTCCCCGGAGGCGATGGATCAAGACCAGCGAGTTAGATCGGAATTTCCGAGCGTAGATCGGCCAGAATTCGCCGGAGAAGGCTCGGGTTCTCACCGGAGTAAAAACAGCAGATCGCGTGGGAAAAAACAGAACGAGGCCGGGGTTTTTATAGACGGGAGAGGGCGGCGGAGTGGTTTAGATCGAGTTCGCGTCACCCCCGAGCAAAATTCGGCTGGGATTCGCAGAAATCCGGATCGGTTTGGATTCAGGGTGAGAGAGTCCGGTGCGGGCTCGAGGTAGACGAAGAACTGGTGGGCCCCGCCTGTCAGTGGGAGGAAAGGGGCGCGCGCGGCTGCGGGCTGGCGCGGGTTCTGGTTGGGCCGGCTGGTGGGTTCCGGCCCACTGGCTGATTTTTTTCTGTTTTCTTTTTTGTCTTTTTCTATTTCTTTTCTGATTTGAGTTTAGTTTGAATTTGAATTTTTGCAAAACATGCAACACGTCCAAAAATTTTTAAATTCCCCTCTTAACATGATTTAGGGTCTTAACAAGATTTTTGGAGTGTTACACTTCCTCCAGAATCTAGAGGTAAACTGAGAACCTCGATCTGAGACTATCCTCCTCGGGACTCCATGACGGCACAAGATCTGCTCCATGTACAACTCGGCTAGTTGTGTAACGTTGAACTTGGCCCTTATAGGGAGAAAATGGGCTGTTTTCGTCAATCGGTCCACGATAACCCATATGGAGTCATAACCCAACTGAGTATGTGGCAATCCGACGATGAAGTCCATACTGATGTCCTCCCACTTCCACTCGGATACCTTCAAGGGTTGCAACAATCCAGCGGGTATTTGATGTTCGGTCTTCACCCGTTGGCACGTGTCGCATAGGGCAACGTATTCGGCTATGTCCCTTTTCATACCATCCCACCAATAACAAGTCTTCAAGTCCATGTACATTTTAGTACTTCCGGGATGTATGGAATAGGGTAATCATGTGCCTCTTTTAATATCATGTCGCGGATGTGCTTCACGTTAGGCACACAAATTCTTTTTCCTAGCCAAAGCGTACCCTTCTCATCTTCATTGAAATCCTTCTCTCTTCCTTGTTGGATCCTTTCCTTAATCTTCTTGATCTCCTCATCCGTTGCTTGGCCATCTCTTATCTCTTGCTCCAATGAAGAGTGGAGCTCCATCACTTCCATCTTGTTCAAGAATCCGAGGTGTAACCATTCGAACTCCTTGCGTAGTTCGGGTGGTAGCTCCCGAACCATGAGTTGGTGTTATGCTCCCTTCCGGCTCAATGCATCGGCTACTACATTGGCCCTCCCAGGGTGGTAGTTGATTCCAACATCGTAATCCTTGATGAGTTCCAACCATTGACGTTGCCTCAAATTCAGGTCCGTTTGTGTAAATATGTACTTGAGGCTTTTATGATCCGTATAGATCTCACATCGATGACCAAGGATATAATGTCTCCAAATCTTTAATGCATGCACTACTGCAGATAGCTCCAAGTCATGTGTAGGATAATTAAGCTCGTGCTTCTTTAATTGTCGTGAGGCATAGGCTACCACTTGCCCTTCTTGCATGAGCACACATCCGAGCCCTTGTCTGGATGCGTCACAATATATGTCAAAGCTCTTGCTCACGTCCGGCAATACCAAAACCGGCACTGTGGTTAGCCTTTTCTTGAGTTCCTCAAAACTTTTTTGGCATGCTGGTGTCCATTGGAAGGATTTACCCTTTGTTAGCAACTTCGTCATAGGCTTTGCTATCTTAGAGAAGTCCTTAATGAAGCGTCGGTAGTATCCAGCCATCCCAAGAAAACTCCGAATGTCCTTCACGTTTTGAGGTTGGTTCCACTTCAGGACATCTCCCACTTTCCTGGGGTCAACCGATACTCCCTCCTTGGAGATAATGTGTCCTAGGAACGATATCTTCTTTAGCCAAAATTGACACTTGTTGAGCTTGTCATACAATTGATGCTCACACATTTTCTGCAAGGTCAATTTCAAATGTTCTTCATGCTCCTCCTCACTTTTTGAATACACCATAATGTCGTCGATGAAAACCATGGCAAACTTATCCAAGTACTCCATCAAAACCTTGTTCATAAGGTACATGAAGTATGCGGGTGCATTTGTTAACCCAAAAGACATGATGGTATATTCATACGAATCATACCGTGTTCGAAAGGCAGTCTTGGGTATATCGGAGGGCTTAATCTTCAGCTAGAAGTATCCCGACCGAAGATCAATCTTGGAGAACACTCGGGCTCCTTTCATTTGGTCGAATAGGTCCTCTATACGGGGCATAGGGTATTTGTTCTTGATTGTCACCTCATTGAGAGACCTATAGTCCACGCACATCCTTTGGGTCCCATCCTTCTTGTCCACGAAGAGCACAGGAGCTCCACAAGGTGAAGAGCTTGGACGTATAAAATCCTTCTCGAACTGCTCCTGAATTTGCCTCTTGAGTTCCACTAGTTCATTTACGGGCATCCTATAGGGTCTCTTTGCTATGGGTGCAGTTCTGGGTACTAAATCAATGGCAAACTCAATGTCCCGGTCAGGTGGCATACCTGGAAGCTCCTCTGGAAACACGTCCGTGAATTCCTGAACCACTGGAATGCTGTCCAATGTTGCTCCTTCGACGTGGTTCAAAATTGCGCTTTCGGTTGTTTGTTGGGCTGACTCAAACTCGACACGAATACCGTGCTCATTTGTTAACTGCACACTTCTTTCAGCACATTGGATTACCCCGTTGTGCTTGCTTAACCAATCCATCCCGAGTATTATGTCAAGCCCTTGGGAGTCCAAGACAATGAGGTCGGCAAGGAAGTCTACCCCCCTTATTTTAAGGCTTACTTTCGGACATACTATATTAGTCCTCATCTCTCCACCGGGAGAATTAACTAACATAGCACATTTTAAGTATGATATGTGTAGATTATGCTTGGCAACATACTTGGATGATATTAAGGAATGTGATGCTCCAGAATCAAATAAGATGGTGGCTGGGTTGGAGTTGGCAAAGAACATACCAAGTACGACGTCCTCAGCCTGTTGTGCTTCCTAAGCAGAGACATGGTTCACGTTGCCGCGAGAATAGTTCTGTTGTCCATGGTTTCGTTGATTGTCCCCTCCGTTCGGTCGTGGGTTCTGCTTGGGCACATTGCCTTGCTGTCCAGGGCCTCTCCTCAGGCACTGGCTTGCGAAGTGTCCTGTTTCCCCGCATGCAAAGCATGCCCAGTTGCCCACGGCAGCAGGTACGTTGGGGCGGGGGTTTTGCACAGGAGCGCCCATGTTGGGTCGGGGCACAGGAGGCAAAGGCACACGAGGTGCTTGTGCAACGGGTCGTTGCTGTGATGGCTGATTAGGGTGGTATGCAGGAGCAGTCGATCCATACTGCGGTGCAGCTGGGGGCATGTACCGAGGTTGTACGTTGCTCACTTGAGGCTGGTATGGCATCTTCCTCTTGCACTCTCGCTCGATCTCTCGGATCTTGCTTTCGACTACTATAGCCTTGTCAACCAGCTTCTGGAAGCTCGCGTAGTCATTGTTGAGGAGCCGAACCTAAATCTCATTGTTCAACCCTCTCATGAATAGGTATTGCTTCCTCTGGTCTGAGTTGACATCTTCGGGGGCATACCGAGACAGTTGTGTGAACTTGTTGAGATACTCATTCACGCTTCTCTGTCCTTGGCGGAGACCTTCAAACTCCTGTCTCTTGAGCATCATTACACCAGCAGGGATGTAATGAGAGTGGAAACTCTCCTTGAACTCAGTCCAAGTGATTGTCTCCGGGTCGACATGAGCGTTGCATAGGGCATCCCACCAGTCAGCGGCAGCTCCCATGAGTTGGTGTGACGCAAAAAGAACCTTCTCTCGGTCATTGCACTGCACTATGGCAAGCTTCTTCTCCATGGATTTTAACCAGTCGTCGGCCTCCATGGGGTCGTTAGCTTGAGCAAAGGTGGGTGGTCGAGTCCTCATGAACTCTCCTAGTCTGTTATGAGCCGGCGGTGGTGGTGACGGTGGCACCGGAACGGGGTTGTTGTTGTTGGCCTGCAACTGACCTAAAGTACGAAATCACAAACTTGTGGGTAAAGAGGTGCAAACTCTGCAGAGTCTAAAACTATCATGATAGCCGAGCTTACGGTCACGAGCGCCTGGCCAACTTCCATGATTAGTGGGGATGGTCATTGGCTATGGTTATTGGGTATGGTTTTGGAAGGTTTGGTTTTGGTTTTGTTTTCAGGACTGTTGAGTCCGGGTGATAAGATTGGTTGCATGACTGTTGAGTCATGGCAACGAGATTGGTCTCGGTGTGAGACGGAATGGTATGGAATACGATATGGTATTCGTAAGATGGTAGCGAATACGAGAAGGTATTCGTGAGCAAGAATGAGGTTGATTAATGTCTGGTTGGGACATGGAAGGTAATGAACATAACGGAGGTATGATTGGTATTTTAGTACATGTTGGGATTACATTCACTTAAAGATAAGTTGCAGTTTTATCATGGTTTTTATAAATAACTTTGCTTTCTGCAATGAGCCTTTCTATACCTACCTTGTTGTGAGCTACATATCATATTTTTCCGCACTTGCTGAGTAATGTACTCAAACTTGCATTATTACTTCATCATCAGCAATAGAAGAGGTGTACTATGAAGACCAAGTGGAGCATTAGGCGTGTAATCTGTCCTCAACCTTGCCTGTGGGGATGGAATAGAGATGTAACACCCCAAAATCTGATAAAAAGGGGAATTTAAAAAATTTTGGACGTATTGCATGTGGTGTAAAAATTCAAATTTAAATTGGAATTCAAATTCAAATCAAAACAGAAAAGAAAAGGAAAAAAAGAAAAAGAAAAATAAAAAGAAAAAGAAAAAGAAAAAGAAAAAAACCCACCGGCCAGTGAGCCGAAACCCACCAGCCGGCCCACTACTCCCCCGCGCCAGCCTACAACCGTGTGCCCTCTCTTCCTCTCACTAACACGTGGGGCCCGCGTGTCATCCCTCACCTCCCGCGCGCCCCCAACGGCCGGACTCTTCCCCGCGCCGGATCTCAACGAACTCCGGAAACCCGCGCCCCCAGCCCGAATTCTGGTCCCGGACGTCTCAAATTCAATACCAACAGACCGCCGCCCTCCCTCGCCTATATAAACGCCGACAATCGCCCTATTTTTCCCCCACGATCGGCCGTTCTTCTCTCCGGTGAGAACAAAAGATTCAATCTCCGTTTTCCTTCGATCATTGCTGTCACACCCGGTTTTTTCCGAAGAACAACCAAGTGAATATCACATGTATGCCAGGATCATTTTCTCATACATGTGATGACAAATAGTGAAGCATCATTTATTACAAGCCAGGCGTCGAATATAAATAAGTCTTACATAGCAAATGTCTCGATGGAAAATAATAAGTTCATCACAAGTAAATAAACTAGCAGTGGAAAATTTATTCTTATGGGCTCCGTCACAGGCGTTGCCCGGGGGTCTCCATGAACGTAGAAACCTTCTTCGGGTCCAAAGTCTTGGTCATTATACACCACCTCATTATCTTGACCTGAGCAGCAATATAAACCAACAAAATATGCAAGGTTGAGTACCAATGGTACTCAGCAAGTGTGGGAAAATTATATCATGCATGGCTAGAACAAGGAGAGGTTGAACTCATGGTTAAAGCACTACGCAATTAGTACCTATCACCTTAGCTTATTAAGCACCTACATTACTACACAGGTGAAATGGTGCTAATTTCCCATCCCATCATCATAATCAAATAACCATAACATCATTTCCAATGTTAAGCTCCCCGCTTAACATTCACAACTTCCAAAACCATCAATCCTCTAATCATGAATAAGTCCAAGCCGCTCTTGACCGTGAGCACGGCTGTCATGACAGTTTTGACTCTGTAGAGTTTGTACCACTGTACCCACATGTAGTGATTTCATCCCCCGTTGCCGGGTGGACTAAAAGAACCTCCATTATGCCAGTGGCTACGAACCACATTCACACTTCCCAGGTGTGTAGCCAGGAGATCACTACGAAGCCTTTACAAAGGGATTCCCGACGAGCATGGGCCCACTGAGGTTTCACCCCTAACAGCATACAAGAGGCTCCAACCCCGCTGCAGTGGCCCCCTCTTGAGCCTTGCGGTTCATATGGTAGTCCAGCTGACACCTACTCCCCGCACCATCCAACACACCCATACTACGCCGGGGATACACCTAATTAATTGGCCAAGCTGCCCCATCTCAGCATGTGGTTGGCACTGTAAAGCCAGGTTACATGCTCCATGTACCAGTCCTTAGGATCCAGGCAAGTACTAAACACAAACCCGAGTCTCGTGCACCCAGCACACAACCAAAACATCCAACTTGCCTTGATCCCTACCTCTACATAACTCACAATATCTCATTCAAGAGTATGGTAAAATAAACTGATGATCTCATATCCCAAATATCCCATTCTAAGCATGGCTAAGCATATGCATAATAATAAATGACATGATAAGATAAATCCCAACCCAAGCTACAAGGAAAACAAGGTAATGCAATTCTAGGGAAACTTCCTAGCATGGGTTTCATATTTCATTTGACAATGCAAATAATTCTATCTACACATCCTAGTATAGGATCAAAGTGGTCAAGGACACTTGCCTTCTTCTTGCTGCTCTGGGAATGGGTAGTCCTGATCTTGGAAAGGAAGAACTTGCTCTGGAGCAGGTTCTACATCATACCATCACACATAGCAAAAGAAAACAACAATCCATAAGACATAGTTCACACTTCCACTTCATACAAACAACACATTCACATTTATGAAATCCATGCACATTTCTATGTGTTGTGGTTACTCTATGTGTGTTGATTTTGGCTTACATGCACTTTTAAACATGTGTATATGATTTCTACCTTTGTATTCACATTTATGTTTGCATACTATATATGAGTTTCCAATTTAAATAAATTCCTTATATTCAATTAATACACCTTTTAGCTACCAAGTATGCATGAAAGGTATTTTCCTACTCCATATGTGTCTTCAGACCTTCTACCAACCCTAAACTGAATTCTTTGGATTTTGAAAACTTCATTTATCATTTTCTAGTTATTCATACCTAGCTTGCTATATTTTCAGATTTATTTCCTATGCCTAAATGAGAACTTTATTATGAAAATAGTAAGACACCTCATCTAAACAGAATAGGTTTTGGGTCTAAAATATTAAATAATATATTTTTGACCTTTGGCTCTGATGTAAACTATTTCACAATTATTTTCCCTATTTTCTAAAACTATTCATTACTTAAAAATGTGTCCCTAAATGTGAATAATAAATTAGACAGATTCAATTCAGCCCAAAATATGTTTTTCTCACTCCAAAGTTTTCTAAATACTGAGAAAGTCTTTAATTTAATTTTGACAATATGTTTGTCCCACTTTTTAATTTTTAAACACTAGCCACATATTCAATTTTCTAAATTAATTACTAAACAGGGCTAAAAAGTTAAACTTACCCCACTACAGGGTCTATAATATTATTTTCAGAATTTCCAAGGTCTAGCTACACTTATCAGAGGTGTTTTTCCTAATTTTTATTAAGTCCAGGGGTTAAAACTGATTTTTAAATGAATTTACATGATTTTCTGGAGTTCCAGGGGTTAGATCAGAAGTTTCCGGGGCTAGCTCTTATTTCCCGAGAACCTCAGGGGGTAGCATGTAAGATTTCCAGTCTTTATAACGTGGGGCTGACGTGGACCATCCGATTTTAAACCGACGGCCGAGATTATAACATCGAACCGGTACGCGAGGATTTAAACCCTACCGTGCGATTTAAAATAAACGGCGCACAAGCGGCCACGTCGCTCTGATCGAGCGCGGGCGGCGCTGCCGGTGGCGCACGGCGGCGGGAAGCGGCGATCTCGCCGGAAACTTTCGGATCTTCGAGAATTCTTCCTAGAACTGTGATTTTATGGCATAGATCGGTAGAGGGGAGGTCGGGGATCTCACCTCGGAAGTCCTGGAAGGTGATCGGCGACGAGGTCCGAGGCGAAACCACGATGAAGCTCGTCGGCGCTGTGTTTACACCGCAAGTCACCGAGTTTTCTGCACCTGCAAGGTTCCCCGGAGGCGGTGGATCAACACCAGCGAGTTAGACCGGAGTTTCCGAGCTTAGATCGGCCAGAATTCGCCGGAGAAGTTTCGGTTCTCACCGGAGGAAAATCAGCCGATCGCGTGAGAAAAACAGAACGAGGCCGGGGTTTTTATAGATGGGGGAGGGCGGCGGGGTGGTTTAGATCATGTCCGCGTCGCCTACAAACAGAATTCAGCTGGGATACGCCGAAATCCCGATCGGTTTTGATTCAGGCGCGAGGGAGTCCGGCGCGGCACGAGGTAGACGACGATCAGGTGGGTCCCGCCTGTCAGTGTGAGGCAGCAGCGCGCGCGGCTGCGGGCTGGCGCGGGCGCTGGCTGGGCCGGCTGGTGGGTTTCGGCCCACTGGCCGGTTTTTTTCTGTTTTCT
Source organism: Neostapfia colusana (assembly GCA_030760725.1). Taxonomy (NCBI): domain Eukaryota; kingdom Viridiplantae; phylum Streptophyta; class Magnoliopsida; order Poales; family Poaceae; genus Neostapfia; species Neostapfia colusana. The sequence goes on along the minus strand of JASWHV010000002.1, from coordinate 38,539,314 downwards.
CTTTTTCTTTTTCTATTTCTTTTCTGATTTGAGTTTAATTTGAATTCCAGTTTGAATTTGAATTTTTGCAAAACATGCAACACGTCCAAAAAATTTTAAATCCCCTTCTTAACATGATTTAGGGTTTTGAATCAAAATTTTGGGGTGTTATAGATCTACCCCCCTTAAAAGAAATCTCGTCCTCGAGATTGGTGTTTCTAAGAAAACAATTCCGGAAATTGTGCCTTGAGCTCATCTTCCCGCTCCCAGGTGGCTTCCTCTTCTGAGTGATGCTTCCACTGCACCTTGCACATCCGGATTCTTTTGTTTCTGGTGAGGCGTTCCATTGTCTCCAAAATCTTGTATGGTTGCTCGGCATAAGACAAATCCTTAGCTACGTCCACTTCATTCACGGGTAACACCTCTTCAGGCGTTCTCAGGCATTTCTTGAGTTGTGACACATGGAACACATCGTGCACATCCGATAGACGAGCCGGTAATTCTAGTTGATACGCCACTTCGCCTTTCCTCTCCAAAACATGAAAGGGTCCGATGTATCGAGGTGACAACTTCCCTTTCACCTTGAACCGACGAAGTCCTCTGATAGGGGACACCTTGAGATAGACATAGTCTCCCACATTGAAAACGAGCTCTCTTCTTCGTACATCAGCATAAATCTTTTGGCGTGTCTGTGCTATCCTCAAATTGTTGCGAATTTCCCTTACCTTCGCCTCGGCTTCTTGTAGTACTTCTGGACCAAACACTTTACTTTCTCCTGTTTGGTTCCAAAATAGGGGAGTTCTGCACTTCCTCCCGTACAAAGCTTCAAACGGTGACATCTTCATACTAGCTTGATAGCTGTTGTTATAGGAAAACTCCGCATACGGTAAGTTCTTGTCCCAACTCCGATTGTTTTTGAGTGCACATGCCCTTAGCATATCTTCAAGGATCTGATTGGTTCTTTCCGTCTTCCCGTCGGTTTGGGGATGATAGGCAGAACTAAAGTTCAGATGGGTTCCCATGGTTTCGTGCAACTTCTGCCAGAACCTTGAGGTGAACTGTGTCCCTCGATCCGACACAATCTTCTTTGGCACTTCATGGTAACACACGATCCTTGACATGTACAGCTCTGCCAATTTGGATCCGCTGTAGCTTTCTTTCACGGGGATGAAATGAACTACCTTTGTTAGCCTATCAATGATGACCCATATCGAATCATATACTGATTGGGTCCTAGGCAATCCCACGATGAAATCCATGCTGATTTCTTCCCATTTCCATTCAGGCACATTGAGTGGTTGCAATAATCCCGCGGGTCGCTGATGTTCTGCTTTCACCAACTGACATGTGTCACATAGGGCAACATGTTCCGCGACATCTCGCTTCATGCCATACCACCAATACCTGCTCTTGAGGTCCTGGTACATCTTCGTACTCCCAGGATGAATGGAATAGTCGGAATCATGAGCCTCCTTCAAAATCAATTCACGGATCTCCTTTACTTCTGGCACACAGATTCTTTTCCCGTGCCACACCGTTCCTTGTTCATCCTCTCTAAAACCAGGAGCTTTATTTTCCTTGATGAGTTGTCTGATCTCTTGTATCTTCTCGTCATTCTTTTGACCTTCGCGGATGTCTTGCTCTAGTGTGGAGTCCACTTCCATGGCGATGGCTTCACCACTATTCACAAGGCATAGATTGAGCCTTATAACCTCATCCTTCAATTCTGCAGGCATGTCCTTCAAGCTCAACTTATTGACCTGCACTTTCCGACCCAAAGCATCGGCCACGACGTTTGCTTTCCCAGGATGATAATTGATACCTACATAAAAGTCATTGATTAGCTCTAACCATCTCCTTTGTCTGAGGTTGAGATCTGGCTGTGTGAATATGTACTTCAAACTCTTATGATCCTTATATATCTCGGTCCTCTTCCCCATCAAATAGTGCCGCCAAATTTTCGACGCGTGTACCACTGCGGCTAGTTCTAGGTCATGTGTAGGATAGTTCTTCTCGTGCTTCCGAAGCTGCCGGGATGCATAAGCCACGACATGCCCTTCCTGCCTGAGAACACATCCCATCCCGTTTCCAGAGGCATCGCAGTACACCGTAAAGTTCTTTTGCATATCTGGCATAACGAGCACTGGGGCTGTTGTCAATCTTTCCTTTAACTCCCGAAAACTCGTCTCGCACTGTGGCGTCCAGGTGAATGTGATTCCCTTCTCCAACAGTTTGGTGAGGGGTCTCGATATCTTGGAGAATCACTCAATAAACCGTCGATAGTATCCAGCCAATCCCAAAAAGCTTCGAACTTCCCCGACATTTTCAGGGGTCTTTCACTTCTGTATATCCTCGATTTTGGCAGGATCCACGGAGATTCCTCCCTCCGAGATTATATGTCCTAAGAAGGGAACTCTCTTCAGCCAAAACTCACACTTGCTCAACTTGGCATATAGTTGGTGTTCTCTTAGCCTCTGTAATACCAACCTTAGATGTTTCTCATGTTCTTCTTCATCTTTGGAGATGACGAGAATGTCATCTATGAAAACCACCCCAAATTTGTCCAGATATTCCATGAATACCTTGTTCATGAGGTACATTAAGTATGCCGGGGCATTAGTTAGCCCGAAAGGCATGACGGTGTATTCATACAGCCCGTACCGAGATACGAAAGCTGTCTTGGGAATATCAGATTGCCATATCTTGAGTTGGTGGTATCCCGACCTGAGATCAATTTTCGAGAACACACAAGCTCCCCTCAACTGATCAAACAAGTCTTCAATGCGGGGTAATGGGTACTTGTTCTTGATGGTTACCTCATTCAAAGCACGGTAATCCACGCATAACCTTTGGATTCCGTCCTTCTTGGGCACAAATATCACCGGAGCTCCCCATGGTGAGGAACTAGGACGAATATACCCCTTCTCCGACAATTCTCTCAAATGATCCTTGAGTTCTTCCAGCTGCTTGGAGTCCATCCGATAAGGTCTCTTGTATATCGGGGCTGTTCCAGGCACTAGCTCATTTGCAAATTCCACTTCACGATCGGGAGGCATACCTGGCAAATCCTCCGGAAAAACATCTGGATATTCCCTGATGGTCCTGATCTCCTCAACTTTCACCTCAACTTGATTTAATTTAATGTCCCTCCTAGGCTCGTGTATTGTTATGAACTTTACTCTGGTCGAGCAATGGATGATTCCTTTATGTTTGGTCAACCAATCCATACCCAAAATAATATCTATCCCTTGTGAATCTATCACTATGAGGTTAGCAGTAAATACTACCCCATTAATGTCTAGGTTCACTTTGGGACACACTTGTCTTGTCCTTATTTCTCCACCTGGAGAGTTTACAGCTAGCATATGGTTCATTTGTGTTGTTGCTAGGTCATGCTTCTTAACAAACCCTTGAGCAATGAACGAGTGGGTAGCACCAGAATCAAACAGCAGGGTTGCAATGTGTAAATTGGCAGGAAACTTACCAACTACCACGTCGGGTGCCTCTTGTGCTTCCTCCATAGTGACGTGGTTCACCCGTCCTCTCATTACATTCTGCTGTTGTGGCTGCGTGGGCTTCTTCTTTGGGCACTTATGGGCGTAGTGCCCCACTTCACCACAGCTAAAACATTGCACCCCAACCTTAGGTGCCTGGCCTTTGTTGTCTTGGGGTTGGTTTAAAGGGCCTTGTACTGCTGGTCGAGGTGGATATGCGGGGCGAGGCTACTGTATGAACTGACGTTGTGGTGGTGCTGGTGCTGCCGGAGGCCTGAAGTTCGGGTTGTACCCTCTTGGTGCTGAGTAGGGTACCGAAGCACGGTTCGTCTGCCCTGCGGGTTGCTGCATCAGACGTGGGCGGGTGTTGCTTCCTGAGGCTTGATGTGACCACCCGGCCTTCCTCTTATTCTCATTTTCCAAGTCCTTCAGCTTCCTTTCCACCACAAATGCTCTGTCCACCATCTTTTGGAAGCTTTCATACTCATTTTAGGACATTGCACACTGCATTTCTGCGGTAAGCCCTTCCACGAAACAATCTTGTTTCTGCTCATCAGTCTCTATGTCCCGTGGGGCATAACGGGATAGTTGAGTGAATTTAGTGAGGTATTCCCAAACCGTCATGTTTCCCTGCTGCAGTCCCAAAAACTCCTTCCTCTTGTTTTTGAGTTAACCTCTTGGGATGTAATGGTTGCGGAAGCTATGCTTGAACTCTTCCCAAGTGATGTTCTCAGGGTCATGATGGGCGGCCACGTAGGCGGTCCACCAATCAGCAGCAGGTCCATGCAATTGATGAGAGGCAAACAGCACCCTCTCATACCCTTGGCATTGTATGATCCACATCTTACTTTCAACGGTCTTCAGCCAATCATCTGCCTCCAGAGGTTCAGCAGCACTTGCAAACTTTGGAGGTTGAGTTCCTAGAATCTCACTCAACCTTGGTTGGCGTGGTGCAGCTTGTGGAGGTGGAACTTGATGCAAGTTGGCCACCACTTGAGTCAAGTTCTGGATGAGCTGATTTTGATTCTCCAGCATTTGGTGGAGGGGATCAACTCCTTCACGGCGACCACCCCGGTCCTGGCCTCCAGAAAGATGAGGGTTGCATGCCTCATCGTTGTTGTTGGCGGGGTTGGCAGCACATCCTTTTCCTCTTCCAGCTATCTGGCAGAATCAACCAATGTTAATTTGAAAGCATTTAGTATCATCTTACTACTTTCATTTTCTTGTACTTTGAAGTGTTGAGGCTTTGTTATTCTTCTCTAAGGGTTCACTTTTCACACAAAAATAAATGCAATATTATTTCATGTGGGTTCACACATCAAAACAAAACAATCTAAAGACGAGGCTGTGGACAATTGCTCATGGCTTCCATAACTCACGTCACACACCAAGCATTATCACACCATTAACTTAACTTAACGACTCGCTTATTCGACATCTTGCTGACTAAGGGAGGGACTCTACACTGCTCATTTTCTTGAGCTGGCTCCTCGGGATCTTCCTCTTCATTTCGGCTGCCTTCTGACTCTGCTTTGGGTGGGGAGGCTGCTGGTGGAGAAGTGTGACGACGCCTGATCGCTCGGTGATCCGGGGAGTCAAGAGTCCATGTATCATTCACGGTGACACACAGTTCATTCCCATCTTGTAACACCCCAAATTTTTAGTCAAAACTCAAATTTGGATTCAAAACCCTAAACCATGTTCAGAGGGGAATTTAGAAATTTTTGGACGTGTTGCATGTTTTGCAAAAATTCAAATTCAAACTGGAATTCAAATTATACCCAAAACATAAAAGAAATGGAAAAAGAAAAAGGAAATCGGGAAAAAAACTGGCCAGTGGTCCGAAACAGCCAGCCGGCCCAGCAAACCCCGCGCCAGCCCGCCCCCGCGTGCGCCGCGCTGCCCCTCGCTGACGGGTGGGACCCACATGTCATCCCTAACCCCGCGACCCCGGACTCTCTCCCGCGCGCGCGATCGCAACCGATCGGGAAATCGCGTCCCGCAGCCGAATTCCGGTCCCAGCGGACTTCAACTCGATCACAACAGACCCACCGCACTCCCCCGGCTATAAAAACCACCGATCCGATCAGTTTTCCTCACGCGATCGCCGATTTTCACTCCGGTGAGCACCGAGACTTCGCCGGTGAATTCTGGCCGATCTAAGCTCGGAAACTCTGATCTAACTCGTTGGTCTTGATCCACCGCCTCCGGGGAACTTTGCAGGTGCAGAAAACCCGAAGACTTACGGTGTAAACTCAGCGCCGACGAGCTTCGCCGTGGTTTTGCCTCGGACCTCACCGCCGAGCACTTTCCAGGACCCCCGAGCTCGAGAAAACCCCCGAGGTGAGATCCCTGACCTCCCCTCTACCGATCTAGGCCCTAAGATCACAGTTCTAGGCAGAATTCTCGAGGATCCGAAAGTTTCCGGCGAGATCGCCGCTTCTCGCCGCCGTGCGCCGCCGGCAGCGCCGCCCGCTCTCGATCAGAGCGACGTGGCCGCTTGTGCGCCGTTTATTTTAAATCGCACGGTAGACTTTAAATCCCCGCGTACCGGTTCGATGTTATAATCTCAGCCGTCGGTTTAAAATCAGACGGTCCACGTCGACCCCGCGTTATAAAGGCTGGAGTCTTACGTGCTACCCCCTGGGGTTCTCTGGAATTGAGAGCAAGCCCCAGAAACTTCAGATCTAGCCCCTGGAACTTCAGAAAATCATGTAAATTCATTTAAAAATCAGTTTTAGCCCCTGGACTTAATAGAAATTAAGAAAAACACCTCGGTTAAGTGTAGCTAGACCCCTGGAAATTATGAAAATAATATTATAGACCCTGGGATGGGTGAGTTTACTTTTTAACCCTGTTTAGTATTTAAATTAGAAAATTGAATATGTAACTAGTGTTTAAGAATTAAAAGTGGGACAAACATAATTGTCAAAATTAATTAAAAACTTTCTCAGTACTTAGAAAACTTTGGAGTGAGATAAAAATATATTTTTGGGCTGATATGAATCTGTTTCATTAATCACATTATTTAGATTAGGGACACATTTTTAAAGTAAAGAATAGTTATAGAAAAATAGGGAAAAATAATTATGAAATAGTATACAACATAAGCCATGGTCAAAATATGATTTTAAATTATTTAGGACCAGAACCTAATCTGTTTAGGTGATGTGTATTACTAGTTTAATAATAAAATACACAATTATGCATAGGAATATAAATCTGAACATATAGAAACTAGTAAATGATAAATGGAGTTTCTAAAATACAAAGAATTCAGTTTAGGGTTGATAGAAGTTGTGAAGGCACATTGTAGGCAAGTATAAATGTGGACACAAAAGTAGGAATCATATATACATGGTTAAAAGTGCATGCAAGCCACAACTTAACACCTATAAAGTAACCACAACACATATAAGGGTGAATGAATTTCATAAATATGAAATGTGTGGTTTGTATGAAGTAGAAGTGTGAACTATGTCTTATGATTGTTTTTTTTCTTTTGCTACGTGTGATGGTATGAAGTAGAACCTGTTCAAAAGCAAGTTATTTCTTTCCAAGATCAGGACTACCCATTCCAAGAGCAGCAAGAAGGAGGCAAGTGTCCTTGACCACTTTGATCCTATGCTAGGATGTGTAGATAGAATTATTTGCATTGTCAAATGAAATATGAAACCCATGCTAGGAAAGTTTCCCTAGAATTGCATTACCTTGTTTCCTTGTAGCTTGGGTTGGGATTTATTTTGTCATGTCATTTATTTACATGCATATGCTTAGCCATGTTTAGAATGGGATATTTGGGACATGAGATCATCAGTTTATTATACCATACTCTTGAATGAGCTATTGGGAGTTATGTAGAGGTAGGGATCAAGGCAAATTGGATGTTTTGGTTGTGTGCTGGGTGCACGAGACTTGGGTTTGTGTTTAGTACTTGCCTGGATCCTAAGGACCGGTTCATGGAGCATGTAACCCGGCTTTACAGTGCCAACCACATGCTGAGATGGGGCAGCTTAGCCAATTAATTAGGTGTATCCCCGGCGTAGTATGGGTGTGTTGGATGGTGCGGGGAGTAGGTGTCAGCTGGACTACCATATGAACCGCAAGGCTCAAGAGGGGGCCATTGCAGCGGGGTTGGAGCCTCTTGTATGCTGTTAGGGGTGAAACCTCAGTGGGCCCACGCTCGTCGGGAATCCCTTTGTAAAGGCTTTGTAGTGATCTCTTGGCCACACACCTGGGAAGTGTGAATGTGGAACGTAGCCACTGGCATAATGGAGGTTCTTTTAGTCCACCCGGCAACGGGGGATGAAATCACTACTTGTGGGTACAGTGGTACAAACTCTGCAGAGTCAAAACTGTCTTGACAGCCGTGCTCACGGTTAAGAGCGGCCTGGACTTATTCATGATTAGAGGATTGATGGTTTTGGAAGTTAAGCGGGGAGCTTAACATTGGAAATGATGTTATGGTTATTTGGTTATGATGATGGGATGGGAGATTGGGACCATTTCACCTGTGTAGTAATGTAGGTGCTTAATAAGCTAAGGTGATAGGTATTAATTGCGTAGTGCTTTAACCATGAGTTCAACCTCTCCTTGTTCTAGCCATGCATGATATAATTTTCCCACACTTGCTGAGTACCATTGGTACTCAACCTTGCATATTTGTTGGTTTATATTGCTGCTCAGGTCAAGATAATGAGGTGGTGTATAATGACCAAGACTTTGGACCCGAAGAAGGTTTCTAGGTTCATGGAAGCCCCGGGCAACGCCTGTGATGGAGCCCTAAAGAATAATATTCCGCTGCTAGTTTATTCCCTTGTGATGAACTTATTATTGTCCATCGAGACATTTACTATGTAAGACTTACTTATATTCGACACCTGGCTTGTAATAAATGATGCTTCACTATTTGTCATCACATGTATGAGCAAATGATCCTGGCATACATGTGACATTCACTTGGTTGTTTCTTCGGAAAAACCGGGTGTGACAGAGGTGGTATCAGAGCCAAGGTTGCCCGAAGGAACGTGGACCTAGGTAGAAATGGACGTATTTAAGGACCCTATTTTCTTAAAAACTATTTTCCAAAGTGTGGGTGGAAAAGTGTTATTAAAGGAGTCATTTTCTTCATCTTACCCCAACTTTCATTCAAAATAGGATTTTTGTTTGAGAATTTATCTAATCTAATTTTAAATTCTTTTGTTTTAGATGGTTCGCATGATTCGCACCGCCCGTAAGTCCACAGGAGGAGAGTTCCCGTAGTTGCCCTTGCCGAAAGAGAGGAGAGTCGTCCAGTGACGTACCTTTCCTACGGATTGGCAGTAGGAGATTTGTTGCGCCGTCTTCGACGTATGCTCGAAGCCGCAGGCAATACGGGCAAGCTAATCATCCACTATAACTCCACCAGGACCATCCGTGAGAAGAGGGAAGAATGGAGTTCGGAGATGAGGATTATACACGAGAATCAACTGCTTAAGATTCACCACTCTCCAGCTTGTCGAGCAACACAAGTTGACGCGGAGAGAGATGTCACCTGGGAGGCCATCACCTGCCAGAGTCACATCTATCGTCGCCACTTGGACAAAACTGAGTACATGTATGTCCTCCAACGTTAGAGTGGTACCACGGAGTACAAGTACCCACCGGTGCAGCAAGGGACTTCCCATGAGCACATGGACTTGTGCTTGGAGGATGCTGCTATGCTCAGCACTCGACTGCAGGAGTGTCAACAAGAGCTTCAGTATGTCCGAGACACCCTAAAGGAAACGGAGGCGTTGCTGCGAGCTTGCTTAAAGGCGAGAGAAAGAGGAGATGGGAATGAACTGTGTGTCACCGTGAGTGATCCATGGACTCCTGACTCCCCGGATCGCCGAGCAATCAGGCGTCGTCGCACTTCTCCACCAGCAGCCTCCCCACCCAAAGCAGAGTCAGAAGGTAGCCGAAATGAGGAGGAAGATCCCGAGGAGCCAGCTCAAGAGGACGAGTAGTGTAGAGTCTTTCCCCTAGCTAGCAAGAGGTCGAGTAGTCGAGTCGTTACGTGGTTAATGGTGTGATGATGCTTGGTGTGTGACGTGAGTTGTGGAAGCCATGAGCAATTGTCCACAGCCTCGTCTTCAGATTGTTTTGCTTTGGTGTGTGAACCCACAGGAAATAATAGTGCATTTATTTGGTGTGAGATATAAACCCTCGTAAAATTTTAACAAAGCCTCAACACCTTAAAGTACCAACAAATGAAGGTAGTAAGATGATACTAAATGGTATCAAATTAACATTTGTTGATTCTGCCAGATGGCCGGAAGAGGAAAAGGACGTGCTGCCAACCCCGCCAACAACAACGATGAGGCATGCAACCCTCATCTTTCTGAAGGCCAGGACCGGGGTGGTCGCCGTGAAGAAGTTGATCCTCTCCACCAAATGCTGGAGAATCAAAATCAGCTCATCCAGAACTTGACTCAAGTGGTGGCCAACTTGCATCAAGTTCCACCTCCACAAGCGGCACCACGCCAACCAAGGTTGAGTGAGTTTCTAGGAACTCAACCTCCAAAGTTTGCAAGTGCTGCTGAACCTCTGGAGGCCGATGATTGGCTGAAGACCATTGAAAGTAAGATGAGGATAATCCAATGCCAAGGGTATGAGAGGGTGCTGTTTGCCTCTCATCAATTGCAGGGACCTGCTGCTGATTGGTGGACCGCCTACGTGGCCGCCCATCATGACCCTGAGAACATCACTTGGGAAGAGTTCAAGCGTAGCTTCCGCAACCACTACATCCCAAGAGGTGAACTCAAAAACAAGAGGAAAGAGTTTCTGGGACTGCAGCAGGGAAACATGACGGTGAGGGAATACCTCACTAAATTTACTCAACTATCCCGTTATGCTCCACGAGACATAGAGACTGATGAGCAGAAACAAGATTGTTTCGTGGAAGGGCTTACCGCAGAGATGCAGTGTGCCATGTCCTCCAATGAGTATGAAAGTTTTCAAAAGATGGTGGACAGAGCATTTGTGGTAGAAAGGAAGCTAAAGGCCCTAGAAAATGAGAATAAGAGGAAGGTCGGGTGGTCACATCAAGCCTCACGGAGCAACACTCGCCCACGTATGATGCAGCAACCTACGGGGCAGATGAGCCGTGCTGCGGTACCCTATTCGGCACCAAGAGGGTACAACCCAAACTACAGGCCTCCCGCAGCATCTGCACAGCCGCCACGTCAGTTTGTGCAGCAGCCTCGCCCTGCATATCCACCTCGACCAGCAGTGCAAGGACCCCAAAACCCACCCCAAGACAACAAGGGTCAAGCATCTAAGGTTGGGGTGCAATGTTTCAACTGTGGTGAAGTGGGGCACTACGCCCATAAATGCCCGAAGAAGAAGCCTGCGCCGCCACAACAGCAGAATGTAGTGAGAGGACGGGTGAACCATGTCACCATGGAGGAAGCACAAGAGGCACCCGACGTGGTAGTTGGTAAGTTTCCTGCCAATTTACACCTTGCAACTCTGCTGTTTGATTCTGGTGCTACCCACTCGTTCATTGCTCAAGGGTTTGTTAAGAAGCATGACCTAGCAACCACACAAATGAACCATATGCTAGCTGTAAATTCTCCAGGTGGAGAAATAAGGACAAGACAAGTGTGTCCCAAAGTGAGCCTAGACATTAATGGGGTAGTATTTACTGCTAACCTCATAGTGATAGATTCACAAGGGATAGATATTATTTTGGGTATGGATTGGTTGACCAAACATAAAGGAATCATCTATTGTTCGAACAGAACGGTGGAACTAACTCACCCCAGTGGTACCAAGGTAAAGTTCATAACGATACACGAGCCTAGGAGGGACATTAAATTAAATCAAGTGGAGGTGAAAGTTGAGGAAATTAGGACTATCAGGGAATACCCAGATGTTTTTCCGGAGGAGTTGCCAGGTATGCCCCCCGACCGTGACGTGGAATTCGCAATTGAGCTAGTACCGGGAACAGCCCCGATATACAAGAGACCTAATCGAATGGACTCCAAGCAGCTAGAGGAGCTCAAGGATCATTTGAGAGAATTGACGGAGAAGGGGTATATTCGCCCTAGTTCCTCACCATGGGGAGCTCCGGTGATATTTGTGCCCAAGAAAGACGGAACCCAAAGGTTATGCGTGGATTACCGTGCCTTGAATGAGGTAACCATCAAGAACAAGTACCCATTGCCTCGCATTGAAGACTTGTTTGATCAGTTGAGGGGAGCTTGTGTGTTCTCGAAGATTGATCTCAGGTCGGGGTACCACCAACTCAAGATAAGGCAATCTGATATTCCCAAGACAGCTTTCGTATCTCGGTACGGACTGTATGAATACACTGTCATGCCTTTCGGGCTAACCAATGCCCCGGCATATTTCATGTACCTCATGAACAAGGTATTCATGGAATATCTGGACAAATTTGTGGTGGTTTTCATAGATGATATTCTCGTCTTCTCCAAAGATGAAGAAGAACATGAGAAACATCTAAGGTTGGTGTTACAAAGGCTGAGAGAACACCAACTATATGCCAAGTTGAGCAAGTGTGAGTTTTGGCTGAAGAGAGTTTCCTTTTTAGGACATATCATCTCGGAGGGAGGAATCTCCGTAGATCCCGCCAAAATTGAAGATATCCAGAAGTGGAAAACCCCTGAAAGTGTCGGGGAAGTTCGATGCTTTTTGGGATTGGCTGGATACTATCGACGGTTTATTGAGGGATTCTCCAAGATCTCGAGACCTCTCACCAAACTGTTGGAAAAGGGAATCACATTCACCTGGACGCCACAGTGCGATACGAGCTTTCAGGAGCTAAAGAAGAGATTGACAACAGCCCCAGTGTTGGTTATGCCAGATATGCAGAAGAATTCCACAGTGTACTGCGATGCCTCTGGAAATGGGTTGGGATGTGTTCTAATGCAAGAAGGACATGTCGTGGCATATGCATCCCGGCAGCTTCGGAAGCACGAGAAGAACTATCCTACACCTGACCTAGAACTAGCTGCAGTGGTACACGCGTTGAAAATTTGGCGGCACTATTTGATGGGGAAGAGGACAGAAATATATACGGATCATAAGAGTTTGAAGTACATATTCACACAGCCAGATCTCAACCTCAGACAAAGGAGATGGTTAGAGCTAATTAATGACTTTGATGTGGGCATCAACTATCATCCTGGGAAAGCAAACGTCGTGGCCGATGCTTTGAGTCGGAAAGTGCAGGTCAATAAGTTGAGCTTGAAGGACATGCCCGCAGAATTGAAGGACGAGGTTATAAGGCTCAATCTATGTCTAGTAAATAGTGGTGAAGCCATCGCCATGGAAGTGGACTCCACACTCGAGCGAGACATACGTGAGGGCCAAAAGAATGACGAGAAGATACAAGAGATCCGACAGCTCATCAAGGAAAATAAAGCTCCTGGTTTTAGAGAGGATGAACAAGGAACGGTGTGGCACGGGAAAAGGATCTGTGTGCCAGAAGTAAAGGAGATCCGTGAATTGATTTTGAAGGAGGCTCACGATTCCGACTATTCCATTCATCCTGGGAGTACGATGATGTACCAGGACCTCAAGAGCAGGTATTGGTGGTATGGCATGAAGCGAGATGTCGCGGAACATGTTGCCCTATGTGACACATGTCAGTTGGTGAAAGCAGAACATCAACGACCCGCGGGATTATTGCAACCACTCAAAGTGCCAGAATGGAAGTGGGAAGAAATCAGCATGGATTTTATCGTGGGATTGCCTAGGACCCAATCCGGGTATGATTCAATATGGGTCATTATTGATAGGCTACCCAAGGTAGCTCATTTCATCCCTGTGAAAGAAAGCTACAGTGGATCTAAATTGGCAGAATTGTACATGTCAAGGATCGTGTGTTACCATGGAGTGCCAAAGAAGATAGTGTCGGACCGAGGGACACAGTTCACCTCGAGGTTTTGGCAGAAGTTGCATGAAACCATAGGAACCCATCTGAATTTCAGCTCTGCCTATCATCCCCAAACTGACGGGCAGACGGAGAGAACCAATCAGATCCTTGAAGATATGTTAAGGGCATGTGCACTCAAAAACAATAGGAGTTGGGACAAGAACTTACCGTATGCAGAGTTTTCCTATATCAACAGCTATCAAGCTAGTATGAAGATGTCACCGTTTGAAGCTTTGTATGGAAGGAAGTGCGGGACTCCCCTATTTTGGAACCAAACAGGAGAAAGTAAAGTGTTTGGTCCAGAAGTGCTACAAGAAGCCGAGGCAAAGGTGAGGGAGATTCGCAACAATTTGAGGATAGCACAAACACGCCAAAAGAGCTATGCCAATGTACGAAGAAGAGAGCTCGTTTTTAACGTGGGAGACTATGTTTATCTCAAGGTGTCCCCTATCAGAGGACTTCGTCGGTTCAAGGTGAAAGGGAAGTTGTCACCTCGATACATCGGACCCTTTCAGGTGTTGGAAAGGAAAGGCGAAGTGGCGTACCAACTAGAGTTACCGGCTCATCTATCGGACGTGCATGATGTATTCCATGTGTCACAACTCAAGAAATGCCTGAGGACGCCTGAAGAGGTGTTACCCATGAATGAAGTGGATGTAGCTGAAGATTTGTCTTATGCCGAGCAACCCTACAAGATTTTGGAGACAATGGAACGCCTCACCAGAAACAAGAGAATCCGGATGTGCAAGGTGCAGTGGAAGCATCACTCAGAAGAGGAAGCTACCTGGGAACGGGAAGATGAGCTCAAGGCGCAATTTCCGGAATTGTTTTCTTAGAAACACCAATCTCGAGGACGAGATTTCTTTTAAGGGGGTAGAGCTGTAACACCCCAAATTTTTAGTCAAAACTCAAATTTGGATTCAAAACCCTAAACCATGTTCAGAGGGGAATTTAGAAATTTTTGGACGTGTTGCATGTTTTGCAAAAATTCAAATTCAAACTAGAATTCAAATTATACCCAAAACAGAAAAGAAATGGAAAAAGAAAAAGGAAATCGGGAAAAAAACTGGCCAGTGGGCCGAAACAGCCAGCCGGCCCAGCAAACCCCGCGCCAGCCCGCCCCCGCATGCGCCGCGCTGCCCCTCGCTGACGGGTGGGACCCACATGTCATCCCTAACCCCGCGACCCCGGACTCTCTCCCGCGCGCGCGATCGCAACCGATCGGGAAATCGCGTCCCGCAGACGAATTCCGGTCCCAGCGGACTCCAACTCGATCACAACAGACCCACCGCACTCCCCCGGCTATAAAAACCACCGATCCGATCAGTTTTCCTCACGCGATCACCGATTTTCACTCCGGTGAGCACCGAGACTTCGCCGGTGAATTCTGGCCGATCTAAGCTCGGAAACTCTGATCTAACTCGCTGGTTTTGATCCACCGCCTCCAGGGAACTTTGCAGGTGCAGAAAACCAGAAGACTTACGGTGTAAACTCAGCGCCGACGAGCTTCGCCGTGGTTTTGCCTCGGACCTCGCCGCCGAGCACTTTCCAGGACCCCCGAGCTCGAGAAAACCCCCGAGGTGAGATCCCTGACCTCCCCTCTACCGATCTAGGCGCTAAGATCACAGTTCTAGGCAGAATTCTCGAGGATCCGAAAGTTTCCGGCGAGATCGCCGCTTCTCGCCGCCGTGCGCCGCCGGCAGCGCCGCCCGCTCTCGATCAGAGCGACGTGGCCGCTTGTGCGCCGTTTATTTTAAATCGCACGGTAGACTTTAAATCCCCGCGTACCGGTTCGATGTTATAATCTCAGCCGTCGGTTTAAAATCGGACGGTCCACGTCGACCCCGCGTTATAAAGGCTGGAGTCTTACGTGCTACCCCCTGGGGTTCTCTGGAATTGAGAGCTAGCCCCGGAAACTTCAGATCTAGCCCCTGGAACTTCAGAAAATCATGTAAATTCATTTAAAAATCAGTTTTAGCCCCTGGACTTAATAGAAATTAAGAAAAACACCTCGGTTAAGTGTAGCTAGACCCCTGGAAATTATGAAAATAATATTATAGACCCTGGGATGGGTGAGTTTACTTTTTAACCCTGTTTAGTATTTAAATTAGAAAATTGAATATGTAACTAGTGTTTAAAAATTAAAAGTGGGACAAACATAATTGTCAAAATTAATTAAAAACTTTCTCAGTACTTAGAAAACTTTGGAGTGAGATAAAAATATATTTTTGGGCTGATATGAATCTGTTTCATTAATCACATTATTTAGATTAGGGACACATTTTTAAAGTAAAGAATAGTTATAGAAAAATAGGGAAAAATAATTATGAAATAGTATACAACATAAGCCATGGTCAAAATATGATTTTAAATTATTTAGGACCAGAACCTAATCTGTTTAGGTGATGTGTATTACTAATTTAATAATAAAATACACAATTATGCATAGGAATATAAATCTGAACATATAGAAACTAGTAAATGATAAATGGAGTTTCTAAAATACAAAGAATTCAGTTTAGGGTTGATAGAAGTTGTGAAGGCACATTGTAGGCAAGTATAAATGTGGACACAAAAGTAGGAATCATATATACATGGTTAAAAGTGCATGCAAGCCACAACTTAACACCTATAAAGTAACCACAACACATATAAGGGTGAATGAATTTCATAAATATGAAATGTGTGGTTTGTATGAAGTAGAAGTGTGAACTATGTCTTATGATTGTTGTTTTTCTTTTGCTATGTGTGATGGTATGAAGTAGAACCTGTTCAAGAGCAAGTTATTTCTTTCCAAGATCAGGACTACCCATTCCAAGAGCAGCAAGAAGGAGGCAAGTGTCCTTGACCACTTTGATCCTATGCTAGGATGTGTAGATAGAATTATTTGCATTGTCAAATGAAATATGAAACCCATGCTAGGAAAGTTTCCCTAGAATTGCATTACCTTGTTTCCTTATAGCTTGGGTTGGGATTTATTTTGTCATGTCATTTATTTACATGCATATGCTTAGCCATGTTTAGAATGGGATATTTGGGACATGAGATCATCAGTTTATTATACCATACTCTTGAATGAGATATTGGGAGTTATGTAGAGGTAGGGATCAAGGCAAGTTGGATGTTTTGGTTGTGTGCTGGGTGCACGAGACTTGGGTTTGTGTTTAGTACTTGCCTGGATCCTAAGGACCGGTTCATGGAGCATATAACCTGGCTTTACAGTGCCAACCACATGCTGAGATGGGGCAGCATGGCCAATTAATTAGGTGTATACCCGGCGTAGTATGGGTGTGTTGGATGGTGCGGGGAATAGGTGTCAGCTGGACTACCATATGAACCGCAAGGCTAAAGAGGGGGCCACTGCAGCGGGGTTGGAGCCTCTTGTATGCTGTTAGGGGTGAAACCTCAGTGGGCCCACGCTCGTCGGGAATCCCTTTGTAAAGACTTCGTAGTGATCTCCTGGCTACACACCTGGGAAGTGTGAATGTGGTTCGTAGCCACTGGCATAATGGAGGTTCTTTTAGTCCACCCGGTAACGGGGGATGAAATCACTACATGTGGGTACAGTGGTACAAACTCTGCAGAGTCAAAATTGTCATGACAGCCGTGCTCACGGTCAAGAGCGGCTTGGACTTATTCATGATTAGAGTATGATGACCTTGGAGGGTGTGAGTGTTAAGCGGGGAGCTTAACATTGGAAATGATGTTATGGTTATTTCATTATGATGATGGGATGGGAGATTGGGACCATTTCACCTGTGTAGTCATGTAGGTGCTTAATAAGCTAAGGTGGTAGGTAATAATTGCGTAGTGCTTTAACCATGAGTTCAACCTCCCCTTGTTCTAGCCATGCATGACATAACTTTCCCACACTTGCTGAGTACCATCGGTACTCAACCTTGCATATTTTGTTGGTTTATATTGCTGCTCAGGTCAAGATATTGAGGTGGTGTATAATGACCAAGACTTTGGACCCGAAGAAGGTTTCTAGGTTCATGGAGACCCCGGGCAACGCCTGTGATGGAGCCCTCAAGAATAATATTCCGCTGCTAGTTTATTTACTTGTGACGAACTTATTATTGTCCATCGAGACATTTGCTTTGTAAGACATATTTATATTCGACACATGGCTTGTAATAAATGATGCTTCACTATTTGTCATCACATGTATGAGAAAATGATCCTGACATACATGTGATATTCACTCGGTTGTTCTTCGGAGAAACCGGGTGTGACAGAAAGTGGTATCAGAGCCAATGTTGCCCGTAGGAACGTGGACCTTGGTAGAAATGGACGTATTTAAGGACCATATTTTCCTAAAAACTATTTTACAAAGGTGTGGGTTGAAAAGTGTTACTTAATGGGGTCACTTTATTCATCTTACCCCAACTTTTATTCAAAATACAATTTTTGTTTAAACCCTTATCTAACTTAATTTTAAATGCTTTATGTTTTAGATGGTTCGCATGATCCGCACCGCTCGCAAGTCCACCGGAGGGAGAGTTCCTGTAGTTGCCCTTGCCCTGAGAGAGGAGAACCGTCCGGTGACGTACCACTCCTACGGGTTGGCAGTAGGAGGCTTGTTGCGCCGCCTTCGGCTTATGCTCCACGCTGCTGGCAATACGGGCAAGCTAATCATACACTACAGCTCCACCCGGACCATCCGTGAGAAGCGGGAAGAATGGAGTTCAGAAATGAGGATTATCCATGAAAATCAGCTGCTCAAGATCCACCGCTCTCCAGCTTGTCGAGCGACACAGGTTGATGCCGAGAAGGATGTCACCTGGGAGGCCATCACCTGCCAGAGTTACATCTACCGTCGCCACCTGGACAGGACTGAGTACATGTATGTCCTCCAGCGTTAGAGTGGTACAGCGGAGTACAAGTACCCGCCAGTACAGCAGGGGACTTCCCATGAGCACATGGACCTGTGCTTGGAGGATGCTGCTATGCTCAGCACTCGACTGTAGAAGTGTCAGCAGGAGCTTCAGGATGTTCGTGACACCCTGAAGGAGACTGAGGCGTTGCTTCGAGCCAGCTTGAGAGCGAGAGAAAGAGGAGATGCGAATGAACTGTGTGTCACCGTGAATGACACATGGACTCCTGACTCCCGAGACCGCCGGGCGAGCAGGCGTCGTCACACTTCTCCACCAGCAGCTTCCTCACCCAAAGCGGAATCAGAGGGCAGCCGCAATAATGAGGAAGATCTCGAGGAGCCGTGCTGTGGTACCCTACTCAGCACCGAGAGGGTAAAACCTGAATTCAGGTCTCCATCAGCACCGGCACAGCCACAGCGTCAGTTTGTACAGCAGCCTCGTCCCACATATCAACCTCGACCAGCAGTTCAAGGACCACAGAATCAACCCCAAGACAACAAAGGCCAGGCACCTAAGGTTGGGGTGCAATGCTTCAACTGTGGTGAAGTGGGGCACTATGTCCATAAGTGCCCAAAGAAGAAGCCCATGCAGCCACAACAACAGAATGTGATGCGAGGACGGGTGACCCACGTGACCATGGAGGAGGCGCAAGAGGCACCTGACGTGGTAGTTAGTAAGTTTCCTGCCAATTTACAAATTGCAACCCTGTTGTTCGATTCTGGTGCTACCCACTCGTTCATTACTGAAGGGTTTGTTAAGAAGCATGACCTAGCAACAACACAAATGAACCATATGCTAGCAGTAAACTCTCCAATGGGAGATATAAGGACAAGACAAGTGTGTCCCAAGGTGAATCTAGACATTAATGGGGTAGTATTTATTGCAAACCTCATAGTGATAGACTCACAAGGGATAGATATTATTTTGGGTATGGATTGGTTGACCAAACATAAAGGAATCATCCATTGTTCGAGAAGAACGGTGGAACTAACTCACTGTAACACCCCAAAATTTTGATTCAAAGCCCTAAATCATGTTAAGAGAGGAATTTAAAAATTTTTGGACGTGTTGCATGTTTTGCAAAAATTCAAATTCAAACTGGAATTCAAATTAAACTCAAATCAGAAAAGAAATAGAAAAATAAAAAGAGAAAACAGAAAAAAAAACCGGCCAGTGGGCCGAAACCCACCAGCCGGCCCAGCCAGCGCCCGCGCCAGCCCGCAGCCGCACGCGCTGCTGCCTCACACTGACAGGCGGGACCCACCCGATCTTCGTCTACCTCGCGCCGCGCCGGACTCCCTCGCTCCCGAATCGAAACCGATCGGGATTTCGGCGTATCCCCGCTGAATTCTGTTCGTAGGCGACGCGGACATGATCTAAACCACCCCGCCGCCCTCCCCCGTCTATAAAAACCCCGGCCTCGTTCTGTTTTTCCCACGCGATCGCCGATTTTTCCTCCGGTGAGAACCGAGACTTCTCCGGCGAATTCTGGCCGATCTAAGCTCGTAAATTCCGATCTAACTCGCTGGTCTTGATCCACCGCCTCCGGGGAACCTTGCAGGTGCAGAAAACTCGGTGATTTGCGGTGTAAACGCAGCGCCGACGAGCTTCGCCGTGGTTTTGCCTCGGACCTCGTCGCCGATCACCTTCCAGGACCTCCGAGCTCAAGAAAACCCCCGAGGTGAGATCCCCGACCTCTCCTCTACCGATCTATGCCATAAAATCACAGTTCTAGGAAGAATTCCCGACGATCCGAAAGTTTCTGGCGAGATCGCCGCTTCCCGCCGCCGTGCGCCGCCTGCAGCGCCGCCCGCGCTCGATCAGAGCAACGTGGCCGTTTGTGCGCCGTTTATTTTAAATCGCACGGTAGGGTTTAAACCCCCGCGTACCGGTTCGGCGTTATAATCTCAGCCGTCGGTTTAAAGTCGGACGGTCCACGTCAGCCCCGCGTTATAAAGACTGGAAATCTTACGTGCTACCCCCTGGGGTTCTCGGGAAATAAGAGCTAGCCCCGGAAACTTCTGATCTTGCCCCTGGAGCTTCAGAAAATCATGTAAATTCATTTAAAAATCAGTTTTAACGCCTGGACTTAATAAAAATTAGGAAAAACACCTCTGATAAGTGTAGCTAGACCCCTGGGAATTCTGAAAATAATATTATATACCCTGTAGTGGGGTAAGTTTAACTTTTTAGCCCTGCATTGTCAATGGAAATAGGAAACCCATGCTAGTAAGTTTCCCTAGAATTGCATTATCCTGTTTTCCTTGTAGCTTGGGTTGGGATTTATTTTATCACGTCATTTATTATTATGCATATGCTTAGCCATGCTTAGAATGGGATATTTGGAATGTGAGATCATCATTTATTTTACCATACTCTTGAATGAGATATTGTGAGTTATGTAGAGGTAGGGATCAAGGCAAGTTGGATGTTTTGGTTGTGTGCTGGGTGCACGAGACTTGGGTTTGTGTTTAGTACTTGCCTGGATCCTAAGGACCGGTTCATGGAGCATATAACCTGGCTTTATAGTGCCAACCACATGCTGAGATGGGGCAGCTTGGCCAATTAATTAGGTGTATACCCGGCGTAGTATGGGTGTGTTGGATGGTGCGGGGAATAGGTGTCAGCTGGACTACCATATGAACCGCAAGGCTAAAGAGGGGGCCACTGCAGCGGGGTTGGAGCCTCTTGTATGCTGTTAGGGGTGAAACCTCAGTGGGCCCACGCTCGTCGGGAATCCCTTTGTAAAGGCTTCGTAGTGATCTCCTGGCTACACACCTGGGAAGTGTGAATGTGGTTCGTTGCCACTGGCATAATGGAGGTTCTTTTAGTCCACCCGGTAACGGGGGATGAAATCACTACATGTGGGTACAGTGGTACAAACTCTGCAGAGTCAAAATTGTCATGACAGCCGTGCTCACGGTCAAGAGCGGCTTGGACTTATTCATGATTAGAGTATGATGACCTTGGAGGGTGTGAGTGTTAAGCGGGGAGCTTAACATTGGAAATGATGTTATGGTTATTTCATTATGATGATGGGATGGGAGATTGGGACCATTTCACCTGTGTAGTCATGTAGGTGCTTAATAAGCTAAGGTGGTAGGTAATAATTGCGTAGTGCTTTAACCATGAGTTCAACCTCCCCTTGTTCTAGCCATGCATGACATAACTTTCCCACACTTGCTGAGTACCATCGGTACTCAACCTTGCATATTTTGTTGGTTTATATTGCTGCTCAGGTCAAGATATTGAGGTGGTGTATAATGACCAAGACTTTGGACCCGAAGAAGGTTTCTAGGTTCATGGAGACCCCGGGCAACGCCTGTGATGGAGCCCTCAAGAATAATATTCCGCTGCTAGTTTATTTACTTGTGATGAACTTATTATTGTCCATCGAGACATTTGCTATGTAAGACTTATTTATATTCGACACCTGGCTTGTAATAAATGATGCTTCACTATTTGTCATCACATGTATGAGAAAATGATCCTGGCATACATGTGATATTCACTTGGTTGTTCTTCGGAAAAACCGGGTGTGACACTCACCCTAGTGGCACAAGAGTAAAGTTCATAACCATAAGATAGCCTGGGGGGACATTAAACTCAATCAAGTTGAGGTGGAAGTGGAGGAGATCAGGATCATCAGGGAATATCCCGATGTTTTTCCGGAGGAGTTGCCAGGTATGCCCCCCGATCGTGAAGTGGAATTCGCGATTGAGCTAGTGCCTGGAACATCTCCGATATACAAGAGACCCTATCGGATGGACTCCAAACAACTGGAAGAACTCAAGGAACATTTGAGAGACTTGACAGAGAAGGGGTACATCCGTCCTAGTTCCTCACCATGGGGAGCGCTAGTGATATTTGTGCCCAAGAAGGACGGAACCCAAAGGTTGTGCGTAGACTACCGTGCGTTGAATGAAGTAACCATCAAGAACAAGTACCCATTACCCCGCATTGATGACTTGTTTGATCAGTTGAGGGGAGCTTGTGTGTTCTCGAAAATTGATCTTAGGTCGGGATACCACCAACTTAAGATAAGGCAATCTGATATTCCAAAGACAGCTTTCGTATCTCGGTACGGACTGTATGAATACACCAACATGACTTTCGGGCTAACTAATGCCCCGGCATACTTCATGTATCTCATGAACAAGGTATTCATGGAATATCTGGACAAATTTGTGGTGGTTTTCATTGATGACATTCTCGCCTTCTCCAGAGATGAAGAAGAACATGAGGAACATCTAAGGTTGGTGTTGCGAAAGCTGAGAGAACACCAACTATATGCCAAGTTGAGCAAGTGTGAGTTTTGGCTGAAGAGAGTTCCCTTCCTAGGACATATAATCTCGGAGGGAGGAATCCCCGTAGATCCCGCCAAGATCGAGGATGTACAGAAGTGGAAGACCCCTGAGAATGTCGGGGAAGTTCGAAGCTTCTTAGGATTGGCTGGGTATTATCGATGATTTATCGAGGGTTTCTCCAAGATTTCGAGACCCCTCACCAAATTGTTGGAGAAGGGAGTCATATTCACATGGACACCGCAGTGCGAGATGAGTTTTCAAGAGCTGAAGAAAAGATTGACAACAGCCCCAGTGCTAGTTATGTCAGATATGCAGAAGAACTTTTCGGTGTACTGCGATGCCTCTGGAAACGGGTTGAGATGTGTTCTCAAGCAAGAGGGGCATGTCGTGGCTTATGCATCCCGGCAGCTCCGGAAACACAAGAAGAACTATCCTACGCATGACCTAGAGCTAGCCGCAGTGGTACACGCATTGAAGATTTGGTGGCATTACTTGATGGGGAAGAGGACGGAGATATACACGGATCATAAGAGCTTAAAGTATATCTTCACACAGCCAGATCTCAACCTTAGACAAAGGAGATGGTTAGAACTAATCAATGACTTTGATGTAGGCATCAACTATCATCCTGGGAAAGCAAACGTCGTGGCCGATGCTTCAAGTCGGAAAGTGCAGGTCAATAAGTTGAGCTTGAAGGACATGCCTGCAGAGTTGAAGGACGAGGTTATAAGGCTCAATCTATGCCTGGTAAATAGTGGTGAAGCCATCGCCATGGAAGTGGATTCCACACTCGAGCGAGACATACGCGAGGGTCAAAAGAATGACGAGAGGATACGAGAGATCAGACAACTCATCAAGGAAAATAAAGCTCCTGGTTTTAGAGAGGATGAACAAGGAACAGTGTGGCACGGGAAAAGAATCTGTGTGCCAGAAGTAAAGGAGATCCGTGAATTGATTTTGAAGGAGGCTCATGATTCTGACTATTCCATTCATCCTGGGAGTACGAAAATGTACCAGGACCTCAAGAGCAGGTATTGGTGGTATGGCATGAAACGAGATGTCGCGGAACATGTTGCCCTATGTGACACATGTCAGTTGGTGAAAGCAGAACATCAACGACCCGCGGGATTATTGCAACCACTCAAAGTGCCTGAATGGAAATGGGAAGAAATCGGTATGAACTTCATAGTGGGATTGCCTAGGACCCAATCAGGATATGATTCAATATGGGTCATCATCGACAGGCTAACCAAGGTAGCTCATTTCATCCCCATGAAAGAAAGCTACAGCGGATCCAAATTGGCAGAGTTGTACATGTCAAGGATCGTGTGTTACCATGGAGTGCCAAAGAAGATAGTGTCGGATCGAGGGACACGGTTCACCTCAAGGTTCTGGCAGAAGTTGCATGAAACCATGGGAACCCATATGAATTTTAGCTCTGCCTATCATCCCCAAACTGACGGGCAAATGGAAAGGACCAATCAGATTCTTGAGGATATGCTGGGAGCGTGTGCACTCAAAAACAATAGGAGTTGGGACAAGAACTTACCGTATGCGGAGTGTTCCTATAACAACAGCTATCAAGCTAGTATGAAGATGTCGCCGTTTGAAGCTTTGTACGGGAGGAAGTGCAGAACTCCCCTATTTTGGAACCAAACGGGGGAAAGTAAAGTGTTTGGTCCAGAAGTACTACAAGAAGCCGAGGCGAAGGTGAGGGAAATTCGCAACAATTTGAGGGTAGCACAGACACGCCAAAAGAGCTATGCCGATGTACGAAGAAGTGAGCTCGGTTTCAACGTGGGAGACTATGTCTATCTCAAGGTGTCCCATATCAGAGGACTTCGTCGGTTCAAGGTGAAAGGGAAGTTGTCACCTTGATACATCGGACCCTTTCAAGTTTTGGAATGGAAAGGCGAAGTGGCGTATCAACTAGAGTTACCGGCTCGTCTATCGGATGTGCACGATGTATTCCATGTGTCACAACTCAAGAAATGCCTGAGGACGCCTGAAGAGGTGTTACCCATGAATGAACTGGACATAGCTGAGGATTTGTCTTATGCCGAGCAACCATACAAGATTTTGGAGACAATGGAACGCCTCACCAGAAATAAAAGAATCCAGATGTGCAAGGTGCAGTGGAAGCATCACTCAGAAGAGGAAGCCACCTGGGAACGGGAAGATGAGCTCAAGGCACAATTTCCGGAATTGTTTTCTTAGAACCACTAATCTCGAGGACGAGATTTCTTTTGAGGGGAGTAGAGCTGTAACACCCCAAAAATCTTGTGAAGACCCTAAGTCATGTTAAGAGGGGAATTTAAAATTTTTTGGACGTGTTGCATGTTTTGCAAAAATTCAAATTCAAACTGGAATTCAAATTAAAATCAAAACAGAAAAGAAATATAAAAAAGAAAAAGGAAAATAGAAAAAAACCGGCCAGTGGGCCGAAACCCACCAGCCGGCCCAACCAGCCCCTGCGCCAGCCCGCAGCCGCGCGCGCCTTTTCCACCCACTGACAGGCGGGGCCCGCCAGCCCTTCTTCTACCTCGCGCCCGCGCCGGGATTCTCTCACCCCGAATCAAAACCGACCCGGAATCCTGCGCATCCCCGCCGAATTCCGTTCGTAGGCGACGCAGACTCGATCTAAACCACTCAGCCGCCCTCCCCGTCTATAAAAACCCCAGCCTCGTTCTGTTTTTCCCACGCGATCCACCGTTTTTACTCCAGTGAGAACCCGAGCCTTATACGGCGAATTCTGGTCGATCTACGCTCGGGAATTCCGATCAAACTTGCTGGTCTTGATCCACCTCCTCCGGGGAACCCTGCAGGTGCAGAAAACTCGGTAACTTGCGGTTCAAACACAGCGCCGACGAGCCTCGCCGTGGTTTCACTTCGGACCTCGTCGCCGACCGCCTTCCAGGACCTCCGAGCTCAAGAAAACCCCCGAGGTGAGATCCCCGACCTCTCCTCCACCGGTCTATGCCATAAGATCACAGTTCAAGGAAGAATTCTCGAAGATCCGAAAGTCTCCGGCGAGATCGCCGCTTCCCGCCGCCGTGCGCCGCCGGGCAGCGCCGCCCTCGCTCGGTTAGAGCGACGTGGCCGCTTGTGCGCCGTCTATTTTAAATCGCACGGTAGACTTTAAATCCCCGCGTACCGGTTCGACGTTATAATCTCAGCCATCTGTTTTAAATCGGACGGTCCACGTCAGCCCCGCATTATAAAGACTGGAATTCTTACGTGCTACCCCCTGGGGTTCTCGGGAAATAAGAGCTAGCCCCAGAAACTTCTGATCTAGCCCCTGGAACTTCAGAAAATCATGTAAATTCATTTAAAAATCAGTTTTAGCCCCTGGACTTAATAAAAATTAGGAAAAACTCCTCTGTTATGTATAGCTAGACCCCTGAAAATTGTTAAAATAATATTATAGACCCTGTAGTGGGGTGAGTTTACCTTTTTAGCCCTGTTTAACATTTAATTTAGGAAATTGAATATGTGGCTAGTGTTTAAAATTTAAAAAGTGGGACAAACCTATTGTCAAAATTAAATTAAAAACTTTCTCAGTATTTAGAAAACTTTGGAGTGAGATAAAAACTATTTTGGGCTGAAGTGAATCTGTTTAATTTATTATTCACATTTAGGGACACATTTTTAAGTAAAGAATAGTTCTGGAAAATAGGGAAAATAATTGTAAAATAGTTTACATCAGAGGAAAAGGTCAAGAATATATTAGCAAATATTTTAGAGCAGAACCTATTCTGTTTAGATTATGTGTCTTGTTATTTTTATAATAAAGTTCACATTTAGGCATAGGAAATAAATCTGAAAATATAGCAAATAGTAAATGATAAATGGAGTTCTAAAATCCAAAGAATTCAGTTTAGGGTTGGTAGAAATTATGAAGACACGTATGGAGAAGGAAAATACCTTTCATGAATACTAGGTAGCTAAAAGGTGTAGTAATTGAATATAAGGAATTTATTTAAATTGGAAACTCATATATATAGCATGTAAGTATAAATGTGAACACAAAAGTTGGAATCATATACATATGATCAAAAGTGCATGCAAGCCACAAATCAACACACATAGAGTAACCACAACACATATAATGGTGAATGACTTTCATAAATATGAATGTGTGGTTTGTATGAAGTGGAAGTGTGAACTATGTCTTATGGATTGTTGTTTTTCTTTTGCTATGTGTGATGGTATGATGTAGAACCTGCTCAAGAGCAGGTTATTCCTTTCCAAGATCAGAACTACCCATTTCAAGAGCAGCAGGAAGGAGGCAAGTGTCCTTGACCACTTCGATCCTATACTAGGATGTGTAGATAGAATTAATTGCATTGTCAAGTTAAATATGAAACCCATGCAAAGAAGTTTCCCTAGAATTGCATTACCTTGTTTCCTCGTAGCTTGGGTTGGGATTTATTTTATCATGTCATCTATTATTATGCATATGCTTAGCCATGCTTGGAATGGGATATTTGGGACATGAGATCATCAGTTTATTTTACCATACTCTTGAATGAGATATTGTGAGTTATGTAGAGGTAGGGATCAAGGCAAGTTTGATGTTTTGGTTGTGTGCTGGGTGCACGAGACTCGGGTTTGTGTTTAGTACTTGCCTGGATCCTAAGGACCGGTTCATGGAACATGTAACCTGGCTTTACCGTGCCAACCACATGCTGAGATGGGGCAGCTTGGCCAATTAATTAGGTGTATCCCCGGCGTAGTATGGGTGTGTTGGATGGTGCGGGGAGTAGGTGTCAGCTGGACTACCATATGAACCGCAAGGCTCAAGATGGGGCCACTGCAGCGGGGTTGGAGCCTCTTGTATGCTGTTAGGGGTGAAACCTCAGTGGGCCCATGCTCATCGGGAATCCCTTTGTAAAGGCTTCGTAGAGATCTCCTGGCTACACACCTGGGAAGTGTGAATGTGGTTCGTAGCCACTGGCATAATGGAGGTTCTTTTAGTCCACCCGGTAACGGGGGATGAAATCACTACATGTGGGTATAGTGGTGCAAACTCTGTAGAGTCAAAACTGTCATGACAGCCATGCTCACGGTCAAGAGCGGCTTGGACTTATTCATGATTAGAGGAGTGACGGTTTTGGAAGTTGAGAATGTTATGCGGGGAGCTTAACATTGCAAATAATGTTATGGTTATTTGATTATGATGATGGGAGATTGGGACCATTTCACCTGTGTAGTAATGTAGGTGCTTAATAAGCTAAGGTGATAGGTATTAATTGCGTAGTGCTTTAACCATGAGTTCAACCTCTCCTTGTTCTAGCCATGCATGATATAATTTTCCCACACTTGCTGAGTACCATTGGTACTCAACCTTGCATATTTTGTTGGTTTATATTGCTGCTCAGGTCAAGATAATGTGGTGGTGTATAATGACCAAGACTTTGGACCCGAAGAAGGTTTCTAGGTTCATGGAGACCACCGGGCAACGCCTGTGAAGGAGTCCACAAGAATAATATTCCGTTGCTAGTTTATTTACTTGTGA
Source organism: Neostapfia colusana (assembly GCA_030760725.1). NCBI lineage: Eukaryota > Viridiplantae > Streptophyta > Magnoliopsida > Poales > Poaceae > Neostapfia > Neostapfia colusana. Next base: position 38,511,217 of record JASWHV010000002.1, on the reverse strand, counting down.
TGAACTTATCATTGTCCATCGAGACATTTGCTATGTAAGACTTATTTATATTCGACACCTGGCTTGTAATAAATGATGCTTCACTATTTGTCATCACATGTATGAGAAAATGATCCTGGCATACATGTGATATTCACTTGGTTGTTCTTCCGAAAAACCGGGTTCGCCGAGGAGCGCTGTAGTCAATTCCAGTTCGCCGAGGAGCGCTGTAGAAAATTTCCGCGGCCGCTAGCCACGTGGCGCGTTCGGAGCTCATCCCTGCAGAAGAGGAGAGGTCCGCCGCTAAACTGGCTACATGGCAGGCTCAGGGCTCGTCTCTGTGAAAAGGAAGAGGTTCGGCCCCGTGGGACACGTGTTTCCCCCGGAGCTAGCCTCTGCGGAGAAACGAGGCCAGTTCCGCAGAACACGTGTCGGTTGCGGAGCTATTCACCATGGAAAAGAGAGGGTCAGCCGCGCACGACACGTGTCACTCTCGGAGCTCACCTCCGAGAGGTCCGACCCCGCTAGACACGTGTCGCTCTCGGAACTCACTTCCGAGAGGATCAGTCCTATTGGACACGTGTCACCTCCGGAGCTCATCTCCAGGAGGTCGGGTCCTACTGGACACGTGTCACCCCCGGAGTTTACCTCTGGGAGGTCCGACGCTGATGGACACGTGTCAACCTCGGAGCTCGTCTCTGAGGAGAAAGGAAGTCTGGAGCTTCTAGGACATGCGGCACATCCGGAACCACCTCCGAAAAGAGGCGAGGTCCAGAATTGACACATGGCACACCCGGAGCCACCTCCGAAGAGGGGGGAGGTCCGGAACTGACACGTGGCATTCGTGGAGCTCGCCTCTTTTGAGAGGGGAGGTCCTGACCCACCAGACACGTGGCTTTCGTGGAGCTCACCTCTGACAGAGAGGGAGATCCCGACCCACCATACACGTGGCGCACGCGGAGCTCGCCTCTGAAGAAGAGGGAGGTCTCGTCCGCCTGACACGCGGCACAACCGGAGCTTGGTTCAGCGGAAAAGGGAGCCCAGGTTTCCACAGGACACGTGGAGCTTCCGTAGCTCACCGCCGCGAAGGTAACGAGATTTGAAGCGGTTTTTGCTTCTGTACGCGTGGGAATACCGGTACGGGAGGAAACCGACACGAATTTCACGTTGCTACTGCACTAAATCAACTAAAGATAAGTTGTTAAGATCCAAAAACAATTTGAATAGGACTCTTATTCGAATTCCGATCAGAATAGGACTCTTCTCTTCCCGTTTATAAATAGGACCGAAAACCTTTGGCCGCAACCACGTACGTCTTTTCCACCTCCTAAGCCGACAACTTAGAGCTCTAGCCCCAGCTCGCCGAGTAAACCCTTTCGCCGGGGTTCGACCACCAGGGAGATCGCTGACGAGCCCAGAGACGATTGCCATCACCGGAGGAGAGCCGACGATCTGTTTCACTGCCATTGCTATGAGGAAGGATCCAAAGAGAGTAAGGTAGGTCTCCAATACCACCTTACGACATCACCGCGTTTTCTTTGCATCTGTTCTTTGATCCTTTCGAACAGAAGCTTTTTTGGTTTGATCTGAAGTCAAGATCATCACCACGTCCACAATTGATCTTTACACCTCTGTTCATCGTAAAACCCATGCAAGCCATGGAAGAACACGTACAAACTAAACTGCATCATAGGATTAACATGCATATGCATCATTGCATCTTAAAGTAGAGTTTGAGCATGATGATTGATTGCTATGAATCTTGCATGTGCGTGATCGCGTATGGAAGGACAAGCTCAGGGAGCTACCTACGACGGACTGCAATAGCAAGGATTTGAGCAACAGGAACCGCAAGAACAAGGCAAGTGCTCCTTGACCATATTGATCCCATGTTTTGGAAAATTGTTTTGTTTGCGAAAAGGTGTGTGTGCTTGAGTCAAATTGATGGGAAACCCTTTCATAGGAGTTTACTAGTTTTGTCAAACCACCCTTGTCACCTGGAAAGTTAATGAGTCGGGTATGGTTTTTACTTTTATGCTTCGCTGAGTCCACGGGGTTACAGGAATTGAGATAGATGTGTCTAGCTAACTGCACTCGTAATGACAATGAGAACTTGATGTTAATGAACATGAATCGGAGGGAGATCTAGGCAAGCCTGGGTTTGTGAAAGAGGTAGCATGAGATGGTGGTTTACTTGCCGTAGATCTAAGTACCGGTTCATGCCAGCCATGCAAAGATAACAGTGCCACCACAGGGCCAAGTATGGGTGCGGCTTAGCTGAGTAATTAGGTAAGTTACTAGATTGTTATGGATCGTGGAAGGCGCGGGGAATGGGAGTCGAGTGAGGACTGCCCTGGGAACTGCATGGCACAAGAAGGGCCCGTGGGTGGGAGAATTGGAGATTCTAGCCTGCCGGTGAAACCTTAGTGAGTCCATACATCTAGTAACCCCTTTGTAAAGGCTATTTTGTGATCTCTTGGCCATACACCGATGATTGCGTACTGGTATAATGGAGGTTCTGCAGTCGCTGACGGGTGATTGTAACACCCCAAAATCTGCAAAAGGAGGGAATTTAAAAATTTTTGGACATATTGCCTGTGGTGCAGAAATTCAAATTCAAACTGGAATTCAAATTCAAATCAGAACAGAAAAGAAAACAAAAAAGAAAAAGGAAAGAAAAAAACCCCAACCGGCCAGTGGGCCAAAACCCGCCAGCCGGTCCACTATTCCCCCCCCCCCCCCCGCGCCAGCCCACGACCGTGCACCCTCTCTTCCCCTCACTGACACGCGGGGCCCGCGTGTCATCTCCTACCTCCCGCGCCCTAACCAATCCGGACTTTTCCACCCCGCGCCCCCAGCCCGAATTCTGGTCCCGGATGTCTCCAACTCGATCCCAACAGACCGCCGCCCTCCCTTGCCTATATAAACGCCGACAATCACCCTGTTTTTCCCTCCCGATCGGCCGTTCTTCTCTCCGGTGAGAACCAAAGATTCGATCCCCGTTTTCTTTCGATCATTGCTCGGATTATCTGATCTAACGCGCTGATCGTGCTCCACCGCCCCCAGGGAGCCCTGCAGGTGAAGGAAGCGACAAGTTTCACGCCCTATCATCTGTTCCGACGTGCACCGAAGATCGTCGCCGTTGAAGCTCGCCGCCGACCGACTTCCAGGACCTCTGAGTGTTGGAAAACCCCTCGGTGAGCGTCCCCTACCCCTCCGCAGCCGATCCATTGCAAAAAGATGCGAGTTCTAACAAGTAGCGGCAAAAGCCAAGGCTGTGCCGGCGAGGTCGCCACCCCCCGCCGCCGCGCGCGGGCTGGCTCCGGCCAGGGCGACGTGGCCCCTTGAGCGCTGTCTATTTTAAATCGCACGGTAGAATTAAAACCCGCGCGTACCGGTTCGGCGATCTAATCTGAGCCGTCTATTTTAAATCGGACGGTCCACATCAGCCCCGCGTTATAAAGGCCGGGATTCTTACACGCTACCCCGTGGGGATCTCAGAAAACACGAGCTAGCCCCAGAAACATCTGATCTAGCCCCTGGAACTTCAGAAATTCGTGTAAATTCATTTAAAAATCAGTTTTAGCCCCTGGACTTAATAAAAAATAGGAAAACCCCTCTGTTATGTGTAGTTAGACCCCAGGAAATTTATGAAATAATAAATTAGACCCTGCAGTAGTGTGGATTTACCTTTTTGACCCTATATGATATTAAATTTAGAAATTTGAATATGTGACTAGGATTTAAATTTAAAAGGAAAGGCAAACACATGTACAAATTCAAAATTTAAACTCTCCTAGCACTTGGAAAACTTTAGAATGAGTTAAAAATAGATTTTTAAGCTGAAATGAATCTGTCTAATTGATTGTTCACATTTATTAGTTATAGGGACACATTTTTAGGTTAGGAATTAATTCTAAAAACTGATAAAATAAATTTAAATTAGTTCACATCAGAGGAGAAAGTCAAAAATATATTATTTAATATTTTAGATCAGAACCTATTCTGTTTAGATGATATGCCCTACTATTTAATATTAAAACCCAACTTTTAGGCACAGAAAATAAATCTAAAAAATATAGGAAAATAGGTATGCATAATCAGAAAATGATAAATGAAGTCTCTAAATCCAAAAACTTCAGTTTAGGATTTGGTAGAATATCTGAAAACCTATTAGGAGTAGGAAATTACCTTTCATGCAAACTTGGTAGCTAAGAGGTGTATTAATTAAATATAAAGAGTTTGTTCAAATTGGAAATCCATATATAGTGTGCAAACAGGAATCTAAATATAAAAGTTAGAAATCATATACACATGTTTAAAAGTGCATGTAAGCCAAAAATCAACACATATAGAGTAACCACAACACTTAGAAATGTGAATGACTTTCATAGGTGTGAATGTGTGGTTTGTATGAGTGAAAGTGTGAACTATGTCTTATGGATTGTTGTTTTCTTTTGCTATGTGTATTGGCATGAGTAGAACCTGCCCCAGAGCAAGTTCTCCCCTTCCAAGACCAAGACTTTCCATTCCCAGAGCAGCAGGAAGAAGGCAAGTGTCCTTGACCATTTTCATCCTATACTAGGATGTGTAGATAGAATTATTTGCATTGTCAATTGAAATATGAAACCCATGCTAGGAAGTTTCCCTAGAATTGCATTACCTTGTTTCCTTGTAGCTTGGGTTGGGATTTGTTTTATTATGTCATTTATTCATATTACTTATGCTTAGCCATGCTTAGAATGGGATAAGTAGGATATGAGATCATCAACTTGTTTACCTTACTCTTAAATGAGACATTATGAGTTATGTAGAGGTAGGGATCGAGGCAAGTTGGATGATTTGGTTGGTGCTGGGTGCACGAGACTCGGGTTTGTGTTTAGTACTTGCCTTGATCCTAAGGACCGGTTCATGAAGCATGTAACCTGGCTTTACCGTACCGACCACATGCTGAGATCGGGCAGCTTGGCCAATTAATTAGGTGTATCCCTGGCGTAGTATGGGTGTTTTGGATGGTGCGGGGAATAAGTGTCAGCTGGACTACCATATGAACCGCAAGGCTCAAGAGGGGGCCACGTCAGCGGGGTTGGAGCCTCTTGTATGCTGTTAGGGGTGAAACATCAGTGGGCCCACGCTCATCGGGAATCCCTTTGTAAAGGCTTCGTAGTGACTCCTGGCTACACACCTGGGAAGTGTTAATGTGGTTCGCGGCCACTGGCTTAATGGAGGTTCTTTTAGTCCACCCGGCAACGCGGGATGAAATCACTACATGTGGGTACAGTGGTGCAAACTCTGCAGAGTCAAAACTGTCATGACAGCCGTGCTCACGGTCAAGAGCAGCTTGGACTTATTCATGATTAGAGGATGATGGATTGGGAAGATTGTGGATGTTAAGCGGGAAGCTTAACATTGGAGATGAGACTATGTTTATTTGATAATGATGATGGGTTGAGGGATTGGGAACCATTTCACCTGTGTAGTAATGTAGGTGCTTAATAAGCTAAGGTGATAGGTATTAATTGCGTAGTGCTTTAACCATGAGTTCAACCTCTCCTTCCTCTAGCCATGCATGACATAACTTTCCCACACTTGCTGAGTACCAACGGTACTCAAACTTGCTTTTCTGTTGGTTTATATTGCTGCTCAGGTAAAGAGAATGATGTGGTATTGATGACCAAGACTTTGGTCCCGAGGAAGGATTCTAGGTTCACGGAGTCCACCGGGCAACGCCTGTGACGGAGCCCATAAGATTTATATTCCGCTGCTGTTTTATTTACATATTATGAACTTATTATCGTCCATCGAGACGTATGCTATGTAAGACTTATTTATATTCGACACCTGGCTTGTAATAAATGATGTTTCACTTTTTGTCATCACATGTATGAGAAAATGATCCTGGCATACATGTGATATTCACTCGGTTGTTCTTCGGAGAAACCGGGTGTGACAGAAGTGGTATCAGAGCCAAGGTTGCCCGTAGAAACGTGGACCTAGGTAGAAATGGACGTATTTAAGGACCCTATTTTCTTAAAAACTATTTTACAAAGGTATGGGTTGAAAAGTGTTATTTAATGGGGTCACTTCATTCATCTTACCCCAACTTTTATTCAAAATACAATTTTTTGTTTAACTCTTATCTAACTTAATTTTAAATGCTTTATGTTTTAGATGGTTCGCATGATCCGCACCGCCCACAACTCCATCGGAGGGAGAGTTCCTGTAGTTGCCCTTGCCCTGAGAGAGGAGAATCGTCCGGTGACGTACCACTCCTACGGATTGGCAGTAGGAGGCTTGTTGCGCCGTCTACGGCGTATGCTCCACGCTGCCGGCAATACGGGCAAGCTAATCATACACTACAGCTCCACCTGGACCATCCGTGAGAAGCGGGAAGAATGGAGTTCAGAAATGAGGATTATCCATGAAATTCAGCTGCTCAAGATCCACCGCTCTCCAGCTTGTTGAGCGACACAGGTCGATGCCGAGAAGGATGTCACCTGGGAGGCCATCACCTACCAGAGTTACATCTACCGTCGCCAACTAGACATGACTGAGTACATGTATGTCCTCCAGCGTGAGAGTGGTACCGCGGAATACAAGTACCCGCCAGTGCAGCAGGGGACTTCCTGATGTGGACATCACTCCTGTAGATATACACAACACTCACATGGTAGACATGCAAGGTCCAATTACTAGAGCTCGAGCACGAAAATTGAATTTAGAGGTGAGCTCGTTCCTGAACAATTCTTTATATGTGAATTTTGAGAGTATGTTGCTACCTAATGGATTAATTATGATTAGGAACCATGGAGAGGACATGGAGATACATGGAGAGGGGTTTGGAGGCGTGGAGGACCAGAAAATACGCCAACAAGAAGTTAGAGACCGAGCCCAACTCAAACTCGAGTCCAACTCGGGCCCAGGAGCAGTCCACTTTAAAATGGATGCGCAGGAGGCATACGAACTCCGTTTTTGACGTTCTACATATGCACGGAAAGCTGAGAGGATAAACTTTCCAATGGAACTGGCCCCACGTCAAAATTCCGTCGGAGTCGAGGGAAAACTTCGAAATAGTATAAAGTTTAGAGTCTGTCAGGGTGTTGCATCACCTAGTTGGGCCATTGGGCCTTGTATCGAGTGCAATTCCATTATGTACATGTATTAGGGTTAGGTCACGACCCCAGAACCCCCCTGGTCGTCCTCCACCTCCTTTATACCCCCTAGCCGTCATCACAAACAGCTGGGTTTTGCTTAGTTACAATCTGTCATTGAACAGTGTCGCCGATCATCGGTTGTGAGACCCCAAATTTGTGATCAATTCAGTTTTGATTGCAACTTCTCTGTTCTTGCTTGTGTTCTTGATTGCGCTTGCAGGGATAAGCCTTTGTGGCGAGGTCATTCGTGTGACACGGGTGATAACCAACGGAGCATGGGTGTAGTGATTGCGGGGTTTCGTTCGTTCGGAGCCTTGGATCATCAACGTCGAGATCTCCACCCAATCAAGTTTACCCTACCACTCGAAAGATCGGGACTCATCCTCCTATCAATTGGTATCAGATTTCCAGGTTCACCGTGAGGTATACTTGTGTGCCCTTTAGATTTATTTTGTTTCAGTCCTATCGTCCACAAAAAGCGACAAAAAAATTTTAGTTTCCCTGACCTATAACCCCCGCTCAACCTTTTGCACAATTTAGTTTCGGAGTCCGTAGTTCTGAGTTCGTGTCCTAGGTTGAGTCTGGTTGCTGGTTTAGATTTGTTTTGGTTCAGTTTTGTTTCTTCCATCCGCTGCCATCTACAAAAAACCAATCTACAAAAAAATTCCATCCACCGATTCGTTTCTGTTGCAGTTTCCACCACCACCAGAACCTGACTCGGGGTATCCTCCTTAAAACGGGCATAACTTTTCGCTCATAACTCTGATTGAGGCGCATTTTTTCCCAGAAAGGTCTCGAAAAAGTCCACATACGGCGTTTTCAAAAAAAAATAAAAAAAATTAAGCAGGCCCTCGTTTCGAACTCAGAAGTTCCAGCACCAGTTTTCCCAATCGCTCCTGAATTTGTGCCGATCTCATCTTTCATCGGTTTGAGCTAATACTTGCTGCTGTTTCTATACTTGTGCCCCTGGTTGAGAAAAAATATCAAAAAAAAGAGAAAAAAAGATTTTGATTTCTACTAGTGCTTCAAGACAAAAACAGGAGGCTAAGGGGTGTGCTATTTGTGTGCGAGTGCTGGATACTTGCTGATATTATCCTTGTTGTTCATCATCATTCATCCTAGTCCTTGCTTGTTGCCACAACTGTTCTAATACATTCTTAGGCCAGCAACTAGGTGAAATTCTTTAGACACTTATTCAGCATTGCTATCTGTTACTAACTTGTGTGCCACATACATATACTGCATTTGAGCCTTCCAAGCTCCACCTTGTCTTGAGCAGAACAGGTAACCTTTGCAATCACACCCACTCTCTGCTTGCTTCACACCGGTCACCGTTGGCCACCTGCAGTGCTGGTAAGAAACTTGTAAGAGCGGGGTAAGACGCATCTTACTGATCGATTTTCCACCCACTTCGGAGAGCGTAGTAATAGGGTTCTTCACGATCTTTTTGTCTTCATTTCTGTTTTGTACTAACAATGACAGGAAAGAAGCCTATGAATAAGACCTCTGGTTCTACACCTCCGGATGATGATGAGTGTGTGTCCCATATGGAACTAAAGGACATGATGCGGGCAATGACCGAAGCTTTCAACAATTACCAGACCACTACAACACCCACCTTTCAGAGGCTCCATACAAGTATTGCTGGTCTGACCACACGGTTGGACGAGATGGAGACTCGTCTTCCCCAACAAGCTACACCCTCTATCATCCTTGATGGTGATGCACATGCTCACTACGACACAGAGGATGACTTCAATAACGATGAGGTTGATGCACAGCAGCGCCGTCGCCCTCGACGGAATCGTCAAGGTATGGGAGGTAGACCTCGTCCTCATGCTCCTGAACAAGATAATGATCCTTATGCAATGATTAAGTTTTCTATTCCAACATTTTATGGATCTTATGATGCTGAGACTTACTTGGATTGGGAGATGACGGTAGAACAAAAATTTAGCTCTCATCTTGTTCCTGAGCGACATAGAGTTAGACAAGCCACTAGTGAGTTTAAAGATTTTGCTATAATTTGGTGGAATGAACTTGTCAATACACGTAATGCACCACAGACATGGGCTGCGTTAAAAGAAGAGATGCGCGCTAGGTTTGTTCCTCCTTCATATAGACGTGATCTTCTTAAGAAATTGCAACGCTTTGATCAGGGTGACATGACTGTCCAAGAGTACGACCAAGAGTTGTAGAAAGGTATGCTTCGTTGTGGGGTAGTTGAGGATCAGGAAGACCAAATTGTTAGGTTTTATAGGGGCTTGCGGCGTGAGATCCAGGACATAGTTGACTACAAGGAATATCATTCTATTCAACATTTATTTCAACTTGCTATGTTAGCAGAAAAAGAAGTGCAGGATCGTCAACAGCAGCGGCGGAACAACACCTTCACGCCACGACAATTTCTGGTGCCATCCAAAGCAGCGCCCTCCTCGAGCGTACGTGCTTCTACACCACCCTCCGCGGGTGTTGTACGCAGCAGCATCGCACCTTCTACATCATGGGGACAAGATAACAGCAAGTCCTAGATGCCTCCAGGTGTTGCAACAAAGGCGGCTGCACCCAACACTTCAACAAGTCGCAGCTCTGACATCAAGTGCCACCGCTGCCAGGGACTTGACCATATGCAACGAGATTGCCCCAGCAAACGGGCGATCATTGCCACTGCTGATGGTGGGTATGCTAGTGCTTCTGATATTGAAGATGAAATATTATTGCAACTAACATTTCAGGTTCGGATGATGGTGCTGAGGAGGTTCTTGGTACATCTGCGACAAATAACTATAGGACTTTGATTGTGTAGCGAGCTTTGAGTGCCATGGTTCGAGAGGACGATAACCGCCAACCTCACAATCTTTTCAACATGTTTCTCGTCGTCAAGGACTGCCGTGTACATCCCATCACAGATGGTGGTAGCTGCAACAATTTGGTGAATGTTGAGGTGGTCAAGAAGCTTGGCTTGACCACACGGGAGCATCCCCACTCTTATCACATTCAATGGTTTAACAACAATGGTAAGGTTAAGGTAACACAAACAGCAAGGATACATTTTTCCATTGGTTCTTATCATGATTTTGCTGATTTTGATGTGGTACCTATGGATGCTTGTTCTCTTTTGTTGGGACGTTCTTGGAAGTTTGATACTGATGCTATTCACCATGGTCGATCTGATAAGTATACTCTCATGCATAAGGGCAAGAAAATTGTGTTGCTTCCTATGAGTCCCACTGAAATTGTACAATTTGAGCAGGAGAAAAAGAATAATGCTAAGCAAAAGGGTGTTTTCAATTCTGAAATTCAGCAACCTATTAAGTTGAAAAATCCTATTTTGCTTGCAACTAAATCTGATCTTGATGATTTATATGCCTCTAATGGAACTTGCTATGCTTTAGTGTGCAAACATGCTTTATATTCCATTGAGGATACATCCATTGTCTTGCCAACTGCTGTTGCTAACCTTTTGCAGGAATATATGGATGTTTTTCCATCAGAGATACCCCATGGATTACCACCTGTGCGAGGCATTGAGCACAAGATTGATTTGGTTCCAGGGGCGAGCTTACCAAACCATGCTGCCTACAGGACCAACCCCGACGAGACTAAGGAAATTCAGCGACAAGTCCAAGATCTTCTGGACCGCGGGTACATTCGTGAGAGTCTTAGTCCTTGTTCTGTTCCTGTTCTTTTGGTTCCAAAAAAAGATGGCACTTGGCGCATGTGTGTTGATTGTAGAGCCATCAATAACATTACCATTCGTTATCGCTATCCTATTCCTAGATTGGATGACATGGTTGATGAGTTGAGTGGTTCTGTTATTTTCTCCAAGATTGATTTGCGTAGTGGGTATCATCAGATTCGTATGGCTTTAGGTGATGAATGGAAAACTGCTTTTAAAACTAAATTCGGACTTTATGAATGGTTAGTCATGCCATTTGGTTTAACTAATGCGCCCAGCACTTTCATGAGGTTGATGAATGAGGTTTTACATGCCTTCATTGGTAAATTTGTGGTGGTTTACTTTGATGATATCCTTATTTACAGCAAGTCATATGATGAGCATCTTGAACATTTGCGTGCTGTTTTTAATGTCTTGCACGATGCACATTTATATGGTAACCTTGAGAAGTGCACCTTTTGCACCGATCGTGTGTCTTTTATTGGGTATGTTGTTACTTCGAAGGGCATTGAGGTGGACGAGGCAAAGATTGTTGCCATCACGAGCTGGCCACTTCCGACTACGGTCACACAGGTTCGGAGTTTTCTTGGTCTCGCAGGTTTCTACCGGCGTTTCGTGTGGGATTTCAGCACCATTGCGTCACCTCTCCACGAGTTGACAAAGCTTTTGATGTTCTCAAGTCAAAGCTCACACAAGCACCATTGCTGCAACTTCCTGATTTTGAGAAGACCTTCGAGCTTGAATGTGACATGAGCGGCATCGGCATTGGAGGAGTGCTAATTCAAGGAGGTAAACCTGTTGCCTTCTTTAGTGAAAAATTGCATGGGCCTTTGCTGAAATATTCTACATATGACAAAGAACTTTATGCTTTAGTGCGTGTCTTGCAAACTTGGCAACATTACCTATGGTCTAAAGAATTTGTCATACATTCAGATCCTGAGTCTTTGAAATATCTTAAAGGACAAGGTAATCTGAACAAACGTCATGCTAAATGGATTGCGTTCATAGAATCATTTCCTTACATCATTAAACATAAGAAAGGGAAAGACAATGTGATTACCGTTGCTTTATCTAGACGTTATACCATACTATCCCAACTTTCTCATAAAATCTTTGGATTGGAAAACATAAAGAGGTTATATGCTACTTATTTCGACTTCAAAGATGCCTTTGAAAATTGTAGAGAGAGAAGAACGTGGCAAAAATTCCTGCTGCGTGAAGGCCTTCTGTACCGTGCTTACAAGCTGTGTGTTCCAGCTAGCTCCGTTCGTCTTTTGTTGTTGCAGGAAGCGCATGGAGGTGGTTTGATGGGACATTTTGGTGTTAAAAAGATAGAGGATGTGCTGGCCGCTCACTTCTTTTGGCCACGAATGAGGCGTGATGTGGAGCGCTACGTTTCACGTTGCACGACATGCAGCAAAGCTAGGTCTCGACTTAACCCACATGGTCTTTATATGCCTCTTCCGGTTCCTAGTGCACCTTGGGAGGATATTTCTATTGACTTTGTTTTAGGATTGCCTAGAACAAAGAGGGGGAGGGATAGTGTCTTTGTGGTTTTTGATCGTTTCTCTAAAATGGCTCATTTTATACCCTGCCACAAGACCGATAATGCTTCACATGTTGCTGATTTGTTCTTTAATGAGGTTGTGCGTTTGCATGGTGTTCCCAATACTATTGTTTCTGATCGGGATGCTAAGTTTTTGAGTCACTTTTGGAGAACTTTATGGTATAAATTGGGAACAAAGTTGCTGTTTTCTACTACTTGTCATTCACAAACTGATGGGCAAACGGAGGTAGTTAATCGTACCTTATCTACTATGTTGCGGGCTGTTTTGAAAGACAATTTGAGGTTGTGGGAGGAGTGTTTGCCACATATTGAGTTTGCTTATAACAGGTCTATTCACTCCACAACCAAGTTAAGTCCGTTTATGGTAGTCTATGGTTTCAATCCTCATGCTCCAATTGATTTGCTACCTTTACCACATACTGAAATAGTGAACTTAGATGCTACACAACGTTCTGAATTTATTCTTAAGTTGCATGAAACTACTAAGTTACAAATTGAAAAAATGAATGAAAAGTATCGCATTGCTGCTAGTAAAGGTAGGAAGGAGGTAAAATTGGAACCCGGTGATTTGGTGTGGGTTCATTTGAGAAAAGATAGGTTCCCGGATTTGAGAAAGTCCAAACTCATGCCACGTGCTGTTGGACCTTTTAAGGTTCTTATGAAGATAAATGACAATGCATATAAACTTGAGTTGCCTCCCGAGTTTGGGGTTAGTCCCACATTTAACATTTCAGATTTGAAGCCATACTTGGGAGAAGAAGATGAGCTTGAGTCGAGGACGACTCCAATGCAAGAGGGGGATCCTGATGTGGACATCACTCCTGCAGATATACACAACACTCACATGGTAGACACGCAAGGTCCAATTACTAGAGCTCGGACACGAAAATTGAATTTAGAGGTGAGCTCGTTCTTGAACAATTCTTTATATGTAAATTTTGAGAGTATGTTGCTACGGAATGGATTAATTATGATTAGGAACCATGGAGAGGACATGGAGATACATGGAGAGGGGTTTGGAGGCGTGGAGGACCAGAAAATACGCCAACAAGAAGTTAGAGACCGAGCCCAACTTAAACTCGAGTCCAACTCGGGCCCACGAGCAGTCCACCTTAAAATGGATGCACAGGAGGCATACAGACTCTGTTTTTGACGTTCTACATATGCACGGAAAGCTGAGAGGATAAACTTTCCAATGGAACTGGCCCCACGTCAAAATTCCCTCGGAGTGGAGGGGAAACTTCGAATCAATATAAAGTTTAGAGTCTGTCAGTGTGTTGCATCACCTAGTTGGGCCATTAGGCCTTGTATCGAGTCCATGTCCATTATGTACGTGTATTAGGGTTAGGTCAAGACCCCAGCACCCCCCTGGTCGTCCTCCACCTCCTTTATACCCCCTAGCCGCCATCACAAACAGCTGGATTTTGCTTAGTTACAATCTGTCATTGAACAGTGTCGCTGATCATCGGTTGTGAGACCCCAAATTTGTGATCAATTCGGTTTTGATTGCAACTTCTCTGTTCTTGCTTGTGTTCTTGATTGCGCTTGCAGGGATAAGCCTTCGTGGGGAGGTCATTCGTGTGACACGGGTGATAACCAACGGAGCAGTGGTGTAGTGATTGCGGGGTTTCGTTCGTTCGGAGCCTTGGATCATCAACATCGAGATCTCCACCCAATCAAGTTTACCCTACCTCTCGGAAGATCGGGACTCATCCTCCTATCACTTCCCATGAGCACATGGACATGTGCTTGGAGGATGCTGCTATGCTCAGCACTCGACAGCAGGAGTGTCAGCAGGAGCTTCAGGATGTTCGTGACACCCTGAAGGAGACTGAGGCATTGCTTCGCGCCAGCTTGAGGGCGAGAGAAAGAGGAGATGGGAATGAACTATGTGTCACCATGAATGACACATGGACTCCTGACTCCCCAGACTACCGGGCGAGCAGGCGTCGCCGCACTTCTCCACCAGCAACTTCCTCACCCAAAGCGGAGTCAGCAGGGCAGCCGCAATAATGAGGAAGACCCTGAGGAGCCAGCTCAGTGATACGAGTCGTGTAGAGTCCTTTCCCTTAGTTCAGCAGGTTACCGAGTAGTCGAGTCACAACCTTAGTTAATGGTGTGTTAATGTTTGGTGTGTGACGTGAGTTGTGGAAGCCATGGACATTTGTCCACAACCTCGTCTTTAGGTTGTTTTGCTTTGATGTGTGAATCCCTATGAATTAAGAGTGCATTTATTTTCGCGTGAGACGTGAAACCCTCAGAAACTGTTAATATAATATGGCCTCAAATGTTTAAGTTTAAACAAGCAAATTCGGGAAGTTAATACATAATGCTTTAAATTACATTTGGTTGATCATGATAGATGGCCGGAAGAGGAAAGGGTCGTGGTGCCAACCCTGCCAACAACAACGATGAGGCCGGCAACCCTCATCTTTCTGGAGGACAAGACAGGGGTGGTCGCCTTGAAGGAGCTGATCCCATCCACCAAATGCTTGAAAATAAGAATCAGCTCATCCAGAGCCTAACTTAAGTGGTGGCCAACTTGCACCAAGCTCCACCCCCACAAGCTGCACCACGCCAACCAAGGTTGAGTGAGTTTCTAGGGACTCAACCTCCAAAGTTTGCAAGTGCTGCTGAACCTCTGGAGGCAGACGACTGGCTAAAGACCATCAAGAGCAAGATGAGGATCATACAATGCCAAGGGTATGAGAGGGTGCTGTTTGCCTCTCACCAGTTGCATGGACCCGCTGCTGATTGGTGGACTGAATACGTGGCAGCCCACCATGACCCTGAGAACACTACTTGGGACGAGTTCAATTGCAGTTTCCGCAAACATTACATACCAAGGGGGAACTCAAAAACAAGAGGAAGGAGTTTTTGGGACTGCATAAAGGAAACATGACTGTGAGGGAATACCTCACTAAGTTCACCTAACTATCCCGTTATGCACCACGGGACATCGAAACTGATGAGCAGAAACATGACTGCTTTGTGGAAGGACTTACTGCGAAAATGCAGTGTGCAATGTCCTCCAACGAGTATGAAAGCTTCCAAAAGATGGTAGACAGAGCATTTGTAGTGGAGAGGAAGCTGAAGGCCTTGGAAAATGAAAACAAGAGGAAGGCGGGATGGTCACACCAAGCCTCGGGTAGCAACACACACCCACGTCTGATGCAGCAACCCGCAGGGCAGACGGGCCGTGCTGTGGTACCCTACTCAGCACCCAGAGGGTACAACCCGAATTTCAGCCCTCCATCAGCACCAGCACAGCCGCAGCGTCAGTTTGTACAGCAGCCTCGTCCCACATATCAACCTCGACCAGCAGTGCAAGGACCACAGAACCAACCCCAAGACAACAAAGGCCAGGCACCTAAGGTTGGGGTGCAATGCTTCAACTGTGGTGAAGTGGGGCACTACGCCCATAAGTGCCCAATGAAGAAGCCCATGCCGCGACCACAGCAGAATGTGATGCGAGGACGGGTGAACCACGTGACCATGGAGGCAGCGCAAGAGGCACTGGACGTGGTAATTGGTAAGTTTCTTGCCAATTTACACATTGCAACCCTGTTGTTTGATTCTTGTGCTACCCACTCGTTCATTGCTCAAGGGTTTGTTAAGAAGCATGATCTAGCAACAACACAAATGAACCATATGCTAGCAGTGAACACTCTAGAGGGAGAAATAAGGACAAGACAAGTGTGTCCCAAGGTGAATCTAGACATTAATGGGGTAGCATTTACTGCAAACCTCATAGTGATAGACTCACAAGGGATAGATATTATTTTGGGTATGGATTGGTTTACCAAACACAAGGGAATCATCTATTGTTCGACAAGAACGGTGGAACTAACTCACCCTAGTGGCACAAGAGTGAAGTTCATAACTGCACAAGAACCTAGGAGGGACCTTAAACTGAACCACGTTGAGGTGGAAGTGGAGGAGATCAGGATCATCAGGGAATATCCAGATGTTTTTCTAGAGGAGTTACCAGGTATGCCCCCCGATCGTGAAGTGGAATTCGCGATTGAGCTAGTGCCTGGAACAGCTCCAATATACAAGAGACCCTATCGGATGGACTCCAAACAGCTGGATGAACTCAAGGAACATTTAAGAGAATTGACACAGAAGGGGTACATTCGTCCTAGTTCCTCACCATGGGGAGCTCCAGTGATATTTGTGCCCAAGAAAGACGGGACCCAAATGTTATGCGTAGACTACCGTGCGTTGAATGAAGTAACCATCAAGAACAAGTACCCATTACCGACTTGTTTGATCAGTTGAGGGGAGCTTGTGTGTTCTCGAAAATTGATCTTAGGTCGGGATACCACCAACTTGTCACACCCGGTTTTTCCGAAGAACAACCAAGTGAATACCACATGTATGCCAGGATCATTTTCTCATACATGTGATGACAAATAGTGAAGCATCATTTATTACAAGCCAGGTGTCGAATATAAGTAAGTCTTACATAGCAAATGTCTCGATGGACCATAATAAGTTCATCACAAGTAAATAATCTAGCAGCGGAATAATTATTATCGTGGGCTCCGTCACAGGCGTTGCCCGGGAGACTCCATGAACCTAGAAACCTTCTTCGGGTCCAAAGTCTTGGTCATTGAACACCACTTCATTATCTTGACCTGAGCAGCAATATAAACCAACAAATATGCAAGGTTGAGTACCGATGGTACTCAGCAAGTGTGGGAAAGTTATGTCATGCATGGCTAGAGCAAGGAGAGGTTGAACTCATGGTTAAAGCACTACGCAATCAATTCCTATCACCTTAGCTTATTAAGCACCTACATTACTACACAGGTGAAATGGTCCCAATCTCCCATCCCATCATCATAATCAAATAACCATAACATCGTTTCCAATGTTAAGCTCCCCGCTTAACATCCACAACTTCCCAACCCACCATCCTCCAATCATGAATAAGTCCATGCCGCTCTTGACCGTGAGCACGGTTGTCATGACAGTTTTGACTCTGCAGAGTTTGCACCACTGTACCCACATGTAGTGATTTCATCCCCCTGTTGCCAGGTGGACTAAAAGAACCTCCATTATGACAGTGGCCACGAACCACATTCACACTTCCCTGGTGTGTAGCCAGGAGATCACTACGAAGCCTTTACAAAGGGATTCCCGACGAGCATGGGCCCACTGAGGATTCACCCCTAACAGCATACAAGAGGCTCCAACCCCGCTGCAGTGGCCCCCTTTTGAGCCTTGCGGTTCATATGGTAGTCCAACTGACACCTATTCCCCGCACCATCCAACACACCCATACTACGCTGGGGATACACCTAATTAATTGGCCAAGCTGCCCCATCTCAGCATGTGGTTGGCACGGTAAAGCCAGGTTACATGCTCCATGAACCGGTCCTTAGGATCCAGGCAAGTACTAAACACAAACCCGAGTCTCGTGCACCCAGCACCAACCAAAAACATCCAACTTGCCTTGATCCCTACCTCTACATAACTCACAATATCTCATTCAAGAGTATGGTAAAATAAATTGATGATCTCATATCCCAAATATCCCATTCTAAGCATGGCTAAGCATAAGCATGTAAATAAATGACATGATAAAATAAATCCCAACCCAAGCTACAAGGAAACAAGATAATGCAATTCTAGGGAAACTTCCTAGCATGGGTTTCATATTTCATTTGACAATGCAAATAATTCTATCTACACATCCTAGCATAGGATCAAAGTGGTCAAGGACACTTGCCTCCTTCCTGCTGCTCTTTGGAATGGGTAGTCCTGATTTTGGAAAGGGAGAACTTGCTCTGGAGCAGGTTCTATATCATACCATCACACATAGCAAAAGAAAACAACAATCCATAAGACATAGTTCACAATTCCACTTCATTCAAACCACACATTCACATTTATGAAAGCCATTCACAATTCTATGTGTTGTGGTTACGCTATGTGTGTTGATTTTTGGCTTACCTGCACTTTTAAACATGTGTACATGATTTCTACTTTTGTATTCATATTCATGTTGGCATACTATATATGAATTTCTAATCTAAACAAATCCCTTATATTTAATTGATACACATTTTAGCTACCAAGTATGCATGAAAAGTATTTTCCTACTTCATGTGTGTCTTCAAACCTTCTACCAACCCTAAACTGAATTCTTTGGATTTTGGAAACTTCATTTATCATTTTCTAGTTATTTATACCTAGCTTGCTATATTTTCAGATTTATTTCCTATGCCTAAAGGTGAACTTTATTATGAAAATAGTAAAACACCTCATCTAAAGAGAATAGGTTTTGGGTCTAAAATATTAAATAATGTATTTTTGAACTTCTCCTCTGATGTGAACTATTTTACATTTATTTTACTAATTTTCAGAATTATTCTCTACTTAAAAATGTGTCCCTATAACTAATAAATGTGAATAATCAATTAAACAGATTCATTTCAGCCAAAAATCTATTTTTATCTCACTCCAAAGTTTTCCAAGTACTAGGAAAGTTTTTAATTTGAATTTACAATGTGTTTGTCCCTTCTTTTAAATTTTAAATACTAAACATATATTCAAATTCCTAAATTTAATAACACATAGGGTTAAAAAGGTAAACTCACCCCACTACAGGGTCTATTATATTATTTTAAGAATTTCCAGGGGTCTAACTACACATAACAGAGGGGTTTTCCTAATTTTTATTATGTCCAGGGGCTAAAACTGATTTTAAATGAATTTACATGATTTTCTGAAGTTCCAGGGGCTAGATCAGAAGTTTCCGGGGCTAGCTCGTATTTTCCGAGAACCCCAGGGGGTAGCACGTAAGAATCTCGGCCTTTATAACGCGGGGCTGACGTGGACAGTCCGATTTAAAACAGACGGCTGAGATTATAACGTCGAACCGATACTCGGGGATTTAAACTCTACTGTGCGATTTAAAATAAACGGCACACAAGCGGCCACGTCGCTCTGATCGAGCGCGGGCGGCGCTGCCCGGCGGCGCACGGCAGCGGGAGGCGGCAATCTCGCTGGAGAGTTTCTGTCACACCCGGTTTATCCGAAGAACAACCGAGTGAATATCACATGTATGCCAGGATCATTTTCTCATACATGTGATGACAAATAGTGAAGCATCATTTATTACAAGCCAGGTGTCGAATATAAATAAGTCGTACATAGCAAATGTCTCGATAGACAATAATAAGTTCATCACAAGTAAATAAACTAGCAGCGAAATAATTATTCTCGTGGGCTCCGTCA
Organism: Neostapfia colusana; assembly: GCA_030760725.1. NCBI lineage: Eukaryota > Viridiplantae > Streptophyta > Magnoliopsida > Poales > Poaceae > Neostapfia > Neostapfia colusana. Next base: position 38,491,590 of record JASWHV010000002.1, on the reverse strand, counting down.
CAGGCGTTGCCCGGGGGACTCCATGAACCTAGAATCCTTCTTCGGGTCCAAAGTCTTGATCATTAAACACTACTTTATTATCTTGACCTGAGCAGCAATATAAACCAACAAATATGCAAGGTTGAGTACTGATGGTACTCAGTAAGTGTGGGAAAGTTATGTCATGCATGGCTAGAGCAAGGAGAGGTTGAACTCATGGTTAAAGCACTATGCATTTAATACCTATCACCTTAGCTTATTAAGCACCTACATTACTACACAGGTGTAATGGTCCCAATCTCCCATCCCATCATCAAAATCAAATAACCATAACATCATTTTCAATGATAAGCTCCCCGCTTAACATCCAAAACTTCCAAAGCCATCATCCTCTAATCATGAATAAGTCCAAGCCGCTCTTGACCGTGAGCACGGCTGTCATGACAGTTTTGACTCTGCAGAGTTTGTACCACTGTACCCACATGTAGTGATTTCACCCCCCGTTGCCGGGTGGACTAAAAGAACCTCCATTATGCCAGTGGCTACGAACCACAATCACACTTCTCAGGTGTGTAGCCAGGAGATCACTACGAAGCCTTTACAAAGGGATTCCCGACGAGCGTGGGCCCACTGAGGTTTCACCCCTAACAGCATACAAGAGGCTCCAACCCCGCTGCAGTGGCCCCCTCTTGAGCCTTGCGGTTCATATGGTAGTCCAGCTGACACCTATTCCTCGCACCATCCAACACAACCATACTACGCCGGGTATACACCTAATTAATTGGCCAAGCTGCCCCATCTCAGCATGTGGTTGGCACGGTAAAGCCAGGTTACATGCTCCATGAACCGGTCCTTAGGATCCAGGCAAGTACTAAACACAAGCCCGAGTCTCGTGCACCCAGCACCAACCAAAACATCTAACTTGCCTTGATCCCTACCTCTATATAACTCACAATATCTCATTCAAGAGTACGGTAAAATAAACTGGTGATCTCATATCCCAAATATCCCATTCTAAGCATGGCTAAGCATATGCATAATAATAAATGACATGATAAAATGAATCCCAACCCAAGCTACAAGGAAACAAGGTAATGCAATTCTAGGGAAACATCATAGCATGGGTTTCATATTTTCATTTGACAATGCAAATAATTCTAGCTACACATCCTAGTATAGGATCAAAGTGGTCAAGGACACTTGCCTCCTTCCTGCTGCTCTTGGAATGGGTAGTCCTGATCATGGAAAGGAAGAACTTGCTCTGGAGCATGTTCTACTCATACCATCACACATAGCAAAAGAAAACAACAAGTCATAAGACATAGTTCACACTTCCACTTCATACAAACCACACATTCACATTTATGAAAGCCATTCACAATCCTATGTGTTGTGGTTACTCTATGTGTGTTGATTTTGGCTTACATGCACTTTTAAACATGTACATATGATTTATACTTTTGTATTCATATTCATGTTGGCATACTATATCTGAATTTCTAATTTAAATAAATCCCTTATATTTAATTGATACACATTTCAGCCACCAAGTATGCATAAAAGGTGTTTTCCTACTTCATATGTGTCTTCAAACCTTCTACCAACCCTAAACTGAATTCTTTGGATTTTGGAAACTTCATTTATCATTTTCTAGTTATTTATACCTAGTTTGATATACTTTCAGATTTATTTCCTATGCCTAAATGTGCACTTTATTATGAAAATAGTAAGACACCTCATCTAAACAGAATACGTTTTGGGTATAAAATATTAAATAATATATTTTGAACTTCTCTTCTGATGTAAACTATTTTACATTTATTTTACAAATTTTCAGAATTATTCTATACTTAAAAATGTGTCCCTATTACTAATAAATGTGAATAATCAATTAGACAGATTCATTTCAGCTAAAAATCTAATTTTAACTCACTCCAAAGTTTTCCAAGTGCTAGGAGAGTTTAAATTTGAATTTACAATGTGTTTGTCCCATCTTTTAAATTTTAAATACTAATCACATATTCAAATTCCTAAATTTAATATCATATAGGGTTAAAAAGGTAAACTCACCCCACTACAGGGTCTATAATATTATTTCAAGAATTTTCAAGGGTCTAGCTACACATAACAGAGGGTTTTTTCCTAATTTTTATTAAGTCCAGGGGTCAAAGCTGATTTTTAAATGAATTTACATGATTTTCTGAGCTTCCATGGGCTAGATCAGAAGTTTCCGGGGCTAGCTCTTATTTTCCGAGAACCCTAGGGGGGTAGCGCGTAAGAATTCCGGCCTTTATAACGTGGGGCTGATGTGGACCGTCCGATTTAAAACAAACGGCTGAGATTATAACGTCGAACCGGTACGCGGGGATTTAAATTCTACCGTGCGATTTAAAATAGACGGCGCACAAGCGGCCACGTCGCTCTGATCGAGCGCGGGCGGCGCTGCCCGACGGCGCACGGCGGCGGGAGGCGGCGATCTCGCCGGAGAGTTTCGGATCTTTGTCAATTCTTCCTAGAACTGTGATTTTATGGCATAGATCGGTAGAGGGGAGGTCGGGGATCTCACCTCGGGGTTTTTCTTGAGCTCGGAGGTTCTGGAAGGCGGTCGGCGACGAGGTCCGAGGTGAATTCACGGCGAGGCTCGTCGGTGCTGTGTTTGAACCGCAAACCACCGAGTTTTCTGCACCTGCGAGGTTCCCCGGAGGCGGTGGATCAAGACCAGCGAGTTAGATCAGAATTCCCGAGCGTAGATCGAGCAGAATTCGCCAGAGAAGCTCGGTTTCTCACCGGAAGGAAAATCGGCAGATCGTGGGGAAAAACGGGACGATGCCGGGGTTTTTATAGACGGGGGAGGGCGGCGGTCGGTTGTGATCGAGTTTGCGCCGTCCACGAACGAAATTCGGCTGGGATACGCGAGGATCCGGGGCGGTTTCGATTCGGGGGTGAGAAGAGTCCGGCCGAGCGCGGGCACGACCGCGAGGAGGAAGAAGGGTTGGCGGGCCCCGCGTGTCAGTGGGAAAGAGGAGGGGGGCGTGGCTGCGGGCTGGCGCGGGAACAAATGGGCCGGCTGGTGGGTTTCGGCCCACTGGTCGGGGGGTTTATTTTTTCCTTTTCTTTTTCTTTTTCATTTCTGTTTTGAGTTTAATTTGAATTCCAGTTTGAATTTGAATTTTTGCAACACATGCAATACGTCCAAAAATTTTTAAATTCCCCTCTTGACAGGATTTTGGGGTGTTACAGTTTTGGATCTTCGTCAATTCTTCCTAAAACTGTGATTTTATGGCATAGATCGGTGGAGGGGAGGTCGGGGATCTCACCTCGGGGGTTTTCTTGAGCTCGGAGGTCCTGGAAAGCGATCGGCGACGAGATCCGAGGTGAATTCACAGCGAGGCTCGTCGGCGCTGTGTTTGAACCGCAAACCACCGTGTTTTCTGCACCTGCGAGGTTCCCCGGAGGCGGTGGATCAAGACCAGCGAGTTAGATCAGAATTCCCGAGCGTAGATCGAGCAGAATTCGCCGGAGAAGCTCGGGTTCTCACCGGGAGGAAAATCGGTGGATCGTGGGGAAAAACAGGACGATGCCGGGGTTTTTATAGATGGGAGAGGGTGGCGCGTTAGTTTAGATCGAGTTGGAGTCCTCCGGAACCAGAATTTGGCGGAAATCCGGTCGGTTAAGATCGCGCGCGCGGGGTAAACAGTCCCGGTTTCATACGAGCGGGGGGTTAGGGATGACAGGTGGGTCCCGCCTGTCAGCGAGAGGGGGCGCGGGCGCGCGGCTGCGGGCTGGCGCGGGGGTTAGTGGGCCGGCTGGTGGGTTTCGGCCCACTGGCCGGGGAGATTTGTTTTTTCTTTTTCTTTTTCTTTTTCATTTCTGTTTTGAGTTTAATTTGAATTCCAGTTTGAATTTGAATTTTTGCAACACATGCAACACGTCCAAAAAATTTTCAATTCCCCTCTTGACAGGGTTTTGGGGTGTTACAGCTCTACCCCCCTTAAAAGAAATCACGTCCTCGAGATTGGGGTTCTAAGAAAACAATTCCGGAAATTGTGCCTTAAGCTCATCTTCTCGCTCCCAGGTGGCTTCCTCTTCCGAGTGATGCTTCCACTGCACCTTGCACATCCGGATTCTTTTATTTCTTGTGAGACGTTCCATTGTTTCCAAAATCTTGGACGGCTGCTCGGCATAAGACAGATCCTCAGCTACTTCAACCTCATTCATGGGTAGCATCTCTTCAGGTGTCCTCAGACATTTCTTGAGCTGTGACACATGGAATACATGGTGCACATCCGACAGACGAGCCGGTAATTCTAACTGATACGCCACTTCGCCTTTCCTCTCCAGAACTTGAAAGGGTCCGATGTATCGAGGCGATAATTTCCCTTTCACCTTGAACCGACGATGTCCTCGGATAGGGGACACCTTGAGATAGACATAGTCTCCCACGTTGAAAACGAGCTCTCTTCTCCGTACATCGGCATAGCTCTTTTGCCGTGTCTGTGCTATACTCAAGTTGTTGCGAATTTCCCTCACTTTCTCCTCGGCTTCTTGTAGTAGTTCGGGACCAAACACTTTACTTTCCCCTGTTTGGTTCCAAAATAAGGGAGTTCTGCACTTCCTCCCATACAAACCTTCGAACGGTGATGTCACACCCGGTTTTTCCGAAGAACAACCAAGTGAATATCACATGTATGCCAGGATCATTTTCTCATACACGTGATGACAAATAGTGAAGCATCATTTATTACAAGCCAGGTGTCGAATATAAATAAGTCTTACATAGCAAATGTCTCGATGGACAATAATAAGTTCATCACAAGTAAATAAACTAGCAGCGGAATATTATTCTTTAGGGCTCCGTCACAGGCGTTGCCCGGGGTCTCCATGAACCTAGAAACCTTCTTCGGGTCCAAAGTCTTGGTCATTATAGACCTCCTCATTTTCTTGACCTGAGCAGCAATATAAACCAACAAAATATGCAAGGTTGAGTACCAATGGTACTCAGCAAGTGTGGGAAAATCATATCATGCATGGCTAGAACAAGGAGAGGTTGAACTCATGGTTAAAGCACTACGCAATCAATTCCTATCACCTTAGCTTATTAAGCACCTACATTACTACACAGATGAAATGGTCCCAATCTCCCATCACATCATCATAATCCAATAACCATAACATAATTTCCAATGTTAAGCTCCCCGCTTAACTTTCAAAACCATCAATCCTCTAATCATGAATAAGTCCAAGCCGCTCTTGACCGTGAGCACGGCTGTCATGACAGTTTTGACTCTGCAGAGTTTGTACCACTGTACCCACATGTAGTGATTTCATCCCCCGTTGCCGGGTGGACTAAAAGAACCTCCATTATGCCAGTGGCTACGAACCACATTCACACTTCCCAGGTGTGTAGCCAGGAGATCACTACGAAGCCTTTACAAAGGGATTCCCGACGAGCGTGGGCCCACTGAGGTTTCACCCCTAACAGCATACAAGAGGCTCCAACCCCGCTGCAGTGGCCCCCTCTTGAGCCTTGCGGTTCATATGGTAGTCCAGCTAACACCTATTCCCCGCACCATCCAACACACCCATACTACGCTGGGGATACACCTAATTAATTGGCCAAGCTGCCCCATCTCAGCATGTGGTTGGCACTGTAAAGCCAGGTTACATGCTCCATGAACCGGTCCTTAGGATCCAGGCAAGTACTAAACACAAACCCGAGTCTCGTGCACCCAGCACACAACCAAAACATCCAACTTGCCTTGATCCCTACCTCTACATAACTCACAATATCTCATTCAAGAGTACGGTAAAATAAACTGATGATCTCATATCCCAAATATCCCATTCTAAGCATGGCTAAGCATATGCATAATAATAAATGTCAAGATAAAATAAATCCCAACCCAAGCTACAAGGAAACAAGGTAATGCAATTCTAGGGAAACTTCCTATCATGGGTTTCATATTTAAATTGACAATGCAAATAATTCTAGCTACACATCCTAGCATAGGATCAAAGTGGTCAAGGACACTTGCCTCCTCCTTGCTGCTCTTGAAATGGGTAGTCCTGGTCTTGGAAAGGAATAACCTGCTCTTGAGCAGGTTCTACATCATACCATCACACATAGCAAAAGAAAAACAACAATCATAAGACATAGTTCACACTTCTACTTCATACAAACCACACATTCACATTTATGAAAGTTCTTTACCATTATATGTGTTGTGGTTACTTTATGTGTGTTGAGTTGTGGCTTGCATGCACTTTTAACTATGTGTATATGATTCCTATTTTTGTGTCCACATTTATACTTACATACTATATATATGAGTTTCCAATAAATTTCTTATATTTAACTACTACACCTTTTCACTACCAAGTGTGTATGAAAAGTATTTTTCTTCCCCATATGTGCCTTCATAATTTCTACTAACACTAATCTGAACTCTTTGTATTTTAAAAACTCCATTTATCATTTACTAGTTGCTATACTTTCAGATTTATATTCCTATGCATAATTGTGTATTTTATTATGAAATTAGTAATACACATCATCTAAACAGAATAGGTTCTTGTCCTAAATAATTTAATAACATATTTTGACCTTTGCCTCTGATGTAAACTATTTCATAATTATTTTCCCTATTTTCTAAAACTATTTATTACTTAAAAATGTGTCCCTAATTGTGAATAATAAATTAAACAGATTCAATTCAGTCCAAAATATGTTTTTATCTCACTCCAAAATTTTCTAAACACTGAGAAAATCTTTAACTTAATTTTGACAATATGTTTGTCCCACTTTTTAATTTTTAAACACTAGTTACATATTCAATTTTCTAAATTAAATACTAAACAGGGCTAAAATGATGAACTCACCCCATTACACGGTCTATAATATTATTTTCAGAATTTCCAGGGGTCTAGCTACACTTATCAGAGGTGTTTTTCCTAATTTTTATTAAGTCCAGGGGCTAAAACTGATTTTTAAATGAATTTACATGATTTTCTGGAGTTCCAGGGGCTAGATCTGAAGTTTCCGGGGCTAGCTCTTATTTCCCGAGAACCCCAGGGGGTAGCACGTAAGAATTCCAGTCTTTATAACGCGGGGCTGACGTGGACCGTCCGATTTTAAACCGACAGCTGAGATTATAACGTCGAACCGGTACGTGGGGGTTTAAACCCTACCGTGCGATTTAAAATAAACGGCGCACAAGCGGCCACGTGGCTCTGATCGAGCGCGGGCGGCGCTGCCGGCGGCGCACGGCGGCGGGAAGCGGCGATCTCGCCGGAAACTTTCGGATCCTCGAGAATTCTGCCTAGAACTGTGATCTTATGGCATAGATCGGTAGAGGGGAGGTCGGGGATCTCACCTCGGGGGTTTTTTTGAGCTCGGAGGTCCTGGAAGGTGATCGGCGACGAGGTCCGAGGCAAAATCACGGCGAAGCTCGTCGGCGCTGTGTTTACACCGCAAGTCACCGAGTTTTCTGCACCTGCAAGGTTCCCCGGAGGTGGTGGATCAAGACCAGCGAGTTAGATCGGAGTTTCCGAGCTTAGATCGGCCAGAATTCACCGGAGAAGTATCGGTTCTCACCGGAGTAAAAATCGGCGATCGCGTGGGAAAAACAGAACGAGGCCGGGGTTTTTATAGACGGGGGAGGGCGGCGGGGTGGTTTAGATCATGTCCGCGTTGGCTACGAACAGAACTCAGCGGGGTTTACGTCAAAATCCCGATCGGTTTCGATTCGGGCGCGGGGGAGTTCGGCGCGGCGCGAGGTAGACGAAGATCTGTGGGTCCCGCCTGTCAGCGTGAGAAAGCGCGGGCGCGTGGCTGCGGGCTGGCGCGGGGTAAGTTGGGCCGGCCGGTTTTTTTCTGTTTTCTCTTTTTCTTTTTCCATTTCTTTTCTGATTTGAGTTTAATTTGAATTCCAGTTTGAATTTGAATTTTTGCAAAACATGCAACACGTCCAAAAAATTTTAAATTCCCCTCTTAACATGATTTAGTGTTTTGAATCAAAATTTTTGGGTGTTACAGCTCTACCCCCCTTAAAAGAAATCTCGTCCTCGAGATTGGTGTTTTTAAGAAAACAATTCCGGAAATTGTGCCTTGAGCTCATCTTCCCGTTCCCAGGTGGCTTCCTCTTCTGAGTGATGCTTCCACTGCACCTTGCACATCCGGATTCTTTTATTTCTGGTGAAGCGTTCCATTGTCTCCAAAATCTTGTATGGTTGCTCGGCATAAGACAAATCCTCAGCTACATCCACTTCATTCATGGGTAACACCTCTTCAGGCGTCCTCAGACATTTCTTGAGTTGTGACACATGGAATACATCGTGCACATCTGATAGATGAACCGGTAACTCTAGTTGATACGCCACTTCGCCTTTCCTTTCAAAAACTTGAAAGGGTCCGATGTATCGAGGTGACAACTTCCCTTTCACCTTGAACCGACGAAGTCCTCTGATAGGGGACACCTTGAGATAAACATAGTCTCCCACGTTGAAAACGAGCTCTCTTCTTCGTACATCGGCATAGCTCTTTTGGCGTGTCTGTGCTATCCTCAAGTTATTGCGAATTTCCCTCACCTTCGCCTCGGCTTCTTGTAGTACTTCTGGACCAAACACCTTACTTTCCCCTGTTTGGTTCCAAAATAGGGGAGTTCTGCACTTCCTCCCGTACAAGGCCTCAAACTGTGACATCTTCATACTAGCTTGATAGCTGTTGTTATAGGAAAACTCCGCATACGGTAAGTTCTTGTCCCAACTCCTATTGTTTTTGAGTGCACATGCCCTTAGCATATCTTCAAGGATCTGATTGGTTCTTTCCGTCTGCCCATCAGTTTGGGGATGATAGGCAGAACTAAAGTTCAGATGGGTTCCCATGGTTTCGTGCAACTTCTACCAGAATCTTGAGGTGAACTGTGTCCCTCGATCCGACACAATCTTCTTTGGCACTCCATGGTAACACATGATCCTTGACATGTACAACTCTGCCAATTTGGATCCGCTGTAGCTTTCTTTCACGGGGATGAAATGAGCTACCTTGGTTAGCCTATCAATGATGACCCATATTGAATCATACCCTGATTGGGTTCTAGGCAATCCCACGATAAAATCCATGCTGATTTCTTCCCATTTCCATTTAGGCACTTTGAGTGGTTGCAATAATCCCGTGGGTCGTTGATGTTCTGCTTTCACCAACTGACATGTGTCACATAAGGCAACATGTTCCGCGACATCTCGCTTCATACCATACCACCAATACCTGCTCTTAAGGTCCTGATACATTTTCGTACTCCCAGGATGAATGGAATAGTCAGAATCATGAGCCTCCTTTAGAATCAATTCACGGATCTCCTTTACTTCTGGCACACAGATTCTTTTCCCCTGCCACACCGTTCCTTGTTCATCCTCTCTAAAACCCGGAGCTTTATTTTCCTTGATAAGTTGTCTGATCTCTTGTATCTTCTCATCATTCTTTTGACCATCACGTATGTCTTGCTCTAGTGTGGAGTCCACTTCCATGGTGATGGCTTCACCACTATTCACTAGACATAGATTGAGCCTTATAACTTCGTCCTTCAATTCTACAGGCATGTCCTTCAAGCTCAACTTATTGACCTGCACTTTCCGACTCAAAGCATCGGCCACGACGTTTGCTTTCCCGGGATGATAGTTGATGCCCACATCAAAGTCATTGATTAGCTCTAACCATCTCCTTTGTCTGAGGTTGAGATCTGGCTGTGTGAAAATGTACTTCAAACTCTTATGATCCGTATATATCTCGGTCCTCTTCCCCATCAAATAGTGCCGCCAAATTTTCAACGCGTGTACCACTGCGGCTAGTTCTAGGTCATGTGTAGGATAGTTCTTCTCGTGCTTTCGAAGCTTCCGGGATGCATATGCCACGACATGCCCTTCTTGCATAAGAACACATCCCAACCCGTTTCCAGAGGCATCGCAGTACACCGTGAAGCTCTTTTGCATATCTGGCATAACCAGCACTGGGGCTGTTGTCAATCTTTCCTTTAACTCCTGAAAACTCTTCTCGCACTGTGGCGTCCATGTGAAGGTGATTCCCTTCTCCAATAGTTTGGTGAGAGGTCTCGAGATCTTAGAGAATCCCTCAATAAACCGTCGATAGTATCCAGCCAATCCCAAGAAGCTTCGAACTTCCCCAACATTTTCAGGGGTCTTCCACTTCTGTATATCCTCGATTTTGGCAGGATCCACGGAGATTCCTCCCTTCGAGATTATATGTCCTAAGAAGGGAACTCTCTTCAGCCAAAACTCACACTTGCTCAACTTGGCATATAGTTGGTGTTCTCTTAGCCTCTGCAACACCAACCTTAGATGTTTCTCATGTTCTTCTTCATCTTTGGAGAAGACGAGAATGTCATCTATGAAAACCACCACAAATTTGTCCAGATATTCCATGAATACCTTGTTCATGAGGTACATGAAGTATGCCGGGGCATTAGTTAGCCCGAAAGGCATGACGGTGTATTCATACAGTCCGTACTGAGATACGAAAGTTGTCTTGGGAATATCAGATTGCCTTATCTTGAGTTGGTGGTATCCCGACGTGAGATCAATTTTCGAGAACACACAAGCTCCCCTCAACTGATCAAACAAGTCTTCAATGCGAGGCAATGGGTACTTGTTCTTGATGGTTACCTCATTTAAAGCACGGTAATCCACGCATAACCTTTGGGTTCCGTCTTTCTTGGGTACAAATATCACCGGAGCTCCCCATGGTGAGGAACTAGGGCGAATATACCCCTTCTCTATCAATTCTCTCAAATGATCCTTGAGTTCTTCTAGCTGCTTGGAGTCCATCCGATAAGGTCTCTTGTATATCGGGGCTGTTCCCGGTACTAGCTCAATTGCGAATTCCACTTCACGGTCGGGAGGCATACCTAGCAACTCCTCCGGAAAAACATCTGGATATTCCCTGATAGTCCTGATTTCCTCAACTTTCACCTCCACTTGATTTAATTTAATGTCCCTCCTAGGCTCGTGTATCGTTATGAACTTTACTCTTGTGCCACTAGGGTGAGTTAGTTCCACCGTTCTGGTCGAACAATGGATGATTCCTTTATGTTTGGTCAACCAATCCATTCCCAAAATAATATCTATCCCTTGTGAATCTATCACTATGAGGTTAGCAGTAAATACTACCCCATTAATGTCTAGGTTCACTTTGGGACACACTTGTCTTGTCCTTATTTCTCCACCTGGAGAGTTTACAGCTAGCATATGGTTCATTTGTGTGGTTGCTAGGTCATGCTTCTTAACAAACCCTTGAGCAATGAACGAGTGGGTAGCACCAGAATCAAACAGCAGAGTTGCAAGGTGTAAATTGGCAGGAAACTTACCAACTACCACGTCGGGTGCCTCTTGTGCTTCCTCCATAGTGACGTGGTTCACCCGTCCTCTCATTACATTCTGCTGTTGTGGCGGCGCAGGCTTCTTCTTTGGGCATTTATGGGCGTAGTGCCCCACTTCACCACAGCTGAAACATTGCACCCCAATCTTAGATGCCTGGCCTTTGTTGTCTTGGGGTTGGTTTGGGGGTCCTTGCACTGCTGGTCGAGGTGGATATGCGGGGCGAGGCTGCTGCACAAACTGACGTTGCGGCTGTGCTGGTGCTGCGGGAGACCTGTAGTTTGGGTTGTACCCTCTTGGTGCTGAATAGGGTACCGCAGCACGGCTCGTCTGCCCTGCAGGTGGCTGCATCAGACGTGGATGGGTGTTGCTCCCTGAGGCTTGATGTGACCACCCGGCCTTCCTCTTATTCTCATTTTCCAGGGCCTTTAGCTTCCTTTCTACCACAAATGCTCTGTCCACCATCTTTTGGAAGCTTTCATACTCATTTGAGGACATTGCACACTGCATCTCTGCGGTAAGTCCTTCCACGAAACAATCTTGTTTCTGCTCATCAGTCTCTATGTCTCGTGGGGCATAACGGGATAGTTGAGTAAATTTAGTGAGGTATTCCCTCACCGTCATGTTTCCCTGCTGCAGTCACAAAAACTCCTTCCTCTTGTTTTTGAGTTCACCTCTTGGGATGTAATGGTTGCGGAAGCTACGCTTGAACTCTTCCCAAGTGATGTTCTCAGGGACATGATGGGCGGCCACGTAGGCGGTCCACCAATCAGCAGCAGGTCCATGCAATTGATGAGAGGCAAACAGCACCCTCTCATACCCTTGGCACTGTATGATCCTCATCTTACTTTCAATGGTCTTCAGCCAATCATCTGCCTCCAGCGGTTCAGCAGCACTTGCAAACTTTGGAGGTTGGGTTCCTAGAAACTCACTCAACCTTGGTTGGCGTGGTGCAGCTTGTGGAGGTGGAACTTGATGCAAGTTGGCCACCACTTGAGTCAAGTTCTGGATGAGCTGATTTTGATTCTCCAGCATTTGGTGGAGAGGATCAACTTCTTCACGGCGACCACCCCGGTCCTGGCCTCCAGAAAGATGAGGGTTGCATGCCTCATCGTTGTTGTTGGCGGGGTTGGCAGCACGTCCTTTTCCTCTTCCGGCCATCTGGCAGAATCAACCAATATTAATTTGAAAGCATTTAGTATCATGCCATACCACCAATGCCTGCTCTTGAGGTCCTGGTACATCTTCGTACTCCCAGGATGAATGGAATAGTCAGAATCATGAGCCTCCTTCAAAATCAATTCACGGATCTTCTTTACTTCTGGCACACAGATTATTTTCCCGTGCCGAAGCGTTCCCTGTTCATCCTCTCTGAAACCAGGGGCTTTATTTTCCTTGATGAGTTGCCTGATTTCTTGTATCTTCTCGTCATCCTTTTAACCCTCGCGTATTTCTCGCTCTAGTGTGGAGTCCACTTCCATGGCGATGGCTTCACCACTATTCACAAGGCATAGATTGAGTCTTATAACATCGTCCTTCAATTCTGTAGGCATGTCCTTCAAGCTAAACTTATTGACCTGCACTTTCCGACTTAAAGCATCTGCCACGACGTTTGCTTTCCCAGGATGATAGTTGATGCCCACATCAAAGTCATTGATTAGCTCTAACCATCTCGTTTGTCTGAGATTGAGATCTGGCTGTGTGAAAATGTACTTTAAACTCTTATGATCCGTATATATCTCTGTCCTCTTCCCCATCAAGTAGTGCCACCAAATTTTCAACGCGTGTACCACTGCGGCTAGTTCTAGGTCATGTGTAGGATAGTTCTTCTCGTTCTTCCGGAGCTGCCGGGAAGCATAAGCCACGACATGCCCTTCTTGCATGAGAACACATCCCAACCCGTTTCCAGAGGCACCGCAGTACACCATAAAGTTCTTCTGCATATCTGGCATAACTAGCACTGGGGCTGTTGTGAATCTTTTCTTTAACTCCTGAAAACTCGCATTGCGGCGTCCATGTGAATGTGATTCCCTTCTCCAACAGTTTGGTGAGGGGTCTCGAGATCTTAGAGAATCCCTCAATAAACCGTCGATAGTATCCTGCCAATCCCAAGAAGCTTCGAACTTCCCCAACATTTTCATGGGTCTTCCACTTCTGTATATCCTCGATTTTGGCGGGATCCACGGAGATTCCTCCCTCCGAGATGATATGTCCTAAGAAGGGAACTCTCTTCAGCCAAAACTCACACTTACTCAACTTGGCATATAGTTGGTGTTCTCTCAGCCTCTACAACATCAACCTTAGATGTTTCTCATGTTCCTCTTAATCTTTGGAGAAAACGAGAATGTCATCTATGAAAACCACCACAAATTTGTCCATATATTCCATGAATACCTTGTTCATGAGATACATGAAGTATGCCGGGGCATTGGTTAGCCCGAAAGGCATGACGGTGTATTCATACAGTCCGTACCGAGATAAGAAAGCTGTCCTGGGAATATCAGATTGCCTTATCTTAAGTTGGTGGTATACGGGAACCTGAGATCAATCTTCGAGAACACACAAGCTCCCCTCAACTGATCAAACAAGTCTTCAATGCGGGGTAATGGGTACTTGTTCTTGATGGTTACCTCATTCAAGGCACGGTAGTCTACGCACAACCTTTGGGTTCCGTCCTTCTTGGGTACAAATATGACTGGAGCTCCCCATGGTGAGGAACTAGGACGAATATACCCCTTCTCCGTCAGTTCTCTCAAATGATCCTTGAGTTCTCCCAGCTGTTTGGAGTCCATCCGATAAGGTCTCTTGTATATCGGAGCTGTTCCCGGCACTAGCTCAATTGCGAATTCCACTTCACGATCAGGAGGCATACCTGGCAACTCCTCCGGAAAAACATCTGGATATTCCCCGATGGTCCTGATCTCCTCCACTTTCACCTCAACTTGATTTAATTTAATGTCCCTCCTAGGCTCTTGTAATGTTATTGTAACACCCCAAATTTTGATTCAAAACCCAAAACCATGTTCAGAGGGGAATTTAAAAATTTTTGGACGTATTGCATGTTTTGCAAAAATTCAAATTCAAACTGGAATTCAAATTATACTCAAAACAGAAAAGAAATGGAAAAAGAAAAAGAAAAACGGGGAAAAACCGGCCAGTGGGCCGAAACCCGCCAGCCGGCCCAGCTTTCCCCGCGCCAGCCCGCCCCGCGCGCGCCCTCGCTCTCTCACACAGACAGGTGGGACCCACCTGTCATCCCTAACCCTGAGCCCCCGCGACCCCGGACTTTTCCCCCGAGCGCGCGCGATCGCAACCGACCGGAAACCGCGTCCCGCCGCCCGAATTCTGGTCCCAGAGGACTCCAACTCGATCACAACAGACCCACCGCCCTCCCCCGGCTATAAAAACCCCAGCCCCGATCAGTTTTTCCCACGCGATCGCCGATTTCTACTCCGGTGAGCACCGAGACTTCGCCGGTGAATTCTGGCCGATCTAAGCTCGGAAACTCTGATCTAACTCGCTGGTTTTGATCCACCGCCTCCGGGGAACTTTGCAGGTGCAGAAAACCCGAAGACTTACGGTGTAAATCCAGCGCCGACGAGCTTCGCCGTGGTTTTGCCTCGGACCTCGCCGCCGATCACTTTCCAGGACCCCCGAGCTCGAGAAAACCCCCGAGGTGAGATCCCTGACCTCCCCTCTATCGATCTAGGCCATAAGATCACAGTTCTAGGCAGAATTCTCGAGGATCCGAAACTTTCCGGCGAGATCGCCGCTTCCCGCCGCCGTGCGCCGCCGGCAGCGCCGCCCGCGCTCGATCAGAGCGACGTGGCTGCTTGTGCGCCGTTTATTTTAAATCGCACGGTAGACTTTAAAACCCCGCGTACCGGTTCGATGTTATAATCCTAGCCGTCGGTTTAAAATCGGACGGTCCACGTCAACCCCGCATTATAAAGACTGGAATTCTTACGTGCTACCCCTGGGGTTCTCTGGAATTGAGAGCTAGCCCCGGAAACTTCAGATCTAGCCCCTGGAACTCCAGAAAATCATGTAAATTCATTTAAAAATCAGTTTTAGCCCCTGGACTTAATAAAAATTAGGAAAACACCTCTGATAAGTGTATCTAGACCCCTGGAAATTATGAAAATAATATTATAGACCCTGTAATGGGGTGAGTTCATTATTTTAGCCCTGTTTAGTATTTAATTTAAAACATTGAATATGTAACTAGTGTTTAAAAATTAAAAAGGGGGACAAACATAATTGTCAAAATTAATTAAAAACTTTCTCAGTACTTAGAAAACTTTGGAGTGAGATAAAAATATATTTTTGGGTTGAAATAAATCTGTTTCATCTATTATTCACATTTATTAGTATAGGGACACATTTTTAAGTAAAGAATAGTTATAGAAAAATAGGGAAAATAATTATGAAATAGTCTATATCAGAAGTCAAGGTCAAAAGATGTTATTAAATCATTTAGGACCAGAACCTATATTGTTTAGATGATGTGTATTACTAATTTCATAATAAAATACACAATTATGCATAGGAATATAAATCTGAAAATATAGCAACTAGTAAATGATAAATGGAGTTTCTAAAATACAAAGAATTCAGTTTAGGGTTGGTAGAAATTCTGAAGGCACATATGGAGAAGAAAAATACTTTTCATACACATATAAATAAAAGTGTATGCAAGCCATAGATCAACACACAAAGTAACCACAACACATATAATGGTGAATGAATTTCATAAATATGAATGTGTGGTTTGTATAAAGTAGAAGTGTGAACTATGTCTTATGGATTGTTGTTCTTCTTTTGCTATGTGTGATGGTGTGATGTAGAACCTGCTCAAGAGCAAGTTATTCCTTTCCAAGACCAGGACTACCAATTTCAAGAGCAGCAAGAAGGAGGCAAGTGTCCTTGACCACTTTGATCCTATGCTAGGACGTGTAGATAGAATTATTTGCATTGTCAAATGAAATATGAAACCCATGCTAGGAAAGTTTCCCTAGATTTGCATTACCTTGTTTCCTTGTAGCTTGGGTTGGGATTTATTTTGTCATTTATTTACATGCATTTGCTTAGCCATGCTTAGAATGGGATATTTGGGAAATGAGATGATCAGTTTATATTACCATACTCTTGAATGAGACATTGTCAGTTATGTAGAGGTAGGGATCAAGGCAAGTTGGATGTTTTGGTTGTGTGCTGGGTGCACGAGACTTGGGTTTGTGTTTAGTACTTGCCTGGATCCTAAGGACCGGTTCATGGAGCATGTAACCCGGCTTTACAGTGCCAACCACATGCTGAGATGGGGCAGCTTGGCCAATTAATTAGGTGTATCCCCGGCGTAGTATGGGTGTGTTGGATGGTGCGGGGAATAGGTGTCAGCTGGACTACCATATGAACCGCAAGGCTCAAGAGGGGGCCACTGCAGCGGGGTTGGAGCCTCTTGTATGCTGTTAGGGGTGAAACCTCAGTGGGCCCACGCTCGTCGGGAATCCCTTTGTAAAGGCTTCGTAGTGATCTCTTGGCCGCACACCTGGGAAGTGTGAATGTGGATCGTAGCCACTGGCATAATGGAGGTTCTTTTAGTCCACCCGGCGACGGGGGATGAAATCACTACTTGTGGGTACAGTGGTACAAACTCTGCAGAGTCAAAACTGTCTTGACAGCCGTGCTCACGGTTAAGAGCGGCCTGGACTTATTCATGATTAGAGGATTGATGGTTTTGGAAGTTAAGCGGGGAGCTTAACATTGGAAATGATGTGATGGTTATTGGATTATGATGATGGGATGGGAGATTTGGACCATTTCACCTGTGTAGTAATGTAGGTGCTTAATAAGCTAAGGTGATAGGTATTAATTGCGTAGTGCTTTAGCCATGAGTTCAACCTCTCCTTGTTCTAGCCATGCATGATATAATTTTCCCATACTTGCTGAGTACCGTTGGTACTCAACCTTTCATATTTGTTGGTCTATATTGCTGCTCAGGTCAAGATAATGAGGTGGTGTATAATGACCAAGATTTTGGACCCGAGGAAGGCTTTTAGGTTCATGAAGACCCCCGGGCAACGCCTGTGATGGAGCCCTAAAAGAATAATATTCCGCTGCTAGTTTATTTACTTGTGATGAACTTATTATTGTCCATCGAGACATTTACTATGTAAGACTTACTTATATTCGACACCTGGCTTGTAATAAATGATGCTTCACTATTTGTCATCACATGTATGAGAAAATGATCCTGGCATACATGTGATATTCACTTGGTTGTTTCTTCGGAAAAACCGGGTGTGACAGAGGTGGTATCAGAGCCAAGGTTGCCCGTAGGAACGTGGACCTAGGTAGAAATGGACGTATTTAAGGGCCCTATTTTCTTAAAAACTATTTTCCAAGGTGTGGGTGGAAAAGTGTTATTAAAGGAGTCATTTTCTTCATCTTACCCCAACTTTCATTCAAAATAGGATTTTTGTTTGAGAATTTATCTAACCTAATTTTAAATTCTTTTGTTTTAGATGGTTCGCATGATCCGCACCGCTCGTAAGTCCACAGGAGGGAGAGTTCCCGTAGTTGCCCTTGCCGAAAGAGAGGAGAGTCGTCCCGTGACGTACCTTTCCTACGGATTGCCAGTAGGAGACTTGTTGCGCCGTCTTCGACGTATGCTCGAAGCCGCCGACAATACGGGCAAGCTAATCATCCATTATAACTCCACCAGGACCATCCGTGAGAAGAGGGAAGAATGGAGTTCGGAGATGAGGATTATACACGAGAATCAACTGCTCAAGATTCACCACTCTCCAGCTTGTCGAGCAACACAAGTTGACGCGGAGAAAGATGTCACCTGGGAGGCTATCACCTGCCAGAGTCACATCTATCGTCGCCACTTGGACAAAACTGAATACATGTATGTCCTCCAACGTGAGAGTGGTACCACGGAGTACAAGTACCCACCGGTGCAGCAAGGGACTTCCCATGAGCACATGGACTTGTGCTTGGAGGATGCTGCTATGCTCAGCACTCGACTGCAGGAGTGTCAACAAGAGCTTCAGGATGTCCGAGACACCCTGAAGGAAACGGAGGCATTGCTGCGAGCTTGCTTAAAGGCGAGAGAAAGAGGAGATGGGAATGAACTGTGTGTCACCGTGAGTGATCCATGGACTCCTGACTCCCCGGATCGCCGAGCAATCAGGCGTCGTCGCACTTCTCCACCAGCAGCCTCCCCACCCAAAGCAGAGTCAGAAGGTAGCCGAAATGAGGAGGAAGATCCCGAGGAGCCAGCTCAAGAGGACGAGTAGTGTAGAGTCTTTCCCCTAGCTAGCAAGAGGTCGAGTAGTCGAGTCGTTACGTAGTTAATGGTGTGATAATGCTTGGTGTGTGACGTGAGTTGTGGAAGCCATGAGCAATTGTCCACAGCCTCGTCTTCGGATTGTTTTGCTTTGGTGTGTGAAACCACAAAAAAATAATAGTACATTTATTTGGTGTGAGATATAAATCCTAGTAAAATTTTAACAACGCCTTAATACCTCTAAGTACACAAATGAAAGTAGTAGGATGATACTAAATGATATCAAATTAACATTTGTTGATTCTGCCAGATGGCCGGAAGAGGGAAAGGACGTGCTGCCAACCCCGCCAACAACAATGATGAGGCATGTAACCCTCATCTTTCTGGAGGCCAGGACAGGGGTGGTCGCCGTGAAGAAGTTGATCCTCTCCACCAAATGCTGGAGAATCAAAATCAGCTTATCCAGAACTTGACTCAAGTGGTGGCCAACTTGCATCAAGTTCCACCTCCACAAGCTGCACCACGCCAACCAAGGTTGAGTGAGTTTCTAGGAACTCAACCTCCGAAGTTTGCAAGTGCTGCTGAACCTCTGGAGGCAGATGATTGGCTGAAGACTATTGAAAGTAAGATGAGGATCATACAGTGCCAAGGGTATGAGAGGGTACTGTTTGCCTCTCATCAATTGAATGGACCTGCTGCTGATTGGTGGACCGCCTACGTGGCCGCCCATCATGACCCTGAGAACAACACTTGGGAAGAGTTCAAGCGTAGCTTCCGCAACCACTACATCCCAAGAGGTGAACTCAAAAACAAGAGGAAAGAGTTTCTGGGACTGCAGCAGGGAAACATGACGGTGAGGGAATACCTCACTAAATTTACTCAACTATCCCGTTATGCTCCACGAGACATAGAGACTGATGAGCAGAAACAAGATTGTTTCGTGGAAGGACTTACCGCAGAGATGCAGTGTGCCATGTCCTCCAATGAGTATGAAAGTTTTCAAAAGATGGTGGACAGAGCGTTTGTGGTGGAAAGGAAGCTAAAGGCCCTGGAAAATGAGAATAAGAGGAAGGCGGGGTGGTCACATCAGGCCTCAGGGAGCAACACCCGCCCACGTATGATGCAGCAACCTACGGTGCAGATAAGCCGTGCTGCGGTACCCTATTCAGCACCAAGAGGGTACAACCCAAACTACAGGCCACCCGCAGCACCAGCACAGCCGCAACGTCAGTTTGTGCAGCAGCCTCGCCCCGCATATCCACCTCGACCAGCAGTGCAAGGACCCCCGAACCAACCCCAAGACAACAAAGGCCAAGCACCTAAGGTTGGGGTGCAATGTTTTAGCTGTGGTGGAGTGGGGCACTATGCCCATAAGTGCCCAAAGAAGAAGCCTGCGCAGCCACAACAGCAGAATGTAATGAGAGGACGGGTGAACCACGTCACTATGGAGGAAGCAAAAGAGGCACCCGACGTGGTAGTTTGTAAGTTTCCTGCCAATTTACACCTTGCAACTCTGCTGTTTGATTCTGGTGCTACCCACTCGTTCATTGCTCAAGGGTTTGTTAAGAAGCATGACCTAGCAACCACACAAATGAACCATATGCTAGCGGTAAACTCTCCAGGTGGAGAAATAAGGACAAGACAAGTGTGTCCCAAAGTGAACCTAGACATTAATGGGGTAGTATTTACGGCTAACCTCATAGTGATAGATTCACAAGGGATAGATATTATTTTGGGTATGGATTGGTTGACCAAACATACAGGAATCATCCATTGTTCGACCAGAACGGTGGAACTAACTCACCCCAATGGCACAAGAGTAAAGTTCATAACGATACACGAGCCTAGGAGGGACATTAAATTAAATCAAGTGGAGGTGAAAGTTGAGGAAATCAGGACTATCAGGGAATATCCAGATGTTTTTCCGGAGGAATTGCCAGTTATGCCTCCCGACTGTGACGTGGAATTCGCAATTGAGCTAGTACCGGGAACAGCCCCGATATACAAGAGACCTTATCGAATGGACTCCAAGCAGCTAGAAGAGCTCAAGGATCATTTGAGAGAATTGACGGAGAAGGGGTATGTTCGCCCTAGTTCCTCACTATGGGGAGCTCCGGTGATATTTGTGCCCAAGAAAGACGGAACCCAAAGGTTATGCGTGGATTACCGTGCCTTGAATGAGGTAACCATCAAAAACAAGTACCCATTACCTCGCATTGAAGACTTGTTTGATCAGTTGAGGGGAGCTTGTGTGTTCTCGAAAATTGATCTCAGGTCGGGATACCACCAACTCAAGATAAGGCAATCAGATATTCCCAAGACAGCTTTCGTATCTCGGTACGGACTGTATGAATACACTGTCATGCCTTTTGGGCTAACCAATGCCCCGGCATATTTCATGTACCTCATGAACAAGGTATTCATGGAATATCTGGACAAATTTGTGGTGGTTTTCATAGATGATATTCTCGTCTTCTCCAAAGATGAAGAAGAACATGAGAAACATCTAAGGTTGGTGTTACAGAGGCTGAGAGAACACCAACTATATGCCAAGTTGAGCAAGTGTGAGTTTTGGCTGAAGAGAGTTTCCTTTTTAGGACATATAGTCTCGGAGGGAGGAATCTCCGTAGATCCCGCCAAAATCAAGGATATCCAGAAGTGGAAAACCCCTGAAAATGTCGGGGAAGTTCGAAGCTTTTTGGGCTTGGCTGGATACTATCGACGGTTTATTGAGGGGTTCTCCAAGATCTCGAGACCTCTCACCAAACTGTTGGAAAAGGGAATCACATTCACCTGGACGCCACAGTGCGATACGAGCTTTCAGGAGCTAAAGAAGAGATTGACAACAGCCCCAGTGTTGGTTATGCCAGATATGCAGAAGAATTTCACAGTGTACTGTGATGCCTCTGGAAATGGGTTAGGATGTGTTCTCATGCAAGAAAGACATGTCGTGGCATATGCATCCCGGCAGCTTCGGAAGCACGAGAAGAACTATCCTACACATGACCTAGAACTAGCTGCAGTGGTACACGCGTTGAAAATTTGGCGGCACTATTTGATGGGGAAGAGGACAAAGATATATACGGATCATAAGAGTTTGAAGTACATATTCACACAGCCAGATCTCAACCTCAGACAAAGGAGATGGTTAGAGCTAATCAATGACTTTGATGTGGGCATCAACTATCATCCCGGGAAAGCAAACGTCGTGGCCGATGCTTTGAGTCGGAAAGTGCAAGTCAATAAGTTGAGTTTGAAGGACATGCCTGCAGAATTGAAGGACGAGGTTATAAGACTCAATCTATGTCTAGTAAATAGTGGTGAAGCCATCGCCATGGAAGTGGACTCCACACTCGAGCGAGACATACGAGAGGGCCAAAAGAATGATGAGAAGATACAAGAGATCAGACAGCTCATCAAGGAAAATAAAGCTCCTGGTTTTAGAGAGGATGAACAAGGAACGGTGTGGCACGGGAAAAGGATCTGTGTGCCAGAAGTAAAGGAGATCCGTGAATTAATTTTGAAGGAGGCTCACGATTCCGACTATTCCATTCATCCTGGGAGTACGAAGATGTACCAGGACCTCAAAGGCAGGTATTGGTGGTATGGCATGAAGCGAGATGTCGCGGAACATGTTGCCCTATGTGACACATGTCAGTTGGTGAAAGCTGAACATCAACGACCCGCGGGATTACTGCAACCACTCAAAGTGCCTGAATGGAAATGGGAAGAAATCAGCATGGATTTTGTCGTGGGATTGCCTAGGACCCAATCCGGGTATGATTCAATATGGGTCATTATTGATAGGCTAACCAAGGTAGCTCATTTCATTCCTGTGAAAGAAAGCTACAGCGGATCCAAATTGGCAGAATTGTACATGTCAAGGATTGTGTGTTACCATGGAGTGCCAAAGAAGATAGTGTCGGACCGAGGGACACAGTTCACCTCGAGGTTTTGGCAGAAGTTGCATGAAACCATGGGAACCCATCTGAATTTCAGCTCTGCCTATCATCCCCAAACTGACGGGCAGACGGAGAGAACCAATCAGATCCTTGAAGATATGTTAAGAGCATGTGCACTCAAAAACAATAGGAGTTGGGACAAGAACTTACCGTATGCGGAGTTTTCCTATAACAACAGCTATCAAGCTAGTATGAAGATGTCACCGTTTGAAGCTTTGTATGGAAGGAAGTGCAGAACTCCCCTATTTTGGAACCAAACAGGAGAAAGTAAAGTGTTTGGTCCAGAAGTGCTACAAGAAGCCGAGGCGAAGGTGAGGGAGATTCGCAACAACTTGAGGATAGCACAAACACACCAGAAGAGTTATGCTGATGTACGAAGAAGAGAGCTCGTTTTCAACATGGGAGACTATGTTTATCTCAAGGTATCCCCTATCAGAGGACTTCGTCGGTTCAAGGTGAAAGGGAAGTTGTCACCTCGATACATCGGACCCTTTCAAGTTTTGGAAAGAAAAGGCGAAGTGGCGTACCAACTAGAGTTACCGGTTCATCTATCAGATGTACACGATGTATTCCATGTGTCACAACTCAAGAAATGTCTGAGGACGCCTGAAGAGGTGTTACCCATGAATGAAGTGGATGTAGCTGAAGATTTGTCTTATGCCGAGCAACCATACAAGATTTTGGAGACAATGGACGCCTCACCAGAAACAAGAGAATCCGGATGTGCAAGGTGCAGTGGAAGCATCACTCAGAAGAGGAAGCTACCTGGGAACGGGAAGATGAGCTCAAGGCACAGTTTCCGGAATTGTTTTCTTAGAAACACCAATCTCGAGGACGAGATTTCTTTTAAGGGGGGTAGAGCTGTAACACCCCAAATTTTGATTCAAAACCCAAAACCATGTTCAGAGGGGAATTTAAAAATTTTTGGACGTATTGCATGTTTTGCAAAAATTCAAATTCAAACTGGAATTCAAATTATACTCAAAACAGAAAAGAAATGGAAAAAGAAAAAGAAAAACGGGGAAAAACCGGCCAGTGGGCCGAAACCCGCCAGCCGGCCCAGCTTTCCCCGCGCCAGCCCGCCCCGCGCGCGCCCGCGCTCTCTCACACAGACAGGTGGGACCCACCTGTCATCCCTAACCCTGAGCCCCCGCGACCCCGGACTTTTCCCCCGAGCGCGCGCGATCGCAACCGACCGGAAACCGCGTCCCGCCGCCCGAATTCTGGTCCCAGAGGACTCCAACTCGATCACAACAGACCCACCGCCCTCCCCCGGCTATAAAAACCCCAGCCCCGGTCAGTTTTTCCCACGCGATCGCCGATTTTTACTCCGATGAGCACCGAGACTTCGCCGGTGAATTCTGGCCGATCTAAGCTCGGAAACTCCGATCTAACTCGCTGGTTTTGATCCACCGCCTCCGGGGAACTTTGCAGGTGCAGAAAACCCGAAGACTTACGGTGTAAATCCAGCGCCGACGAGCTTCGCCGTGGTTTTGCCTCGGACCTCGCCGCCGATCACTTTCCAGGACCCCCGAGCTCGAGAAAACCCCCGAGGTGAGATCCCTGACCTCCCCTCTATCGTTCTAGGCCATAAGATCACAGTTCTAGGCAGAATTCTCGAGGATCCGAAACTTTCCGGCGAGATCGCCGCTTCCCGCCGCCGTGCGCCGCCGACAGCGCCGCCCGCGCTCGATCAGAGCGACGTGGCTGCTTGTGCGCCGTTTATTTTAAATCGCACGGTAGACTTTAAAACCCCGCGTACCGGTTCGATGTTATAATCTCAGCCGTCGGTTTAAAATCGGACGGTCCACGTCAACCCCGCATTATAAAGACTGGAATTCTTACGTGCTACCCCTGGGGTTCTCTGGAATTGAGAGCTAGCCCCGGAAACTTCAGATCTAGCCCCTGGAACTCCAGAAAATCATGTAAATTCATTTAAAAATCAGTTTTAGCCCCTGGACTTAATAAAAATTAGGAAAACACCTCTGATAAGTGTAGCTAGACCCCTGGAAATTATGAAAATAATATTATAGACCCTGTAATGGGGTGAGTTCATTATTTTAGCCCTGTTTAGTATTTAATTTAAAACATTGAATATGTAACTAGTGTTTAAAAATTAAAAAGGGGGACAAACATAATTGTCAAAATTAATTAAAAAATTTCTCAGTACTTAGAAAACTTTGGAGTGAGATAAAAATATATTTTTGGGTTGAAATAAATCTGTTTCATCTATTATTTACATTTATTAGTATAGGGACACATTTTTAAGTAAAGAATAGTTATAGAAAAATAGGGAAAATAATTATGAAATAGTCTATATCAGAAGTCAAGGTCAAAAGATGTTATTAAATCATTTAGGACCAGAACCTATATTGTTTAGATGATGTGTATTACTAATTTCATAATAAAATACACAATTATGCATAGGAATATAAATCTGAAAATATAGCAACTAGTAAATGATAAATGGAGTTTCTAAAATACAAAGAATTCAGTTTAGGGTTGGTAGAAATTCTGAAGGCACATATGGAGAAGAAAAATACTTTTCATACACATATAAATAAAAGTGTATGCAAGCCATAGATCAACACACAAAGTAACCACAACACATATAATGGTGAATGAATTTCATAAATATGAATGTGTGGTTTGTATAAAGTAGAAGTGTGAACTATGTCTTATGGATTGTTGTTCTTCTTTTGCTATGTGTGATGGTGTGATGTAAAACCTGCTCAAGAGCAAGTTATTCCTTTCCAAGACCAGGACTACCAATTTCAAGAGCAGCAAGAAGGAGGCAAGTGTCCTTGACCACTTTGATCCTATGCTAGGACGTGTAGATAGAATTATTTGCATTGTCAAATGAAATATGAAACCCATGCTAGGAAAGTTTCCCTAGATTTGCATTACCTTGTTTCCTTGTAGCTTGGGTTGGGATTTATTTTGTCATTTATTTACATGCATTTGCTTAGCCATACTCTTGAATGAGACATTGTGAGTTATGTAGAGGTAGGGATCAAGGCAAGTTGGATGTTTTGGTTGTGTGCTGGGTGCACGAGACTTGGGTTTGTGTTTAGTACTTGCCTGGATCCTAAGGACCGGTTCATGGAGCATGTAACCGGCTTTACAGTGCCAACCACATGCTGAGATGGGCAGCTTGGCCAATTAATTAGGTGTATCCCCGGCGTAGTATCGGTGTGTTGGATGGTGCGGGGAATAGGTGTCAGCTGGACTACCATATGAACCGCAAGGCTCAAGAGGGGGCCACTGCAGCGGGGTTGGAGCCTCTTGTATGCTGTTAGGGGTGAAACCTCAGTGGGCCTACGCTCGTCGGGAATCCCTTTGTAAAGGCTTCGTAGTGATCTCTTGGCCGCACACCTGGGAAGTGTGAGTGTGGATCGTAGCCACTGGCATAATGGAGGTTCTTTTAGTCCACCCGGCAACGGGGGATGAAATCACGACTTGTGGGTACAGTGGTACAAACTCTGCAGAGTCAAAACTGTCTTGACAGCCGTGCTCACGGTTAAGAGCTGCCTGGACTTATCCATGATTAGAGGATTGATGGTTTTGGAAGTTAAGCGGGGAGCTTAACATTGGAAATGATGTGATGGTTATTGGATTATGATGATGGGATGGGAGATTTGGACCATTTCACCTATGTAGTAATGTAGGTGCTTAATAAGCTAAGGTGATAGGTATTAATTGCGTAGTGCTTTAGCCATGAGTTCAACCTCTTCTTGTTCTAGCCATGCATGATATAATTTTCCCACACTTGCTGAGTACCGTTGGTACTCAACCTTGCATATTTGTTGGTTTATATTGCTGCTCAGGTCAAGATAATGAGGTGGTGTATAATGACCAAGATTTTGGACCCGAGGAAGGCTTTTAGGTTCATGAAGACCCCCGGGCAACGCCTGTGATGGAGCCCTAAAAGAATAATATTCCGCTGCTAGTTTATTTACTTGTGATGAACTTATTATTGTCCATCGAGACATTTACTATGTAAGACTTACTTATATTCGACACCTGGCTTGTAATAAATGATGCTTCACTATTTGTCATCACATGTATGAGAAAATGATCCTGGCATACATGTGATATTCACTTGGTTGTTTCTTCGGAAAACCGGGTGTGACAGTTATGAACTTTACTCTTGTGCCACTAGGGTGAGTTAGTTCCACTGTTCTGGTTGAACAATGGATTATTCCCTTATGTTTGGTCAACCAATCCATGCCCAAAATAATATCTATCCCTTGTGAATCTATTACTATGAGGTTGGCAGTAAATACCACCCCATTAATGTCTAGATTCACCTTGGGACACACTTGTCTTGTCCTTATTTCGCCACCTGGAGAGTTTACTGCTAGCATATGGTTCATTTGTGTTGTTGCTAGGTCATGCTTCTTAACAAACCCTTGGGCAATGAACGAGTGGGTAGTACCAGAATCAAACAACAGGGTTGCAATGTGTAAATTGGCAGGAAACTTACCAACTACCACGTCAGGTGCCTCTTGCGCTTCCTCCATGGTGGCGTGGTTCACCCGTGCTCTCATTACATTCTGCTGTTGTGGCTGTGTGGGCTTCTTCTTTGGGCACTTATGGGCGTAGTGCCCCACTTCACCACAGCTAAAACATAGCACCCCAACCTTAGGTGTCTGGCCTTTGTTGTCTTGGGGTTGGTTTGGGGGTCCTTGCACTGCTGGCCGAGATTGATATGTAGGGCGAGGCTGCTGTACGAACTGACATTGTGGCTGTATTGGTGCTGCCGGAGGCCTGTAGTTCGGGTTGTACTGTCTTGGTGCTGAGTAGGGTACCGCAGCACGGTTCGTCTGCCCTGCGGTTTGCTGCATCAGACGTGGGCGGGTGTTGCTCCCTGAGGCTTGATGTGACCACCCGGCCTTCCTCTTGTTCTCATTTTCCAAGGCCTTCAGCTTCCTTTCTACGAGAAACGATCTGTCCACCATCTTTTGGAAGCTTTCATACTCGTTGGAGGACATTGCATACTGCATTTCTGCGGTAAGTGCTTCCACGAAACAATCATGTTTCTGCTCATCAGTCTCTATGTCCCGTGGGGCATAACGTGATAGTTGAGTGAATTTAGTGAGGTATTTCCTCGCAGTCATGTTACCTTGCTGCAACCCTAAGAACTCCTTCCTCTTGTTCTTGAGTTCACCCCTTGTTATGTAATGGTTGCGGAAGCTACGCTTGAACTCTTCCCAAGTGATGTTCTCAGGGTCATGATGGGCGGCCACGTAGGCGGTCGACCAATCAGCAGCAGGTCCATGCAATTGATGAGAGGCAAACAGCACCCTCTCATACCCTTGGCACTGTATGATCCTCATCTTGCTCTCAATGGTCTTTAGCCAATCATCTGCCTCCAGAGGTTCAGCAGCACTTGCAAACTTTGGAGGTTGAGTTCCTAGAAACTCACTCAACCTTGGTTGGCGTGGTGCAGCTTGTGGAGGTGGAACTTGATGCAAGTTGGCCACCACTTGATTCAGGTTCTGGATGAGCTGATTTTGATTTTCAAGCATTTGGTGGATGGGATCAACTCCCTCACGGTGTCCACTCCTGTCTTGGCTCCCAGAAAGATGAGGGTTGCAGGCCTCATCGTTGTTGTTGGCGGGGTTGGCAGCACGACCCTTTCCTCTTCCGGCCATCTAGCATGATCAACGAAATGTTAATTTAAGGCATTACGTATTATCTTACTACTTTCACTTGTTTGTACTTCGAAGTGTTGAGGCTTTGTTATACTTGTTCTGAGGGTTTATGTCTCACACTAAAATAAATGCACCATTATTTCATGTGGGTTCACACACCAAAGCAAAACAATCTGAAGACGAGGCTGTGGACAATTGCTCATGGCTTCCAAAACTCACGTCACACACCAAGCATTAACACTCCATTAACTAAGATAATGACTTGACTACTCGACATCTTGCTAAACTAAGGGAAGGACTCTACACTACTCGTATCACTGAGCTGGCTCCTCGGGATCTTCCTCATTATTGCGGCTGCCCTCTGACTCTGCTTTGGGTGGGGAGGCTGCTGGTGGAGAAGTGCGACGACGCCTGATCGCCCAGCGATCTGGGGAGTCAGGAGTCCATGTATCATTCACGGTGACACACAGTTCATTCCCATATCCTCTTTCTCTCGCCCTCAAGCAGGCTAGAAGCAACGCCTCGGTTTCCTTCAGGGTGTCCCGAACATCCTGAAGCTCCTACTGACACTCCTGCAGTCGAGTGCTGAGCATAGCAGCATCCTCCAAGCACAGGTCCATGTGCTCATGGGAAGTCCCTTGCTGCACTGGCGGGTACTTGTACTCCGTTGTACCACTCTCGCGCTGGAGGACATACATGTACTCAGTTCTGTCCAGGTGTCGACGATAGATGTGACTCTGGCAGGTGATGGCCTCCCAGGTGACATCCTTCTCCGCATCGACCTGTGTCGCTCGACAAGCTGGAGAGCGGTGGATCTTGAGCAGCTGATTTTCGTGGATAATCCTCATCTCTGAACTCCATTCTTCCCTCTTCTCACGGATGGTCCTGGTGGAGCTATAGTGTATGATTAGCTTGCCCGTATTGACGGTGGCTTGGAGTATACGTCGAAGACGGTGCAACAAGCCTCCTACTGCCAATCCGTAGGAAAGGTACGTCACCGGACGGCTCTCCTCTAATTGGGCAAGGGCAACTACGTGAACTCTCCCTCCTGGGGACTTGCGAGCGGTGCGAATCATGTGAACCATCTAAAACAGAAAGCATTTAAACTTAGGTTAGATAAACTTTTAAACAAAAATCCTATTTTGAATGAAAGTTGGGGTAAGATGAAGAAAGTGACTCCATTAAATAACACTTTTCAACACACACCTTGTAAAATAGTTTTTAAGAAAATAGGGCCCTTAAATACGTCGATTTCTACCTAGGTCCATGTTCCTACGTGCAACCTTGGCTCTGATACCACTTCTGTCACACCCGGTTTTTCCGAAGAACAATCAAGTGAATACCACATGTATGTCAGGATCATTTTCTCATACATGTGATGACAAATAGTGAAGCATCATTTATTACAAGCCAGGTGTCAAATATATGTAAGTCTTACATAGCAAATGTCTCGATGGACCATAATAAGTTCATCACAAGTAAATAATCTAGCAGCGGAATAATTATTATCGTGGGCTCCGTCACAGGCATTGCCCGGGGGACTCCATGAACCTAGAAACCTTCTTTGGGTCCAAAGTCTTGGCCATTGAACACCACTTCATTATCTTGACCTGAGCAGCAATATAAACCAACAAATATGCAAGGTTGAGTACCGATGGTACTCAGCAAGTGTGGGAAAGTTATGTCATGCATGGCTAGAGCAAGGAGAGGTTGAACTCATGGTTAAAGCACTACGCAATCAATACCTATCACCTTAGCTTATTATGCACCTACATTACTACACAGGTGAAATGGTCCCAATCTCCCATCCCATCATCATAATCAAATAACTATAACATTGTTTCCAATGTTAAGCTCCCCGCTTAACATCCACAACTTCCCAAGCCACCATCCTCTAATCATGAATAAGTCCAAGCCGCTCTTGATCGTGAGCACGGCTGTCATGACAGTTTTGACTCTGCAGAGTTTGCACCACTGTACCCACATGTAGTGATTTCATCCCCCGTTGCCGGGTGGACTAAAAGAACCTCCATTATGCCAGTGGCCATGAACCACATTCACACTTCCCAGGTGTGTAGCCAGGCGATCACTACGAAGCCTTTACAAAGGGATTCCCGACGAGCGTGGGCCCACTGAGGTTTCACCCCTAACAGCATACAAGAGGCTCCAACCCCGCTGCAGTGGCCCCCTCTTGAGCCTTGCGGTTCATATGGTAGTCCAGCTGACACCTATTCCCCGCACCATCCAACACACCCATACTACGCCGGGGATACACCTAATTAATTGGCCAAGCTGCCCCATCTCGACACGTGGTTGGCACGGTAAAGCCAGGTTACATGCTCCATGAACCGGTCCTTAGGATCCAGGCAAGTACTAAACACAAACACGAGTCTCGTGCACCCAGCACCAACCAAAAACATCCAACTTGCCTTGATCCCTACCTCTACATAACTCACAATATCTCATTCAAGAGTATACCAAATATCCCATATACCAAATATCCCATTCTAAGCATGGCTAAGCATAAGCATGTAAATAAATGACATGATAAAATAAATCCCAACCCAAGCTACAAGGAAACAATATAATGCAATTCTAGGGAAACATCCTAGCATGGGTTTCATATTTCATTTGACAATGCAAATAATTCTATCTACACATCCTAGCATAGGATCAAAGTGGTCAAGGACACTTGCCTCCTTACTGCTGCTCTTGGAATGGGTAGTCCTGATCTTGGAAAGGGAGAACTTGCTCTGGAGCAGGTTCTATATCATACCATCACACATAGCAAAAGAAAACAACAATCCATAAGACATAGTTCACACTTCCACTTCATTCAAACCACACATTCACATTTATGAAAGCCATTCACAATTCTATGTGTTGTGGTTACTCTATGTGTGTTGATTTTTGGCTTACGTGCACTTTTAAACATGTGTACATGATTTCTACTTTTGTATTCATATTCATGTTGGCACACTATATATGAATTTCTAATTTAAATAAATCCCTTATATTTAATTGATACACATTTTAGCTACCAAGTATGCATGAAAAGTATTTTCCTACTTCATGTGTGTCTTCAAACCTTCTACCAACCCTAAACTGAATTCTTTGGATTTTGGAAACTTCATTTATCATTTTCTAGTTATTTATACCTAGCTTGCTATATTTTCAGATTTATTTCCTATGCCTAAAGGTGAACTTTATTATGAAAATAGTAAAACACCTCATCTAAACAGAATAGGTTTTAGGTCTAAAATATTAAATAATGTATTTTTGGACTTCTCCTCTGATGTGAACTATTTTACATTTATTTTACTAATTTTCAGAATTATTCTCTACTTAAAAATGTGTCCCTAGAACTAATAAATGTGAATAAACAATTAAACAGATTCATTTCAGCCAAAAATCTATTTTTATCTCACTCCAAAGTTTTCCAAGTACTAGGAAAATTTTTAATTTGAATTTACAATGTGTTTGTCCCTTCTTTTAAATTTTAAATACTAAACATATATTCAAATTCCTAAATTTAATAACACATAGGGTTGAAAAGGTAAACTCACCCCAATACAGGGTCTATTATATTATTTTAAAAATTTCCAGGGGTCTAACTACACATAACAGAGGGGTTTTCCTAATTTTTATTTAGTCCAGGGGCTAAAACTGATTTTTAAATGAATTTACATGATTTTCTGAAGTTCCAGGGGCTAGATCAGAAGTTTCCGGGGCTAGCTCGTATTTTCCGAGAACCCCAGGGGGTAGCACGTTAGAATCCCGGCCTCTATAACGTGGGGCTGACGTGGACCGTCCGATTTAAAACAGACGGCTGAGATTATAACATCGAACCGGTACGCGGGGATTTAAACTCTACCGTGCGATTTAAAATAAACGGCGCACAAGCGGCCACGTCGCTCTGATCGAGCGTGGGCGGCGCTGCCTGGCGGCGCACGGCGGCGGGAGGCAGTGATCTCGCCGGAGAGTTTCGGATCTTCGTCAATTCTTCCTAAAACTGTGATTTTATGGCATAGATCGCTGGAGGGGTGGTCGGGGATCTCACCTCGGGGGTTTTCTTGAGCTCGGAGGTCCTGGAAAGCGATCGGCGATGAGGTCCGAGGTGAATTCACGGCGAGGCCCGCTGACGCTGTGTTTGAACCGCAAACCACCGAGTTTTCTGCACCTGCGAGGTTCCCCGGAGGCGGTGGATCAAGACCAACGAGTTAGATCAGAATTCCCGAGCGTAGATCGAGCAGAATTCGCCGGAGAAGCTCGGGTTCTCACCAGAAGGAAAATCGGCGGATCGTGGGGAAAAAAAGAACGATGCCGGGGTTTTTATAGACGGGGGAGGGCGGCGCGTTAGTTTAGATCGAGTTGGAGTCCTCCGGAACCAGAATTCGGCGGAAATCCGGTCGGTTAAGATCGCGTGCGCGCGGGGTAAACAGTCCCGGTTTCGGACGAGCGGGGGGTTAGGAATGACAGATGGGTCCCGCCTGTCTGCGAGAGGGGGCGCGGGCGCGCGGCTGCTGGCTGGCGCGGGGGTTAGTGGGCTGGCTGGTGGGTTTCGGCCCACTGGCCGGTGAGATTTGTTTTTTTCTTTTTCTTTTTCTTTTTCATTTCTGTTTTGAGTTTAATTTGAATTCTAGTTTGAATTTGAATTTTCGCAACACATGCAACACGTCCAAAAATTTTTAAATTCCCCTCTTGACAGGGTTTTGGGGTGTTACACAACTTAAGGTAAGGCAAACTGATATTCCAAAGACAGCTTTCGTATCTCGGTACGGACTGTATGAATACACCGTCATGCCTTTCGGGCTAACTAATGCCCCGGCATACTTCATGTATCTCATGAACAAGATATTCATGGAATATATGGACAAATTTGTGGTGGTTTTCATTGATGACATTCTCGTCTTTTCCAAAGATGAAGAAGAACATGAGAGGCATTTAAGGTTGGTGTTGCAAAAACTGAGAGAACACCAACTATATGCCAAGCTGAGCAAGTGTGAATTTTGGTTGAAGAGAGTTCCCTTCTTAGGACATATAATCTCGGAGGGAGGAATCTCTGTAGATCCCGCCAAGATCGAGGATGTGCAGAAGTGGAAGACCCCTAAGAATGTCGGGGAAGTTCGAAGCTTCTTAGGATTGGCCGGGTATTATCGACGGTTTATCGAGGGTTTCTCCAAGATTTCGAGACCCCTCATCAAATTGTTGGACAAGGGAATCACATTCACATGGACACCGCAGTGCGAGACAAGTTTTCAAGAGCTGAAGAAATGATTGACAACAGCCCCAGTGCTAGTTATGCCAGGTATGCAGATGAACTTTTCGGTGTACTGCGATGCCTTTGGAAACGGGTTGGGATGTGTTCTCATGCAAGAGGGGCATGTCGTGGCGTATGCATCCCGCCAGCTCCAGAAGCACGAGAAGAACTATCCTACGCATGACCTAGAGCTAGCTGCAGTGGTACACGCGTTGAAGATTTGGCGGCATTACTTGATGGGGAAGAGGACAGAGATATATACGGATCATAAGAGTTTAAAGTATATTTTCACACAGCCAGATCTCAACCTCAGACAAAGGAGATTGTTAGAGCTAGTGAACGACTTTGATGTGGGCATCAACTATCATCCTGGGAAAGCGAACGTCATAGCAGATGCTTTAAGCCGGAAGGTGCAGGTCAATAGGTTAAGCTTAAAGGACATGCCTACAGAACTGAAGGAAGAGGTTGTAAAACTCAACCTATGTCTAGTGAATAGTGGTGAGGCCGTCGCCATGGAAGTGAACTCCACATTAGAGCAAGACATACGCGATGGTCAAAAGAATGATGAGAACATACAAGAAATCAGAGAACTCATCAAGGATAATAAAGCCCCTGGTTTCAGAGAGGATGAACAAGGTACGGTGTGGCACGGGAAAAGAATTTGTGTGCCTGAAGTGAAGGAGATCCGTGAATTGATTTTGAAGGAGGCTCATGATTCCGACTATTTCATTCATCTTGGGAGTACGAAGATGTATCATGACCTCAAGAGCAGGTATTGGTGGTATGGCATGAAGCGGGATGTCGCGGAACATGTTGCCCTATGTGACACATGTCTGTTGGTGAAAGCCGAACATCAACGACCCGCGGGATTATTGCAACCACTCAAAGTGCCTGAATGGAAATGGGAAGAAATAGGTATGGACTTCATAGTGGGACTACCCAGGACCCAATCGGGATATGATTCGATATGGGTCATCATCGACAGGCTAACCAAGGTAGCTCATTTCATCCCCGTGAAAGAAAGCTACAGCGGATCCAAATTGGCAGAATTGTACATGTCAAGGATCGTGTGTTTCCATCGAGTGCCAAAGAACATAGTGCAGATCGAGGGACACAGTTCACCTCAAGGTTCTAGCAGAAGTTACATGGAACCATGGGAACTCATCTGAATTTTAGTTCTGCCTATCATCCCCAGACTGACAGACAGACGGAAAGAACCAATCAGATCCTTGAGGATATGCTTAGAGCGTGTGCACTCAAGAACAATAGGAGTTGGGATAAGAACTTACCGTATGCGGAGTTCTCCTATAACAACAGCTATCAGGCTAGTATGAAGATGTCGCCATTTGAGGCTTTGTATGGGAGGAAGTGCAGAACTCCACTATTTTGGAACCAAACAGGGAAAAGTAAAGTGTTTGGGCCCGAGGTACTACAAGAAGCCGAGGCGAAAGTGAGGGAAATCCGCAACAACTTGAGGACAGCACAAACACGACAGAAGAGCTATGCCGATGTACGGAGAAGAGAGCTTGTTTTCAACGTGGGGGACTATGTTTATCTAAAGGTGTCCCCTATCCGAAGACTTCGTTGGTTCAAGGTGAAAGGGAAGTTATCACCCCGATACATCGGACCCTTTCAGATCCTGGAGAGGAAAGGCGAAGCGGCATATCAACTTGAATTACCGGCTCGCCTATCGGATGTGCACGATGTATTCCATGTGTCACAGTTCAAGAAATGTCTAAGGACGCCTGAAGATATGTTACCCATGAATGAGGTTGACGTAGGAGAGGATCTATCTTATGCCGAGCAACCGATCAAGGTTTTGGAGACAATGGCACGCCTCACAAGAAATAAAAGAATTCGGATGTGCAAGGTGCAGTGGAAGCATCACTTGGAAGAGGAAGCCACATGGGAGCGAGAAAACGAGCTTAAGGCATAGTTTCCGGAATTGCTTTCCTAGAACCACCAATCTCGAGGATGAGATTTCTTTGAGAGGGGGTAGAGCTGTAACACACTAAATTCTGCAAAAGGATGGAATTTAATAATTTTTGGACATATTGCCTGTGGTGCAGAAATTCAAATTCAAACTGGAATTCAAATTCAAATCAGAACAGAAAAGAAAAGGAAAAGAAAAATAAAAAGAAAAAAACCCCTAACGACCAGTGGGCCGAAACCCGCCAGCCGGCCCACTATTCCCCCCACCCCCGCGCCAGCCCACGACCGCGTGCCCTATCTTCCCCTCACTGACACACGGGGCCCACGTGTCATCTCCTACCTCCCGCGCCCTAACCGACCCGGGCTTTTCCTCCCCGCGCCCGATCGCAACGAACTCCGGAAACCCGCGCCCCCAGCCTGAATTCTGGTCCCAGACGTCTCCAACTCGATCTCAACAGACCGCCGCCCTCCCTCTCCTATATAAACGCCGACAATCGCCCTGTTCCACCCCACGATCGGCCGTTCTTCTTTTCGGTGAGAACCAAAGATTCGATCCCCGTTTTCTTTCGATCATTGCTCGGATTATCTGATCTAACGCGCTGATCGTGCTCCACCGGCCCCAGGGAGCCCTGCACGTGAAGGAAGCGACAAGTTTCGCGCCCTAGCATCTGTTCCGACGTGCACCGAAGATCGTCGCCGTTGAAGCTCGCCGCCGACCGACTTCTAGGACCTCCGAGTGTTGGAAAACCCCTCGGTGAGTGTCCCCTACCCCTCTATAGCCGATCCATGCAAAAAGATGCGAGTTCTAACGTGTAGCGGCAAAAGCCGAGGCTGCACCGGCGAGATCGCCACCCTCCGCCGCCCCGCGCGCGGGCTGGCTCCAGCAAGGGCGACGTGGCCCCTTGAGGGCCGTCTATTTTAAATCGCACGGTAGAATTAAAACCCGCGCGTACCGGTTCGGCGATCTAATCCGAGCCGTCTGTTTTAAATCGGAAGGTCCACATCAGCCCCGCGTTATAAAGGCCGGGATTCTTACGCGCTACCCCCTGGGGATCTCGGAAAACACGATCTAGCCCCGGAAACTTTTGATCTAGTCCCTGGAACTTCAGAAATTCGTGTAAATTCATTTAAAAATGCGTTTTAGCCCCTGGACTTAATAAAAATTAGGAAAACCCCTCTTTTATGTGTAGTTAGACCCCTGGAAATTTATGAAATAATAAATTAGACCCTGCAGTAGTGTGGATTTACCTTTTTGACCCTATATGATATTAAATTCAGAAATTTGAATATGTGACTAGGATTTAAATTTAAAAGGTAAGGCAAACACATGTACAAATTCAAAATTTAAACTCTCCTAGCACTTGGAAAATTTAGATTTTTAGGCTGAAATGAATTTGTCTAATTAATTGTTCACATTTATTAGTTATAGGGACACATTTTTAGATTAGGAAATAATTGTAAAAACTGATAAAATAAATTTAAATTAGTTCACATCAGAGGAGAAAGTCAAAAATATATTATTTAATATTTTAGATCAGAACCTATTCTGTTTAGATGATATGCCCTACTATATAATATTAAAACCCACTTTTAGGCACAGAAAATAAATCTAAAAAATATAGGAAAATAGGTATGCATAATTAGAAAATGATAAATGAAGTCTCTAAATCCAAAAACTTCAGTTTAGGATTTGGTAGAAGATCTGAAAACCTATTAGCAGTAGGAAATTACCTTTCATGCAAACTTGGTAGCTAAGAAGTGTATTAATTAAATATAAAGAGTTTGTTCAAATTGGAAATCCATATATAGTGTGCAAACAGGAATCTGAATACAAAAGTTAGAAATCATATACACATGTTTAAAAGTGCATGTAAGCCAAAAATCAACACATATAGAGTAACCACAACACATAGAAATGTAAATGACTTTCATAGGTGTGAATGTGTGGTTTGTATGAAGTGAAAGTGTGAACTATGTCTTATGGATTGTTGTTTTCTTTTGCTATGTGTATTGGCATGAGTAGAACCTGCCCCAGAGCAAGTTCTCCCTTTCCAAGACCAAGACTTTCCATTCCCAGAGCAGCAGGAAGAAGGCAAGTGTCCTTGACCACTTTGTTCCTATACTAGGATGTGTAGATAGAATTATTTGCATTGTCAATTGAAATATGAAACCCATGCTAGGAAGTTTCCCTAGAATTGCATTACCTTGTTTCCTTGTAGCTTGGATTGGGATTTGTTTTATTATGTCATTCATTCATATTACTTATGCTTAGCCATGCTTAGAATGTGATAAGTGGGATATGAGATCATCAACTTGTTTACCTTACTCTTGAATGAGACATTGTGAGTTATGTAGAGGTAGGGATCGAGGCAAGTTGGATGATTTGGTTGGTGCTGGGTGCACGAGACTCGGGTTTGTGTTTAGTACTTGCCTGGATCCTAAGGACCGGTTCATGAAGCATGTAACCTGGCTTTACCGTACCGACAACATGTGGTGTTTAATGACCAAGACTTTGGTCCTGAGGAAGGATTCTAGGTTCACGGAGTCCACCGGGCAACGCCTGTGACGGAGCCCATAATATTTATATTCCGCTGCTGTTTTATTTACATATTATGGACTTATTATCGTCCATCGAGACGTATGCTATGTAAGACTTATTTATATTCGACACCTGGCTTGTAATAAATGATGCTTCACTATTTGTCATCACATGTATGAGAAAATGATCCTGGCATACATGTGATATTCACTAGGTTGTTCTTCGGAGAAACCGGGTGTGACAGTGACGAAATTACAATCTTGTGGGTAAAGTGGTACAAACTCTGCAGAGTCTAAAACTATCATGATAGACGAGCTTACGGTCACGAGCGCCTGGACAACTCACATGATTAGATGTGATGGTTTTTGGGATGGTTATTGGGAGGTTATGGTTTTTGGTTATGGTTTGGTCTTTGGTATGGTTTCTAGGACTGTTGAGTCTGGGTAATGAGATTGGTTGCATGACTGTTGAGTCATGGCAACGAGATTTGGGTCTTGGAATGAGACAGAATTGATTATGAGATGAATGGTAGTGAATACGAGATGATATTCATGAGATGGTAGTGAATACAAGATGGTATTCATGAGCAAAGTTGATGTCTGGTTGAGACATGGAAAAGGATGAATCGTAATGGTGGTATGTTAATGTTGGGATTATATTCACTTAAAGCTGAGTTGCTTTTTTATCGTGCTTTGAGAAACAAATTTTGCTTTCTGCAATGAGCCTTTTTATACCTTCTCTGTCGTGAGCTACATATCATATTTTCCCGCACTTGCTGAGTACATCATGTACTCAAACTTGCATTATTACTTCATCATCAGCAACAGGAGAGGAGTACTATGAAGACCAGGTGGAGCATTAGGCGTGTAATCTGTCCTCAACCTTGCCTGTGGGGATGGAGTAGAGATGGAGCCACTACTACTGCTTAGATTGCTTCCGCAATAGTTAGAAGACTTCCACTGCTAGAATAAGACTTCCGCTGCTAAGATAGAATAAAGACTTCCGCTGCTAGATTAAGACTTCCGCTACTACCATGAGTTTGAGACTCATGAGACATTGTAATAAACCCTGTTATTCGTGGTTATATATATTCTGAATTCAGTTTGTGGATATATTGTATGTGTGATGAATATCCTGGGCACACATATTCATAGTTCTCGGTTCTGTGTTCTATAGAATTGAGGGCGTCACACAGCGTGGCTTCTAATATCAATTTGTTACTAGGCCTGCGTCCTACGGTCAATCATGGTAGCTTGATACCAATCTGTGACTAGGCATGGCAGCTCTAATATAAATATGTGATTTCTTTCTAGGCGTGTGACCTACGATCAATCGTGGCTCTGATACCAATCTGTGACGCCCCTATCCCGAGAAGACAATCCTCTCGGAACCTAGACTGATGCATATGTGTGCCCAGGATGTTCATCACGCATACACATATAATCCATAAACTGAATTCAAAATATATATAACCATGAATGAATAGATTCAAGTACTTTATTACATCAATCTTTATTGCAACGGAAGTCTTATCTTAGCAGCGGAAGTCTTATTCTAGCTGCGGAAGTCTTCTAAACTATAGCGGAAGCAACTAATCAGCAGCAGCGGCTCCATCTCTACTCCACAGGCAAGGTTGAGGGTAGACTATACGCCTAATACTCCACTTGGTCTTTATAGTACTCCTCTCCTGTTGCTGATGATGTATGATAATGCAAGGGTGAGTACATGACGTACTCAACAAGTGCGGGAAGTATGACATGTAGCTTACAACAAGGTAGGTATAAAAAGGCTTATTGCAGAAAGCAAAGTTTATTTCTCAAAACACGATAAAAACAGCAACTAGCTTTAAGTGAATGTATTCCCAACATGTATTTAAACATCAATATACCTCCATCATGATTCACCACTTTTCATATCTCATCCGAACATTTATCTTTCTCAACTTTTCACATGCTCATGAATACCATCTCGTATTCACTACCATCTCATCTCATATTCAATTCCATCTCATAACCGAGATCAAATCTCATTGCCATGAGTCAACAGTCATGCAACCAATCTCATTACCCGGACTCAACAGTCCCAAATCCAAAGACTAAACCATCACCAAACCAATAACCAAACCAAATACCATCCCAATAACCAAACCAAATACCATCGCAATAACCATCCCATCTAATCATGTGGGTTGTACAGGCGCTTGTGACCGTAAGCTTGGCTATCATGATAGTTTTACACTCTATAGAGGTGGCACCACTTTACCCACAAGTTTGTGATTTCGTCACCCATCGGCGACTGCAGAACCTCCATTATACCAGTACACAACCGTCGGTGTATGGCCAAGAGATCACAAAATAGCCTTTACAAAGGGGCTACTAGATGTATGGACTCACTAAGGTTTCACCATCAGGCTAGAATCTCCAATTCTCCCACCCACGGGCCCCCTCTTGTGCCATGCAGTTCCCAGGGCAGTCCTCACTCGACTCCCATTCCCCACGCCTTCCACGGTCCATAACAATCTAGCAACTTACGTAATTAGGCAGCTAAGCCGCACCCATATTTGGCCTTGTGGTGGCACTGTATTCCTGGCATGGCTTGCATGAACCGGTCCTTAGATCTAAGGCAAGTAAACCACCATCTCATTCTACCACTTCCACGAACCAAGATGCCTAGATCTCCCTATGATTCATGTCCATTATCAACATCAGTTTCTCATTTACATTACTCATACGAGTGCAGTTTAACTAGACACATTCTATCGTTTACCATATCCCTAGATTAGCGAAGCAAAAAGCAAAAACCGACCATACTTGACTCATAAAGTTCCTTGGCGTCAAGGGTGGTTTAACAAAACTAGCAAACTTCTATGAAAGGGTTTCCCACCAAGTTGACTCAAGCATTCACAGTTTTCGCAAACAAAACAGCTTTCAAAACATGGGATCAATATGGTCAAGGGGCACTTGCCTTGTTCTTGTGATTTCTGTTGCTCTTGGATCTCGAAGTCCTGTTGTTGGTCGTCGTAGATAGCTCCCTGAGCTTGTCCTTCTACTCACGATCACGCATATTCAAGGTTCACAGCAATCAATTATCATGCACAACTTTACTTAAGATGCAATGATGCATATGCATGCTAATCCTATGATGATGTTTTTATTAGATCGGTTTGTACGTGTTCCTACATGTTTGCATGGGTTTTGCAATGAGCAGAGGTGTAGGGATCAAATGTGGACATGGTAATGATCTTGACTCAAGATCTAGATCAAACCAATCAACACGTGATCTGTCCACAAAAAATCTTTTGTTCGAAGGGATCGAAGAACAGATGCAAAGAAAACCGTGATGATGTCGTAAGGTGGTAATAGAGACCTACCTTACTTCCTTCGGGTCCTTCCTCTAGCAAAAAACAGATTGTCGGCTCTCCTCCGGCGATGGCGATCGTGTCTGGGCTCGTTGGCGGTCTCTCTGGTGGTCAAACTCCGGCGAAGGGATTTAGTTCGGCGAGTTTGGCGCTAGGGCTTCTAAGTTGTCGGCTTAGAAAAGATGTTACGACCAAGGGGTTGTTTTGGGTTCTATTTATAACCTGAAAAAGAAGAGTCCTTCTCCGATAGGATTTCTAGTAAGAGTCCTATTTGATTTGTGTTTGGATATTAACAAATGATCTTTCAATCGATTTGGTTGCAGTATTCAACCTAGAAGAGTTCGTGTCGGTTTCCTAAGTAATGGGTACACACATACAGAGGAAAACCGCTTCAAAATCGCACCCTTCCACAGGGATAAGCTTCGGAGGCTCCACGTGTCCAGCGGGGGCCTGGGATTCCCTTTTCCTCAGGGGCGAGCTCTGATTGTGCCGCGTGTCAGGCGGGCAGGATCTCCCTCTCCCTCAAAGGTGAGCTCCGCATGCGCCACTTGTCCTGGCGGACAGGACCTCCCTCTCCCTCAGTGGTGAGCTCCGCGTGCGCCACGTGTCTGGTGGGTCGGGACCTCCCCTCTCTCCAGAGACGAGCTCCGCGTACGCCACGTGTCTGGTGGGTTGGGACCTCCCCTCTCTCTAGAGCGAGCTCCGAATGTGCCATATGTCAGTGCCGGACCTCCCCTCTCTTCGAAGGTGACCTCCGATAGTGCCACGTGTCCTAAGAGCGCCGTACTTTCTTTCTGCTCAGGGATGAGCTTCGGAGTCGACACGTGTCCAACAGCGTTGGACCTCCTTTCTTCTCGGAGATGGGCTCCGAGGATGACACGTGTCCAATAGGACCGGACCTCCCGGAGGCGAGCTTCGGAGGTGACAAGTATCCGGTAGTGTGAGACCTCCCGGAGGCGAGCTCCGAAGGTGACACGTGTCCAGTAGGACCGGACCACTTGGAGGTGTGCACCGAGAGCGACACGTGTCCCGCGGGTCGGACCTCTCTCAGTGACTAGCTCCGAAGGCGACACGTGTCCTGCGGGCTGACCTCGCTCCTCCGCAGAGGCTAGCTCCGGGGCAACACGTGTCCCACGGGGTCGGACCTCGCCCCTATCACAGAGGCAAGCTCCGAGCCTGCCACGTAGCCAGTTAGCGGCAAACCTCTCCCCCTTTTGTGGGGATGAGCTCCGAAGGCGTCACGTGGCCAGTGGGCCGCGGGAAATGTCTTCGTCGCTTCTGGAATTAGCTCTTTCCGGCTATCCTTTTGATTCTTTTTATGTTTCCACTTCTTTTAAAATGTTTTCTCTATATAAAATATGAATGCATGCAGAAATCAAAATTGAGGGTTTCACACAGCGGCCGCGGAAAATGTCAACGGCGCTCCTCGGCAAATTGGAAATGTCTCTTTTCAGCTATCTTTCTCCCGTTTTTATGATTCTTTCCCATTTCTATTTCTTTTATAATGTTTTTCTATTTGCAATGCATGATTATGAAATTGAGTGTGTTAGATAAAGCAAGTTTGAAACATTTGCATGGTAAAAATAGAACAATTGTGATTTAGCTCCGGACCATGTCAAAGCTAACCGGACCTTGAGCCGGAGCTTACAAAGCTAGCAGAACCTAGCACCGGAACTTAACAAAGCTAGTCGGACCTACCGCCGGAGCTAACTAAACACATGTCGGACCTAGCCATAGCAAGTCGGACCTTACGTCGGATCTTGTCGGAGCTCGGACCTAGAGTCGGACCTTGATAAAAAGAGTGTTTTGGCAGAATTCAAAACTTTTATCGTCATAGCCGATGTATTCAGCAAACATAGGTCTCACAATCTCCCCCTTGATGAATGCATTGGCAACACCACTTAAAATCCAAACATTGGCTTATTCACATGAAAAGTTTTGAAAACAATCAAATGAGAAAGAAATTTTGAAACAAAAATTTCCCCCTATACATATTTCTCCCCCTTTGTAAATCAGAAATAAAATGAGAAGAAAAACAAAAATTCTCCCCCTGAGAAGAATCGTGCCAAAACACTTGTGCATCGTGCAATATGTGATCAATTTCCCCCCCTTTGACAATGTATTCAGCAAGGTTCAAAAGAGGAATTTTAATTGTTATGAGCATATTTATAACATATACATAT
Source organism: Neostapfia colusana (assembly GCA_030760725.1). NCBI lineage: Eukaryota > Viridiplantae > Streptophyta > Magnoliopsida > Poales > Poaceae > Neostapfia > Neostapfia colusana. The sequence goes on along the minus strand of JASWHV010000002.1, from coordinate 38,448,038 downwards.
AAAACAAAGCTCATCCAAGCCATACTATCAAGTAACTTACACTATCACATCAGTGAGATACATAAAGTAGTGTAAGCCATGCTATAGATCAAGTGTAATTTTGAATTTAAGCAAGTCATGATCTCACAAACTTAACTATGTCAACTCCTGAAAGCAAGAAACTTGTTGCTGCATTTTAATTATTTTTCAACGCACAAATTCAGATCATCTGACATTTGCAAGAGATTATATGCTGCATCAGCCTTATTCTAACCAACCAAGCCAAGCTTATGTCATTTGACAATCAGAAGCTTAAGGAAATAGTTTTAGTCATACACAACTTCTTCCAAGTTCATATCTAAGTGCAATGATAAGCCATCTCAAAAGAAGAAGTGTGATGCATGCATATTCTCTTAATCTTTTTCTCAATTTTTCATTTGAACATAAAAGCTCAACATGTGAATAGTTGATTGATTATTTTTTTCATTATTAAAAGCACCTGTGAGCATGCAACAAGTTTAAAAGAGCAAGAAAGTTCGATCATAAACAGATTTAGTGTAAATAATTATTATAATTACTAGTCATGGCAAAAACTATAAAATATATAACAGGAGTAATGTAGTAAGAACTTTCAGCATATAAGAGGAATCACAAAGTCATATATGTATGAAATACTATGCTCATATTATTTTAAATTCAGATTCACACATAGATTTTCCAAGTTTCAAAACTCCCCCTCAATGTAAGCCATGAGGATGCATAACCCCTATTTCACTATGATCTATTCCATTTTCAGCACAAAAGTGATCAAACGGTTGATTTTTAAATTTGGTTCCATTATCACTTCTAATTGCTTTTAAAGATCCCGGGTGATCAAATGATAATCTAAGAAATAAGGTTCTAAAGTGACTAAAAGTTTCATTCATAGATGCCATAAAATAAACCTAAGAGTATCTAGAATAGTCATCAACAATCACAAGAACATACCATTTAGCTCCGGAGGATTGAACACGTGAAGGTCCTACGGTGTCAAGGTGAAAAAGTTGACCCGATTCAGTTGTCATGGTCATTGTGAGAGGAGCATGTGAACATGCAACCATCTTAGCATGTATACAAGAAGAGCACACAATTTCTTTGTCCCCTTTAAGCTTTTTTTCCATATTTCAGCCTGATGGCATCAGTGTCAGCCATACATATGGGGCAACACAGCTGTCCGTGAACACACCAACCAGCCCAGATGTCATATGCCAACAAATAATGGATTGACCATAGATATGCGACACGCAAGGTAAATTCACATTTCATGTGACTGTCACATTCCTTTACCCCTTGCCATAGCTCTTTCAGCTCTTTAATCAATGGCTGCATTAACACATTGATTTTCTTCCCTGGATGTTTATGACCAGGAATGATGGCTGTGAGGAATATGAATCCTTCTTCCAGGCACATGTTGGGAGGGAGATTGTAGGGCATGATAAAAACAAGCCAACAAGAGTATGAGCTGTTATCGGTACTGAAAGGAGTGAAAATATCTGTTGAAAACACAAGACGAACTTTTCTGGGATCTCTTGCAAACTCCAGATCAAAACGGTCTAGAGCTTGCCAGGCCGCACCTTCTGAAGGATGCACCATAACATCTTTGTCATCACTCTCACATATCCCTTCAGAATGCCACCTCATCTGGTTTGCTATTTCTTGGGACAGGAACAACCGTTTAATCCTTGACGTGATAGGCATATACTGAAGCTGTTTGATAGGTAATTTTGTAGTTATTTCCTCTCCATCATCGCTCAGTACCTTCACATATCTGGATGTATTGCAATGCATACAGTGAGTATCATTCTTGTGTTCCTTCCAAAATAGCATGCAGTTATTCTAGCATGCATCAATCTTCTCATAATTCATGTCCAGACCGGCCAAAAGCATCTTAGATTGGTAAATGTCTTTTGGCATCTTATGATTTGACGGAAGGAGATCACCGATCAGCTTCAAGATACCATTGTATCAATTGTTCGCAAAATTGTACTTAGACTTCATCACCATAAGTTGTGTGACTGCCAACAGAACAGTCATATTGGTGCCCTCATGCACTTTTTCATCTGAGGTGGCAAGAAGCCTCTAAAACTTCTAAACCTCCTCCGGTGGTGACTGCTCTTCGTACTCTCTACCAACATCCGCTATCATATCACCCATCCGATCTTCATCCTCGTTTACGACCAATTCACCAGCATCATTCATTTCCCTATGCTCGTGCCTTACCAGATAGTCGGGCATAAATCCGTGCTTGCAAAGGTGTGGCTCCATTTCAGATCTATATAGACGTCGATGATTCCGACACTTGTTGCACGGACACTTCGCAACACGAGCACCACTAGTAAAGACTTGGGTCACAAAAACATTTGTGATATGAGCCCTGTCGGTACCCTGCAGACCGGGTACCTCCGCGTAGACGGTAAAAGACAGCCTGGGCCTCGCCTCCCTGCTGAGGCGGGCCCCGGCATGGCCATGTGTCCTTGGCCCCAAGGTCAGCCCTGGGGCTGTGACATGTGCTTGAGTTTCAGAGCCGACACGTGCCCTGGGCTCCGGTCCGAGCCTTCCCGCTGAGGTGAGGTCCCGAGCTGCCACGTGTCTCTAGGCTCAGAATCCTCTCCCTGCTAAGGACGTTCTCCGGAGCTAACACGTTCTCTGGGCTCCAGTCCGAGCCTCCGCGCTGAGGTGAGGTCCAGAGCTGCCACGTGTATCCAGGCTCCGACACTCCTCCCTGCCGAGGAGAGCTCCGGAGCCGACACGTGCCGTAGGCTCCGGTCCGAGCCTCCCCGCTGAGGTGACGTCCGGAGCTGCCACGTGTATCCAGGCTCCAACACTCCTTGCTGCTGAGGAGAGCTCCGGAGCTGACATGTGTCCTGGGCTCTGGTTCGAGCCTCCCGCTGAGGTGAGGTCCGTAGCTGCCACGTGTCTCCTGGCTTGGCTCAGAGCCTACTCCCCGCTGAGGAAAGCTCCGGAGCTGACACGTGCCCTGGGCTCCGGTCCGATCCTCCCTGCTGAGGTGAGGTTCAGAGCTGGCATGTGTCTCCTGGCTCAGAGCCTCCTACCTGCTGAAGGAAAGCTCCGGGAGCTGACACGTGCCCTGGCTCCGGTCCGAGCCTCCCCGCAGAGGTGAGGTACGGAGCTGCCACGTGTCTCCTGGCTCCAAACCCATCGATAAGAGCTCCGAAGCCACCATGTGCCCCACGATCCATTGTCGGCCGTGGGTCAACAAAGTCAAGGTGGAAGTGCGCTGTCAGGATGCACATTCAAGGATCGCGCCTTCCCCAGAAGCATGGCGCTCTACGTACGCCTCCGTCCTCTGCCCATTCGCCATTACGGTGACAAGACAGGACGACAAGGCATGACAGCGGTACAGTGCCGCCGAACGGCGCTGGGCCGCCCAAGCGGAACGACAAGACGCGGTGACAAGACGGCGTCTTCATCATCACCTGACACACGGACAGAGGCGCTCAGCGTGCCAGGCGGCGGGACTTAACTCCCCCACCGACTGCTTTACTCACAGTACAAAACCCTAGATCATGTATGGGATTTGGATAGCTTTGGGGCCACCTGTCGGGACCCAAGCCACATTGTAACCACCCTAGCCTTGGACAATAAAAGGACCGGGGTGACTACCTGACAAAGGGTTCGGGACCCAACACCCTCTCACACACACAATCGCATAAGCAATAGAACAGACACTCCCGTGGATGTAGGGTATTACGCTCCGGCGGCCCGAACCACGTAAATCTCGGTGTTCATCCGCTCTCTCGAGCCCCATAGCATGAGGGCGCCAAGCCCCCGCCAATCAAAGAACCTCGCAGGCTGCTTCCGTAGCAGGACGGGAGGAGAGTCGCAGTTCACACATTCCAACATTTGGCGCGCCAGGATGGGGGGCTTTCCGTGCTCTCCACGCGACCATGGTGAACATCACCTCTCATGGTGAGTCTTCTCTCCTAACTCGCCGTTGTCTCCAGGCAGAAGACGAAGAGGCTACCTCCTGCTCCAGAGCGGGCAGGTCTGGCCAGACGGTCGGCGTGGCTGATGGTCAAACAGCTGGCACGCTCTGCGTGATGTATAGAGGTTCTTCTAATGTCTTGTCCCGGCAAGCCGTCAAGACCCTCCGTGGAGTAGTGGCGGCAGCCGCTCCAGACCCTAGGCTGGCGCCTCATCATAAGTGGATATAGACGCCGATCAGCTTCGATGCCTCCGACTGCCCCAAGAACATGGAAGGCACCGGGAAGCTGCCTCTCCTTGTCGCCCCAGCCATCTCCAACGTGAAGCTCTACCACGTGCTGATCGATGGAGGGGCGTCTCTAATCGTTATCAGCCTCGCAGCCTTCAAGAAGCTGCAAATCCCTATGTCCCATCTTACCCCCTCGAGACCATTCTCGGGGTAGGCCGGGACCCTATCTTCCCATGCGGTAGCATCTCCCTCCTGGTGACATTCGGGACGCCTGAGAACTACTGTATGGAAAGTGTTGCCTTCGACGTTGCGGAGGTCAGCCTCCTCTTCAATGCCATAATCGGTAGGCTAGCCCTGTACCGGTTCATGGCGGTAGCCCACTACGGTTACTTGGTCCTGAAGATGCCGAGCCCGAGTGGCGTCCTCAAGAACCGTGGTGACTGCACTGCGGCAATCTTAGTGCTGGAAAAGCTTCAAGCGCTGGCAGCAGCATAGGAGGCCGCTTCTGGTCATGCTAAAGCTAGCCGACTGCCCCCAAGAATGCGTCAGCGAGGGATGACATCTGCACCCCGTGTGCAGCTCATGGACGGCAAAGACGTACCAGTCAGGGTCGTCCAAGTCGGTACTGATGTTTCTTAGACCACCCAAATCTCCGGGGGCCGAGTGACAAATAGGAAGATGCGCTCATCACCATCCTTAGGGTGAATGTCGACGTGTTTGCATGGCAACCGTCAGAAATGCCCGGGATCCCCAGGGAGATGATTGAGCACCAACTGAAGATCCATACCGACGACAGGCCGGTCCAACAGAAGCCTCGAAACAAGGGTGTAGGGATCAAGTGTGGACGTGGTGATGATCTTGACTCAAGATCTAGATCAATTCCACCGTCAAAAACTGATCAAAACGTGATCTGTCCACACGTAAAAGTTTCTGCTCGAAGGGGGCGGAGAAAACGGATGCGTAGAAACAGCAGTGACGTCATAAGATGGGTAAAGAAGACCTACCTCACTTCCTTTTGGTGGCAGGGCCTTCCTCCTATCAATGGCAGCAGCGGGGAATTTTTCTATGGAAGATTACGCAGGACAGAACATCGGGCTTCTTCTCCGGTGACGGCGAGGCATGACGGGGCTTGATGGCGGCCAAATTCCGGCAAGGGGGGGGGGGGAACTTGGCGACTTGGCAGCAAGGAAGGGGGCTTGGCAGCAGGGGGGAGACGTACAAAAGAGAGAGGGGTTGGCCAAGGGGGTGGCGGTTATATTTATAAGGGGGGGGAGGGAGGGTCCTACTCCAATTGGAGCCCAAATAAGAGTCCTATTCAAATTTTTTAGATCTTAACAAACTTATCTCTTGTGGTGCGGCAGCCATGGGGATTTTATCCCCAAAATGTGGGGAAAATTCACCTTTTTGGGAATTGGGGAATTTAGAAATTTTGGGGGAAATTTGAGAATGGCTCATTTCAGCTATATTTTTCCCATTCCTCACCATTTCTATGTCACTTGTTCCATTTCTCCATTCCCCTCTCCATTTCTATGTCCCATTCTCCATTTCTACATTCCCCACTCCATTTCTATGTCCATTCTCCATTTCTACATTTCCATCTCTATTTCTATGTCCCATTCTCCATTTCTACATTGCCCTTCTCCATTTCTATGCCCTATTCTCCATTTCTATATTCCCTTCTCCATTTTTGTGGTTTTTCCTCCATTTCTATGGTTCCTTCCTCCATTCCTATGGTTCTTTCTCCATTTCTATGGTTCTTTTCTCCATTTCTTTGGCTCTTTCTCCATTTCTTTAGTTCTTTCTCCATTTTATAGCTCATTCTCCATTTCTATAGTTCTTTCTCCATTTCTACTTCTTTTATAATGTTTCTCTACATGAAAAATGTATGCAATGCATGGAAATGAATTTGAGGGTGTTACAGCCATGGAGCAGAAGATTGCCCAACTTGTAGCTGCTAGGTTCCTCGGTTGCCTTTGTATCCCCCTTTGTATGCCAGAACTCTGTCATTAATGAAGACTCTTTGTTTCAAGACTTGTGTGTTGACTTATTGATGTAGACTACGGACCCTTGGTAGCGCAAAGGTCTGAAATGACTAGGGCGAAGTAGATAGCTCTTTTGCTGATGTCCCGAGCATGTTCCTCCGGGTCCTTAGCAGCGTAAGGACCCAGGGCGCCATGACAGTGTGGCTACCACTCCTTCTGGGTCCTTGGCGGCGCACGGACCCGAGGGAAGTTCAACCCGTGTCTTCAGCTTGTTGTAGCTGGTGCTCCGAGTCTTCTGTCTTCTGCTGCAGTGGTGCAACGTCCTGCCTGCGCGGTTCACCGTGATGGCCCCCTGGTAGGTGGGGGCCCTTGTGTTCGGGCGCACCTACCACTGGATAAGGCAGGACATCTGCATCGGACCCTCTGGGAGGTCCAGGACGCCAAGGACCTGTTCGGACCTGTAGACATGGCAGAAAGAAGGAGTAGTCGTGCTCTCTGTTCACTCTCCCTGATTTGTTAGCTTTTCTGTGGTTACGGTCCTCAGTTGAGCTACGGGGCTTGGGTATTTTGATGTGGGTCGTCCGGGTTATGGTTAAAGCTTTGCCCAGGAGTATGAGCCGTCCGGTTCCCCGGTACTGAGCTGTAGCGCTGGAGAGGCAGGGTGTGCACAATAGGGGTACGGAACCAGACATAGCAGGCTACACACCCTGGACCTCCCGCTGGCGTAAGCCTTTCTTGCAAGGGACCATTCGGCATCACAGGGCCCCTGAGCAATGAGACAACCACAGGACCCCGGGTACGCCACAGGTACCTCAAGCAGACCCACCTGCAGAAGGATAGCACAGTTCTTTCTATGGTTGAACACAGGGAAAAGTGACTGGTCACACGGCCGGAGCAGTATGGAAAGAAAGCACCAAAAGAGTGGGGGCAATGTCCGGGGTCCGGTTACTTTTCTGTCCATAGGCGTGTACTTTACGGCCCCCAAGCGCAGGGGAGGCAGTGCGGCAGGCTTAGGGTACAAGACCAGGCTAAGCAGGTTGCACGCTCTGAACCTCCCGCGGGCGTTAACCTTTCAGCGAGGAGACCTTCCAGTGCCACGGGACTTAGGACAAGTACGTAGGACAGGCTCCGGACATGCCATTTACAGTTGATATGCATGAGTAAGCACAAACTGTAAAGAGAGAATGTGCAGGGTAAGACAAATTTTCTCATTTCAGGCTTCCTTCATAGGAGGAAACAGGCCATATAAGAAGGCAGCGACCTGCTCCGGATGACAAGACTAGCAGGACTCCTCCGAAGCTTAGCTGTTCTAAGCGTTGTTCCTAGACACTATGACAGCCTTGCAGAGAAAATAGAATCCTACCACTGCACCAAGGATAGAACTTACGAAGGTCTTCTATGTTCCATGGATTGGGTAAAGGTACCACATCCTCCGTGGCTAGGCAGACGCACTAGAGGCGGCATACTTGTGTCACTTGGAAGGGACCCTCCCAGCTGGGGGAGAGTTTGTTCCCTCCCTTCTTGAGATAGTACTTGCCGAAGCACCAGGTCACCCACCTCGAGCTGTCTACTCTGCACAAACCGCTGATGATAACTGACACGACCCCACTGGTCCTGTCGAGCCAGGATCACGCTGAGGGGTGCTGCTTTGCACAGCACCGTATAACACACGTCAAAGGCACAAAGCGGAAGCGGAAGCTTTATTACATAAACAAGTTTATTAACATGTTTACATCAAAATAAGTTTAGTCCACACTCGCGGGCGTAGACTAAGCATCAAGTGCACGTTCAGCCCTCGAACGTGTCCTTGCTAGCACACACGCACACTAACTCTGCGGCGTGCACGACTCCCACTCGACGGGGTTCCCCTCCTGGGGTTCCGTCTCCTCTTCGGGAGTCCCTTCCTCATAGAACCCTGCAAAAGCTTCAAACACAAGCAGTGAGCACGAAGGCTCAGCAAGTCTGACCCGTCTCACCTAAACATGGAACTTCTACATGCGGGTAATGGGTTGCATGAGGTAAAAATCATTTGCAAGGACTCGCCTAATTAGTAGAACCTTACTTTCAAGTTTTAGCAGCAGGTTGTGGAGAACCTTACGCTAAGGCACATGAGATAGCCGCAATCAAACAAGAAACGCATTTCTCTCATGTACTTTGCCCAAAGTTGAAAAGAACTTTAGTTAGCACTAAGCTACAACATATCATTAACAATCAATATCCAACTCTCAATCAGCAACATTTTAACATGTAACTAGCCTGTTCTTTCTACGTCACGGTACAGTGAACAAGTGGTACTCACTGACCGCGAGGGACGGCGATTATAATCGATTTACACCTGCAGGGTTACCCGAACAACCCGTCACGTACGCCCGTACTCGATGTTGCCTACAACAACCATCACGGACGCCGTACGCGACTACCTTTCACCCGTTAGCCAAATATTGAACCGGTCCCATCGTCCCGAGCAAGAGGTCCCTGCACGCGCATCTCTGTGCCGCCAGCTGATTTACACCTCGAGCTCTCAACCTACCCTCTGAACGACGGGCAATGCCTCAACACCCAGCTACCCGAGTTACATCAGTTTCCCGGTTCCCATATAGCCGGTAGGTCTTCGGTACTGTTCTAGCTTGTTCAACAGGCCCGCACACGGCTCGGTCCTCAATCGACACAAGCGGAGCTACAGCACACAGGCCCCAAAGTCCTGCTGCCCTTACTCTCCGCTCGGTCTCATTTTCTTGCCATGTGTTTCATGTGCTATCTCTACCCGAGCAATGTGCCTCTAGCCTATTCTCGCGAGTAGTTCCAACTACTCGACTTGTACCGAATCCTACTCTATTCTAGCAATGCAGTGGCTAACGAGGTTTTCGATCCTAAACCCAACCCATGGTTTTCTTGGCTGTGCAGTTGGGTTTCCAATCAAGACTCTAATGCAACGAACAAAGGGAAACAAGTATGTGCTCAAAACAATAAAATTTGTAAACAGGTTAATGCAAACCGGGGCTTGCCTTGCTGCTCTTGGTCGTAGGCTAGCTGTTCCTCTGGAGTAACGAAGTCTAGGACTTCGGGTTCCTCCTCGACCTTAGCGACTACATGATAAGAACAATGTATGTATTAATTTAGAGGCCTTTGTATTAACTTTGAAGTTGTGAAGCCTATAACCCTTACTAGACAGACCTAATGACTGTGAAACTTTTACTGTGGCTTGGTTACAACCTAAACAAAGACTTGGTCAAGTTTTAGTTGCAGCAAAGCTCATTTGAGCCCTCCACAAATAATTATGTCCTTGACCTTAATTGGAACCCTTAGGGTGTTCTAGGGATTTTCATGAGACAAACTATGACTTTCTGAAAACTAGATTTTCAGAGGGTTCTAATGGAGTTGGTCTCACTTAATTTGGAAGTCTCTAACTAAAGATATGAGCTAAACAATTTCAGAGAAAATCCTGAAAATGTTTCTGAACATTTTCTATTTTCTCTGGAACAGTTTTACTAATCACACCATTAGGTGGACTAAATGAGCTCAAATGGATCTGAAATTTTTATGGTAGCTCAATGATATTTTGGTGAACATCTCAGCAAAATTTCAGGATTTTCCGCCAAAGGATTCTCCAGTTAAAATTCCTAACAGTTTAAACATTAAGGAATTAATTCTGGAGAATTAGGGAATTTCATGAAGTGAAACTTGATTTTCTGGAAAGTACTCAGAGAGCTGAATCCAGCAAAATTTGGTTCACTCAATTTGGAGCTTTCTAGCCAAAGTTATAAGGATTTGAAGTTTGAAGGAAATCTGAAAATCGGGGAAAAGTTTAAACTCGCGCGTGGGCCCAGGGGACACGCGTCGCACGCCGAAGCGACAGCACACCGCGGCCCACAAGGCTTTTGCGCGCCAGCACACCCGATCCCGGCCGCAGCCGGATCCCGATTCAAAATATCGGCCGCTGACAGCTGGGGTCCACCCCCTTCTTCAACCTCGCGACACCCGCGCTCCGCCGCCGAGGGACCTCGCCGGAGAGCTCGCCGCTGGCTGCTGTACCGCTCCAAACTTCTTGATTCTGGCCGCCCCTGCCTACTTTTACTTGGGGAACATGATCCGAGGGTCAGCTGCTCATGACAACGGCCGGAGCATGGTCGGCGACGAGCCGCCATATCGGAACGACTTCGGCCATGTCGGCTGATGCTCCTAGTGCCTCAGCTACTTGGGAAACCGGTCGGGGAGCATCAGTGGACCTCAGAGAGGGTTGACATGAACTCGGGGCAGCCCGGGGAAGGCCCGAAATAGGTCCTCACCGTGCGCCCGATACCCCCCGTGCGTTCCGCCATTAGTAGACCTTGAATTACGCCGGGCACAGAAGTTCTCCGGCCCAGAGTTGTGAAGGCAACTTGTGCGTCACCGTGTCTAGTTCGTGTGGGAGTGGCCTGAGGCCCTCTAATCCTTTCTAGAGCACGAATTAAACAGAATCGTACCCGAAGGTCGTTCTGCACACAGAAAGGGGACAAGTGGAAATTCGCCGCCGGTGAGCAACCACTCGAGCTGTGGCTCGGGGGTGAGCAGCACCGATCACTTGCGCGTCCAAGGGTGCCTTGGCTCGGGCGTGACAACGCCCAGGTTGGGCTGTCCACGAGAGCCCGAGGTGCGGCGGTTTCCAGTTCCGATTTTTATCTTTCGGCACAGCCGATAGCACTCGGTTTCAATCGACTTCTAGCCATGGGGAGGATGGAGGATGGTTGCTAGTACCTTGCTGGGACCTTGGAATGGAAAGAGGGAGCTGCGATCGGCTTGATCAAGCAGGAACTCGAGCGCTAGTGATGGCAGTGGGAAAAGCAGTCGCGTGCGTCGGCAGCTCGAGGAAATGGTGACTGAAGCACGCCGGGGAGGGAATAAATAGCCCGGCCGGTTGGTCTCCGGCTCGGGGCACGCAGCAGGAGCTGGCGCCGGCAGCCCCCTTCGGTGGCGCGCGCGCACAGCTGCCGGGAACCGACTGAACTGTGTTTCAGTCGGTTTGTATTGAGGCAGAGGCTGACATGTGGGTCCCACTTCTCTTTTAACCTCTGAAATTTATTCCTAACAGCTGTGGTAAACAGTGAACCCTATTCTACCCTTGGCAATTCAAATTATTCACCCAAGAGCCATTTGAATTGATCAAAGTTCAAATGAGGTTTGGTTTGAATGAATTTCAGCACAAGTGCAGTTTGAAATTCAAATAAAGTTTGAATTTCTCCCCCTTAGCTCATGTCAAGATCAACTCCAAATGGAGTGAAAATTGGTGTGTGAGCTCACAAAAATGTGCTGAGCAAGAATATGCCTTCCACTTTTAAATTCAGTGGGTGAAAACAGTTTGAATTTGAATATGGTTTCAAACTGCCCTCTTCCTAACTATACCCAAAATGACCTCAAAAAGGTTTTGAATTTGGGTGGAACTTGGCATGGACATCCTTAGCAAAGTGTAGGAGTTTTCATATGTCCAGCCCATCTATATCACATGTGGGAAGTACCACTTTTGCAATGTGTGAGTTTGTTCCCTAATGAGCATGTTGATAATGGTTACTTGCTCTTTATTTGTGTTCATCATTCTTCCTCAAATGAGGTGTGTGGTGTGGTGATGAACACTGCAAATGAGTGTCAAAAACTGAGGCCCTTACATTCCTCCCCCCTTAAAAGAATCTCGTCCCGAGATTATAAGGTGAAATGAGAGAGAGGACGGTGGAAAATTACCGAATATGCGACGTGAAAAAGTCGGGGTAGTTAGTGCGAAGGAATTCTTCGCTCTCCCATGTCGCTTCGTCCATGGAGTGATTACTCCATAGAACCTTGTAGAACCACAACGTACGGTTGCGTGTGGTTCGGGCCTTTTCATCAATAATCTGCACCGGTTCCTCCCGATAGGTGAGATCCGGTTGCAGTTCTTCAATGTCTTCCAGCTGAACGGTAGTTGATAGCTTGAGACACTTCCTCAGCTGGGAAATGTGAAAGACGTCGTGCACACCGGAAAGTGCTTCTGGTAATCTTAGCCGGTATGCCACCGATCCACATCTTTCGGTAATCTGGAATGGACCGATGAATCGGGGTGCTAACTTTCCTCTTACCCCAAATCTGTTTACGCCCTTCATTGGAGACACTCGTAGGTATACGTGATCTCCAACTTCGAATTGTAATGGGCGCCTCCTCCGGTCCGCATACTGTTTCTGTCGGGATTGAGCGGCTTTTAGGTTCGCTTGAATTAATCGAACCTTTTCTTCCGCGTTGTTGACAAGATCAATCCCGAAGGTAACCCTCTCGCCAGATTCACACCAGTTCAGTGGTGTGCGGCATTCCCTGCCGTATAGCGCCTCGTAGGGCGCCATCTTGATGCTGGCTTGGTACCCATTGTTGTACGAGAACTCGGCTAATGGCAAGTGATCATCCCAATTCTTGCCGTGGTCGATAGCGCAAGCTCGTAGCATGTCTTCTAGGATTTGATTTACCCGCTCCGTTTGCCCATCCGTCTGCGGGTGGTAGGCTGAACTACGGATCAGCTTCGTCCCCAGGGCAGCGTGTAGCTGCTCCCAAAAACGGGACACAAATAAAGTGCCCCGGTCCGATACGATGGTACGGGGTACGCCGTATAAGCATAGGATCCGTGAGATGTACAGTTCAGCGTACTTCTTGGCGTTATAGTTGGTGTTGACTGGGATGAAATGGGCAACTTTGGTGAGCCGATCGACGATCACCCACACAGAATCATGTTTCTGTAAGGTGGTGGGTAAACCGACGACGAAATCCATGCTCACGTCCTCCCACTTCCAGGCAGGAATGCCCAGTGGTTGCAGCAGTCCCGGTTTCCGCATGTGGTCTGCCTTCACCCGTCGACATGTATCACACTCGGACACGTATTTTGCCGTCTCTCGCTTCATCCGTGTCCACCAAAACTTGCTTCTGAGTTCTTGATACATCTTGTTGCTGCCGGGGTGAATAGAAAACTTTGATAAGTGAGCTTCATCAAAGATTCTCTTCCTTAACTCCGGGTTTCGGGGTACGACGATCCGGTCCTTGAACCATAAGACGCCGTCTCCGTCCTTCCGGAAACATTTCAACTCCCCACTGTCTACACGTCTCCGCAAATGTGACATGCCCTTGTCATTCTTCTGGGCTGCCGCTATCTCTTCACGGATGGTGGGGATCAAAGCTAGGTTGTAGAGAGCTCCATGTGGAATCACATGTAGTGGTGGTTCGCTCTCTTCCAACGGTGTGATGGTCAGATTATTGACGTGTGACTTGCGGCTTAGCGCGTCTGCCACAACGTTTGCCTTGCCCGGATGATAATGGATCTCTATCTCGTAATCCTTTATCAGTTCCAACCATCTTCGTTGCCTCATGTTCAGCTCCTTCTGAGTGAAGATGTACTTGAGGCTTTTGTGGTCGGTATATAAATGTACGAGGTTACCGAGTAGGTAGTGCCTCCACATTTTCAGTGCAAGTACCACGGCAGCGAGCTCCAAATCGTGAGTTGGATAATTTTGCTCATGGTTCCTAAGCTGTCGTGATCCATACGCGACCACTCTTCGGTCTTGCATCAGCACACACCCGAGCCCAATGCCGGATGCATCGCAGTACACATCGAACGGTTTTGTTGTGTCTGGCTGCGCCAAAACCGGTGCTGATGTTAGGTGTTTGACTAAAGCCTTGAATGCTGCTTCACATGCTGGACTCCAAACATATTTGGTAGCCTTCTTCAGCAGTTCTGTCATTGGCCTGGCAATCTTCGAGAAGTTCGGAATGAACCTCCGATAATATCCCGCGAGTCCGAGGAAACTCCGTACCTCATGAACAGTTCTCGGGGATTTCCAATTCAGCACTTGCGTGATTTTGCTCGGGTCCACAGCGATACCCTCCGCTGAGATGATATGCCCGAGGAAAGGCACTTGCGATATCCAAAACTCGCATTTGCTGAACTTTGCGTATAACTTGTGATCCCGCAGCCGTTGCAAGACTATACGCAGATGTTTCTTGTGATCTTCCTCCGACTTGGAGTATACCAGGATGTCGTCGATGAAGACCACGACAAACTTGTCCAGCTCCGGCATGAACACCGAGTTCATTAAATACATGAAGTGAGCTGGAGCATTGGTGAGGCCAAAGGACATGACCAGGTACTCATAAAGTCCGTACCTTGTCGAAAAAGCTGTCTTTGGAATGTCCTCAGCCCTGATCTTAATCTGATGGTACCCGGATCTTAAATCCATCTTGGAAAAGACCTTTGCTTCAACCAACTGATCAAACAACATGTCGATCCGTGGCAACGGGTACTTGTTCTTGATGGTTACGGCATTTAATGGACGGTAGTCCACGCAAAGCCGCAACGTTTCATCCTTCTTTTTGACAAATAATGCCGAAAAGCCCCATGGCGAGGAGCTCGGCCTAATAAAACCCTTCTCCAGAAGGTCCGTGAGCTGAGTCTTCAGTTCCGCCAACTCCTTGGGCGCCATCTTGTACGGCCTTCGGGATATTGGCATGGTTCCCGGTGCAAGTTCAATCTTGAACTCCACCTCTCTATCGGGTGGCATCCCCGGCAAATCATCCGGGAATACATCAGGGAATTCTCGGACCACTGGAATGTCTTCCAATCTGATGGTTGTGGCTTGATAGACACTTGGAAGTTTTATTTCTGGACTGTCCAGAAATAATGAGTGAGAACCGTGCACTCCTGAGTTTAAGTGCACGACTCGGAGGACGGTGTCTAAAACAGCGCCGTGGCGGGTTAACCACGACATCCCTAGGATGACATCGACCTTCTGTCCCCCTAAGATAATGAGAGACGTGGGGTACACTCTACCCGCTAAGCATAATGGTGCTTTGGAGACCATTACGCTTGCTGAAATCTTCCCACCCGGTGAACAAATTAAATATGGACTATCGGTGGGTAGTATTGGCAAGCTGTGTTTAGCAATGAAAGCTTGGCTAATAAAATTATGCGTGGCGCCTGAATCAAATAGTACTATAGCGGGATGCTGGTGGAGTTGGAACATACCCGCAAGGATTGGCTCGCCCTCCGGCACGTCCTCAATGGCAAGCTGGTGGACAGTGCCGGGCCTAGGGTTTGCCCGCCGCGCATTAGTAGGGTTCCGGGGTTGATTCCTCCCCGGAAACTGTGGTACCACTCCGCCGCCTTGCCTCTCCGGGCAACTGCTCGCGAAGTGTCCTGGACGACCACACTTGTAACATGTGGCCGCTGCTGGTGGAGTACTTGGTGGACGAAAGCCCGGCATGCGTTGCGGAGGTGCAAACGCACGCGGCATCGCCCGCTGCTGCTGCTGTTGTTGCGGTAGTGCTGGCAGTGCCGGCCGGAATGCCGGTGACGAATACGGCCGACCGCGGAACGGCATCGACCGCTGTGGTGGCTGCCAGCGCGGACCTGATGGTGGGCGATTCACCATCCGAAACTTCTGAGAAGGACCGCCTCCTTCTCCGCTGCTCTGCGGCGCGCTTCGCTTTCGCTCTGCCGCCGCCAACTCCTTGCCGGAGTCTTCCTGAACAATCGCAGCATCAATTATGTCGTTAAGGCTGCCGCGATTGAACATCGCCAGCTTGTCCTTCAGGAGCGGGTTAAGCCCCTGGTAAAAGTGGTCCCGCCGCTTCTCGTCCGTATCTGCGTGATACGACGCGTAGAGTGCGAGATCGTTGAACGCTCTGGAGTACTCCAGCGCGTTCCGGCTCCCTTGTTGCAGGTGTAGGAATTCCTGCGTCTTCCTCTTCATCAAACCGGGCGGTATATGATAGGCCCGGAAGGCCGTCCGAAACTCCGCCCAGGTCATCACTCGGTCGGTGGGTTGTGAAGCACAAAAGTTAGCCCACCACGCGCTCGCGGATCCTTGGAGCTGCTGGACCGCGAACTGAGTCTTGCGCTGCTCGCTGATTTGGAGCAGCCCGAACTTCATCTCTATGGCGCGGAGCCAGTTGTCCGCGTCAAGTGGTTCATCCGCCCTTGAGAATACAGGGGGATGAGTCGCCAGGAAGTCGGAGTAGGAGCTCTGTTGGCGCTCCTCACGATCTTGACGTCTCTCTGGGCGAGACGTATTCGCAATTAACGTTTGCAGTAGCTCTGTATGCTGCTGATGTGAACCCGCCATTGCCGCGACAATGTCGGCCAATGTAACCATTGGCAGTGGCGGTGGCGGTGTTTGCTGTTGCTGTTGCTGCTGCTGTCCCGAGGAGTCCTCGGGAGGCGGTTGGGAGGTCTCTCCCCCTTGGCTAGTACCTCCAACATCAGGGTTGGCACGAGTACGCGTCATTCTGAAATTCAACACAGCAGCAATTAGCACATGTCTTACTCAAAATTCCATAAACAGCAGTAAGTATTGAAGCGACGCATGACTAACTTGCACAACATTCACATATATTGATAAAGCATAAACTTTATACAAGATACATTATTCTCGGATCTCCGAGAAGTCGTGCTCATGTCGTCACTACCTATACATACGCTACTGTCTACACGACATGTCACCGATTACAAAAGTTGGGTTACGCTACCCTAGCTGCCCTACTTGGCAACCGTAACCCCCTACTCGGAGTAGAATTCGACCTCCTGTGGGTCGTCCTCCTCCGGTACTTCTGCTGGTGGCTCTGGATCTACCACCTCTTCTCCCATTCCGGGTTCTCCCATTGCTGGAAGACCCAAGACCACCGGTATGCCTAACACCGGGGGCACGAGGTCCTGCAATGCATGCACCTCGTCCATAGCCTGGTTGTAGTCCTCTTCCCAGCCTTGTCCTTCCTCAATAGCGTCGTCCCGCTCTTGAGCAAGGTCCTCATTCTGCTGGGTTAGGGTCTGCACCAGCTCTTGCAACGCCGCAATGTCAACACGGCTCTTCTTCTTTGCCTTCTTCAGACGACGCAACTGATTGTGTTGTTCATTCAGTCGCTTGATCGTCGGAAGGAGCACATTGCGGAGTGCACTGTGAGCACTCTCAAAATGATCTCCACGGCTTGTGCTCTCCTTGAGCTTGGTGGCGAGATGCTCCGTATGAACAGCTTGGCTGTCCATCACAGCGTTTCCCGCCCTCATTTGGAGGCTGAGATTTGCCTCCGCGGGGTTGTACCTTGGGCAACTCGGGTTTGTTGCCTCTAGGTACCTCTCTTCCCACACATGCTGAGCTCGTCCCTCCACCGGAACGAGTGCGTATGGAGTTCCCTCCATAGCCTGCACGTGTAGTTGGCAGAAACGTGACATAGTGTCACGGGCTGCCACTTGCCACATCCCTTCCGGTTGTCTTCCTCTCACCGTGACGGTGAATGGCACCCAACCGGGTGGCGTAGGCCCTGCAGGAACCTCGACATGGATCGTCCACGTCTTGTTCCCCTCTTCACCTTCTTCCTTGGCGAAGTATTGCGGCATCTGGTTGTACCCGAAATATTGGAGCATTAGCCACAATGCTCCCGGGTAGCCGCTACGGTCAGAGCAGTGGGAAACTACCCACCCGTTCTCCAACCGTTTACCTGCTGCCATCTGTAAAAATATATTTGAGAAATGTCAAATATTTATTTAAACAGTAAACCATTGAGTTATAACATAAGATATGTCATTTAACCCTTAACACTTGGAAACATAGTTCAAATTTTTAAACAAATTTGACTGCTGATCTGCTGTTCCCATGACAGCCCTGACCAGTTTCCATATCAATCTGATTTAGGCCAGGTTAAAAGCAAAACCAGTCCTGGAGCTCAACATCAAAGTTAAAGTTAACTTCAATAGCTTTCCAGAAAGTATTTGGTTGGCCTAAGATCTGCTCTGGTTCAAAAGTTATGAGATGTCAAAGTTAACAGAATTTCTGGAAACAATTGGACAGCACCTCCCTGCCTTAGGTACTGATTTGATCCAAGAATCCCAGTTAATTCTGTTCCTAATCTGACAAAACTTTCTGTTACAAAGTTGTAACCCCTCTCATAATCTTTCCAGAACTACCTCATTTCCTATTTTTGGATTTTTAAGCAGGAAGTTATGCTTAATTTACAGAGAGTCTACAGAGAGTCTTTGCTCTGTCCTGTTTTCTGGACAGTTTCAACTCCGTTGCATTTTTCGAGTGGTTAAGGGATGAAACACCTCTGGAACTTAACAGAAAAGTTGTAAAGCTCCTCCAAAGCTTTCCAGAAATGTATCATACGACCCCAACCTCGAAAGAACTCAACCTCTAACCTCTGATTACTTCAGCCTTGATTTAGCTGAAAACAGAGTGCTCTGTCCTTAACATCCTATAAGTTGAAAACTTATTAGCTTTGAATATCCTGTTCAAGGGAAGGAGTTACATCAAGTTTTACTACTTTGGATCAAAACCTTCAAATTTTTAAATGAAGTTGTTCATTTAGTTGGGTGTGACGTCGATGCGTCACCAGATCATGTCGGTACTACGTCCTCACAAAGAAAAACCTATACCGGACTTAGCCGGCTTCGTTAGTTTAGTGGCACTACTCGTCACTCGCACACGGATGCTACACGTCTACCGTTTCGTGGTAAGGATACCTGCAGAAATTCAACCAATCATCAGACTCGGCTGCACACCGAGCCCGGAATCCATACAGTTGGTACATCCGTCCGTCATCACTCGCCCGGATGTTCTCAAGCCAAACACGCCCTGAGTTACGTGTTCACGTTTCAGACCACGTGACGGGGTCTCCCATGTTGCACCACGCACGCCAGGGACAGACGTTGCTCGAATACCCCAAACGACATGAAGAGTCGTAGAGGATATCAAAGCGGGTCGGGTTACCTGCCACCCGTGGGGCTCCACCCTTCAGCTTGTGCGCACTGGTGGACAGCGCTTACGTGCACCCCCCAAGACATGAACGTCCCGAGATGCACGATTTTCCGACATAACAAATAAGTTAATAAGCCACTTTCTATATACTAATAACATCCTTATACGGGCTACTAACTCGTTCCTCACTGGATTTTTGAAAAAGAAGACCTTTGTACTGTGTTAAACCTCAAGCGAGCTCTGATACCACGCTGACACGACCCCACTGGTCCTGTCGAGCCAGGATCACGCTGAGGGGTGCTGCTTTGCACAGCACCGTATAACACACGTCAAAGGCACAAAGCGGAAGCGGAAGCTTTATTACATAAACAAGTTTATTAACATGTTTACATCAAAATAAGTTTAGTCCACACTCGCGGGCGTAGACTAAGCATCAAGTGCACGTTCAGCCCTCGAACGTGTCCTTGCTAGCACACACGCACACTAACTCTGCGGCGTGCACGACTCCCACTCGACGGGGTTCCCCTCCTGGGGTTCCGTCTCCTCTTCGGGAGTCCCTTCCTCATAGAACACTGCAAAAGCTTCAAACACAAGCAGTGAGCACGAAGGCTCAGCAAGTCTGACCCGTCTCACCTAAACATGGAACTTCTACATGCGGGTAATGGGTTGCATGAGGTAAAAATCATTTGCAAGGACTCGCCTAATTAGTAGAACCTTACTTTCAAGTTTTAGCAGCAGGTTGTGGAGAACCTTACGCTAAGGCACATGAAAGAGCCGCAATCAAACAAGAAACGCATTTCTCTCATGTACTTTGCCCAAAGTTGAAAAGAACTTTAGTTAGCACTAAGCTACAACATATCATTAACAATCAATATCCAACTCTCAATCAGCAACATTTTAACATGTAACTAGCCTGTTCTTTCTACGTCACGGTACAGTGAACAAGTGGTACTCACTGACCGCGAGGGACGGCGATTATAATCGATTTACACCTGCAGGGTTACCCGAACAACCCGTCACGTACGCCCGTACTCGATGTTGCCTACAACAACCATCACGGACGCCGTACGCGACTACCTTTCACCCGTTAGCCAAATATTGAACCGGTCCCATCGTCCCGAGCAAGAGGTCCCTGCACGCGCATCTCTGTGCCGCCAGCTGATTTACACCTCGAGCTCTCAACCTACCCTCTGAACGACGGGCAATGCCTCAACACCCAGCTACCCGAGTTACATCAGTTTCCCGGTTCCCATATAGCCGGTAGGTCTTCGGTACTGTTCTAGCTTGTTCAACAGGCCCGCACACGGCTCGGTCCTCAATCGACACAAGCGGAGCTACAGCACACAGGCCCCAAAGTCCTGCTGCCCTTACTCTCCGCTCGGTCTCATTTTCTTGCCATGTGTTTCATGTGCTATCTCTACCCGAGCAATGTGCCTCTAGCCTATTCTCGCGAGTAGTTCCAACTACTCGACTTGTACCGAATCCTACTCTATTCTAGCAATGCAGTGGCTAACGAGGTTTTCGATCCTAAACCCAACCCATGGTTTTCTTGGCTGTGCAGTTGGGTTTCCAATCAAGACTCTAATGCAACGAACAAAGGGAAACAAGTATGTGCTCAAAACAATAAAATTTGTAAACAGGTTAATGCAAACCGGGGCTTGCCTTGCTGCTCTTGGTCGTAGGCTAGCTGTTCCTCCGGAGTAACGAAGTCTAGGACTTCGGGTTCCTCCTCGACCTTAGCGACTACATGATAAGAACAATGTATGTATTAATTTAGAGGCCTTTGTATCAACTTTGAAGTTGTGAAGCCTATAACCCTTACTAGACAGACCTAATGACTGTGAAACTTTTACTGTGGCTTGGTTACAACCTAAACAAAGACTTGGTCAAGTTTTAGTTGCAGCAAAGCTCATTTGAGCCCTCCACAAATAATTATGTCCTTGACCTTAATTGGAACCCTTAGGGTGTTCTAGGGATTTTCATGAGACAAACTATGACTTTCTGAAAACTAGATTTTCAGAGGGTTCTAATGGAGTTGGTCTCACTTAATTTGGAAGTCTCTAACTAAAGATATGAGCTAAACAATTTCAGAGAAAATCCTGAAAATGTTTCTGAACATTTTCTATTTTCTCTGGAACAGTTTTACTAATCACACCATTAGGTGGACTAAATGAGCTCAAATGGATCTGAAATTTTTATGGTAGCTCAATGATATTTTGGTGAACATCTCAGCAAAATTTCAGGATTTTCCGCCAAAGGATTCTCCAGTTAAAATTCCTAACAGTTTAAACATTAAGGAATTAATTCTGGAGAATTAGGGAATTTCATGAAGTGAAACTTGATTTTCTGGAAAGTACTCAGAGAGCTGAATCCAGCAAAATTTGGTTCACTCAATTTGGAGCTTTCTAGCCAAAGTTATAAGGATTTGAAGTTTGAAGGAAATCTGAAAATCGGGGAAAAGTTTAAACTCGCGCGTGGGCCCAGGGGACACGCGTCGCACGCCGAAGCGACAGCACACCGCGGCCCACAAGGCTTTTGCGCGCCAGCACACCCGATCCCGGCCGCAGCCGGATCCCGATTCAAAATATCGGCCGCTGACAGCTGGGGTCCACCCCCTTCTTCAACCTCGCGACACCCGCGCTCCGCCGCCGAGGGACCTCGCCGGAGAGCTCGCCGCTGGCTGCTGTACCGCTCCAAACTTCTTGATTCTGGCCGCCCCTGCCTACTTTTACTTGGGGAACATGATCCGAGGGTCAGCTGCTCATGACAACGGCCGGAGCATGGTCGGCGACGAGCCGCCATATCGGAACGACTTCGGCCATGTCGGCTGATGCTCCTAGTGCCTCAGCTACTTGGGAAACCGGTCGGGGAGCATCAGTGGACCTCAGAGAGGGTTGACATGAACTCGGGGCAGCCCGGGGAAGGCCCGAAATAGGTCCTCACCGTGCGCCCGATACCCCCCGTGCGTTCCGCCATTAGTAGACCTTGAATTACGCCGGGCACAGAAGTTCTCCGGCCCAGAGTTGTGAAGGCAACTTGTGCGTCACCGTGTCTAGTTCGTGTGGGAGTGGCCTGAGGCCCTCTAATCCTTTCTAGAGCACGAATTAAACAGAATCGTACCCGAAGGTCGTTCTGCACACAGAAAGGGGACAAGTGGAAATTCGCCGCCGGTGAGCAACCACTCGAGCTGTGGCTCGGGGGTGAGCAGCACCGATCACTTGCGCGTCAAAGGGTGCCTTGGCTCGGGCGTGACAACGCCCAGGTTGGGCTGTCCACGAGAGCCCGAGGTGCGGCGGTTTCCAGTTCCGATTTTTATCTTTCGGCACAGCCGATAGCACTCGGTTTCAATCGACTTCTAGCCATGGGGAGGATGGAGGATGGTTGCTAGTACCTTGCTGGGACCTTGGAATGGAAAGAGGGAGCTGCGATCGGCTTGATCAAGCAGGAACTCGAGCGCTAGTGATGGCAGTGGGAAAAGCAGTCGCGTGCGTCGGCAGCTCGAGGAAATGGTGACTGAAGCACGCCGGGGAGGGAATAAATAGCCCGGCCGGTTGGTCTCCGGCTCGGGGCACGCAGCAGGAGCTGGCGCCGGCTGCCCCCTTCGGTGGCGCGCGCGCACAGCTGCCGGGAACCGACTAAACTGTGTTTCAGTCGGTTTGTATTGAGGCAGAGGCTGACATGTGGGTCCCACTTCTCTTTTAACCTCTGAAATTTATTCCTAACAGCTGTGGTAAACAGTGAACCCTATTCTACCCTTGGCAATTCAAATTATTCACCCAAGAGCCATTTGAATTGATCAAAGTTCAAATGAGGTTTGGTTTGAATGAATTTCAGCACAAGTGCAGTTTGAAATTCAAATAAAGTTTGAATTTCTCCCCCTTAGCTCATGTCAAGATCAACTCCAAATGGAGTGAAAATTGGTGTGTGAGCTCACAAAAATGTGCTGAGCAAGAATATGCCTTCCACTTTTAAATTCAGTGGGTGAAAACAGTTTGAATTTGAATATGGTTTCAAACTGCCCTCTTCCTAACTATACCCAAAATGACCTCAAAAAGGTTTTGAATTTGGGTGGAACTTGGCATGGACATCCTTAGCAAAGTGTAGGAGTTTTCATATGTCCAGCCCATCTATATCACATGTGGGAAGTACCACTTTTGCAATGTGTGAGTTTGTTCCCTAATGAGCATGTTGATAATTGTTACTTGCTCTTTATTTGTGTTCATCATTCTTCCTCAAATGAGGTGTGTGGTGTGGTGATGAACACTGCAAATGAGTGTCAAAAACTGAGGCCCTTACAATAACGCCGGAGCGCTTGACGGTATCGCGTGTTTCGAGCAGCTGCTTGTCACCTTCACTCATCAACAAGGTCGATATCTTCACGCCGAAGCTGATTCTGTGTGGCTTCGTCGTACGCTCGGACATGGGATGAGCCCATGGTGATTTTTGGGGAGGACGGCCTCAGCCCCATACACCATGAAGAAGGGTGTTTTCCCTGTCGAGTGATTGATGGACGTCCGGCTAGCCCACAGTGCACACGGAAGCTCTTCAACCCAATTGGCACTGTGCTTCTTCAAGCTATCGTAGGTGTGCGTCTTGAGTCCCCTGAGTATCTCGGTGTTTGCTCTTTCGACTTGACCGTCACTCTTGGGTGAGCAACAGAAGCATAGCAAACCAGGATGCCGAGGTCTTCGCAGTAGTCTTGGAACACTGCACTGGTGAACTGGGTCACATTGTCGGTGATGATTCTGTTTAGTACCCCGAACCGACAGATGATCGACTTGATGAACTTAACTGCTGACTGCTTGTTGATAGATACTACAAGGGCATCTTCCCGCCACTTGGTGAACTTGTCTACGGCGACGTAGATGTACCAGTACCATCCGACGGATCTGTGGAATGGTCCCAGGATGTCCAGCCCTCACACAGCAAAGGGACATGAGGGCGGGATCATCTGCAGCGTCTGCAGTTAAGTTCATCAAGTCGATCATCTGCTTAGCATGGAATTGGCACGCCTTGCATCTCTTGACCAGGTCGACGGCATCCTGGAGAGCTGTCGGCTAGTAAAAGCCATGTCGGAAGGCTTTACCGACCAGCGTGCGGGAAGATGCATGGTTCCCACACTCGCCTCCATGGATCTCTGCGAGCAGGTCGCAGCCCTCCTCTCGGGTTATGCACCACAATAGGACGCCATTAGCGCCACTCCGGTAGAGATCCCCTTCTACCAGCGTGTATCTCTTAGCTAACCAAGCGATCCGTTCAGCGGATACACGTTCATCGGAAAGGAAATTGTCTTTCAAGTAGTTCCGGATCTCTGTGATCCATGCGTCGTGACCTACTTGAGCACTTGGATCTTGAGCGCCGGGTTGCACAGAGTCCCCGGTGACGCTTATGATCCTTGGCGGGCGCCATGGTAGCAGGGCCTCCGAGACTGCCAGCTTCGAGGTGCTGATCATGCCCCCTTCGCCTGGTTTGGCCGGCGAGGCAGTATGTCACAACAACATCCTTTCAAAGACCCCCTCAGGCACCGGAGCCCAAGTGGAAGCCTTCTTTTACAGGTCGTCGGCTATTGTGTTGTTGGCGCGGGGAACATGGCACAAATCTAAGGATAAGAAGTCATTCTCCAACTTCTGTACTTGGAGGAGATAGGCTGTAAGCTGCGGGTCGTTGCAGCTGCACTCTTCCTTGACTTGCTTGATTATCAGCTGAGAATCACCCTTGATCTACAACTGCTAGATGCCAAGGGATAGCGCGGTCTTTAAAACCAACAATGAGAGCCTCATACTTCGCCATGTTGTTGGTTCCCTTGAAGTCAAGTAGCACCATGTACTTGAACTGCTCTCCGATTGGTGTAAGGAGAAGAACCCCCACTCAGGCACCTTGCTTGCACGAGGAACATTGAAGAAGAGAGCCCAGTGAGGCCCAGTAAAGACCGGAGCTCTGGGCTTTGGTCCACCAATGTCTTGGCCCCCTCTCTGGCATGGTGGCAGTGTCCACTCTGCCACGAAGTCAGCTAGTGCCTGACTCTTCACCGCATGGCGCGGTAAGAAGTCCAGCTCGAACTCCATCAGCTCCGCAGCCCATTTAGCTATGTTTCCGGTTGCCTCAGGGCTGTGAAGGACGGTTCTCAGCGGGTATGAGGTAACCACCGAGATCTTGTGAGCATGGAAGTAGTAGCGCATCTTCCTTGAAGCAACGAGGACTGCATAGAGAAGCTTGTGCACCTCCAGATATCTTACCTTGGCATCATGGAGGACCTTGCTGATGAAGTAGACCGGACGGTGGATGGTTCGGACCCTCCCGGAGGTGTCTGATGCGTCTTCTTGTAGAGGTCCGGAACTCAGGGGGCTCCGGCTCTGGGTCCGGAGCTGCACTCTGGGAGCTCGGACCCAGATGTGCACTGGTTGTCAGGTCAAGGTGGCTCAGACCCAACTAGATCTTCTCGGGGACGTTCGGAATTCGGGGCCCCGAGGCACCCAGGTCTGGGACTGCATTCCGGGAGCTTGGATTCTGATATGCATTGACCATCAGGTCCGACTGTTTGGAACCTGATTATCTCCCCATCCCTAGGGTCTCCTGCGGAGTCTGAGCCCTGAGGCTTTAGACCAATGGCAGCAGGAGCCTCATCTGGGACTTGAGGTCAATGGAGTTCTGGCCGCTCCGCAACCAGAACCTCGTTCACGACCTCAGTTGTGGCAGTGACGCAGAGGACTAGAGGCTCGCCTTGTTCCGGGGCCACAATTATCGGCAGCATTGTGAGGAACTTCTTCAGCTCCTGAACGCCTCATCCGCCTCCTCGGTCCATACGAATGGACCGGATTTGCGCAGAAGCTTGAAGAATGGAAGAGCCCGCTCAGCCAATCTAGAGATAAACCGGCTGAGCACAGCCAAGCATCCGATAAGCTTCTGCACGTCCTTGATGCGGGCAGGGAGCCGCATCAGTTCTATCGCCTTAATATTCTTTTGGTTAGCTTCAATTCCGCAGTGTGAGACCAAGAAACCGAGCAGCTTCTCGGTAGAGACCCCAGAGACACATTTGTCTGAGTTCAACTTCGTGCGTGTCAAACACAGTCTGCCGAAGACTAGGGCTAGGTTGTCGAGCAGAGATGCTTACGACTTAACCTTCACTACAATGTCATCGACATAAACCTCTACTAGGTCTCGAATGAGGTTTGAAAGTGCATCTAGGCATCGCTTGTGGGTTTTGGTTGATTTATGACAAACAAATGAGACCCTAACAAAATTGTTGAGAATGAGCGCAGGTTCTCAAAGAAATTAAGAAGAAAGCGCAAAAAGAAAGGAGAAGGAGGATCAAAATTGATAAGAGCTCAAGAACTGAGAAGATTAGATCACTTAGCATAGAGTGTGTTGGAGAAACACACCCCAAGAGCTCAAGTGGAAGGAATCAAACTTACTGCACAATTTCAGCATGTGCGGACTAGTCCGATATCAACCAGACTAGTCCGATTTTCTTTCTGATCAAAAAACGGACTAGTCCGATATGAGCCGGACAAGTTTGATTTTGTCTCTAGACAGAAAACGGACTAGTCCGCACTACTACGGACTAGTCCAGCATCTTACAACACTTAGGGTTTTCTACACACCGCACACCGGACTAGTCCAGAGTCAACCACGGACTAGTCCAGCCATCGTAAACCCTAACGTAACCATTGGAAACCCTACTATAAAAAGAGGTGTATGGCCATACCAACACATCTCTTGAACCCCCTGCGCCGTCACACCTCACAAGAGCCCAAAATTCACATCTCTCCACACACTCTAACCCTAGAAGGATCAATTCTTTGGGGATTAGCAATTGATCAAAGGATAGACTTGTTCTACACATCTTGAGCTCTTGGGTTTGATCTCTCGCACACTCTTGTTTGTTAATTGTTCATCTGTTGAGTGTGTTTGGTTGTGTTAATTCATTGTAATTCTTGGGGAGCCCTCAACTTGTGAGAAGGCCCCTTGAATGATTTATTCCCCCTTGTGATTAGTGGAAGAGAATCGGCCTTTGTGGCGATTCGACGAGGATAGGGTTGGTGAAAACCCGGTCCTTAGTGGACTCCTCAACGGGAATGTAGATTTCCTTCGTGGAATCAAACCTCGGGACAAACACTTGTCTCCTACTCTTGTTCATTAATTGTTCATCATTCTCTAGTGTATAATCAATCCTTCGAAATTCACGTTCAAACATTAGAATCAAAGTTGATTCATGTCATTCACTGTATCACTGTTGCAATACACCTAAGTTATCAATTTATTTCCACTGCATAGATTACTAGAAGTGAACATTGATCAATCTTGATCTCTCTAGTCCATGAATACCGGACTAGTGCGCACGGTACTGGACTAGTCTGATTTTCTCTGTTTAGAAAACGGACTAGTCCGCACTCTACCGGACTAGTCCGATTTCCCTGTATTTCATAAACCTACTAAGTGTTTCAGGTTTCAACAAAGTGTCGAAAAGCCTATTCACCCCCCTCTAGGCTACATTCAAGGTTCCCAAATGTTTTGTGCATTGCACACACAAAAATGGGAAGGGAATTCTTAAGACCATAAGGAATGGACAAATAGTAGTATAGACCATCTACTGTGCTGAAGGCGGTATGCTCTTCATCTTTCTTTGACATAGGTATCTGGTGGAAACCTGAATATGCATCTATGAAACACAGTAGATCACGGCCAGATGTAGAATCCACAATTTGGTCTATACGGGGGAGAGCAAACAGATCTTTTATACATGCCTTATTGAGGGTGGCATAGTCGATGCACATGTGTAGCTTCTCGCTAGTCTTGGGGATGACAACAGGGTTGGCCAACCATCGTGGATGGTGGACTTCTCGGATAAAGCCAGCATCGAGCAGCTTCTTGATTTCTTCACGGATGAAGTCTTGCCGCTCAATGGATTGCTTATCATAAAACCCCATCAAAGCCCGTTAAAACATGCAAGAACACATACAAACTGGTTTAATAAAACAGCACCATAGGATTTGCATTCATCTACCCCATCGCATCTTGAGTAAAGTTCATGATGATTGATTGCTGTAAATTTTGTATGTGCATGATCGTGAGTATAAGAACAAGCTCAAGACGCCATCTACGAGGATCTACAGCACCAATACTTTGAGACGCTCGAACAACAAGAGCCACGGGAGCAAGTCAAGTGCCCCTTGACCATATTGATCCCATGTTTTTGTGACGCTCTCAATTCTGTGGAAAACCACGGAACTGAGAACTGATGCATATGTGTGCTCAGGATGTTCATCACACATATACACATCATACACAAACTGAATTCAAAATATATATAACCACGAATAACAGAGTTTATTACAAGGTTTCATGAGTCTTGGAATCATGCTCACAGCGGAAGTCTTTATTTCTATGCAGCGGAAGTTTTCTAACTAGTGCGGAAGCAATCTAAGCAGCAGCGGCTGCATCTCTACTTCATCCCCACAGGCAAGGTTGAGGACATATTACACGCCTAATGCTCCACCTGGTCTTCATAGTAATCTTCTTCTGTTGCTGATGATGAAATAATAATGCATGTTTGAGTACAATGATGTACTCAGCAAGTGCGAGAAAATATGATATGTAGCTCACAACAAGGTAGGTATAAAAAGGCTCATTGCAGAAAGCAAAGTTATTTATCAAAACAACAATAAAACAGCAACTTGACTTTAAGTGATCTTAATCCCAACATGTATTAAAATACCAACATACCTCCATTATGTTCATTACCTTCCATGTCCCAACTGGACATTAATCAACCTCATTCTTGCTCACGAATACCTTCTCGTATTCGCTACCATCTCACGAATATCATCTCGTATTCGCTACCATTCTATTTCATAAACAATTCCATCTCACACCGAGACCAATCTTGTTGCCGTGACTCAACTGTCATGCAACTAATCTTATCACCCGGACTCAACAGTCCCGAAAACCAAACCATCCAAAACCATAACCAATAACCATAGCCAATAACCATCCCAACTAATCATGGAAGTTGGCCAGGCGCTCATGACCGTAAGCTCAGCTATCATGATAGTTTTACACTCTGCAGAGTTTGCACCTCTTTACCCACAAGTTTGTGATTTCGTCACCCGTCGGCGACTGCAGAACCTCCATTATACCAGTACACAACCTTCGGTGTATGGCCAAGAGATCCCAAAATAGCCTTTACAAAGGGGATATGTAACACCCCAAAACCTGCTAAAGAGGGGAATTTAAAATTTTTTGGACGTATTGCATGTGGTGTAGGAATTCAAATTCAAACTGGAATTTAAATTTGAATCAAAACAGAAAAAGGAAAAGGAAAAAGAAAAAGAAAAAAACCGGCCAGTGGGCCGAAACCCACCCAGCCGGCCCAAAACCCGCGCGCGCCCCCCTCCCTCTCCCCCTCTCTCTGATGCGTGGGGCCCGCTTGTCATCTTCTTCCCCCCTCCCCCGCGCGACCCAACTAACCCGATCTTCCCGCGCCGATCGCGGCTGCTCCAACCGGTTTCCATGCCCGATCTTCGGCAGGGCGCTATTGCATATCCAAACCAACCCTCCGCCGCCCTCCCTCGCCCGTTTAAATGCCGAGGATCGCCCCTTTTCCCTTCGCGATCGGCTGTTTTTCCTCTTGGTGAGAACCAAAGCTTCCACTGCCGTTTTCCTTCGATCCTCGCTCGGATTTCCTGATCTAATGTGCTGATCATGTTCTACCGCCTCCGGGGAGTCTCGCAGGTGAAGGAAAACCGGTGTTTTGCGCTCTAGACACAGCTCCGGCGAGCACCGCCGCGTTTTCACCTCGGACCTCGTCGCCGACCGCGTTCCAGGGCCTCCGAGCTCAAGAAAAACCCCGAGGTGAGATCCCCTACCTCCCCTCTTCCGTTCTATGCCAAGAAATCCAAGTTTTCGGGAGTATAGACGAAAACCCGAAGTTCTCCGGCGAGATCGCCGCCTCCCTCCACCGCGCGCCGCCGGGCAGCGCCGCCCGCACACGGCCAGGGCGACGTGAACCCCTGAGGCCCGTCTGTTTGAAATCGTGCGGTTCCTATTAGATCTAACCCGTACCGCTTCGCATTATAATCTCAGTCATCTGTTTTAAATCGGACGGTCCACGTCGGCCCCGCATTATAAAGGCTGGGAATCTTACACGCTACCCCCTGGGGATCTCGGAAAACAAGAGCTAGCCCTAAAAACTTCTGATCTAGCCCCTGGACCTTCAGAAATTCATGTAAATTGATTTAAAAATCAGTTTTAGCCCCTGGACTTAATAAAAATTAGGAAAACCTCTCTGCTATGTGTAATTAGGCCCCTGAAAATTTAGGAAATAGTGAATTAAATCCTGCAGTAGGGTGGATTTGCCTTTTAGACCCTATAAGATATTAAATTCAGAAATTTGAACATATGAGTAGAATTTAAATTCAAAAGGTAATATAAACACATGTGCAAATACAAATTTAAACTCTCCTAGCACTTGGAAAACCTTTAGAGGGAGTTAAAAATAGATTTTAGGCTGAAATGAAATCTGCCTAAGTGTTGCTCATTTTTAATATCTCTAGAGACACATTTTAGGCTAGGAAATAATTCTAAAAACTGGTAAAATAAATTTAAATTGTTTCACATCAGAGAGGAAGTTCAAAAATATTTTATTGAACATTTTAGATCAGAACCTATTCTGTTTAGATGATATGCCTTACTATTTTAATATTAAAATTTACTTTTAGGCATAGAAAATAAATCTGAAAATATAGAAAATAAGTATGCAAAATTTGAAAATGTTAAATGAGGTCTTTATTTTCAAAAACTTCAAATTAAGATTTTGTAGAAGATCTAAACACCTATTTGGAGTAGGAAACTTTTTTCATGCAAATTTTGTGGCTAAGGAGTGTATTAATTAAATATAGAGAATTTTTTCAAATTGGAAATTCATATATAGTGTACAAATGGAAATCTGAATACAAAAGTTAGAAATAATATATAAATGTTTAAAAGTGCATCTAGGCCTAAAATCAACACATCTAGGGTAACCACAATACTTAAAAATATGAATGATTTTCATATGTATGTATGTGTGGTTTGCATGAGTGAAAGTGTGGACTATGGCTTATGGATTGTTGTTTTCTTTTGCTATGTGTATTGGCATGAGTAGAACCTGCCACAGAGCAAGTTATCACCTTCCAAGACCAAGACTTTCCATTCCCAGAGCAGCAGGAAGAAGGCAAGTGTCCTTGACCACTCTGATCCTATACTAGGATATGTAGTTAGAATTTAATTTGCATTGTCAATTTGGAGTATGATACCCAAGCTAGGAAGTTTCCCTAGATTTTCATTATCTTATATCCTTGTAGCCTGGGTTGGGGTTTATTTTATTATGTCATTCATTCATATTACTTATGCTTAGCCATGCTTAGAATGGGATAAGTGGGATATGAGATCATCAACTTATTTACCTTACTCTTGAATGAGATATTATGAGTTATGTAGAGGTAGGGATTGAGGCAAGTTGGATGATTTGGTTGGTGCTGTGTGCACGAGACTCGGGTTTGTGTTTAATGCTTGCCTGGATCCTAAGGACCGGTTCATGGAGCATGTAAACTGACTTTACCATGCCAACCACATGCTGAGATGGGGCAGCTTGGCTAATTAATTAGGTGTATCTACGGCGTAGTATGGGTGTT
Organism: Neostapfia colusana; assembly: GCA_030760725.1. Classification (NCBI taxonomy): domain Eukaryota; kingdom Viridiplantae; phylum Streptophyta; class Magnoliopsida; order Poales; family Poaceae; genus Neostapfia; species Neostapfia colusana. The sequence continues at coordinate 38,416,465 of JASWHV010000002.1, read as the reverse complement.
TGGATGGTGCGCGGAATAGGTGTCAGCTGGACTACCATATGAACTGCAAGGCTCAAGAGGGGGCCACTGCAGCGGGGTTGGAGCCTATTGTATGCTGTTAGGGGTGAAACCTCAGTGGTCCCACGTTCGCCAGAAATCCCTTTGTAAAGGCCTCGTAGTGATCTCCTGGCTACACATCTGGGAAGTGTGAATGTGGTTCGCGGCCACTGGCATAATGGAGGTTCTTTTAGTCCACCCGACATCGGGGGATGAAATCACTACATGTGGGTACAGTGGTGCAAACTCTGCAGAGTCAAAACTGTCATGACAGTCGTGCTCACGGTTAAGAGCGTCTTGGACTTATTCATGATTAGAGGATGATGGATTGGGAAGTTGTGGAGGTTTAGAGGGAAGCTTAACATTGGAGATGAGATTATGTTTACTTGATATTGATGATGGGTTGAGGGATTGGGACCATTTCACTTTTGTAGTAATGTAGGTGCTTAACAAGCTAAGGTGATAGGTATTAATTGCGTAGTGCTTTAACCATGAGTTCAACCTCTCCTTGCTCTAGCCATGCATGACATAACTTTCCCACACTTTCTGAGTACCAACGGTACTCAACCTCGCTTTTCTGTTGGTTTAAATTGTTGCTCAGGTCAAGGGGATGATGTGGTGTTCAATGACCAAGACTTCGGACCCGAAGAAGGATTCTAGGTTCATAAAGTCCCCCGGGCAACACCTGTGACGGAGCCCACAAGATTTATATTCCGCTGCTATTTTATTTATATGTTATGAACATATTATCATCCATCGAGACATTATGCTATGTAAGACTTATTTTATATTCGAACCCTTGGCTTGTAATAAATGATGCTTCACTATTTGTCATCACATGTATGAGAGAATGATCCTGGCATACATGTGATATTCACTCGGTTGTTCTTTGGGCAAACCGGGTGTGACGGAAGTGGTATCAGAGCTAGGATGCCCGTAGGAACGTGGACCTAGGTAGAAATGGACGTATTTAAGGACCTTATTTTATTAAAAACTATTTTACAATGGTGTGGGTTGAAAGTGTTATTTAATAGGGTCACTTTACTTGTTCATCTTGCCCCAACTTTTATTCAAAATACATTTTTTATTTAATTCTTATCTGACTTAATTTTAAATGCTTTATGCTTTAGATGGTTCGTATGATCCGCAGCGCCCGCAAGTCCACCGGAGAGAGAGTTCCTGTAGTTGCCCTTGCCTTGAGAGAGAAGAACCGTCCGGTGACGTACCACTCCTACTGGTTGGCAGTAGGAGGCTTGTTGCGCCGTCTTCGACGTATGCTCCACGCCGCCGGCAATGCTAGCAAGCTGATCATACACTACAGCTCCACCAGGACCATCCGTGAGAAGCGGGAAGAATTGAGTTCAGAGATGAGGATTATCCATGAAAATCAGCTGCTCAAGATCCACCGTTCCCCAGCTTGCCGGCGACTCAGGCTGATACTGAGAAGGATGTCACCTGGGAGGCCATCACCTGCCAGAGTTACATCAACCGTCGCCACCTGGACAGGACTGAGTACATGTATGTCCTCCAGCGTGAGAGTGGCACCGCGGAGTACAAGTACCCGCCAGTGCAGCAGGGGACTTCCCATGAGCACATGGACCTGTGCTTGGAGGATGCTGCTATGCTCAGCACTCGACTGCAGGAGTGCCAGCAGGAGCTTCAGGATGTTCGTGACACCCTGAAGGAGACTGAGGCGTTGCTTCGCGCCAGCTTGAGGGCGAGAGAAAAAGGAGATGGGAATGAACTGTGTGTCACCGTAAATGACACATGGACTCCTGACTCCCCAGACCGCCGGGCGAGCAAGCGTCGCTGCACTCCTACACCAGCAGCTTCCCCACCTAAAGCAGAATCAGAGTGCAGCCGCAATAATGAGGAAGACCCCGACGAGCCAGCTCAGTGATACGAGTTGTTTAGAGTCATTTCCCTTATTTCAGCAGGTTATCGTGTAGTCGAGTCAATACATTATTTATTTGGGTGTTAATGTTTGGCGTGTGACGTGAGTTGTGGAAGCCATGGGCATTTGTCCACAACCTCGTCTTTAGGTTGCTTTCCTTTGGTGTGTGAACCCTTATGAATCAATAGTGCATTTTATCTTCGCGTGAAACGTGAAGCCCAAAGATCTACGTGAAATCTTCAGAAAATGTTTAAGGCCTCAAAAGTTTAAGTTTAAACAAGCAATTCGGGAAGTTAATACGTAATGCTTTAAGTTAACATTTGGTTGATCATGATAGATGGATGGAAGAGGAAAGGGTCGTGGTGCCAACCACAACAACACCAACGATGAAGCCGGCAACCCTCATCTTTCTGGAGAACAAGACAGGGGTGGTCACCGTGAAGGAGCTGATCCTATCCACCAAATGCTCGAAAATCAGAATCAGCTCATCCAGAGTCTAACTCAAGTGGTGGCCAACTTGCACCAAGGTCCACCTCCACAAGCTGCACCACGTCAACCAAGGTTGAGTGAGTTTCTGGGAACTCAACCCCCAAAGTTTGCAAGTGCTGCTGAACCTCTGGAAGCAGATGACTGGTTAAAGACCATAGAGAGCAAGATGAGGATCATACAATGCCAAGGGTATGAAAGGGTGCTGTTTGCCTCTCACCAATTGCATGGACCTGCTGCTGATTGGTGGACCGCTTACGTGGCAGCCCATCACGACCCCGAGAACATCACTTGGGAAGAGTTCAAGCGCAGTTTCCACAACCACTACATACCCAGGGGTGAACTCAAGAACAAGAGAAAGGAGTTCTTGGGACTGCAGCAAGGCAACATGACTGTGAGGGAATACCTCAATAAGTTCACCCAAATATCCCGTTATGCACCACCGGACATCGAAACCGATGAGCAGAAACAGGACTGTTTTATGGAGGGACTTACCATGGAGATGCAATGTGTAATGTCCTCTAACGGGTATGAAAGCTTCCAAAAGATGGTAGACAGAGCGTTTGTCATGGAGAGGAAGCTGAAGGCCTTGGAGAATGAGAACAAGAGGAAGATGGGATGGTCACACGAAGCATCAAGAAGCAACACACGTCCCCGTCTGATGCAGCAACTGACAGGGCAGACGAGCCATACTATGGTACCCTACCCGACACCAAGAGGGTACAACCCGAACTTCAGACCTCCGTGAGCACCAGTACAGCCACAACGTCAGTTTGTGCAACAGCCATGCCCCACATATCAACTTCGACCAGCAGGACAAGGGCCACAGAACCAACCCCAAGATAACAAAGGTCAGGCACCTAAAGTTGGGTGCAATGCTTCAACTGTGGTGAAGTGAGGCACTACGCCCGTAAGTGCCCAAAGAAGAAGCCCACGCAGCCACAGCAGCAGAATGTGATGCAAGGACGGGTGAACCACGTGACCATGGAGGAAGCACAAGAGGCACCTGACGTGGTAATTGGTAAGTTTCCTGCAAATTTACACAATGCAACCCTATTGTTCGATTCTGGTGCTACCCACTCATTCATTGCTCAAGGGTTTGTTAAGAAGCATGATCTAGCAACAACACAAATGAACCATATGTTAGCAGTGAACTCTCTAGGGAGAGAAATAAGGACAAGACAAGTGTGTCCCAAGGTGAATCTAGACATTAATATGGTAGTATTTACTGCAAACCTTATAGTGATAGACTCACAAGGGATATACATTATTTTGGGTATGGATTGGTTGACCAAACATAAAGGTATCATCCATCGTTCGACAAGAACGATGGAACTAACTCACACTAGTGGCACGAAAGTGAAGTTCATAGCCGTGCAAGAACCTAGGAGGGACATTAAGCTCAATCAAGTTGAGGTAGAAGTGGAAAAGATAAGGATTATTAGGGAATATCCAGATGTTTTTTCGGAGGAGTTGCCAGGTATGCCTCCCGACCGTGAAGTGGAATTCGCGATTGAACTAGTACCTGGAACAACCCCAATATACACGAGGCCTTATCGGATGGACCCCAAACGGCTGGAAGAGCTCAAGGAGCATATAAGAGAATTGAAAGAGAAGGGGTATATTCATCCTAATTCCTCACCATGGGGAGCTCCAGTGATATTTGTGCCCAAGAAGGACGGAACCCAAAGGTTATGCGTAGACTACCATGCATTGAACGAGGTAACCATCAAGAACAAGTACCCATTACCCCGCATTGAAGACTTATTTGATCAGTTGAGGGGAGCATGTGTATTCTCAAAAATTGATGTCAGGTTGGGATACCACCTACTGAAGATAAGGCAAACCGACATTCCAAAGACAGCTTTCGTATCTCGGTATGGGCTGTATGAATACACCGTCATGCCGTTCGGGCTAACTAGTGCCCCAGCATATGTCATGTATCTCATGAACAAGGTATTCATGGAATATCTGGACAAATATGTGGTGGTTTTCATTGATGACATTCTCGTCTTCTCCAAAGATGAAGAAGAACAAGAGGGACATTTAAGATTGGTGTTGCAAAAGCTGAGAGAACACCAACTATATGCCATGTTGAGCAAGTGTGAGTTTTGGCTGAAGAGAGTTCCCTTCTTAGGACATATAATCTCGGAGGGAGGAATCTACGTAGATCCCGCCAAGATTGAGGATGTGCAGAAGTGGAAGACCCCTGAAAATGTCGGGGAAGTTCGAAGCTTCTTAGGATTGGCTGGGTATTATCGACGGTTTATTGAGGGTTTCTCCAAGATCTCGAGACCCCTCACCAAATTGTTAGAGAAGGGAATCACATTCACATGGACACCGCAGTGTGAGACGAGTTTTTAAGAACTACAGAAAAGATTGACAACAGCCCAAGTGTTAGTTATGCCGGATATGCAGAAGAATTTTTCAGTGTACCGCGATGCATCTGGACACGGGTTGGGATGTGTTCTCATGCAAGAGGGGCATGTCGTGGCTTATGCGTCCCGGCAGCTCCGAAAACACGAGAAGAACTATCCTATGCATGACCTAGAGCTAGCCTCAGTGGTACACGCATTGAAGATTTGGCGGCATTAGTTGATGGGGAAAAGGACAGAGATATATACAGATCATAAGAGCTTAAAGTACATTTTCACACAGCCAGATCTCAACCTCAGACAAAGGAGATGGTTAGAGCATCAACGACTTTGATGTGGGCATCAACTATCATCCCGGGAAAGTGAACGTCGTGGCGAATGCTTTAAGCCGGAAAGTGCAGGTCAACATGTTGTGTTCAAAGGACATGCCTACAGAATTGAAGGAATAGATTGCAAAACTCAATCTATGTCTGGTAAATAGTGGTGAGGCCATCGCCATGAAAGTGGACTCCACATTAGAGCAAGACATATGCAACGGTCAGAAGAATGACGAGAAGATACAAGAAATTAGAGAACTCATCAAATAAAATAAAGCCCCTGGGTTCAGAGAGGATGAACAAGGTACGTTGTGGCATGGGAAAAGAATCTGTGTGCCTGAGGTGAAGGAGATCCGTGAATTGATTTTGAAGGAGGCTCATGATTCCGACTATTCCATTCATACTGGGAGCACGAAGATGTATCATGACCTCAAGAGCAGATATTGGTGGTATGGCATGAAGCGAGATGTCGCGGAACATGTTGCCCTATGTGACACATGTCAGTTGGTGAAAGCAGAACATCAACGACCCGCGGGACTGTTGCAACCACTCAAAGTGTATGAATGGAAATGGGAAGAAATCGGTATGGATTTCATAGTGGGACTGCCTAGGACCCAATTGGGATATGATTCAATATGGGTCATCATCGACAGGCTAACTAAGGTAGCTCATTTCATCCCCATGAAAGAAAGCTACAGTGGATCCACATTGGTAGAAGTGTACATGTCAAGAATCGTATGTTTTCATGGAGTGCCAAAGAAGATAGTGTCGGATCGAGGGACACAGTTCACCTCAAGGTTCTGGCAGAAGTTACATGAAACCATGGGAACTCATCTGAATTTTAGTTCTGCCTATCACCCCCAGACTGACGGGCAGACAGAAAGAACCAATCAGATCCTTGAGGATATGCTGATAGCGTGTGCACTCAAGAACAATAGGAGTTGGGATAAGAACTTACCGTACGTGGAGTTCTCCTACAACAACAGCTATAAGGCTAGTATGAAGATGTCACCATTTGAGGCATTGTATGGGAGGAAGTGCAGGACTCCACTATTTTTGAACCAAATAGGGGAAAGTAAAGTGTTTGGGCCCGAGGTACTACAAGAAGCCGATGCGAAAGTGAGGGAAATTCGCAACAACTTGAGGATGGCCTAGACCCGACAAAAGAGTTATGCCGATGTACGGAGAAGAGAGCTTATTTTCGATGTGGGAGACTATGTCTATCTCAAGGTGTCCCCTATCCGAGGACTTCGTCGGTTCAAGGTGAAAGGGAAATTATCACCGAGATACATCGGACCCTTTCAGATTCTGTAGAGGAAAGGCGAAGTGGCATATCAACTAGAACTACTGGCTCGCCTATCAGATGTGCACGATGTATTCCATGTGTCACAGCTCAAGAAATGTATAAGAACGCCCGAAGAAATGTTACCCATGAATGAGGTGGACGTACGAGACGATCTTTCTTATGCCGAGCAACCATGCAAGATTTTGGAGACAATGGAACGCCTCACAAGAAATAAAAGAATCCGAATGTGCAAGGTGCAGTGGAAGCATCACTCGGAAGCAGAAGCCACATGGGAGCAAGAAGACGAGCTTAAGGCACAGTTTCTGGATTTGTTTTCCTAGAATCACCAATCTCGAGGAAGAGATTTCTTTTAAGGGGGGTAGAGCTGTAACACCCCAAAACCTGCTAAAGAGGGGAATTTAAAAAATTTTGGACGTATTGCATGTGGTAGCAATTCAAATTCAAACTGGAATTTAAATTTGAATCAAAACAGCAAAAGGAAAAGGAAAAGAAAAAGAAAAAGAAAAATACCGGCCAGTGGGCCGAAACCCACCCAGCCGGCCCAAAACCCGCGTGCGCCCCCCTCCCTCTCTCCCTCTCTTTGACGCGCGGGGCCCGCTTGTCATCTTCTCCCCCCCTCCCACGCGCGCCCCAACTAACCCGATCTTCCCGCGCCGATCGCGGCTGCTCCAACCGGTTTCCACGCCCGATCTTCGGCAGGGCGCTACTGCATATCCAAACCAACCCTCCGCCGCCCTCCCTCGCCCATTTAAACGCCAACGATCACCCCTTTTCCCTTCCCGATCGGCTGTTTTTCCTCTCGGTGAGAACCGAAGCTTCCACCACCATTTTCCTTCGATCCTCGCTCTGATTTCCTGATCTAACGTGGTGATCATATTCCACCGCCTGCGGGGAGTCTCGCAGGTGAAGGAAACCCGGTGTTTTGCGCTCTAGACACAGCTCCGGCGAGCACCGCCGCGTTTTTACCTCGGACCTCGTCGCCGACCGCCTTCCAGGGCCTCCGAGCTCAAGAAAAACCCCGAGGTGAGATCCCCTACCTCCCCTCTTCCGTTCTATGCCAAGAAATCCAAGTTTTAGGGAGTATAGACGAAAACCCGAAGTTCTCCGGCGAGATCGCCGCCTCCCGCCGCCGCGCGCTGCCGGGCAGCGCCGCCCGCACACGGCCAGGGCGACGTGGCCCCGTGAGGCCCGTCCATTTTAAATCGTGCGGTTCCTATTAGATCTAACCCGTACCACTTTGCGTTATAATCTCAGCCGTCTGTTTTAAATCGGACGGTCCACGTCGGCCCTGCATTATAAAGGCTGGGAATCTTACGCGCTACCCCCTGGGGATCTCGGAAAACACGAGCTAGCCCCCGAAACTTCTGATCTAGCCGCTGGACCTTCAGAAATTCATGTAAATTTATTTAAAAATCAGTTTTAGCCCCTGGACTTATTAAAAATTAGGAAAACCTCTCTGCTATGTGTAATTAGGCCCCTGAAAATATAGGAAATAGTAAATTAAACCCTGCAGTAGGGTGGATTTGCCTTTTAGACCCTATAAGATATTAAATTCAGAAATTTGAATATATGAGTAGAATTTAAATTCAAAAGGTAATATAAACACATGTGCAAATACAAATTTAAACTCTCCTAGCACTTGGAAAACCTTTAGAGGGAGTTAAAAATAGATTTTAGGCTGAAATGAAATCTGCCTAAGTGTTGCTCATTTTTAATATCTCTAGAGACACATTTTAGGCTAGGAAATAATTCTAAAAACTGGTAAAATAAATTTAAATTGTTTCACATCAGAGAGGAAGTTCAAAAATATTTTATTGAACATTTTAGATCAGAACCTATTCTGTTTAGATGATATGCCTTACTATTTTAATATTAAAATTTACTTTTAGGCATAAAAAATAAATCTGAAAATATAGGAAAATAAGTATGCAAAATTTGAAAATGTTAATTGAGGTCTTTTATTTTCAAAAACTTCAAATTAAGATTTTGTAGAAGATCTAAACACCTATTTGGAGTAGGAAACTTTCTTTCATGCAAATTTTGTGGCTAAGGAGTGTATTAATTAAATATAGAGAATTTGTTCAAATTGGAAATTCATATATGGTGTACAAATGGAAATCTGAATACAAAAGTTAGAAATAATATATAAATATTTAAAAGTGCATCTAGGCCTAAAATCAACACATCTAGGGTAACCAAAACACTTAAAAATGTGAATGACTTTCATATGTATGTATGTGTGGTTTGCATGAGTGAAAGTGTGGACTATGGCTTATGGATTGTTGTTTTCTTTTGCTATGTGTATTGGCATGAGTAGAACCTGCCCCAAAGCAAGTTCTCACCTTCCAAGACCAAGACTTTCCATTCCCAGAGCAGCAGGAAGAATGCAAGTGTCCTTGACCACTTTGATCCTATACTAGGATATGTAGTTAGAATTTAATTTGCATTGTCAATTTGGAATTTGATACCCAAGCTAGGAAGTTTCCCTAGATTTTCATTATCTTATATCCTTGTAGCCTGGGTTGGGGTTTATTTTATTATGTCATTCATTCATATTACTTATGCTTAGCCATGCTTAGAATGGGATAAGTGGGATATGAGATCATTAACTTATTTACCTTACTCTTGAATGAGATATTATGAGTTATGTAGGGGTAGGGATCGAGGCAAGTTGGATGATTTGGTTGGTGTTGAGTGCACGAGACTCGGGTTTGTGTTTAGTGCTTGCCTGGATCCTAAGGACCGGTTCATGGAGCATGTAACCTGGCTTTACCGTGCCAACCACATGCTGTGATGGGGCAGCTTGGCCAATTAATTAGGTGTATCTCCGGCGTAGTATGGGTGTTTGGATGGTGCGGGGAATAGGTGTCAGCTGGACTACCATATGAACCGCAATGCTCAAGAGGGGGCCACTGCAGCGGGGTTGGAGCCTCTTGTATGCTGTTAGGGGTGAAACCTCAGTGGGCCCACGCTCGTCCGAAATCCCATTGTAAAGGCCTCGTAGTGATCTCCAGGCTACACACCTGGGAACTGTGAATGTGGTTCGCGGCCAATGGCATAATGGAGGTTCTTTTAGTCCACCCGGCATCGGTGGATGAAATCACTACTTGTGGGTACAGTGGTGCAAACTCTACAGAGTCAAAACTGTCATAACAGCCGTGCTCACGGTCAAGAGCGGCTTGGACTTATTCATGATTAGAGGATGATGGATTGGGAAGTTGTGGAGGTTAAGCGGGAAGCTTAACATTGGAGATGAGATTATGTTTACTTGATATTGATGATGGGTTGAGTGATTGGGACCATTTCACCTGTGTAGTAATGTAGGTGCTTAACAAGCTAAGGTGATAGGTATTAATTGCGTAGTGCTTTAACCATGAGTTCAACCTCTCCTTGCTCTAGCCATGTATGACATAACTTTCCCACACTTGCTGAGTACCAACGGTACTCAACCTCGCTTTTCTGTTGGTTTAAATTGCTGCTCAGGTCAAGGGGATGATGTGGTGTTCAATGACCAAGACTTCGGACCCGAAGAAGGATTCTAGGTTCACGGAGTCCCCCGGGCAACGCCTGTGACGGAGCCCACAAGATTTATATTCCGCTGCTGTTTTATTTACATGTTATGAACATATTATCGTCCATCGAGACATTATGCTATGTAAGACTTATTTTATATTCGAACCCTTGGCTTGTAAAAAATGATGCTTCACTATTTGTCATCACATGTATGAGAGAATGATCCTGGCATACATGTGATATTCACTCGGTTGTTCTTTGGGCAAACCGGGTGTGACATGCTACTAGATGTATGGACTCACTAAGGTTTCACCGGCAGGCTAGAATCTTCAATTCTCCCACCCACGGGCCCCCTATTGTGCCATGCAGTTCCCAGGGCAGTCCTCACTCGACTCCCATTCCCCGCGCCTTCCACGGTCCATAACAGTCTAGCAACTTACATAGTTACTCAACTAAGCCGCACCCATACTTGGCCTTGTGGTGGCACTGTTATCCTGGCATGTGCTCGTATGAACCGGTCCTTAGATCTACGGCAAGTAAACCGCCATCTCTTTCTACCTCATTCACAAACCCAAGCTTGCCTAGATCTCCCTCTGATCCATGTTCATTAACAACATCAGTTTCTCATTATCATTACGAGTGCAGTTAGCTTCCCATATCCCATGGACTTAGCGAAGCATAAAAGTAAAAAAAACCATACCCGACTCATAAATTTCCCTGGCGACAAGGGTGGTTTAGCCAAAACTAGTAAACTCCTATAAAAGGTTTTCCCATCATGTTTGACTCAGCACACACACCTTTTCGCAAGACAAAATAGTTTTCCCAAAACATAGGATCAATATGGTCAAGGGGCACTTGCCTTGTTCTTGCGGTTCCAGTTGCTCTTGGATCTCGAAACCTTGTTGTGGCAGCTCGTCGTAAATGGCTCCCTGAGCTTGTCCTTCTATACGCGATCACACACATACAAGATTTACAACAATCAATATTATGCATAAACTTTAACTAGATGCGACGATGCATATGCAAGCTATCCTATTATCAGTTTTCATTAGATCAATTTGTACGTGTTCTTGCATGGTTTGCATGGGTTTTATGATAAACAGGGGTGTTTGGATCAATTGTGGACGTGGCGATGATCTTGACTCTAGATCAGACCGATCAACACGTGATTTGTCCATGAAAAGTTTCTATTTGAAAGGAATCAAAGAACAGATGCAAAAAAAATGCGACGATGTCGTAAGTCACTATTGAAGACCTACCTTACGTTCTTCTGGGTCTCGAGGTCCTTCTCCTATCAGACAGATCGTAGGGGCTCTCTTCTGGTGATGTCTTTCGACCGAACTCCGGCGAAGGGTTTACTCGGCGAGTTGGGGCTAGGGCTCTAAGTCGTCGGCTCAGGAGTTGGAAAAGAAGTTCGTGGTTTCGCCAAAGGTTCTGGGTTCTATTTATAATCGGGAAGAAAGAGTTCTAATCTGATTGGACTTCGAATAAGAGTCCTATTTAAATTGTCGTTGAATCTTAACAACTTATCTTTAGTTGATTTGGTGCGGTAACATTGTGGAATTCATGTTGGTTTCCTCTCCGTACCGGTATTTCCACGCATACAGAATCAAAAACCGTTCCAGAACTCGTTACCTCCGCGGTTATGAGCTCCGGAAGCTCCACGTGTCCACCGGGGCCTGGTCTCCCCTTTTCCGCAGAGACGAGCTCCGGTTGTGTCGCGTGTCAAGTGAGCGAGACCTCCCTCTCCTTTAGAGGTTAGCTCCGTGTGCGCCACGTATCCTGGCGGTCGGGACCTCCTCTCTATTCTCAGGTGGCTCCACGCATGCCAGGTGTCAGTGCCGGACCTTCCTTCTCTTCTCAGAGATGAGCTCCAAGGTCGACAAGTGTCCAATAGTGACGGACCTCTCAGAGGTGAGCTCCGAGATCGACACGTATCCTTCGCGACTGGTCCTCTGATTTCCGCGGTGACTAGCTCCGAAAGTGACACGTGTCCTGCGGGCTGGCCTCGCTTCTCCGCAGAGGCTAGCTCTGGGGGCAACACATGTCCCACGGGGTCGGACATCTCCCCCTTTGCGGGGATGAGCCCCGAGCCTGCCACGTAGCCGGTTTAGCGGTGGACCTTTCCTCATTTGCGGAGATGAGCTCCGAAGGCGCCACATGGCCAGCGGGCCGCGGCAGTTGTCTTCGGTGCTCTTGGCGAACTGGATTTTGCTCTTTTTGGCTATCTTTTTTATTCTTTCTCTGTTCCTACTTCTTTAAAAAATGTTTTCTCTACATGAAACATGAATACATGCAGAAACCAAAAATGAGGGTGTCCAGTTTTGAAACTGTTTTGTTTGCGAAAACTTGTACGCTTGAGTCAACTTGATGGGACACCCTTTTATAGGAGTTTACTAGTTTTGTTAACCATCCTTGTCGCCGGGAAATTTGATTAGTCGGGTATGGTCGTTTTTCTTTTTGCATCGCTTAATTCACGGGATACGGGAAGCTGAAATAAAACATGTCTAGCTACTGCACTCGTATGAATAATGATGATAAGATCTTAATGATTTTAATGGGCATGGAATCGGGGAGATCTAGCAAGCTTGGTTCGTGAATGTTGCTGCATGAGATGGTGGAACTTGCCATAGATCTAAGGACCAGTTCAAGCGAGAATATGTCAGGAAAACAGTGCCACCACAAGGCCAAGTATGGGTGCAGCTTAGCTGATTAATTAGGTGTGTTTCTAGCTTGTTATGGACCGTAGATGGCGCGGGAATGGGAGTTGAGGAGGACTGCTCTGGGAACTGCATGGCACAAGAGGGGGCCCGTGGGTGGGAGAATGGTGATTCGAGTCTGCCAGTAAAACCTCAGTGAGTCCATACATCTAGTAGCCCCTTTGTAAAGGCTATTTTGTGATCTCTTGGCCATACACCGACGGTTGTATACTGGTATAATGGAGGTTTTGCAGTCGCCGACGGGTGACGAAATCACGAACTTGTGGGTAAAGTGGTGCCACCTCTGCAGATTGTAAAACTATTAATATAGCTGTGCTTCCGGTCACAAGCACCTGGCCAATATCCATGATTAGAGGGAAAACTTGGGATGTTTATTCGGTACGGTTATGGTATGGTCATTCGGATTGGTTTTGGGTCTGTTTTGAGTCATGACGTTAAGTTTAGTTATATGAATATGAGAAGGTTATAAATATTTATGAGCATGAGATGAACTTGAGAAAGATTAATGTATGATTGAGACTTGATAAATGGTGAATTACGGTGAAGGAATATTAATGAAAGAATGTTGCTGTTTACTTGGTTATATTGGGATTTAACTCACCTAGAGATAGTTGCTGTTTTTATCATGTTTTGTGAAATAAAATTTGCTTGCTGCAATGAGCCTTTTTATTCCATACCTTGTTGTAAGCTACATGTCATACTTTTCCCGCACTTGCTGAGTACAACATGTACTCACCCTTGCATTACAACATAAACATCAGCTACAGGAGATGAGTACTTCGAGGACCATGTGGAGTACTAGGTGTGCGAACTACCATCAACATGCCTGTAGAGTTGAAGTTGGAGCCTGCTGTTTAGTTATTTCTGCTGTTGTTAGAGTCTTCCGCTGCAAGAATAAGTTAAGATTCCTAAGTGAGACAATGAGTCGATGTAATAAAGTACTTAAACACTATTTATTCGTGGTTATATTCTGAATTCAGTTTGTGGATTACATGTGTATGTGTGATGAACATCCTGGGCACACATATGCATTCACTTGGTTCAATTTTCGGAACCGGGTGTCACAGATTGGTACCAGAGCCACGTTGACCGTAGGACGCAAGCCTAGGTAGAATGGACACTCAAAAACACATAGAAACACCCCTCTAAACTGCTATTTTCGAAAATTGCTCGCTGCAGCACTTTACTTGTTAATTCAGCCACCGCAAAGTGCTATTTTCAGCCCCTCTTTTCTTCTCTTCTTTTGGACAGCAACACTTTTGCTTTCTAGCTCCATAGCTTCTGAAGTTTTGGAGCTATTTTATTCTTCTCTAAAGTTTCTTATGTCCTAATTTTTTATAAAGGTGATGAACGGGCCAACAGTTCAGTTCAAGAATTTCGGTCCGACGGAACTGTAGGAGGACACATATCCAGGGAGCTCAAAGAATTCCTGGATTGCTGCAGCCTATCTCGGACATGAAGAGTGGAAGGCTGACGTAACCATCCTATATAACGGTAGGGTTGTCACTCGGCACTTCACACCCACATGGAGAGCTACAAGGGCAGAAGCTATCGATGATGCTGCATGGGAAGCACTCACCAAACTGTGCTACGCCTTCATTGAGCAGCTTGAGCACACAACTTTGAGCTGCACCCGTATCGGAAGAGTGGTACAAGGGAGATCATTGGACCCCATGTAACAGCTCTTTCCAACCCAAGCTGCTGACAAGTCTCAGATGTTGCTAGTGGAGTTAGGAAACCGCTACGCAAGCGCATAAGAAGAGATCCATTACCTCCGCAAGAAGCTGTATTTTCTGGAGAAACAGGAGGATACTCGTGCCAACGCGGGAGCGAATGGAGCACCAGCATCATCTAACCCTACATGGACTGCCGACTCACCATGGCGTGCACCCATATATGGACTACCCCCGTCACACGGCGACAACAGCACCGGTTCACATGATTAAGTTTAGGATTCCCATTGAATAAGCTGTAATAGGAACGTTTAAATCATAGTAGCTTGAATAAGAGTGGTGTGTTGAACATTTGTGATGATTTCTTGTGTTTTTGTGCTGATATGAGTTGTGGGACGCTTCGGCGAATGTCCACATCCACACATAGTGGAGAGATGTGAGATACTTCGGCACATGTTCACATCTTCATATAGGCTGAAATTAATAAAAGAAGATACTTAGTTCATACACCTTGATGCATATAGTTGGGGGGATCAATCTAAACGTCTATTTTCTATTCTACTCTACTCTATCTCACAGATGGTGAGGGAAAACGCCAACCGTAAAAGGAGGAACGCTCGTGGCAACAATGAACCACAAGCGGATAGCAATGTTGAAGTTCCTGAAAATGCTAACCCCGGGGCTGATGCAAGCAACCTTGAACGGTTGATGGCTATGCAGAACCAGCTCATGCAAACTATGACACAAATGTTGGGTCAGCTGCAGGCCAACAACAAGAACAATCCTAACCCTGTTCCTGCACCCACACCGCCGCCACCGCCACCCCCGCCGGCTCACAACAGATTGAGAGAGTTCATGAGGACTCGACCGCCTACTTTTGCACAAGCTAATGACCCCATGGAAGCTGATGATTGGTTGAAGTCCACGGAAAAGAAGCTTGCTATTGTTCAGTGCAATGATCGGGAGAAAGTTCTCTTCGCATCGCACCAACTTATGGGAGCAGCCGCTGACTGGTGGGACGCTCTTTGCAATGCTCATGTCGACCAGGAGACTATCACTTGGGCTGAATTCAAGGAGAGTTTCCGCTCTCATTACATCCCTGCTGGAGTCATGATGCAAAAAAGGGAAGAGTTTGAGGGTCTCCGCCAAGGAAGGAAGAGCGTGAATGAGTACCTCAACATGTTCACGCAGCTGTCAAGGTATGCTCCAGAAGATGTCAACTCAGATCAAAGAAAGCAATACTTGTTCATGAGAGTGCTGAACAATGAGATCCAAGTTCAGCTGCTCAACAATGATTATGCAAATTTCCAGAAGCTTGTTGACAAAGCTATAGTGGTTGAGAGCAAGATTCGTGAGATCGAGCAAGAGGGCAAGGGGAAGATGCCATACCAAGGACAGCCACAAGGGGGGCAATGTACGTCCTCGTTTCATACCAAAAGCTGCACCACATTATGGCTCGTCTGCTTCTACTTTCCGCCCCGCAAATCCACCTCGCCCTAATCAGCCACTGCAACAACGCCCTGTTATGCAAGCACCCTGTATGGCTTTGCCTCCTGCGCCCCATCCCAACATGGGCGCCTATGCTCAAAACCAGCCTCGCCACAACGTTCCTGCTGTTATGGGCAACAAAGCATGTTTTTCATGCGGAGAGATGGGACACTTTGCAAGTCAGTACCCCAAGAAAGGCCTTGGACAGCCGAGCAACGCACTGAAACAGAACCCATGGTCAAATGGAGGAGCTACACAAGATAACCGTGGACAGCAGAACTACGCTCGTGGCAATGTGAATCATGTCTCCGCTGAGGAAGCACATAAAGCTGAGTACGTCGTGATTGGTATGTTCCTTGTCAACTCCAACCCAGCCACTGTTTTATTTGATTCCGGAGCATCACATTCATTCATATCATCCAAATATGTCGCCAAATATAATCTTCCCATATCACACGTGAAACAAACTATGTTGGTTAATTCTCCCGGTGAGAGATGAGGACTAATACAGTATGTCCAAAAGTAAGCCTTAAAATAAAGGGGGTAGACTTTCTGACCAACCTTATTGTCTTGGATTCCCAAGGTATTGACATAATACTTGGAATGGATTGGTTAAGAAAGCACAACAGAGTGATTCAATGTGCTGAGAGGAGCGTGCAGTTGACAAATGAGCAGGTACTTGTATTGAGTTCGAGTCAGCCCAACCGGCAACAGAGAAGGCAGTGCTGAACCACATCGAAGAAGGGATATTGGAAATCATTTTGGTGGTTCAAGAATATTCAGATGTGTTCCCGGAAGAACTTCCAGGTATGCCACCTGACCGTGACATTGAATTTGCTATTGATTTAGTAACTGGAACTGCACCTATAGCGAAGAGGCCATATAGGATGCCTGCTAATGAACTAGTGGAGCTCAAGAAGCAAATTCACGAGCAGCTAGAAAAAGGTTTTATACGCCCAAGCTCGTCACCGTGGGGAGCCCCCGTGCTCTTCATAGACAAGAAGGATGGGACCCAAAGGATGTGTGTGGATTATAGCTCTCTCAATGAGGTGACGATCAAGAATAAATACCCGCTGCACCGTATAGAGGACCTGTTCGACCAAATGAAAGGTGCCCGAATTTTCTCCAAGATTAATCTTCGGTCGGGATACTTCCAGCTGAAGATTAAGCCCTCCGAGATACCCAAGACTACATTTTGAACACGGTATGGCTCGTATGAATATACCATTATGTGTTTTGGGTTAACGAATGCATCCGCATACTTTATGTACCTCATGAATAAGGTCTTCATGGAGTACTTGTACAAGTTCGTTGTGGTTTTCATCGACGATATCATGGTGTATTCGAAAAGAGAGGAAGAACACGAAGAACACTTGAGGTTGACGTTGCAGAAACTGTGAAAGCATCAATTATATGCCAAGTTCAGCAAGTGTCAATTTTGGCTAAAGGATATATCATTCCTAGGCCACATCATCTCCGAGGGAGGAGTATCGGTTGATCCCAGAAAAGTGGGAAACGTTTTAAAGTGGAACCAACCGCAGAATGTGAGAGATATTCGGAGTTTCCTTGGGACGGCTGGATAGTACCATCGGTGCATCAAGGATTTCTCCAAAATAGCAAAGCCTATGACTGAATTGCTAATGAAGGGAAAAGTATTTCAGTGGACACCAGCGTGTCAAGAAAGCTTTGAGGAGCTCAAGAAGAGACTAACCACAGCGCCGGTTTTGGTATTGCCGGACGTGAGCAAAAGCTTTGACATATATTGTGACGCATTAATACAAGGGCTTGGATGTGTGCTCATGCAAGAAGGACAAGTGGTAGCCTATGCATCAAGACAACAAAAGAAACACGAGCTGAATTACCACACACATGACTTGGAGCTTGCAGCCGCGGTACATGCCTTGAAGATCTGGAGGCATTATATGCTTGGCCACCGATGTGAGATCTATACGGATCACAAAAAACCTCAAGTACATATTCACGCAAACGGATCTGAATTTGAGGCAACATCAATGGTTGGAACTCATCAAGAATTATGATGTTGGAATCAACTATCACCCTGGAAAGGCCAATGTAGTAGCTGATGCGTTGAGCCGAAAGGGAGCATGTCACCAACTCACGGTTCGGGAGCTGCCACCCGAGTTGCGTAAGGAGATCGAACGGTTGCATCTTGGGTTCTTAAAAGAGATGGAGGTGATAGAACTGAGCTCAATGCTGGAACAAGAGATACGAGATGACCAAGCAACAGATGAGGAAATCAAGGAAATCAAGGAAAGAATCCGACAAGGCATAGAAAAGGATTTCAAGGAAGACGAGAATTGTACACTTTGGTTAGGGAAAAGGATTTGTGTGCCTAACGTGAAGCACATCCATGACACGATAATAAAGGAGGCACATGACTCACCTTATTCCATACACCCCGGCTGTACAAAGATGTACAAGGACCTGAAAACATGCTATGGGTGGGATGGTATGAAAAGGGACATAGCTGAATATGTTGCCTTATGTGATATGTGCCAATGGGTGAAGGTCGAACATCAAAGACCCGCTGGACTGTTGCAGCCATTGAAAGTACCTAGGTGGAAGTAGGAAGACATTAGCATGGATTTTGTAACACCCCAAAATTTTGATTCAAAACCCTAAATCATGTTAAGAGGGGGATTTAAAAATTTTTGGACGTGTTGCATGTTTTGTAAAAATTCAAATTCAAATTGGAATTTAAATTAAACTCAAATCAGAAAAGAAATAGAAAAGAAAAAGAGAAAACAGAAAAAAACCGGCCAGTGGGCCGAAACCCACCAGCCGGACCACCCTGCCCCGCGCCAGCCCGCAGCCGCGCGCCCGCGCTCTCTCTCTCTCAGACAGGCAGGACCCACCTGTCATACCTAACCCCCGATCATCCGAAACTCGGACTGTTCACCCGCGCGCGCGCGATCGCAACCGACCGGATTTCCGGCCGAATTCTGGTTCCGGAGGACTCCCACTCGATCTAAACAAACCCGCCGCCCTCCCCCGTCTATAAAAACCCCGGCCTCGTTCTGTTTTTCCCCCGCGATCGCCGATTTTTACTCCGGTGAGAACCGAGACTTCTCCGGCGAATTCTGGCTGATCTAAGCTCGGAAATACCGATCTAACTCGCTGGTCTTGATCCACCGCCTCCGGGGAACCTTGCAGGTGCAGAAAACTCGGTGACTTGCGGTGTAAACACAGCGCCGACGAGCCTCGCCGTGGTTTCACCTCGGACCTCGTCGCCGATCACCTTCCAAGACCTCCGAGCTCAAGAAAACCCCCGAGGTGAGATCCCCGACCTCCCCTCCACCGATCTATACCATAAAATCACAGTCCTAGGAAGAATTCTCGAAGATCCGAAAGTCTCCGGCGAGATCGCCGCTTCCCGCCGCCGTGCGCCGCCGGCAGCGCCACCCGCACTCGATCAGAGCGACGTGGCCGCTTGTGCGCCGTTTATTTTAAATCGCACGGTAGGGTTTAAATCCCCGCGTACCGGTTCGATGTTATAATCTCGGCCGTCGGTTTAAAATCGGACGGTCCACGTCAGCCCCGCGTTATAAAGATTGGAAATCTTATGTGCTACCCCCTGGGGTTCTCGGGAAATAAGAGCTAGCCCCGGAAACTTCTGATCTAGCCCCTGGAACTCCAGAAAATCATGTAAATTCATTTAAAAATCAGTTTTAGCCCCTGGACTTAATAAAAATTAGGAAAAACACCTCTGATAAGTGTAGCTAGACCCCTGGGAATTCTGAAAATAATATTATAGACCCTGTAGTGGGGTAAGTTCAACTTTTTAGCCCTGTTTAGTATTTAATTTAGGAAATTGAATATGTAGTTAGTGTTTAAAAATTAAAAAGTGGGACAAACATATTGTCATAATTAAATTAAAAACTTTCTCAGTATTTAGAAAACTTTGGAGTGAGATAAAAACATATTTTGGGCTGAATTGAATCTGTTTAATTTATTATTCACATTTAGGGACACATTTTTAAGTAAAGAATAGTTCTAGAAAATAAGGAAAATAATTGTGAAATATTTTACATCAGAGGCAAAGGTCAAAATATGTTATTAAATTATTTAGGACCAGAACCTATTCTGTTTAGATGATGTGTCTTACTATTTTCATAATAAAGTACATATTTATGCATAAGAAAATAAATCTGAAAATATAGCAACTAGTAAATGATAAATGGAGTTTCTAAAATCCAAAGAGTTCAGTTTAGGGTTGGTAGAAATTATGAAGACACATATGGAGAAGGAAAAATACCTTTCATGCTTATTTGGTAGCTAAAAGGTGTAGTAATTGAATATAAGAAATGTATTTAAATTGGAAACTCATATATAAAGTATGCAAGCATAAATGTGAATACAAAAGTAGGAATCATATACATATGATTAAATGTGTATGCAAGACACAAATCAACACACATAGAGTAACCACAACAGATATAATGGTGAATGACTTTCATAAATGTGAATGTGTGGTTTGTATGAAGTGGAAGTGTGAACTATGTCTCATGGATTGTTGTTTTTCTTTTGCTATGTGTGATGGTATGATGTAGAACCTGCTCAAGAGCAAGTTATTCCTTTCCAAGACCAGGACTACCCATTTCAAGAGCAGCAAGAAGGAGGCAAGTGTCCTTGACCACTTTGATCCTATACTAGGATGTGTAGTTAGAACTGTTTGCATTGTCAATTGAAATATGAAACCCATGTTAGGAAGTTTCCCTAGAATTGCATTACCTTGTTTCCTTGTAGCTTGGGTTGGGATTTATTTTATCATGTCATTTATTATTATGCATATGCTTAGCCATGCTTAAAATGGGATAATTGGGATATGAGATCATCAGTTTATTTTACCATACTCTTGAATGAGATATTGTGAGTTATGTAGAGGTAGGGATCAAGGCAAGTTGGATGTTTTGGTTGTGTGCTGGGTGCACGAGACTCGGGTTTGTGTTTAGTACTTGCCTGGATCCTAAGGACCGGTTCATGGAGCATGTAACCTGGCTTTACAGTGCCAACCACATGCTGAGATGGGGCAGCTTGGCCAATTAATTAGGTGTATCCCCGGCGTAGTATGGGTGTGTTGGATGGTGCGGGGAATAGGTGTCAGCTGGACTACCATATGAACCGCAAGGCTCAAGAGGGGGCCACTGCAGCGGGGTTGGAGCCTCTTGTATGCTGTTAGGGGTGAAACCTCAGTGGGCCCACGCTCGTCGGGAATCCCTTTGTAAAGGCTTCGTAGTGATCTCCTTGCTACACACCTGGGAAGTGTGAATGTGGTTTGTAGCCACTGGCATAATGGAGATTCTTTTAGTCCACCCGGCAACGGGGGATGAAATCACTACATGTGGGTATAGTGGTACAAACTCTGCAGAGTCAAAACTGTCATGACAGCCGTGCTCACGGTCAAGAGCGGCTTGGACTTATTCATGATTAGAGGATTGATGGTTTTGGAAGTTGTGGATGTTAATCGGGGAGCTTAACATTGGAAATGATGTTATGGTTATTTGATTATGATGATGGGATGGGAGATTTGGACCATTTCACCTGTGTAGTAATGTAGGTGCTTAATAAGCTAAGGTGATAGATATTAATTGCATAGTGCTTTAACCATGAGTTCAACCTCCCCTTGTTCTAGCCATGCATGACATAACTTTCCCACACTTGCTGAGTACCATTGGTACTCAACCTTGCATATTTGTTGGTTTATATTGCTGCTCAGGTCAAGATAATGAGGTGGTGTATAATGACCAAGACTTTGGACCCGAAGAAGGTTTCTAGGTTCATGGAGACCCCCGGGCAACGCCTGTGACGGAGCCCCCAAGAATAATATTCCGCTGCTAGTTTATTTACTTGTGATGAACTTATTATTGTCCATCGATACATTTGCGATGTAAGACTTATTTATATTTGACACCTGGCTTGTAATAAATGATGCTTCACTATTTGTCATCACATGTATGAGAAAATGATCCTGGCATACATGTGATATTCACTTGGTTGTTTCTTCGGAAAAACCGGGTGTGACAGATTTCATCGTCGTATTGCCACGTACTCAATCGGGTTACGACTCTATTTGGGTTATCATGGACCAATTGACGAAAACAGCCCATTTCCTTCCTTTTAGAACCAAGTACAGCGTCGCACAACTAGCCGAGCTGTATATGGAGCAAATTGTGTGTCGCCATGGAGTTGCGAAGAGGATAGTTTCAGATTCGGGTTCTCAATTTACCTCTGGGTTCTGGAAAGAAGCTGCATGAAGCCATGGGTACACGACTGAATTTCAGCTCCGCTTATCACCCACAAACCGACGGGAAAACTGAGAGGACAAATCAAGTTTTAGAAGACATGTTGAGAGCTTGCGCCTTGAAACATGGGCGTAGTTGGGATAGGAGCCTGCCGTACGCTGAATTCTCATACAACAACAGCTACCAAGCCAGCTTGAAAATGTCACCTTTCGAAGCATTGTATGGTAGGTGTAGAACGCCGCTGTTTAGGAATGAGACCGGAGAGAGACAAGTGTTTGGACCCAAAGTGCTGCAAGATGCCGAGAAGCAAGTCCAAATGATACAAGAAAATTTGAAGGATTCTCAGTCACGACAAAAAGTTTATGCGGACAATAGGCGAACAAAATTGACCTTCGAACTAGGAGACTTCGTGTATCTTAAGCTATCGCCTATACGAGGCCAACAATGGTTCAACGTGAAGGGCAAATTAGCACCTCGCTACATCGGGCCATTCAAAAATTTGGGCAAGCGAGGAGAAGTAGCCTACCAACTAGAGCTGCCAACGCACCTCTCCGACGTACACGATTTGTTTCACGTATCCCAACTCAAGAAGTGCTTAAGAGTACCGGAAGAACAAGTACCGATAGATGAGCTCAAGCTTCAAGAGGATCTGTCCTACACGGAGCACCCCGTCAAAATTTTGAACGTGAAGGAAAGAGTCACGAGGAACAAAGTGATCCGTTGGTGCAAGGTACAGTGGAGCCATCACACGGAAGCCAAAACTACATGGGAGCGTGAGGAAGATTGTGTCACCCGGTTCTGAGAATAGAACCAACTGAATGCATATGTTTGCTCAGGATGTTCATCACACATACACATGTAATTCACAAACTGAATTCAGAATATAACCAAGAATGAATAGTGTTTAAGTACTTTATTACAATGACTCAATGTCTCATACATGAATGTCTATCTTATTCTTGCAGCGGAAGACTCTAAACGACAGCGGAAAGTGACTAAAGACACAGCAGGCTCCAATCTTCAACTCCACAGGCATGTTGACGGTAGTTTGCACGCCTAGTACTTCACATGGTCCTCGAAGTACTCTTCTTCTTTTGCTGATGTTTATGTGATAATGCAAGGGTGAGTACATGTCGTACTCAGCAAGCGTGGGAAAAGTGTCATGTAGCTTACAACAAGGTAGGAATAAAAAGGCTCATTGCAGAAAGAAAATTTTATTTCAAAAACATGATAAAAACAGAAATTATTTCTAGGTGAGTTTAATCACATCATAACCATGTTATATCAGTAACATTCCTTCATCATAATTCACCATTTATCATGTCTCAACCAGCCATTAACCTTTCTCAAGTTCATCTCATGCTCATAAATATTCATAACCATCTCATATTCATATAACCGAAACCAAACTTAATGGCATGACTCAAAACAGTCCCAAAACCAGTCCCAATGACCATACCATAACCATACCGAATAACCATCCCAAGTTTTCCCTCTAATCATGGAAATTGGCCAGGTGCTTGTGACCAGAAGCATGGCTATCATGATAGTTTTACACTCTGCAGAGGTGGCACAACTTTACCCACAAGTTCATGATTTCGTCACCCGTCGGCGACTGCAGAACCTCCAATATACCAGTACACAACCGTTGGTGTATGGCCAAGAGATCACAAAATAGCCTTTACAAAGGGGCTACTAGATGTATGGACTCACTGAGGTTTCACCGGCAGTCTCGAGTCACCATTCTCCCACCCACAGGCCCCTCTTGTGCCATGCAGTTCCCAGGACAGTCCTCGCTCGACTCCCATTCCCCTCACCTTCCACGGTCCATAACAAGCTAGCAACACGCCTAATTAATCAGCTAAGCCACACCCACACTTGGTCTTGTGGTGGAACTGTTTTCCTGACATATCCTTGCATGAACCGGTCCTTAGATCTACGGAAAGTTCCCCCATCTCATCCAGCAACTTTCACAAACCAAGCTTTCCTAGATCTCCCCTAATTCCATGCTCATTATCATCATCAAGTTCTCATCATCATTATTCATATGAGTGCAGTAGCTAGAAATGTTTTTAATTCAGCTTCTTGCATCCCGTAGATTAAGCGAAGCAAAAAGGGAAAAAATGACCATACCCGACTCATCAACTGTGCCGGTGACAAGGATGGTTAACAAAACTAGTAAACTCCTATAAAAGGGTGTCCCATCAAGTTGACTCAAGCGTACACATTTTCTCAAACAAAACAGTTTCAAAACATGGGATCAATATGGTCAAAGGGCACTTGCCTTGCTCCCGTGGTTCTTGTTGTTCGAGTGTCTCGAAGTCTTGGTGCTGTAGTTCCTCGTAGATGGCCTCTTGAGCTTGTTCTTCTACTCACGATCACGCACATACAAAATTTACAGCAATCAAACATTATGCACAAACTTTACTCAAGACGCAATGGGGTAGATTAATGCAAATCCTATGTTGCTGTTTTATTAAACCAGTTTGTATGTGTTCTTGCATGTTTTAACGGGCTTTAAAGGGGTTTTATGATGAACAAGGGTGTAGGGATCAAGTGTGGACGTGGTGATGATCTTGACACAAGATCTAGATCAATTCCACCGTCAAAAACCGATCAAAACACAGTCTGTCCATACGTAAAAGTTTCTGCTTGAAGGGGGCAAAGAAAACGGATGTCTAGAAACAGCGGCGATGTAGTAAGATGGGTAATGGAGACGTACCTCACTTCCTTTTGGTGGCAGGGCCTTCCTCCTAGCAATGTCAGCAGCAGGAATTTTTTCTATGGAAGATTACGGCAGGACAGATCGTCGGTTCTTTTTCCGGCGACGGCGAGGCGTGACGGGGCTCGTCGGCGGGCTCGACGATGGGGCTCGATGACGGGGCTTGACGACGGGGCTCGACGGCGGGGCTCGATGGCGGGGCTCATCGGCGGGGCTCACCGGCGGGGCTCACCGGCGACTGAACTCCTGCGAGGGGGGGTCCAACTCGGCGAGTTGGGGGCTAGGGCCTCCAAGTCGCTGACTTGGGGGGGAGGGGGAGGGAGCTGCGGCCAAGGGGGGGGGTTGGGTTCTATTTATAAGGGGCGCAGGGGGGCGAATCCTAATCCAATTGGAGCAAAATCCTAACAAACTTTTCCCCATTAAATTGGGTGCGGCAGCAATGTGGGGGAAATTCCCCAAATGTCGGGAAATTTCCCCCTTTTTGTGGAATTGGCGAATTTGGGGATTTGGGGAAAAATTTGGGGAAATTGAAAATAGCTAATTTCAGCTATCTTTTTCCCATTCCTCACCATTTCTATGTCACTTACTCCATTTCTACATTCCCCTCTCCATTTCTATGTCCCACTCTCCATTTCTACATTCCCCTCTCCATCTCTATGTCCCATTTCTCCATTTCTATATGCCCTTCTCCATTTCTATGGTTCTTTACTCCATTTCTATGGTCCTTTCTCCATTTCTATGGTTCTTTCTAAATTTCTATGGTTCTTTCTCCATTTCTATAGTTCTTTTCTCCATTTCTATGGTTCTTTCTCAATTTCTATGGTTCTTTTTCCATTTATTTAGTTCTTTCTCCATTTCTACTTCTTTTATAATGTTTCTCTATATGAAAGGTATATGCAATACGTGGAAATGAATTTGAGGGTGTTACAAAGATCTCAAGGCAGAATTCCCTCATCTATTCTCCACTCTATCGAATTTCAAGGGCGAGATTCAGTTTAAGGGGGGTAGGTTTGTAACACCCTCAATTTCATTTCCATGCATTGCATACATTTTTCATGTAGAGAAACATTATAAAAGAAGTAGAAATAGAGAAAGAACTATAAAAATGGAGAAAGAACTATAGAAATGGAGACAGAACTATAGAAATGGAGAAAGAACCATAGAAATGGAGAAAAGAACCATAGAAATGGAGAAAGAACCATAGAAATGGAGGAAGGAACCACAGAAATGGAGAAAGAACCATAGAAATGGAGGAAGGAACCATAGAAATGGAGGAAAAACCACAGAAATGGAGAAGGGAATATAGAAATGGAGAATGGGGCATAGAAATGGAGAAAGTCAATGTAGAAATGGAGAATGGGAAATAGAAATAGAGAGGGGAATGTAGAATGGAGAATGGGATATAGAAATGGAGAGGGGAATGTAGAAATTTAGAATGGGACATAGAAATGGAGAGGGGAATGGAGAAATGGAACAAGTGACCTAGAAATGGTGAGGAATGGGAAAAAGATAGCTGAAATGAGTCATTCCCAAATTTCCCCCAAAATTTCTAAATTCTCCAATTCCCAAAAAGGGGAATTTTCCCCACATTTTGGGGATAAAATCCCCAAGGCTGCCACACCACAAGAGATAAGTTTGTTAAGATCTGAAAAAAAATTGAATAGGACTCTTATTTGAGCTCCAATTGGAGTAGGACTCTCCCTCCCCCCTTATAAATATAACCCCCACCCCCTTGGCCAACCCCTCTCTCTTTTGGACGTCCCCCTACTGCCAAGCCCCCATCCTAGCTGCCAAGTCGCAAGTTCCCCCTCCCCTTGCCAGAATTTGGCCGCCATTGAGCCCCGTCATGCCTCGCCGTCGCCGAAGAAGAAGCCCGACGATCTGTCCGGCCCTAATCTTCCATAGAAAAACTCCCCGCTGCTGCCATTGCTAGGAGGAAGGCCCTGCCACCAAAAGGAAGTGAGGTAGGTCTTCATTACCCATCTTACAACGTCGCCGCTGTTTCTACGCATCCGTTTTTTCACCCCCTTCGAGCAGAAACTTTTATGTGTGGACAGATCGCGTTTTGATCGGTTTTTGAAGGTGGAATTGATCTAGATCTTGAGTCAAGATCATCACCATGTCCACACTTGATCCCTACACCCTTGTTCATCATAAAACCCCATGAAAGCCCGTTAAAACATGCAAGAATACATACAAACTGGTTTAATAAAAGAGCACCATAGAATTTGCATTCATCCACCCCATCGCATTTTGAGTAAAGTTTGTGCATGATGATTGATTGCTGTAAATTTTGTATGTGCATGATCGTGAGTAGAATAACAAGCTCAAGAGGCCATCTACGAGGATCTACAGCACCAAGACTTGGAGATGCTCGAACAACAAGAGCCACGGGAGCAAGGCAAGTGCCCCTTGACCATATTGATCCCATGTTTTGAAACTGTTTTGTTTGTGAAAACTCGTACGCTTGAGTCAACTTGATGGGGCACCTTTCGTAGGAGTTTACTAGTTTTGTTAACCATCCTTGTCGCCGGAAAGTTGATGAGTCGGGTATGGTCGTTTTTCTTTTTTGCATCGCTTAATTCACGGGATACGGGAAGCTGAAATAAAACATGTCTAGCTACTGCACTTGTATGAATAATGATGATGAGATCTTAATGATGTTAATGCGCATGGAATCGGAGAGATATAGGCAAGCTTGGTTCGTGAATGTTGCTGGATGAGATGGTGGAACTTTCCGTAGATCTAAGGACCGTTCATGCGAGAATATGCCAGGAAAACAGTGCCAGCACAAGGCCAAGTATCGGTGCGGCTTAGCTGATTAATTAGGTGTGTTGCTAGCTTGTTATGGACCGTGGATGGCGCGTGGAATGGGAGTCGAGGAGGACTGCCCTGGGAACTGCATGGCACAAGAGGGAGCCCTTGGGTGGGGGAATGGTGATTCGAGCCTGCCGGTGAAACCTCTGTGAGCCCATACATCTAGTAGCCCCTTTGTAAAGGCTATTTTGTGATCTCTTGGCTATACACCGACGGTTGTGTACTGGTATAATGGAGGTTGTACA
Source organism: Neostapfia colusana (assembly GCA_030760725.1). NCBI lineage: Eukaryota > Viridiplantae > Streptophyta > Magnoliopsida > Poales > Poaceae > Neostapfia > Neostapfia colusana. The sequence goes on along the minus strand of JASWHV010000002.1, from coordinate 38,388,610 downwards.
GTCGCCGATGGCTGACGAAATCACGAACTTGTGGGTAAAGTGGTGCCACCTCTGCAGAGTGTAAAACTTGGTTTAATTTTTGGAACCGGGTGTCACAATGGCAGACTTGGTTGTCCCCCAAACCAATCTCTGTACAACAAGGAGGTCATCTGCTATAAGTCCAAGGACGGCCAACAAACGGATCAGTCTGACGCCTCAAAATTCTGAGAGGCATCGTCGATCTGCCGTACAGCGACGCCGGTGACGTCCAGTGTCGTGTGGGCCAGACACCATCTATGGCAGACTTGGTTGTCCACGACGATGCCCAGTGTCGTATGGGACATGTCCTCTAGACGCTATTCAGGAGAAGGGCGATCTGGCGGCACCGGAAGGTCAATCCTTCCTCCGCGAGGCAATTGATACCCCCAACACTTGCGTAGAGACACCCTGCGAATAGAGGATCTTGTCCCCGACGGCTTCCCTTACCACTGACATGCCATTCGGATGGCTTGTGCTTCTATCTGGGGCCGTCAAGAAGAAGGACGCCTCGAAGAGCCGCACCGAAGGGCGCACACACACGAACATCTCACAAAAGTGGAGGAATACGACCACCGGTGTAAGGGCATAAGGTGGATGAGAGCGCTGGGAAGCGGAGGCTTCCGGCGCTCAAGAGGAATACAAACGCCGCATGATGAAGGAAGGTACCACCCATCACCGGAATGCCTCCTTTTATACATATCCTCAACCTCTGGCAGGGCAGCAGGTGCGGCAATTGGGTTTCCACCGCTGCACGCCGCGGGCTACTCGCCTCCCCCATGATGGGTAGGACCCAGGTCCACTCGTCAGACACTAGGGGCCAGGCGGGTAACTTCTCGGGAATGTCCGGCGGTTCCCGAGGAGAGCAGCGCGGTGGACCTGCAGTGAGTGACCCATGGCTGCCCAAGTAATTACCCCGAGGCAACCCCTCGAGTGCGTTGTCGTGACCCGTCAATCAAAAGTAAACATGACGACACGCTACCGCTTTGACTGGCGAGTACGCCCACTACACAAGGATGTGCAACCTTCTTGTCTCCCAGGTACAACCACTCGTCCGCTACGCAAAAATCTCGCCACCACTTCGGTCTCCAAAGTGCAGGGTCAAAACCACCACGTAGGAAAGATGAAGGCCCCACCTGCGGGCTCGTTGCCTCCTCCGAGATGGGCCCGGGGGCCACTGTCGGTACCCTATAGACTGAGTACTCCCGCGTAGAGGGTAAAAGACAGCCTGGGCCCTGTCTCCCGGCTCAGGCAGGCCCCGGCGTAGCCACGTGTCCATGGCGCCGAGGTCAGCCCTGGGGCTGCCACGTGCGCTTGAGTACTAGAGCCGACACGTGCCATGGGCTCCGGTCCGAGCCTCCCTGCTGAGGTGAGGTCCGGAGCTGCCACGTGTCTCTAATCTCAGAACCCCCTCCCTGCTAAGGAGGTTCTCCAGAGCTAACACGTGCCCTAGGCTCCAGTCTGAGCCTCCCCACTGAGGTGAGGTCCGGAGCAGCCACGTGTATCCGGGCTCTGACACTCCTCCCTGCTGAGGAGAGCTCCGGACACGACACGTGCCCTGGGGTCCGGTGCGAGCCTCCCCGCTAAGGTGAGGTCCGGAGCTGCCACGTGTATCCGGGCTCCAACACTTCTCCCTGCTTAGGAGAGCTCTAGAGCTGACACGTGCCCCGGGCTCCATTCCGAGCCTCCCCGCTGAGGTGAGGTACGGAGCTGCCACGTGTCTCCTTGCTTGGCTCAGAGCCTCCTCCCCAATAAGGAAAGCTCCAGAGCTGACACATGCCCTGGGCTCCGGTCCGAGCCTCCCCGCTGAGGTGAGGTCCGGAGCTGCCACGTGTCTCCTGGCTCAGAGCCTCCTCCTTGCTGAGGAAAGCTCCGGAGCTGACACGTGCCCTGGGCTCCGGTCCGAGCCTCCCAACCGAGGTGACGTCCGGAGCCGCCATGTGTCTCCTGGATCCAAACCCGTCGATAAGAGCTCCGAAGCCGCCACTTGCCCCACGATCTGTCATGGGCCGTGGTTCGATGAAGTCAAGATGGAAGTGCGCTGTCAGGCTGCGCGTTCAAGGCTCGCGCCTTCCCCAGAAGCATGGCGCACTACGCACGCCTCCATCCTCTACCTGTTCACCATTACAGTGACAAGACAGGACGACAAGGCGTGACAGCGGTACAGTGCCGCCCAACGGCGCTGGGCCGCCCAGGCGGAACGACAAGACGCGGTGACAAGACGTCGTCTTCATCATCACCTGACACACACACGGACAGGGGCTCCCAGCGCACCAGGTGGCGGGACTTAACTCCCCCACCGACTGCTCTACTCAGAGTACAAAACCCAGGTCATATATGGGGTTCGGATAGCTTTGAGGCCACCTGTTGGGCCCCAAGCCACATTGTACTCGCCCTGGCCTTGGACTATAAAAGGACCAGGGTGACCTCCCGACAAAGGGTTCGTGACCCAGCACCCGCTCACGCACACACGCGCAAGCAATAGAACAGACACTCCCGTGCACGTAGGGTATTACGCTCCGGCGGCCCGAACCACGTAAATCTCGGTGTTCATCCACTCCCTCAAGCCCGATTGCCTGAGGGCGCCAAGCCCCCTCCAATCAAAGAACCTCGCGGGCTGCTTCCGTAGCAGGCCGGGAGGAGTGTCGCAGCTCACACACTCCGATAAGCCCATTCCATAGTGTGGGCACCAGTTGAACTCCATCCATCATACATGGCCTTACGGTCGTCACCCATTTTCAAAACTATACAACAAATTGCAGGAATGAAGCTGATTGAAAACTAACAATAATCTAAAATGACATTATACATTGCAAAGCGTTAAACATAATCTACACATAATTATCTACTCATATTTCTACGAAATAGCTAGCAGAATACACACTTCATTTGCCCGCGCCAGGGGTGGGGCGGCCGACGGCGTCGGGCGGCGGTGTGTCAGGGTGAGCAGGGGGCGGCAGCCCGGGGTGAGCGGGGCAGCGGCGTGGAGGCAGGGAGGGGGGCACGCGTGCGTGATTCTTGGCGGAGAGGCGGGCAAACGTGCGTGATTCAAGGCAGAGAGGCGGCGTGCGGCCGTCCCAGGGTGTTAGAGCACCTAAAACCGTCGATTTTTGAAGATAGGCCATCGGCGATTACAGATAGGCCGACAGCTTTAGTTATAGCCATCGTCCTATACTATAGGGCCGACGGCTATAAGTTATACATTGTTAAGCGGTAAACTACACACTTCATTTGCTTCAAAACAAGTAAGTTATATACTCTGATTATCTAAAGTGTAAGTTATGTACTTTAATTATCCATGTGTCCTAATTATCTAAATATTCTGAATTTCATTCAAAACATTTAAGTTATGTACTTTAATTATGAAATTAAAGACACGAGCTTTGAGAGTACCTTTGATCGGGGCGGTGGGTGCTCGGGCGTGCAGGCATTGGGGCGGTCGATGCAGGGCGGCGGGCACACGTCGCGGTGTGCAGCGGGCGGCTGCGGCAGCGAGGGTGCGGCCGCTGCACAGCAGCAGCAGCGAGGGTGTGGTGGTGGAAGCGAGGACGCGGTGGGGCGGCGTCGGGACAGCGGGGAGGCGGTAGCGAGGGCGCTGCAGCTGTGGAGCGGCCGCAGCGACGGTGCGGCGGCTGCGGGGCAGCGTCAGTGTAGCAGGATGGCAGCAGTGGGTTGCGGGGGTGCACGGGCCGGCACAGTCGGGCTGCAGGCGGCGTCGGGCGCCGACGGGCCGGAAGTGCGTACGGCGTCGAGGGCCGGGAGCGGAGCTTCAGCGGTGTCCAGGGAGGCGCGTGCGGGGCTGTAGGCGGCGACCGGAGGTGCGGCGTCGTCGTGCGGCAGGAGAGACACGCCGGCGGCGTCGGGCAGAATCGGGCGGCGTCGGGCAGCCGCCGGCGGCGTCTGGCGGTGTCGAGAGGCGTCGGGCATCGTCGGGCGGTGCAGCAAGACGTCAGGCGGCAGTGGCGGTGTCGGGTGGCGGCGGCCTGCGGTGTTGATCAGGCGTCGGGCGCGCGACATATCAAGGCAGCGGTGGAAACGGCTGCGAGAGTGGTCAAGGCGGGGAGGCGGCACGCGCGGATGGGTTAGGTCTCTTAAGGCCGTCGGTTTGGTACGGAACCGACCGCTATAAGTTATATTCGTCGGCTCTGGCAGGTAGACCGACAACTTTAATTATAGCCGTCGACCAACCTGTCAGGGCCGACGGCTATAACTTATAGCCATTGGGTTGGATGGAAAAACCGAACCGACAACTTTAAGCTGTTTATGTTCGATGGCCCCGACCCTGAACAAAAACCGACGTCATGCTGCCCTTTTCCTGTAGTGACTGTCTGTGGTCATGGCCCGTGGCCGAGTGGGGAGGCCGAGAGGGGAGACCAAGACGGGTGGCGAGAAGCCAAGAAGTGGGGAGGGATGGAGGGGAAGTAGGGGAGCCGGGGAGGCTGGATGGCTGGCGGACATCGGCGCCGGCTGGCGGGGAGACGAGGATAAGACAGATGAGGGCCAGGGCGCCGGGTGCGGGGCGGGGGCGAAGGGGATCGGCTCAACACGGCGGGGGTTGCGGAATGAGCTCTTAGGGTTTCCTCACCCCCGCAGACTTGAGGCACGTACTATATATGTATAGAAACGGGCCATCCGGGCCACTTTGTCGGGCCTGCTGAGCTGCCCCTAAACCGGCCGTGCGGGGGTAGCCCAACGGGCCTGAGACGGAGCCCGAGCAGGGCCCGGTACGGGCTTCGGGCCAGCCCGGGCCCACCTATTTTGGGCCGTGCTTTTGTGCCAGGCTTTCGTGTCGGCCCATTTGGCCCGGCCTATCTGGCCACCTATAGAAATGGGACAGGGGGATTTGTTGGATAAAGTGTAGCATGGGGCTAGCTTCTTGTGTTTTAGAGGCAAGGGGACAATGACCCTTTGTCAGTTTTATTATAGAAAACCAAGGTTTTTATAATAACATAGAAATAAAAGTAGCAACAAATCCATACTCTCTGGAGAAAATGATCACACATCTCTAGTAAAAACAAAATGAGAAGTAGAACAACTGCACGCCTCCAATGAGTAAAGGGGGCAAAGTTCTTGTAAGCATAAAAGAGTAGGAGGGAATAGAGCACACATCCAGTAAAAACGACATATGTCAGGAAGGGACGAGAAAAAATCACGTGTGTGACATATGCAAAGAAAGGATAAAGAAAAATTGACATGTGAGGGTGGGGAAGGAAGCCCCATAAGTATGAAGGGGACAGTTCCCCCACTCAAATCTTGAATAGGGATAGTGAGAATAGGAATAGACAGGCACGGTGTGGAGCCATGGAGAGAGAGAGAGGGAGAGATTAATGATGCAACAAGCTATTATTTAAGGACAGATACTATGGTATGTATGATAGTTGTGCTATAAGCCACGTCTTGCAACGGCAACGACAGAGGAACTAACCTGCCTGCTGTGGAAGGTTTTTAGCAATAAGACCTGGTGCCATGTAGGATGTTATATAATGTGAAAGAGAGACAACAAGTAGAGGCAAATTTTTTTTTTTGCTGAGAATCGGAAGAGGAGTCCCCTACCTATTTTTTATATTAATAAAAGATTATGTACAACAGATTTTGTTCACGGGCCATATGCCCAAACAAAAGACCCTACCGTCCGGTTGACTATGTGAGACTACAAAGCCAATTCTCCAACAACTAAGCGCCCCTTTAGTAGAGCTCAGCTGATTCTAATTCTTTGTTGCAGTGATTCTCCTGATGAGTCAAAATTCTGTTTGTGGTGGTGTTCGATGACATTTGAGGTCTGTATTTAGTTGGTTGAGAAACTGTTAAGACTGGAGAAGCAGGTTTTTTTATTCACTGTTTCTTCACAAAAATGAAGAATCAATTCACCTAATTTCACTATGAATTAGGTCAACAAATCACTCATTTGGCAGAGCTCCTTGATTCTCGTTGAGGGGCCCTACTACTTCTAGCTTTTTTTTTATACTTCTAGCTTGGTTTGACTACAAGCAAAAACCAGCGAAAACACATCCTTTACCTCTCTGTACCAAGCACCAAAGAATAGCACAACATTATAAAAAGTATTCCTATCTCTGTGACAACAGCTAGTATCACCATAGTGGTACAACGAAAACTTCTAGGAAATTAGGTGCACCGAAATGTTGCTTGGCATCCTGCAATATGTAACTTGGATCCAGTGAAGTGCCCCGGTGAATATTTATTATTCTCCAACATCGTTTACTGGATAAACATCCAAAGACATGATGGATGAGAGTTTCTTCTTCCTGGGCTGCACAGAACACACAATTTGTAATCTTGCATGCGCATATATTATCTTCTGAACAGGTTTTGGGTGCACAAAGCAAAAGAGGTCCAGATCACTAACTAATAGAACAATGATACTAACTAATACTAATATATATAAATAGATATCTAGAAATAGAAACGAACTAACAGACTAATAGTTGCCTTGGGCAGGAGCCCACCACCATCTGCCGTTGAAGTAGCGGGCATCTTTCAACAAATTATGCTCATATGAGAGAAATTAGGCTTCTAGAGGTTCATATCCGATTGCACGACGATCGATCCCTGTGCCAGCATCTAAAACAAACAGGATATAACGGAATTGATTAACAATGTGCCTGATTACGTTACAAAAGCTAGAACGGTACATTATTATACGTCCTTAACAGCCTTTTTCTTCTACTCTTCCATGTCTACAACTACTTAAAGGCGTCCTGACAAATGAATTAGACATGCCACCTGCAGCCTTAATTATAGAAATACTTCATGAAAAACATTGTGAGTAGTCAGTTTTCTTAATTCCTGTGAAAGAGGGAGTATACCGTTAGAGGTTAGCGGTCCAAGCATACTTCTAACGACTTCCTCAAATTCTAAGACACCCACTACTATAAAAATCATTTTCACAAGCGCCTCCCATTTCTTGTACATGCAGTCTGTTTAAAAAATATCTGTGATGTCCTATGAATAAAAAACTACCTGTAATAATTTAGTATCACAGGCGGTCTTTAAAAATGAATCGCCTGTGAAAATAGACTTGCTAACACAGACGGTCCTTATAGAAAACCACATGTGATAATAGACAATATCTAAGGCGGTTTTACTTCAAGGATGGCATGTGAAAATACACTTAATTTCATAAGCGTTTAGTGTTTTACTACTACAAAAATCATTATCACAGGTGCCTCGTTTTTCAAACCCAGATGGTTCGTAAGAAAATGCGTCTGTGATGTCGAATGATTTAATAGACGTTTATGATGAATAAACATCACAGACGGCTCGCAACGGCAAACCGCCTGTGTAAACATATTAATTTTCATAGGCGGACCGTGGAGTAGGAGCCGCCAGCAATATGGGCCATTAATACAGGCGGCTGAAGCGACCGGGAGTAGGAGCCGCCTGCAATATTAGCAATTAATACCGAGGGGAACGCGCCTATGAATTCAGTTTGAAGCCGCATTAATACAGGCGGCTGAAACGATCGGGAGTAGGGAGCCGCCTGCAATATTGACCATTAATACGAGGAGATCGAAACGCGCCTTTGACACCAATATTGGTACATGGTAATCCTACTATAAATTCAATTTGAAGCCACCAAACGTCGCGACCCAGTATACATCAACCACATTTAGCATCAAACAAAAAGACAACAAACAATTCGATAATCAATAACAAACATTCATCATCAAACACACATTCATTAAAAATTAATTTTTTACAAACAACAAAAGAAAACAATAGACGATCTCCTAGTCATCCGGTGGCGTAGAAACCCCACACTTGTCGGCGATCGTCTCCACCAACTTCATGCTGCCTTCCACCCCAAGCACCTCACCGACCGTCTCCCGCATCGCCTCAAGACGACCGGCCACTGCGCTTAACCCGAAGATGTAGTGGGCTATGGTGCCAATTATAGTACATTCTGGAAGGCGACCAAGACCCAGAAGAACCATGGCATTAGATGTATTGTTAAATACATCCCTCACCATCTGCCGGCGCAACGGTGATAGGTTTTCGTCGTCCGTCTGTGCCCTAAGGGCAATCAAACTCTACTCTAGAAAAGCGACTTTCCTAAGCAGGTGCACTCTCTCTTCCGCCCAGGAAGGCGGCGGAGGTGCGGATTGGAGCCGGGGACGGAGGCTTGGTTGGAGCCGGAGACGGATTATTGGTTGGAGCCGGGGACAGATGTCACACCCGGTTTTTCCGAAGAACAACCAAGTGAATACCACATGTATGCCAGGATCATTTTCTCATACTTGTGATGACAAATAGTGAAGCATAATTTATTACAAGCCAGGTGTCGAATATAAGTAAGTATTACATAGCAAATGTCTCGATGGACCATAATAAGTTCATCACAAGTAAATAATCTAGCAGTGGAATAATTATTATCGTGGGCTCCGTCACAGGCGTTGCCCGGGGGACTCCATGAACCTAGAAACCTTCTTCGGGTCCAAAGTCTTGGTCATTGAACACCACTTCATTATCTTGACCTGAGCAGCAATATAAACCAACAAATATGCAAGGTTGAGTACCGATGGTACTCAGCAAGTGTGGGAAAGTTATGTCATGCATGGCTAGAGCAAGGAGAGGTTGAACTCATGGTTAAAGCAACTACGCAATCAATACCTACCACCTTAGCTTATTAAGCACCTACATTACTACACAGGTGAAATGGTCCCAATCTCCCATCCCATCATCATAATCAAATAACCATAACATCGTTTCCAATGTTAAGCTCCCCGCTTAACATCCACAACTTCCCAAGCCACCATCCTCTAATCATGAATAAGTCCAAGCGGCACTTGACAGTGAGCACGGCTGTCATGACAGTTTTGACTCTGCGGAGTTTGCACCACTGTACCCACATGTAGTGATTTCATCCCCCGTTGCCGGGTGGACTAAAAGAACCTCCATTATGCTAGTGGCCGCGAACCACATTCACACTCCCCAGGTGTGTAGCCAGGAGATCACTACGAAGCCTTTACAAAGAGATTCCCGACGAGCGTGGGCCCACTGAGGTTTCACCCCTAACAGCATACAAGAGGCTCCAACCCTCCTGCAGTGGCCCCCTCTTGAGCCTTGCGGTTCATATGGTAGTCCAGCTGACACCTATTCCCCGCACCATCCAACACACCCATACTACGCCGGGGATACACCTAATTAATTGGCCAAGCTGCCCCATCTCAGCATGTGGTTGGCACGGTAAAGCTAGGTTACATGCTCCATGAACCGGTCGTTAGGATCCAGGAAAGTACTAAACACAAACCCGAGTCTCGTGCACCCAGCACCAACCAAAAACATCCAACTTGCCTTGATCCCTACCCCTACATAATTCACAATATCCCATTCAAGAGTATGGTAAAATAAATTGAAGATCTCATATCCCAAATATCCCATTCTAAGCATGGCTAAGCATAAGCATGTAAATAAATGACATGATAAAATAAATCCCAACCCAAGCTACAAGGAAACAAGATAATGCAATTCTAGGGAAACTTCCTAGCATGGGTTTCATATTTCATTTGACAATGCAAATAATTCTATCTACACGTCCTAGCATAGGATCAAAGTGGTCAAGGACACTTGCCTCCTTCCTGCTGCTCTTGGAATGGGTAGTCCTGATCTTGGAAAGGGAGAACTTGCTCTAGAGCAGGTTCTATATCATACCATCACACATAGCAAAAGAAAACAACAATCCATAAGACATAGTTCACACTTCCACTTCATTCAAACCACACATTCACATTTATGAATGCCATTCACAATTCTATGTGTTGTGGTTACTCTATGTTTGTTGATTTTTGGCTTACCTGCACTTTTAAACATGTGTACATGATTTCTACTTTTGTATTCATATTCATGTTGGCATACTATATATGAATTTCTAATTTAAATAAATCCCTTATATTTAATTGATACACATTTTAGCTACCAAGTATGCATGAAAAGTATTTTCCTACTTCATGTGTGTCTTCAGACCTTCTACCAACCCTAAACTGAATTCTTTGGATTTTGGAAACTTCATTTATCATTTTCTAGTTATTTATACCTAGCTTGCTATATTTTCAGATTTATTTCCTACGCCTAAAGGTGAACTTTATTATGAAAATAGTAAAACACCTCATCTAAATAGAATAGGTTTGGGTCTAAAATATTAAATAATGTATTTTTGAACTTCTCCTCTGATGTGAACTATTTTACATTTATTTTACTAATTTTCAGAATTATTCTCTACTTAAAAATGTGTCCCTATAACTAATAAATGTGAATAATCAATTAAACAGATTCATTTCAGCCAAAAATCTATTTTTATATCACTCCAAAGTTTTCCAAGTACTAGGAAAGTTTTTAATTTGAATTTACAATGTGTTTGTCCCTTCTTTTAAATTTTAAATACTAAACATATATTCAAATTCCTAAATTTAATAACACATAGGGTTAAAAAGGTAAACTCACCCCACTACAGGGTCTATTATATTATTTTAAGAATTTCCAAGGGTCTAACTACACATAACAGAGGGGTTTTCCTAATTTTTATTAAGTCCAGGGGCTAAAACTGATTTTTAAATGAATTTACATGATTTTCTGAAGTTCCAGGGTCTAGATCAGAAGTTTCCGGGGCTAGCTCGTATTTTCCGAGAACCCCAGGGGGTAGCACGTAAGAATCCCGGCCTTTATAACGCGGGGCTGACGTGGACCGTCCAATGTAAAACAGACGGCTGAGATTATAACATCGAAACAGTACGCGGGGATTCAAACTCTACCGTGCGATTTAAAATAAACGGCGCACAAGCGGCCACGTCGCTCTGATCGAGCGCGGGCGGCGCTGCCCGGCGGCGCACGGCAGCGGGACGCGGAGATCTCGCCGGAGAGTTTCAGATCTTCATCAATTCTTCCTAAAACTGTGATTTTATGGCATAGATCGGTAGAGGGGAGGTCGGGGATCTCACCTCGGGGGTTTTCTTGAGCTCGGAGGTCCTGGAAAGCGATCGGCGACGAGATCCAAGGTGAATTCACGGCGAGGCTCGTTGGCGCTGTGTTTGAACGGCAAACCACCGAGTTTTCTGCACCTGCGAGGTTCCCCGGAGGCGGTGGATCAAGACCAGCGAGTTAGATCAGAATTCCCGAGCGTAGATCGAGCGGAGAAGCTCGGGTTCTCACCGGGAGGAAAATCGGCGGATCGTGGGGAAAAACAGGACGATGCCGGGGTTTTTATAGACGGGGGAGGGCGGCGCGTTAGTTTAGATCGAGTTGGATTCCTCCAGAACCAGAATTCGGCGGAAATCCGGTCGGTTAAGATCGCGCGCGCGCGGGGTAAACAGTCCCGGTTTCGGATGAGCGGGGGGTTAGGGATGACAGGTGGGTCCTGCTTGTCTGCGAGAGGGGGCGCGGGCGCGCGGCTGCGGGCTGGCGCGGGGGTTAGTGGGCCGACTGGTGGGTTTTGGCCCACTGGCCGGGGAGATTTGTTTTTTTCTTTTTCTTTTCATTTCTGTTTTGAGTTTAATTTGAATTCCAGTTTGAATTTGAATTTTTGCAACACATGCAACATGTCCAAAAATTTTTAAATTCCCCTCTTGACAGGGTTTTGGGGTGTTACAGCTCTACCCCCCTTAAAAGAAATCTCATCCTCGAGATTGGGGTTCTAAGAAAACAATTCCGGAAATTGTGCCTTAAGCTCATCTTCTCGCTCCCAGGTGGCTTCCTCTTTCGAGTGATGCTTCCACTGCACCTTGCACATCCGGATTCTTTTATTTCTTGTGAGGCGTTCCATTGTTTCCAAAATCTTGGATGGCTACTTCAACCTCATTCATGGGTAGCATCTCTTCAGGTGTCCTCAGACATTTCTTGAGCTGTGACACATGGAATACATCGTTCACATCCGACAGACGAGCCGGTAATTCTAGCTGATACGCCACTTCGCCTTTCCTCTCCGGAACTTGAAAGGGTCCGATGTATCGAGGCGATAATTTCCCTTTCACCTTGAACCGACGAAGTCCTCGGATAGGGGACACCTTGAGATAGACATAGTCTCCCACGTTGAAAACGAGCTCTCTTCTCCGTACATTGGCATAGCTCTTTTGCCGTGTCTGTGCTATCCTCAAGTTGTTGCGAATTTCCCTCACTTTCTCCTCGGCTTCTTGTAGTACTTCGGGACCAAACACTTTACTTTCCCCTGTTTGGTTCCAAAATAGGGGAGTTCTGCACTTCCTCCCATACAAAGCTTCGAACAGTGACATGTTCATACTAGCTTGATAGCTGTTGTTATAGGAGAATTCCGCATACGGTAAGTTCTTGTCCCAACTCCGATTATTTTTGAGTGCACACACCCTCAGCATATCCTCGAGAATCTGATTTGTCCTTTCCGTCTGCCCATCAGTTTGAGGATGATAGGCAGAGCTAAAGTTCAGATGGGTTCCCATGGTTTCGTGCAACTTCTGCCAGAACCTTGAGGTGAACTGTGTCCCTCGATCCGACACTATCTTCTTTGGCACTCCATGGTAACAAATGATCCTTGACATGTACAATTCTGCCAATTTGGATCCGCTGTAGCTTTCTTTCACAGGGATGAAATGAGCTACCTTGGTTAGCCTGTCGATGATGACCCATATTGAATCATATCCTGATTGGGTCCTAGGCAATCCCACTACGAAATCCATACCGATTTCTTCCCATTTCCATTCAGGCACTTTGAGTGGTTGCAATAATCCCGCGGGTCGTTGATGTTCTGCTTTCACCAACTGTCATGTGTCACATAGGGAAACATGTTCCGCGACATCTCGCTTCATGCCATACCACCAATACCTGCTCTTGAGGTCCCGGTACATCTTCGTACTCCCAGGATGAATGGAATAGTCAGAATCGTGAGCCTCCTTTAAAATCAATTCACGGATCTTCTTTACTTCTGGCACACAAATTCTTTTCCCGTGCCACACCATTCCCTGTTCATCATCTCTGAAACCAAGGGCTTTATTTTCCTTGATGAGTTGCCTGATTTCTTGTATCTTCTCGTCATCCTTTTGACCCTCGCGTATTTCTCTCTCTAGTGTGGAGTCCACTTCCATGGCGATGGCTTCACCACTATTCACAAGGCATAGATTGAGTCTTATAACATCGTCCTTCAATTCTGCAGGCATGTCCTTCAAGCTCAACTTATTGACCTGCACTTTCGACTTAAAGCATCTGCCACGACGTTTGCTTTCCCAGGATGATAGTTGATGCCGACATCAAAGTCATTGATTAGCTATAACCATCTCCTTTGTCTGAGATTGAGATCTGGCTGTGTGAAAATGTACTTTAAACTCTTATGATCCGTATATATCTCTGTCCTCTTCCCCATCAAGTAGTGCTGCCAAATTTTCAACGCGTGTACCACTGCGGCTGCTGGGATGCATAAGCCACGACATGCCCTTCTTGCATGAGAACACATCCCAACCCGTTTCCAGAGGCATCGCAGTACACCGTAAAGTTCTTCTGCATATCTGGCATAACTAACACTGGGGCTGTTGTCAATCTTTTCTTTAACTCCTGAAAACTCGTCTCGCATTGTGGCGTCCATGTGAATGTGATTCCCTTCTCCAACAGTTTGGTGAGGGGTCTCGAGATCTTAGAGAATCCCTCAATAAACCGTCGATAGTATCCTGCCAATCCCAAGAAGCTTCGAACTTCCCTGACATTTTCAGGGGTCTTCCACTTCTGTATATCCTCGATTTTGGCGGGATCCACGGAGATTCCTCCCTCCGAGATGATATGTCCTATGAAGGGAACTCTCTTCAGCCAAAACTCACACTTGCTCAACTTGGCATATAGTTGGTGTTCTCTCAGCCTCTGCAACACCAACCTTAGATGTTTCTCATGTTCCTCTTCATCTTTGGGGAAAACGAGAATGTCATCTATGAAAACCACCACAAATTTGTCCAGATATTCCATGAATACCTTGTTCATGAGATACATGAAGTATGCTGGGGCATTGGTTAGCCCGAAAGGCATGACGGTGTATTCATACAGTCCGTACCGAGATACGAAAGTTGTCTTGTGAATATCAGATTGCCTTATCTTAAGTTGGTGGTATCCCGACCTGAGATCAATCTTCGAGAACACACAAGCTCCCCTCAACTGATCAAACAAGTCTTCAATGCGGGGTAATGTGTACTTGTTCTTCATGGTTACCTCATTCAAGGCACGGTAGTCTACGCACAACCTTTGGGTTCCGTCCTTCTTGGGCACAAATATGACTGGAGCTCCCCATGGTGAGGAACTAGGACGAATATACCCCTTCTCCGTCAGTTCTCTCAAATGATCCTTGAGTTCTCCCAGATGTTTGGAGTCCATCCGATAGGGTCTCTTGTATATCGGAGCTGTTCCCGGCACTAGCTCAATTGCGAATTCCACTTCACGATCAGGAGGCATACCTGACAACTCCTCCGGAAAAACATCTGGGTATTCCCTAATGGTCCTGATCTCCTCCACTTTCACCTCAACTTGATTTAATTTAATGTCCCTCCTAGGCTCTTGTATTGTTATGAACTTTACTCTTGTGCCACTAGGGTGAGTTAGTTCCACTGTTCTGGTTGAACAATGGATTATTCCCTTATGTTTGGTCAACCAATCCATGCCCAAAATAATATCTATCCCTTGTGAATCTATTACTATGAGGTTGGCAGTAAATACCACCCCATTAATGTCTAGATTCACCTTGGGACACACTTGTCTTGTCCTTATTTCTCCACCTGGAGAGTTTACTGCTAGCGTATGGTTCATTTGTGTTGTTTCTAGGTCATGCTTCTTAACAAACCCTTGGGCAATGAACGAGTGGGTAGCACCAGAATCAAACAACACGGTTGTAATGTGTAAATTGGCAGGAAACTTACCAACTACCACGTCAGGTGCCTCTTGCGCTTCCTCCATGGTGACGTGGTTCACCCGTCCTCTCATTACATTCTGCTGTTGTGGCTGCGTGGGCTTCTTCTTTGGGCACTTATGGGCGTAGTGCCCCACTTCACCACAGCTAAAACATTGCACCCCAACCTTAGGTGCCTGGCTTTGTTGTCTTGTGGTTGGTTTGGGGGTCCTTGCACTGCTGGCCGAGGTTGATATGTAGGGCGAGGCTGCTGTACGAACTGACGTTGTGGCTGTATTGGTGCTGCCGGAGGCCTGTAGTTCGGGTTGTACCCTCTTGGTGCTGAGTAGGGTACCGCAGTACGGTTCGTCTGCCCTGCTGTTTGCTGCATCAGACGTGGGCGGGTGTTGCTCCCTGAGGCTTGATGTGACCACCCGGCCTTCCTCTTGTTCTTATTTTCCAAGGCCTTCAGCTTCCTTTCTACCACAAGCGCTCTGTCCACCATTTTTTGGAAGCTTTCATACTCGTTGGAGGACATTGCACACTGCATTTCTGTGGTAAGTCCTTCCACGAAACAATCCTGTTTCTGCTCATCAGTCTCTATGTCCCGTAGGGCATAACGTGATAGTTGAGTGAATTTAGTGAGGTATTCCCTCACAGTCATGTTACCTTGCTGCAACCCCAAGAACTCCTTCCTCTTGTTCTTGAGTTTACCCCTTGGTATGTAATGGTTGCGGAAGCTACGCTTGAACTCTTCCCAAGTGATGTTCTCAGGGTCATGATGGGCGGCCACGTAGGCGGTCCACCAATCCGCAGCAGGTCCATGCAATTGATGAGAGGCAAACAGCACCCTCTCATACCCTTGGCACTGTATGATCCTCATCTTGCTCTCAATGGTCTTTAGCCAATCATCTACCTCCAGAGGTTCAGCAGCACTTGCAAACTTTGGAGGTTGAGTTCCTAGAAACTCAATCAACCTTGGTTGGCGTGGTGCAGCTTGTGGAGGTGGAACTTGATGCAAGTTGGCCACCACTTGAGTCAGGTTCTGGATGAGCTGATTTTGATTTTCAAGCATTTGGTGGATGGGATCAACTCCGTCACGGCGTCCACTCCTGTCTTGGCTCCCAGAAAGATGAGGGTTGCAGGCCTCATCGTTGTTGTTGGCAGGGTTGGCAGCATGACCCTTTCCTCTTCCGGCCATCTAGCATGATCAACCAAATGTTAATTTAAGGCATTACGTATTATCTTACTACTTTCACTTGTTTGTACTTTGAAGTGTTGAGGCTTTGTTATACTTTTCTGAGGGTTTATGTCTCACACAAAAATAAATGCACCATTATTTCATGTGGGTTCACACACCAAAGCAAAACAATCTGAAGACGAGGCTGTGGACAATTGCTCATGGCTTCCACAACTCACGTCACACACCAAGCATTAACACACAATTAACTAAGATAACGACTCGACTACTCGACATCTTGCTAAACTAAGGGAAGGACTCTACACTACTCGTATCACTGAGCTGGCTCCTCGGGATCTTCCTCATTATTGCGGCTGCCCTCTGACTCTGCTTTGGGTGGGGAGGCTGCTAGTGGAGAAGTGCGATGACGCCTGATCGCCCGGCGATCTGGGGAGTCAGGAGTCCATGTATCATTCACGGTGACACACAGTTCATTCCTATCTCCTCTTTCTCTCGCCCTCAAGCAGGCTCGAAGCAACGCCTCGGTTTCCTTCAGGGTGTCTCGAACATCCTGAAGCTCCTGCTGACACTCCTGCAGTCGAGTGCTGAGCATAGCAGCATCCTCCAAGCACAGGTCCATGTGCTCATGGGAAGTCCCTTGCTGCACTGGCAGGTACTAAACACAAACCCGAGTCTCGTGCACCCAACACCAACCAAAACATCCAACTTGCCTTCATCCCTACCTCTACATAACTCACAATATCTCATTCAAGAGTATGGTAAAATAAATTGATGATCTCATATCCCAAATATCCCATTCTAAGCATGGCTAAGCATAAGCATGTAAATAAATGACATGATAAAATAAATCCCAACCCAAGCTACAAGGAAACAAGATAATGCAATTCTTGGGAAACTTCCTAGCATGGGTTTCATATTTCATTTGACAATGCAAATAATTCTATCTACACATCCTAGCATAGGATCAAAGTGGTCAAGGACACTTGACTCCTTCCTGCTGCTCTTGGAATGGGTAGTCCCGATCTTGGAAAGGGAGAACTTGCTCCGGAGCAGGTTCTATATCATACCATCACACATAGCAAAAGAAAAACAACAATCCATAAGACATAATTCACACTTCCACTTCATTCAAACCACACATTCACATTTATGAAAGCCATTCACAATTCTATGTGTTGTGTTTACTCTATGTGTGTTGATTTTTGGCTTACCTGCACTTTTAAACATGTGTACATGATTTCTACTTTTGTATTCATATTCATGTTGGCATACTATATATGAATTTCTAATTTAAATAAATGCCTTATATTTAATTGATACACATTTTAGCTACCAAGTATGCATGAAAAGTATTTTCCTACTTCATGTGTGTCTTCAAACCTTCTACCAACCCTAAACTGAATTCTTTGGATTTTGAAAACTTCATTTATCATTTTCTAGTTATTTATACCTAGCTTGCTATATTTTCAGATTTATTTCCTATGCCTAAAGGTGAACTTTATTATGAAAATAGTAAAACACATCATCTAAACAGAATAGGTTTTTGGTCTAAAATATTAAATAATGTATTTTTGAACTTCTCCTTTGATGTGCACTATTTTACATTTATTTTACTAATTTTCAGAATTATTCTCTACTTAAAAATGTGTCCCTATAACTAATAAATGTGAATAATCAATTAAACAGATTCATTTCAGCCAAAAATCTATTTTTATCTCACTCCAAAGTTTTCCAAGTACTAGGAAAGTTTTTAATTTGAATTTACAATGTGTTTGTCCCTTCTTTTAAATTTTAAATACTAAACATATATTCAAATTCCTAAATTTAATAACACATAGGGTTAAAAAGGTAAACTCACCCCACTACAGGGTCTATATTATTTTAAGAATTTCCAAGGGTCTAACTACACATAACAGAGGGGTTTTCCTAATTTTTATTAAGTCCAGGGGCTAAAACTGATTTTTAAATGAATTTACATGATTTTCTGAAGTTCCAGGGTCTAGATCAGAAGTTTCCGGGGCTAGCTCGTATTTTCCGAGAACCCCAGGGGGTAGCACGTAAGAATCCCGGCCTTTATAACGCGGGGCTGACGTGGACCGTCCAATGTAAAACAGACGGCTGAGATTATAACATCGAACCGGTACGCGGGGATTCAAACTCTACCGTGCGATTTACAATAAACGGCGCACAAGCGGCCACGTCGCTCTGATCGAGCGCGGGCGGCGCTGCCCGGCGGCGCACGGCAGCGGGACGCGGCGATCTCGCCGGAGAGTTTCAGATCTTCATCAATTCTTCCTAAAACTGTGATTTTATGGCATAGATCGGTAGAGGGGAGGTCGGGGATCTCACCTCGGGGGTTTTATTGAGCTCGGAGGTCCTGGAAAGCGATCGGCGACGAGATCCAAGGTGAATTCACGGCGAGGCTCGTCGGCTCTGTGTTTGAACGGCAAACCACCGAGTTTTCTGCACCTGCGAGGTTCCCCGGAGGCGGTGGATCAAGACCAGCGAGTTAGATCAGAATTCCCGAGCGTAGATCGAGCGGAGAAGCTCGGGTTCTCACCGGGAGGAAAATCGGCGGATCGTGGGGAAAAACAGGACGATGCCGGGGTTTTTATAGACGGGGGAGGGCGGCGCGTTAGTTTAGATCGAGTTGGAGTCCTCCGGAACCAGAATTCGGCGGAAATCCGGTCGGTTAAGATCGCGCACGCGCGGGGTAAACAGTCTCGGTTTCGGACGAGCAGGGGGTTAGGGATGACAGGTGGGTCCCGCCTGTCTGCGAGAGGGGGCGCGGGCGCGCGGCTGCCGGCTGGCGCGGGGGTTAGTGCGCCGGCTGGTGGGTTTCGACCCACTGGCCGGGGAGATTTGTTTTTTCTCTTTCTTTTTCTTTTTCATTTCTGTTTTGAGTTTAATTTGAATTCCAGTTTGAATTTGAATTTTTGCAACACATGCAACACGTCCAAAAATTTTTAAATTCCCCTCTTGACAGGGTTTTGGTGTGTTACAGCTTAAGGGGGGTGGATTGTGTGATATCCTAGCTCCCGGGTTAATAGGATTGATAGAGTACTCATACCACCAAGGTATACCTTCTTTTCCGGAAGCCCACCTGCAAAGAACTCTGGGGTTAAGCGTGCTTGGCCCGGAGGAATTTGGGTATGGGTGACCAACCGGGAAGTTTTCCCAGGTGCGCACGAGTGAGGACAAAGTGCGCAGAAAAGACAAGTGGTGGTATGTGGGGACAGTCTATGATCCTAGAGAGCCATCAGAAATGGTATCAGAGCCGACCCTCGCAGTTTCACTGGTGCGTACGGGTCAGTGACAAGGATACGGTAGCGTACGGGTCAGGGACGCAGGTACGTACGCATGACGTGTGGATCCTCTGTGTGGGACACGGTATGGTACGTATGCTGCTAATCGGATGTACGGTATTACGTATGCCAGTACTGAACGTACGGACGTGGCTAAGAGGGGACGTTCCTGTCTTGGCGTTGACCGACGACGACGTCGATCTTCTAAGGGGGGTGGATTATGTGATATCCTAGCTCCCGGGTTAATAGGATTGATAGAGTACTCATACCACCAAGCTATACCTTCTTTTTCGGAAGCCCACCTGCAAAGAACTCTGGGGTTAAGCGTGCTTGGCCCGGAGGAATTTGGGGATGGGTGACCGACCGGGAAGTTTTCCCAGGTGCGCACGAGTGAGGACAAAGTGCGCAGAAAAGACAAGTGGTGGTATGTCGGGACAGTCTATGATCCTTGAGAGCCATCAGAACAGAGGCGCGGTTGGAGCCGGGGACGAAGGCGCGGCGAGTGGACAGTATGGTCGGGAGCACTTCGTCGGTGGTGCCATTGAGACTAGGGCTACGGTGCGGCAAGGAAGACGAAGACTAGAGGGAAGAGAAAGACTGTAATGGTGGTGCAGACTGTAGAGAAGGGGAAGGTGCAAGTTATAACGGTGCGGAGAAGGAGAGGTCGGATCGCTTCGAATTCTGCGCGCGAATGGCAACAACCGCACAGTATGGTGGACCGTGTTGTAGGAGCCACTTGCAATATTGCCCATTAATACAGGCGGCTGAAGCGACCGAGTGTGCGTGCCTTACCTTTTCGGTTACTGCACGCACGCGAGGGGGGAACGTGCCACGCACACAGTACATGTGTCCTTAGAGTTACACAGGCGGATAATCGTACGTTACAAACTACCTGTGGTCAACATTCTTCACAGGCGGACAACCGCAGATAAAGAACCGCCTGTGATAAAGATTCTTCACAGGCGGATACTGTTTACATTACAAACCGCCTGTGATAAATGGTCTTCACAGGCGGGTAGTAGTAGGTATAGAACCGCCTGCAAAAATTGTAGCGAACAGAGGAAAAACGGAGCTCACATGTACACATAGAGATGAAGCAGCACTCAGCCGCCCATGACTTCAAGCGCAGTGTATTTCACTGTATGAAGCAGCACTCAGCCGACCCCAACATGCTTGGGATAAAGGCTTGGCTGTTGTTGTTGTATATATACATATACAAATATATACATATACATATACATATAAATATACATATACATATATATATATATATATACATATATACATATATATATACATATACATATATATATATATATATCAGTTGTCTGGGTTATGATATGTTGATTTCATAGTCATGTTGAATTGCTGCCCTTGGTTATTAAATTATTGTAGTTCTAAAAAAATAATTTAATTTTCAACTAGATTTGTTGTCCTGGAGGTGTATATGCAACTATCATTGGAGTATTCTGTTCCTGTTGGTATGGTTTGCTGTCTTTGACGTACTCTTATCTGGCCTCAAGCATGTCCTCGTGCTTGGTTTCAACACTTTGCTTCTGTGGATAGTGCTCATGATCCTGTCCTTTTTGTTAATACTTCTTCTCATTGTTGGACTCTTCTCCTTTGACAATGACGGATGATATGATCATCAAAGGAGATGATTCTCAGTAATAGCCTTTCAGAAGGTGCTTCTCAATCAGTGATTTCTTATATCTGATATTGGCCCTCTCTGTTTGATATCGGGTGGGCGCGCCTTACCTTTTTGGTTACCGTGCGCGTGTGAGGGGAACGCGCCACACGCGCAGTACATGTGTTCTTAGAGTTACACGGGTGGATAATCTTACGTTACAAACCGTCTGTTATAAATATTCTTCACAGGCGGACAGCCGTAGATAAAGAACCGCGCACGGTAAAGATTCTTCATAGACAGATACTCTTTATATTACAAACCGCGTGTAATAAAGAGTCTTCACAGGCGGCTAGTCGTTGGTATAGAACCCCGTGCGAAAATTGTAGCGAACAGAAGAAAAACAGTGCTCACACGTACACATAGAGATGAAGCAGCACTCAGCCGGCCATGGCTTCAAGCGCAGTGTATTTCACTGTATGAATTTTGTTAATTTATTTAAAGCATTCCAACATGCCAAAATCCAAATATTAAAAGAGAAAATTTGTAAAACCAAAACATTAAAATTTCATTACAATATTATAAATATCTAAAATATATGTCATACATTTTTTCCAGCATTTACATCTTCTCGCATATAGGGTTTCAAAATCCTTTTTAATGCTTCTTTCTACGCGCTTGATGTTGTCTGGATCGGTGAAAAGGTACATATCTTCATATTGATTATATTTCTCTTCATTATCTCTTACGTTCTCAACCCCAACAATATTTTGCTTTCCACAAAATTATACGCGCATCTTCTCAGTTCCTGGATCCCGTACATAAAAAACTTGTGCAACACGATCGGCGAGAACCCACGGACAATCTGTATAACCCACTTTGTTCAAGTCTACTAGTGTCAGTCCATAGTCGTCCACTTTCACACCATCAGAATGTTTGATCCATTGGTACTTAAACATGGGCATTTGCATTCTTTCGCCATAATCGAGTTCCCTTATTTCCACTATGAACCCGAAGTATGTGGTCTTTCGCCCTTGTGGATCATAAGCCTCTATACGAACACCACTATTTCGTGCAACACTCTTACCGTCATTTTCTTTAGTGTAAAATGTGTAACCATTGATGTCATATGCTTGCCATGATGTCACCAAAGCAGATAGGCCAGAAGCTGTCTTCTTCATCGTTGCCTCTTCATCATAGTCTCCATATGGTGTATTTTTGTCTATTAACCATTCAGTGAAACATCTCTTGTGCTCTTTCATGATCCAGCCCTCTGTGCGGCCTTGGTTTTTTTCTACGAAGCTCAATTTCATGTTCCTCAATGTACGACTCAGCTATTGTGAGCTGTTGTAGTACACCAAAATATGCACAGTGTACTAATTTGTAATCCTGAATGATAAAAGTTTTCTTACCCACTTTGCCTCTCCCACATAGTCTACCCTCATGTATTGGTATAGGGACACCTATTGGCTTTCCATCTTTGATGTAATCAGCGCAACCCTCAATCACTTCTTCAGTAGTGTATCCTTCCATAATTGAACCCTTTGGGTGAGCACGGTTCCACGTATAACCCTTTAATACTCCTAATTATCTCTCCAACGGAAACATATGATGTAAATATAGTGGCCCCAATGCTTTTATCTGATCAACCAGATGTATGATTAGGTGTACTTGCATATCGAAAAAAGATGGTGGGAAACACATCTCAAGCTTGCACATAGTCTCGAAGATCTATGTTTTCAAATAGGCTAAGTCTTCCTAGGCTATCACCATTTGTGATATTGCATTGAAGAAGTAACACAAACGTGTGATGACAACTTTTACATGCTCAGGTTTGATGACCCTTATTAAAATGGCAAGTAACATTGTCATCATCATGTGACAGTCATGAGAAGTATGGCCGAATAAAGATAAGTCTTTAATCGAGACTAGTTTACGGATATTGCATGAGAAGCTTGTTGGCACTCTAATCCCATGCAAGCATTTGCAAATTGCTTTTTTCTCCTGTAGTGTCAAGTTGTAGCTGGCCGGGGAAAGGTAATGCTTCCCGTTGGCCTTTTCTACCGGGTGAAGCTCTGGTCTCATATGAAGATTTACTAGGTTCATACATGATTTTAATCCGTCCTTTGTTTTACTCGGCATGTCCAGCAAGGTCCCAATGATGCTGTCAAATACATTCTTTGTAACGTGCGTCAAATTTATACTATGGTAAATTTCCAGGTTCTTCCAGTACGAAAGATACTTAAAAAAACATTTTTTCTTGAAAGTCATGGCAGTTGTATCACATGAAGATGTAGTTTTTTCTCTTTGTTCCTTTATATTTTTTGCCCTTATCAAAAGCAACCTGAATGCTCTTGACCATTTCGAACACTTCTCCACTGTAAGGTTTTGGTGCAGTATGTTTTTCGATTGTGTTATCAAATTGTTATTTATCTTCCTGTACTTGTGTGTATCAGTCAAGAACCGCCGGTGTCTCATGTACACCGTCTTTCTGGATGAAGTGAGGTACAAAAATCCAGTTCCATCCACGCACCTTACACAACCTTTCTTCCCTTTCATTTGTCCCGATAATGTAAACAGTCCGGGATAATCATGCACGGTAACAAATATCATTGCTCTTAGCGTGAAATACTCCCGCTTGTACTCATCGCATGTACGTACCCCTTCATTCCACAGTTTTGCTGTATCTTCTATTAGAGGTTCCAAGAACACATCAATTTCGATGCCGGATTGTTTCCTACCTTGTATAAGAATAGATAACAAAATATATTTTCTTTTGTGGCGCAACCACATCGGTAGGTTGTACATCTTTAATAACACGGGCCATGTTCTGTGTATGCTCCTTTTTTCACCAAATGGATTCATTCCGTCTGTACCCAAGGCAAACCTTACATTTCTGATTTCTTTGCAAACTCCGGATTCTGAATATCAAAAATTTTCCACTGGGTTGCATCACCAAGGTGTCGAATATATTTTTCATTCTTCCTGCGCTGCTTGGAATGCCAACGCATAAGTTCAGTCTCCCTAGAGTTTGAGAGCAAACACTTCAAGCGGTCAATTACTGGAAGGTACCACATCATCAAGGCATGAATTTTTCTCTTATTCTTCCCACCTACATCGTCAGAAGTATCATCATCGTCACCTTCAGGGCCAATATTATTCTTCTTATTCTTTAGAGTCTTATTCATGTTGGTAACATACTAGTGATTGTAGTCCTTCTTGTATCTATCGACACCGCAGATGGGGCATATAGTTGCGAGCTCATGCTCTTTGCGATACAGAATACAATGGTTCACACAAGCGTGTATTTTTGTCACACCTAGTGACATCGAGCAAAGAAGTTTCTTCGCTTCATAAGTGCGTCTGGGTAGTTTGTTGGGATTCGGAAGAATTTCTATCAAAAGATTCAAAATATCAGAGAAACTACAATCGAGCCATCCGTGTGTGGCTTTCAACTTTAGTAGTTCTAGGACTGCACGCAACTCTTTATCACAACCCTTTTATTCATCATATAAGAGCTCCGTCGCCGCATTCTGCAATGTCTCCATTTTACTTAAACCTTTACTTGCTCCCATGGAAATCAATAGATGTGGTTCGATGCGACGCAACATCTCCTCACAATGAAACTCATCATCATCAGCATTCTAATTGTCACTACCATAATCGATATGAATATTATCATTATTAGAACCTCTCTCATCATTTTTATCCACCTCATTCGTATCTAACTCACCATGCTCTGTCCATATTGTGTAGTCTTTTTTGAAACCCCTTTTCACCAAATGAGATTGGATTACTATAGTATCTATCTAAGCAATCTTATTTTCACAGTCGATTCATGGACATAATATGTCATCTATCTTTTGTATCTTCACATGTCTCTTGGACGCTTCAATAAATTTCGCAACATTTTGAACGTACATAGGATCAGGTCTTGGCATGTTGTACATCCACGCTCGGCGGTCCACCTTCTATGTTGAACTGTAAAAATAAAAATGATAGTAACCATTTGTTGAATGCACGTGAAGGCTAAAAGTTGAACACAAGGTTCAAAGCTAGCGTACAGTGATCGCACTTGGAGGCGAGGACGATGACGTGCGCGCACCTGGAGGCGAGGGCGAGGACGGTGACGTGGGCTCGATTGCGAGGGAGAAGACGGCGGCAGCGGCGACGGCTAGGATGGCAGCGGTGGCGGCTAGGGGCAAATGTATTTTTTGGCATCCCGACAGCGTCCATGTGAAATCTTTCGATTTAGGTTTTTGCGGTGCCCGAGCCGTGCTTTATATAGTCGTCCATTATCACAGTCGGGTATTAAGGAGGTTCTATATAAAAAACTGTCTGCGATAATTGCCCCTCCATAGGTCTGCTCTTCAGTTTCTTTTTCCTTTGCTTCATTTTTCATTTAGATTCCAATGTAAATATTCAAACATGTATAGATTCTGCAAATTAAGTCCAAACTCGATGATTACTTTTTCTATATTCTCCAAAAATTAATATATATCAGATGGAAAAAGTTTAAAACATATATAGGTAACATTGTTATGTTTTGGTAAATATAGCATTAATTTATATGCACATATTATTTAGATTGTCATATCTTCTAAAAAATGGATCTTCCACTGAAAGTCGTTTTTATGAACATATTGTCTTATTCATACATGTATGAATTTTGTTATTTTTTTATAGCAATCCAACATGGCTAAATTCAAATTATCCCTCATTCTAATGAAATACTCATATACATATGAGCCATTCTTCAAATTTTGAACACACATTGATTCTAACAATTTTGTAAAAATCTAAAAAAATCATAGAGGTTTGTATGATGAATAAAAAGTCCCATAGAAAAATGCACTCACAAAATCAATGTATTATGCAAGATACAAAAATGACAAATATCCTATTTATTTGTTTTCCATGTTCAGACCAATTTTAGAGGTTTTTCCAATTGAAATATAGTGGGCACCTGTAATACTAAATCATATTACAAGAAATTAGAATTTGGGGTGTTACAAGCCCCCTTATTTTGAACAAGGATATTAATTAATCCTAAACTTAGTAAACTTGTTTGACAGATGGTTCTATATTAAAAACCGTATGCGATTATTGCCTCTCCATAGGTCTGCTCTTTAGTTTCTTCTTCCTTTGCTTCACTTTTTATTTAGATTCTAATATAAATACTCAAACATGTATAGATTCTGCAAATTAAGTCCAAATTTGATAATTCTTTTTCTATATTCTTCAAAAATTAATATATGCCAGATGGAACAAAAAAGTTTCAAACTTATATAGGTAACATTGTTATGTTTTGGTAAATATAGCATTAATTTATATGCACATATTATTCAGATTGTCGTATCTCCTAAAAAAATAGGTCTTCCATTGAAAGTCAGTTTTTATGAACATATTGTATTATTTATACATGTATGAATTTTTTTATTATTTTAAAGCAATCCAACATGGCAAAACCTAAATTATCCCTCATTCTAATTAAATGCTCATATACATATGAGGCATTCTTCAAATTTTGAACACACATTGATTCAAACAATTTTGTAAAAATCTGAAAAAATCATAGAGGTTGGTATGATGACTAAAAAGTCCTATAGAAAAATGTACTCATAAAATCATTGTATTATGCAAGATATAAAAATGACAAATATCCTATTTATTTGCTTTCCATGTTCTGACCAATTTCAGAAATTTTTCCAAGTGAAATTTATTGGGCACTTGAAATACTAAGTCATATTACAAGCAATTGGAATTTCAGCTTTTACAAGCCCACTTATTTTGATTAAGGATATTAATTAATCCTAAATTTAGTAAACTTGTTTCACAGGCGGTTCTATATTAAAAACCGCTTGCGATAATTGCCTCTCAAATCATCGATCATTCAGTTATGGCGGTTCTTTGACGGTGCTGCAACCGCTAGAATCTGAAACGCCTTTATAATAAGCAGTTGCCGTGCCCTTCCTCATCTTCCTCGCAGTGCCCTTCCTCATTCTTCCTCGCAGCGCACTTCCTCATCTTCCTTGCAACGCGCTTCCATCTTCCTCGCTCTTCACAACCGTGGCGTCTGAAGGATCCTCGTCTCGCCTCCCCGCTGGTGATCACGATCAAGGCGGAAAATGCAAGCAGCCATCGTCGGCGCTCCCGGAGTTAAGCGCAGGAGCCAAGTGGCAACCTTCTGGTGGCCTGCCGGCGAACAACAAGGGAGCCAAGCTGCAACATTCTGGTGGCCCGCCGGTGAACCGCTCCCGATGGTCGTCGTCTTTGGTCCCGGCGGCTCCGCCAACACAGTTGGCGACCTATACCACCGAGGTCATGTTGAACGGCACCATGCTCGAGACCACCGTAACGTCCTCTGGCACCGATGTCGTGCGCTTCCCTTTGCTGGTTCACGGGAACAACCCGGAGCCCATCATCGTCGGCCTAGACAAAGAGTGGTACGACGTCAAGAACCCGGATGGGCGCAAGTCGTACAAGACCGCCGTCCTGCAGCTCTGCGTGGTCCGCCACTGCTTCGTCTTCCAGATTATTCACATGGACTATGTCCCGGAGAGTGCCCTGATAAATTTCTTCGCCTATCCGCACAACAAATTTTTCGGCGTCAGTATCAATAGCGACGTAAAGCGGCTGCGCGAGTAATACGGCTTCGATGTAGCAAATGTGGTTTTCTTTCTTTCTCATTTTCTACATTTAGTCCTTTTTGCACCACCTGTGCGAAAATTGTAATGTAACTCTAATACCCTTAATGCAATGATCCCGGCTTGTCTGGCTTTCGAAAAAAGGTAGCAAATGTGGTTGAGCTCCGGGACCTCACCGTGAAGGTGCTGCACTGGTCGGAACTCATGTCGACGTGGCTAAAGACCTTGGCGCTTGAGGTGAAGAATGTGCACATCGACAAGGCGAAGGACATGAAGTGTGATAAGTGAGATAAGGTGATCCTGTCGCCACAGCAGGTGGAGTATGCCTGCATCGATGTGTTTACCTCTTACGAGATTTGCGTGCTGGTGCTTTCCTGGTAGGCTTCCTCGCCATCTTCTCCTGTCAGGGAGCAGTACCCCTCGCCAGGGTACGTCACCACAGACTCCGATGATGACAGGTATCATGGCTACAAATATCCTGTCCCATGCGGCGATGATCTGCGTGTCATCGAGCACCCCAGCTGCTACCTGATATGCCTAGTCTGTCCCAACTTGAAGTGCAAATGGAAATGGGAAGACATCAACTTCATCCAACGTCATGTTGTGGAAGTTGGGCTCTCCAATTTCGAAAGACATAGTGATAAGAAGAAGAGCCGGCACCGTCGAATGGCGAGGAACCATGGCTAGATGTGATAACTCCTCGACGTGCTTTCATATTAGTTATTCTGTTCTAAACAACGTATGTGGACTGGATGTTTGTGCAGTACCCTTAATAGCCTACTTTGTTTTGCTCTTACTTAACTATAATCGTGATGCAACATTTCTCAGTTGTTTCTTTTTGCTGGTATAATTATTGGTATACCCTATCCAAGATTAAAGAAAAAGTAAAAACACTTGTACGTATGTTATCCTTGATGTGTCCCGTGTTACTCTGGTCACGATGTTACCGTATGTTTGTTCCCTATAACTCTTCTAACCAGATGTTACTGTTCTCATTAATCCTAAACTTGGTAAACTTTTTCACGGGTGGTTCTATATTAAAAACTGCCTGAGATAATACATCTTCGCAGGCGGTGTTTAATTCACCTTCGAGGAGGGAGGAAATTAAGTTCTCTGCAGCTCTTCCTCCTTGGGCCGCTTGTCTCCCTGTGTCAACAATTGAAAGACGCGCTTTTATCTCGTCCGTCTCTTCACCAACGGCCGCAAATAAGTTCTCCGCACCTCCTCCTCCTCGGGCCACGCGTTTCCCTTCCGTCCAATTCAAGCCGCTCCCTCTTTTTTCACAGGCGTCTCTATATTAAAAACCGCATGTGATAAAACATCTTCGCAGGCGGTATTTAATTCATCTTCGAGGAGGGAGGATGGTCTCGTACGCCCGTCGCACTTCTCTGCACTACCGTACCGGCCGAAATTATGTTCTCCGCTGCACTTCCTCCTCAGGTCGCTCGTCTCCGTTTGTCAACAACGAAAGACACGCATTATCTCGCCCGTCTCATCACTACCGGCCGCACTTAAGTTCTCCCCACCTCCTCCTCCTCGGGCCGCGTGTTTCCCTTCCGTCCAACTCCAACCGCTCTCTCTTTGAACCCTTTAGCGATCGACCAACTCCAGTGCGACCGCCACCTGCCGTCCACTGTTCATCGTCACCGTCATCGTCGTCGCTATCACTACTCCCTCCTATTCTACATTGTCGTCGTCGTTCATGGCTGGGAACTTTGTTATCGACTTGGCGCGTGGCCAACTCAAGGAGGAGCACATGCCGTGGTGCAAGAACCACCCCCATGTATGTACATATGGCACACCGGTCGCTCGGTAGTTTTGCTTTTCCATCTT
This sequence comes from Neostapfia colusana, assembly GCA_030760725.1. NCBI lineage: Eukaryota > Viridiplantae > Streptophyta > Magnoliopsida > Poales > Poaceae > Neostapfia > Neostapfia colusana. The sequence goes on along the minus strand of JASWHV010000002.1, from coordinate 38,359,143 downwards.
GTTTGTTTTTGGTATTTTCAATTTCATTTCTCGCCATTTGTGTCATTTGTTGTCCGATTTCTCTGCGTAGGGTTTCTCTACGAAGCTTGAGTCGGGAGACTTAATGAAATGGCAGTGCATCGTCCCCGGTAAAGAAGGAGTAAGTCATGAAGAATAAGCACAATCCAGTATAACCATCGTCCCCTTATTAATGAATTTTCTTTGTAGACTGACTGGAAAGGTGGTTACTACCCACTGACAATCTTCTTCTCGGATTATTATCCCTTGGTACCTCTGAGATGCACCTTTCCACCTGGTCTCTTCCACCCGAATGTCTATTGCTCAGTATTTCTCTGCCTTGGAGTTCTTGATCAAGAGATTGTAAGATAGACTTATTTTGCTCAAGTATTTAGTAATAGTTGCCGAACTTATTTGATGTAGTTTCTTATGTTGCTTAAATTGATATTTTGTAGGGGTGGTGTCCTAGTATTAATGTCAGAATTTTACTACTTGAAGTTCAGCATTTGCTTTGTCAGCCAAATGCGCCCGATATTGAAAATGATTGCTATAATCTACTTATCAAGGTTAGTAACTTTGTGTTGGTGAGCAACCTAGGTTATATATCATTCCTCATTCAATATTTGTCAATTTTAAAGAATGTCAATGTTATTTTCAAGATCAAAAGGAATATAAGAGACGTGTTTGGGAGCAAGATCAACGGTACAGTTTAGATTGATCGATGGGAGCTTCATAGGAATACAAGTCTGAAATGTATAGTTTAGACGGCACACAATGTGTATAAACTATGAAATGTTAATGTTTATCTCTAAATTGCAATGTGATTGCGGTTTTATATGTTCATTGTGGCAACGATGCACATTTATTATCTCTACGCGTGAAGTGGCAATGGACAAATATAATTGAAACATTTTTCACAGGCGGTGTTTAACTAAGAGCTATGAAATATGCGCCTATATAAGACCACATTCAAATAACATAATTTAAACATTTTCCATAGGCGGTGTTTAACTAAGAGCCACCTGTGAAATAGAGCCTATATTAGGCCGCTCAGGCGGCTCTAAATTACAATTTACAAACCGCCTGCACTAATACATCTTCACAGGCGGTGTTTAACGAAGAGTCGCTTATGAAAATCTACACCTAAATAAGGCCGCTCGGTCTCTTTGAAAAAACCCAACCCTGGAGATTTCACTTAGACGCCGTCAGGCTGCCAAAATTTTCCTTCGCCGCCAAAACCCTCCCCGTCGTGCTTGCGTCCTCGCCGTCCTCGCCACCGAGCTTCGTCCTCGCCGTCCTTGCCGCCGAGCTTCGTCGCCGTCGCTGCCACCGTTGCCATCTATGTACGACCGCCTCTTTCCTCCATTCTCTTCCATCTACTATCTCTATAGCCCGCACCGCCTCCTTCCCTCCCCCATCCCCATGCCGCCTCCCTCCTCGCCCTTGCTGCCGGCCAAGTGTCATCCTTGCCCTCACCGCCGCCTCCCTCTCCCCTTTTCTGCCCCCCTCCAGCACCATCGCCGCCGCACCCCCGTGCCGCCTCCTCCTTCTCGACATCTACCCCCACCGTGCGCTGCCCCCTTCCCTTCGTCCCCACCGCTGGCGCTCTCCCACTGTGCCAAGCCCCCGCTTTTAGATTGTTTAAATTGTTTAGATTACTTGTTTAGAGACCTTGACAATTGCTTAGATTAATTGTTTAGATTTTGTTTGAAGGTGGACTAGAGAGCAAATTGTTTAGAGAGCAAATTAATTGTTTACATCAGAAAGCAAAGCAATTTAGCTCAATTGTTTCTTCTATATTTTGTGTGTGTGTTCATACCTGCACTAATTAGTTGTTTAGAATAGTTATGTTAAAAGAGATAGTCTTGTTGTGCTAACAGGTAGTCCATGTTGTCTTTGTAATCACCGAGTACTATAACAGGGATATATATTATCTTTGTAAATCCACCATGTTCACTCTATTTTATATATTAGAATGTGATTTTACATATTAGGATGTCTCTGTGATCACTGAGTACTATAACAAGAAACCCCTTCTGTTGCTTTTCAAGTTCTAACATGGAAAGCACTAAAAAGACTCGTGCTGGTAGTAACAATGAAGCCGACGATGTTTAGTTTAGTGACTCCAGCAGTTCAGACTCGTATCACAGTCCATCGAATCCTTTTCCATATATAAAAAATAAAAAGACTTCAGAGGATCTCGACCCAGAATATGATCCTGCTGACGAGGTATGGATCACAAATATTAACTCCAGCAATTTAAGTTAATGTTGGTTGTCTTGTACATGAAGCCTTATAATTCTCTTCTACCTAGCTTAATAGCCAAGACAACGACGAGGTGACTTTGGCTCCTAAAACCGCTGAAGGATCTTCAATGGTTGAACCCTCAAATTTAGTCAAGCGAAAACGAGGGCAACGAGGTCCCAATAAGGGTCCATTGAACCGCATCATATACATAACAAGTGTCGGTCCAGGTGGGCTTCCCCAAGAACCACTGGATTCAGTTACAAAGTACCTAAATGCATGTGTTTATCTTGTTAGAGAGCTCATGCCGATCACAACTGAGAATTGGAGAAAATTCCTTGAGGCAGACAAGAATAAGTTGTGGGAGAAGTTAAGAAACAATTCAAGTTCCCAAAAGGCACAGAAGAGCTATAAAGAAAGCAACATTGGTCTCTTACGGCAAGAAGTTTTGTGGTTGGAAGAGTGAAATGAATGCTTATGTTAAGGACAATAAGGTCCATAGCCCGAAGAAGATGGGAAAAATCACACAAGATCAGTGGCAAGAATTTGTTCGTTAAAAGACCACACCTAAGGCTAAAGCCCTAAGTGAATCTAAGTCAGAGCTTGCCAAAAAGAACAAATAACATCATCGCTTGGGGTCTGCCGGATATGCCCCCAACATTGAGAAATATAATAAAATATTAGATGAAACTGTCAAGAAGGGCAATCCTGGTCCGCTACAAGGCTGCGATGAGAGAACTACGTGGTGGGTCTTAGATTGGTCAGGTTTGACCAACGAGGGAACTTGAAAAGCCCGACTCTGTGAACCAAGTAGAGCAATAAATGAAAGAAGTAATTGAAAAGCAACAGAAGGGTCTCTTCAAGCTGAAGAGGGAGAATGACCAACTTACCGCTATCCTAGACAACCCTGAACACGGTGGACGGGTTCGAGCAATCTCTTCTCAGATATCCTAGAGGGATGGTTTCCCGAACGATAAAGAGTTATATAGAAGACGTGACAAGTTCAAGAATACAATTGAAGATACGATTGATCAAAAGGTCAAGGCATCTGTGAAAGAAAGAATAGATGAACTTACAAAATCGGGACAATTAACGCCATAGAATAGAGCGATGATTCCCGTGGCAATGGAGCATTTAATATCTCCAACTTCCTACCCTAGCAGCGTACGTTCTGTGCCAGGCTCAGGGTCAACCCATAAGTTCCCTGTCGATGATATTGTTAAGGATACATCTTGTCGTCTTCTTGTCCCGATCGGCAGAGCAGGGAACAAAAAAACCATGTTGCCGCTTCTATTGCAAAGCCGAACCTTGTCTTCAACGACAATCCACTTCCGTTGTATTATGCCGTGGTGCAAGTTCTTCAGATCATTGATAATGATTATGAAGTATATGAATTAGACCACATCACGCCTGAAGGGATCACGACTCTGGGGCAGGCCATCAACTAGTTAATCCTTCGGCACCGACGCGATATCATGTTGTTGGACGATGAGCCGAGGTCTAGCCTCGTCGCATCTCGAAAGACTGCAGCCCCGTCTTCTTCGCCGAAAGTCCAAGAAGATTCACTCCCGCTATGTCCCAACAAGGATGATAGTAACCTTGCTAGTAAAGATAACCAAGAGCAACCAGTTGAACAACAGCTTGAAGCAGTACAAGAGCAAGCTGCTGGTGGTAAAGAGCAATCAGTTGAATAACGGGTTCAATAACAGGCCAATGTCCAACTTTCGACGACTACTCCTCGGTCAGTGCCTGTGAAAGTTAGCTCATACAAAAATATGGAACCTTCTAAAGAAGTGTCAGAATATTTGGAAAAAATGAAGAAAAATATTACAAAATCTTATGCATCTCGTGCTTCACATGAGCCATCATTAGAAAATATTGAGGAGTGGGAAGAAGACGGTGTTAAATATACTCGAGAGATGACTTTTGTTAAATCAGGAGTTCCGGTATACAAGATTCAGGACGTTCCTCCTGAATATGAGAATGGGAAGCCGTTCATGACATCAACATAGCTTAGCAAATAACATTTCCCGCTCAGAAGAATGCACGAGTCGTACATCACTGCCAGTACAAAATATGACATTTGTTACGTCACATTTCGTGTGCCAAAAGAAGCATTCTGGAGCATTGGACAAGATAAACAAGCTCTTCTCTTTGAAGATCTGTGGAGCCTTTTCTATCGAGGCATGCTCGAAATCAACATGCTTCTCGTCTCGTGCTTGTAAGTGCCTCTAACATTTCGTATTTGCTTTTCTTACTACACGCATACACATGTCATGAGATTATAACAGTTTCGTAGTTATTCAATAGGATGTAATACATCGATAATGAAAAGTTGAAGTCCAAGACAGGTATCCTTGACCCTACAGTGATTGTAAAGTCAAATTTCGACTTTTAGGTGCAACGGGACTCAGAATAGTACAAGGGCATGACAAAAAAACAATTTGAAAAGTCAATCACAAGCCAAAAGAGGGATAAAAAGACAAAGGTTGCAGCCTACATAGGACATGTCATGTTTAACTTTGTCAGAGATGGCAAGGACCTCGTAAAGGCTCCATACCACTTTGAGTAAGTTCAACACATGGCATAGAAATAGCAATTATTGCTAATTTTTAACTTAACACGTGTGTTTGTACGTGTGCAATAAACACTACATAATGATCTTCATCAAGCCAACACAGGGTTTGGCAACGGTCTTGGACTCAGCCGATTACTCACAAGATACTTACAAAGATTTCCTTGACATTTTAAGAAAGTATGGTTATTCGATACTTTTAATATACACGCATATATATAGGTTGACAACTCTTATATGACATTCCCTGAATGACAACGCTTGGCGGTTTTACGCGAAAAAACTTGGCGGTCAGATACCTGCTAATAAAGAATGCATTGTATATATCAACATATTATCATTGTCCCAAGCAGCCTTCTCGGAGCGTCTTATGCGGGTATTATGTATGTGAGCATCTTCAGACCGCCTGCGAATATAGAGTGAATCGTGAGGATGTAAGTTATCCTTAATGTCAATATTGTATTTTCCTTACTTTTGAGTTTCATTTTCATTGTAACTAGCCTATTTTAATACTATTATGTTATCGTGGTCAACAACACATTCTAAACCTTGTTATGTGTTTCATTACAGCACACGAAGAATGTGGATGAAGAATGGCCGGTTTCTAGAGATATGCCTGGTGGAGGATCCGAGAATATTGCATATGAACTGTGTACTTACATGCGTTGCGAAATTTTCCACCGAAAAGGGCAGTTCTTCGATGACGAAGGTGTAATAGCTGATGTGCCAGAACTTTGTCAGTATACTGATCAATTTGGTATATGAATTGAGATGTATTGTACTTACATATATGTATATGAGATGACTTTTTGGTGATATTGTGTCGATGATGCTTGTCTGAATATATTGTTTCTATTGTTTGTGAATGTGCATATGAAATTGACCTGAAATAACAGCATGTAGTACATAACAAACCGCCTGCGATAATATAGTTACACAGGTGGATAATCTTATGTTACAAACCGCCTGTGATAAAGATTCTTCACAGGCAGCTAGTATTAGGTAAAGAACCGCCTGCGATAATAGAGTTACACAGGCGGATAATCTTACATTACAAACCGCCGGTGATAAAGATTCTTCACAGGCAGCTAGTCGTAGGTAAAGAACCACCTGCGATAATAGAGTTACATAGGTGGTTACTCTTATGTTACAAACCGTCTGTGATAAAGATTCTTCACAGGCGGCTAGTCGTAGGTAAAGAACCACCTGCAATAATAGAGTTACACAGGCGGATACTCTTTATGTTACAAACCGCCTGTGATAAAAATTCTTCACAGACGGAGTGTCGTAGGTATAGAACCACCTGTGATAATAGAGTTATACAGGTGGATACTCTTTACATTACAAACCACCTATGATAAAGATTCTTCACAGGCGGTTAGTAGTAGGTACTGAACCGCCTGCGATAATGGAGTTATCACAGGCGAATACTCTTACGTTACAAACCGCCTCTGATAAAGAGTCTTCACAGGCGGATAGTCATAGGTATAGAACCACCTGTGATAAACTTTGTCACAGGCGGTTTAAGTTTCTGCCTGTGAAAATTGTTGATTATCACAGGCTCTTCGTTTCAGGCAGTTTTGAAAACCACGTGTGATAATACGTTTAGAGCCGCCTGAGATGAAGCTTGTTATAGTAGTGTTTGGAACCGCCAGCGATATTGTAGTTATCACATGCGGTTCCATATACCGACCTCCTGTGAAAAATGTGTATATCTAGCCTTCACGGGTTCTATCCGAACATGGCTGAGCTAGCTACAGCCGCGACGGACGATATTTTTCCAAACTTTTGGGGGGCAGTTTTGTTTCCAAACCATTTTAGTTGTTATTCTATTCTTTTGGTTCATTTTCTCATTCTTTTTTATGTGATTTAAGGCTCAAATTTGTAATTTACATTCTGCTCCAAATTTCACATGTTTTGTAGATCTGGACAAGGATACGAGTTAAATTAGAGATTATATCAAAGATTTGTCTCGCCATAAGGTAAGCCTATGATCTTGCTTTGTTTTTTATCCTTTGCGTGCAATTTGAGATCTTAATTTTTAAATTTAGGTTTTGCACAAATTTTTAAAGATTTAGAAGATTTGGAATTAGAATTAAGCTAAATTTAGAATCTTTTAAAATATTTCTATCTCCAAAAGGTATGTCTTGCTGCATTGTATATATCCTACATTTTCAATTTTGTATTTATGCTACATTGTATATATTCTACATTGTATATATCCTACATTGTACAGTCTGACGTAGAAGATAGACCCAGCGTGGATGTACAATATGCCAAAACCTGATCTTACGTACATTCAAAATGTTCTAAGCTTTATTGAAGCGTCCAAGAGACATGCGAAGATGTAAAAAATAGATGATATATTAGGTCCTTGTATCAACTGCAAAAACAAGATTGCTTGGACTATATATGTTAAGGCGTCGCTTAAAAAACGCTTAAGAGCTAAGGTGCTCGATAGAAGCAAGGCGTCCCCGCCGACTCCTGAGGCTAAGTCGTTCGCCGAGGTGAGCTCTAGGCGACACCTTAGGCTCGGGATCGATTGGGTTTTATTCAGTCCAGCGCCCATACCCGCACGATACAGTCCGATTCGATTAGGGTTGGTGGGGGCTCGGCGGCTCAGTGGAAGGCGGCGGTGGCGGCTCACAGCGGCGGCCGCGCTCAACAACGGCCCCCGGGCTCTGCTCTGCTCACAGAGGCAGCGGCCCCCTGCTCTGCTCACGGTGGCGGTGCCCGCCCTCGGCCTTGCTCACGGCGGCTGCATCCTGCTCGGCGGCGGCTTTGCTCAGTGCTCTGCTCACGGCGGATCTGCTCACTGCTCTGCTCACGGTGGCTCTGCTCGGCCCATTGCGCTTGGCTGCTTGCTGCTCGGCCCCTCTCTGGTGAGTATTGTTATGCTCGGTCGCTCCCTTAGGTGAATGTAGGATTGAGAATTTGCTTGCTGCTCATGTACCGACTAGACCAACTGGTCTCGCCTGCCAATTTGCTTGCTGCTCATGTAGGATTGACAATTCACAATGAATCCAATTAAGAGAGACGGTTTTGCTGATACCCCCGTGAATGTTGATGCTTATGATCCAATGGCTGATCCTAAACAAAGAGCAAAGTCCAATGATCCAGGATGGAAATATGGTTATTGGACGGAAATTGGGAACCGAGACAGGGTGACATGCAACCTTTGCAAGACTGTGACAACAGGGGGAATCAAAAGGTTGAAAGAGCATCTTGCATGTGGATATGCTGATACTGTTATGTGCTCCAAGACTACCACTGATATTAGAAAACAAATGACAGCCTACTTGAAAAAAATAAAAGAAGTAGACCAATTTTCCTAGATGATGATGTTGGGCAGCAATGGGGGCAGGGTCAGGTTGGGGACAACTCTCAATCCGTTGTCCAGACAAGTTCCAGGAAAGCTGCTAAAAGGAGTTGAGCCATGTTTGAGGTGAAGACCTTAAAGAGTACACACGATGCAACAACACAATCTGCATCAAAACAATCTAGGAAAGTTGCAAGCATGCTCCGAAGAACACCTGAACAAGTTGTGGATGATAGACGCTGTAACACCCCAAAATCTGCTAAAGAGAGGAATTTAAAAAATTTTGGACGTATTGCATGTGGTGCAAAAATTCAAATTTAAATTGGAATTCAAATTCAAATCAAAACAGAAAAGAAAAAGAAAAAGCAAAAAACCCCACCGGCCAGTGGGCCGAAACCCACCAGCCGGCCCACTACTCTCCCGAGCCAGCCCACAACCGTGCGCCCTCTCTTCCTCTCACTGATACGCGGGGCCCGCGTGTCATCCCTCACCTCCCGCGCGCCCCAACGGCCGGACTCTTCCCCGCGCCCGATCTCAACGAACTCCAGAAACCTGCGCCCCCAGCCCGAATTCCGGTCCCGGACGTCTCAAACTCAATCTCAACAGACCGCCGCCCTCCCTCGCCTATATAAACACCGACAATCGCCCTGTTTTTCGCCCCCGATCGGCCGTTCTTCTCTCCAGTGAGAACCGAAGATTCAATCCCCGTTTTCCTTTGATCATTGCTCGGATTATCTGATCTAACGCGCTGATCGTGCTCCACCGCCCCCAGGTAGCCTTGCACATGAAGGAAACGACAAGTTTCGTGCCCTAGCATCTGTTCCGACGTGCACCGAAGATCATCACCGTTGAGGCTCGCCGCCGACCGACTTCCAGGACCTCCGAGTGCTGGAAAACCCCTCGGTGAGCCTCCCCTACCCCTCCGCAGCCGATCCATGCAAAAAGATGCAAGTTCTAACCAGTAGCGGCAAAAGCCGAGGCTGCGCCGGCGAGATCGCCACCCCCGCCGCCGCGCGCAGCCACGCGCGCGGGCTGGCTCCGGCCAGGGCGACGTGGCCACTTGAGGGCCGTCTATTTTAAATCACACGGTAGAATTAATACCCGCGTGTACCGGTTCGATGATCTAATCTGAGCCGTCCACTTTAAATCAGACGGTCCACATCAGCCCCGCGTTATAGAGGCCAGGATTCTTACGCGCTACCCCCTGGGATCTCGGAAAACACGAGCTAACCCCGGAAACTTCGAATCTAGCACCTGGAACTTCAGAAATTCGTGTAAATTCATTTAAAAATCAGTTTTAGCCCCTAGACTTAATAAAAATTAGGAAAACCCCTCTGTTATGTGTAGTTAGACCCCTGGAAATTTATGAAATAATAAATTAGACCCTGTAGTAGGGTGGATGTACCTTTTTGACCCTATGTGATATTAAATTCAGAAATTTGAATATGTGATTAGGATTTAAATTTAAAAAGGTGAGGCAAACACATTGTAAATTCAAATTTAAACTCTACTAACACTTGGAAAACTTTAGAATGAGTTAAAAATAGATTTTAAGCTGAAATGAATCTGTCCAATTGATTGTTCACATTTATTAGTTATAGAAACACATTTTTAGGCTAGGAAATAATTCTGAAAACTGATGAAATAAATTTAAATTAGTTCACATCAGAAGAGAAGTTCAAAAATATATTATTTTATATTTTAGATCTGAACCTATTCTGTTTAGATGACATGTTCTACTATTTAATATTAAAACTCACTTTTAGGCATAGAAAATAAATCTGAAAATATATAGGAAAATAGGTATGCATAATTAGAAAATGATAAATGAAGTCTCCAAATCCAAAAACTTCAGTTTAGGATTTGGTAGAATATCTGAAATCCTATTTGGAGTAGGAAAATACCTTTTATACAAACTTTGTGGCTAAGAGGTGTAATAATTAAATAAAAAGAATTTGTTCAAATTGGAACTTCATGTATAGTGTGCAAATAGAAATCTGAATACAGAAGTTAGAAATCATATACATATGTTTAAAAGTGCATGAAGGCCAAAAATCAACACATGTAGAGTAACCACAACACTTAGAAATGAGAATGACTTTCATAGATATGTATGTGTGGTTTGTATGAAGTGAAAGTGTGAACTATGTCTTATGGATTGTTGTTTTCTTTTGCTATGTGTATTGGCATGAGTAGAACCTGCCCCAGAGCAAGTTGTCCCCTTCCAAGACCAGGACTTTCCATTCCCAGAGCAGCAGGAAGAAGGCAAGTGTCCTTGACCACTTTGATCCTATACTAGGATGTGTAGATAGAATTATTTGCATTGTCAACTGAAATATGAAACCCATGCTAGGAAGTTTCCCTAGAATTGCATTATCTTGTTTCCTTGTAGCTTGGGTTGGGATTTATTTTATCATATCATTTATTTACATGCTTATGCTTAGCGATGCTTAGAATGGGATAATTGGGATATGAGATCATCAACTTGTTTACCTTTCTCTTGAATGAGACATTATGAGTTATGTAGAGGTAGGGATCGAGGCAAGTTGGATGATTTGGTTGGTGCTGGGTGCCCGAGACTCGGGTTTGTGTTTAGTACTTGCCTGGATCCTAAGGACCGGTTCATGGAGCATGTAACCTGGCTTTACCGTGCCAACCACATGCTGAGATGGGGCAGCTTGGCCAATTAATTAGGTGTATCCCCAGCGTATTATGGGTGTTTTGGATGGTGCGGGGAATAGGTGTCAGCTGGACTACCATATGAACCGCAAGGCTCAAGAGGGGGCCACTGCAGCGGGGTTGGAGCCTCATGTATGCTGTTAGGGGTAAAACCTCAGTGGGCCCATGCTCGTCGGGAATCCCTTTGTAAAGGCTTCGTAGTGATCTCCTGGCTACACACCTGGGAAGTGTGAATGTGGTTCTAGCCACTGGCATAATGGAGGTTCTTTTAGTCCACCCGGCAACGGGGGATGAAATCACTACATGTGGGTACAGTGGTGCAAACTCTGTAGAGTCAAAACTGTCATGACAGCCGTGCTCACGGTCAAGAGCGGCTTGGACTTATTCATGATTAGAGGATGATGAATTTGGAAGTTGAGGATGTTAAGCGGGGAGCTTGACATTAGATATGATGTTATGGTTACTTTAATTTGATGATGGGTTGAGGGATTGGGATCCATTTCACCTGTGTAGTAATATAGGTGCTTAATAAGCTAAGGTGATAGGTAATAATTGCATAGTGCTTTAACCCTGAGTTCAACCTTTCCTTGCTCTAGCATGCATGACATAACTTTCTCACACTTGCAGAGTACCCATGGTACTCAAACTTGCTTTTCTGTTGGTTTATATTGTTGCTCAGGTCAATAGAATGATGTCGTGTTTAATGACCAAGGCTTTGGTCCCGAGGAAGGATTCTAGGTTCACGGAGTCCCCTGGGTAACGCCTGTGACGGAGCCCACAAGAATAATATTCCGCTGCTATTTTATTTACATGTTATGAACTTATTATCGTCCATCGAGACATATGCTATGTAAGACTTATTTATATTCGACACCTGGCTTGTAATAAATGATGCTTCACTATTTGTCATCACATGTATGAGAAAATGATCCTGGCATACATGTGATATTCACTCGGTTGTTCTTCGGAGAAACCGGGTGTGACAGAAGTGGTATCAGAGCCAAGGTTGCCCGTAGGAATGTGAACCTAGGTAGAAATGGACGTATTTAAGGACCCTATTTTCTTAAAAACTATTTTATAAAGGTGTGGGTTGAAAAGTGTTATTTAATGGGTCACTTTATTCACCTTGCCCCAACTCTATTTAAAACATGATTTTTATTTAAATCTTATCTAACTTTATTTTAAATGCTTTATGTTTTAGATGGTTCGCATGATCCGCACCGCCCGCAAGTGCACCGGAGGGAGAGTTCCTGTAGTTGCCCTTGCCCTAAGAGAGGGGAATCGTCCGGTGACGTACCACTCCTACGGATTGGCAGTAGGAGGCTTGTTGTGCTGTTTTCGGCGTATGCTCCAAGCCGCCGGCAATACGGGCAAGCTAACCATACACTACAGCTCCACCCGGACCATCCGTGAGAAGCGGGAAGAATGGAGTTCAGAAATGAGGATTATCCATGAAAATCAGCTGCTCAAGATCCACCGCTCTCCAGCTTGTCGAACAATACAGGTCGATGCCGAGAAGGATGTCACCTGGGAGGCCATCACCTGCCAGAGTTACATCTACCGTCGCCACCTGGACAGGACTGAGTACATGTATGTCCTCCAGCGTGAGAGTGGTACAGCGGAGTACAAGTACCCGCCGGTGCAGCAGGGGACTTCCCATGAGCACATGGACCTGTGCTTGGAGGATGCTGCTATGCTCATCACTCGACTACAAGAGTGTCAGCAGGAGCTTCAGGATGTTCGTGACACCCTGAAGGAGACCGAGGCATTGCTTCGAGCCAGCTTGAGGGCGAGAGAAAGAGGAGATGGGAATGAACTGTGTGTCACCGTGAATGACACATGGACTCCTGACTCCCTAGATCGCCGGGCGAGTAGGCGTCGCCGCACTTCTCCACCAGCAGCTTCCCCACCCAAAGTGGAATCAGAGGGCAGCCGCAATAATGAGGAAGATCCCGAGGAGCCAGCTCAGCGATACGAGTCGTGTAGAGTCCTTTCCCTTAGTTCCGCAGGTTATCGAGTAGTCGAGTCGATATCTTAGTTAATGGTGTGTTAATGTTTTGTGTGGGACGTGAGTTGTGGAAGCCATGGACATTTGTCCGCAACCTCGTCTTTAGGCTATTTTGCTTTGAGGTGTGAACCCCTATGAATTAAGAGTGCATTTATGTTCGCGTGAGACGTGAAACCCTCAGAAAATGTTAATACAATAAGACCTCATGAGTTTAAATTTAAACAAGCTAATTGGGAATTTAATACGAAATGCTTTAAATTAACATTTGGTTGATCACGATAGATGGCCGGAAGAGGAAAGGGTCGTGGTGCCAACCCCGCCAACAACAACGATAAGGCCGGCAACCCTCATCTTTCTGGAGGACGAGACAGGGGTGGTCGCCGTGAAGGAGTTGATCCCATCAACCAAATGCTTGAAAATCAGAATCAGCTCATCCAGAGCCTAACTCAAGTGGTGGCCAACTTGCGCCAAGTTCCACCTCCACAAGTTGCACCACGCCAACCAAGGTTGAGTGAGTTTCTAGTGACTCAACCTCCAAAGTTTGCAAGTGCTGCTGAACCTCTGGAGCCAGATGATTGGCTAAATACCATTGAGAACAAGATGAGGATCATACAATACCAAGGGTATGAGAGAGTGCTGTTCGCCTCTCACCAATTGCATGGACCTGCTGCTGATTGGTGGACCGCTTACGTAGCAGCCCATCATGACCCTGAGAACATCACTTGGGAAGAGTTCAAGCGTAGTTTCCGCAACCATTACATACCAAGGGGTGAACTCAAAAACAAGAGAAAGGAGTTCTTGGGGCTGTAGCAAGTAAACATGACTGTGAGGGAATACCTCACTAAATTCACCCTTATCCCATTACGCACCACGGGACATCGAGACTGATGAGCAGAAACAGGACTGCTTTGTGGAAGTACTTACAGCGGAAATGCAGTGTGCAATGTCCTCCAACGAGTATGAAAGCTTCCAAAAGATGGTGGACAGAGCATTTTTTGTGGAGAGGAAGCTGAAGGCCTTGGAAAATGAAAACAAGGGCAAGGCGGGATGGTCACTCCAAGCCTCGGGTAGCAACACACGCGCACGACTGATGCAACCCACCGCAGGGCAGACGAGCCGTGCTGTGGTGCCCTACTCAGCACCCAGAGGGTACAACCCAAATTTCAGGCCTCCATCAGCACCGGCACAGCCGCAGCGTCAGTTTGTACAGCAGCCTCGTCCCACATATCAACCTCAACCAGCAGTGCAAGGACCACAGAACCAATCCCAAGACAACAAAGGCCAGGCACCTAAGGTTGGGGTGCAATGCTTCAACTGTGGTGAAGTGGGGCACTACGCCCATAAGTGCCCAAAGAAGAAGCCCATGCCGCCACCACAGCAGAATGTGATGCCAGGACGGGTCAACCACGTGACCATGGAGGAAGCGCAAGAGGCACCTGACGTGGTAATTGGTAAGTTTCCTGCCAATTTACACATTGCAACCCTGTTGTTCGATTCTGGTGCTACCCACACGTTCATTGCTCAAGGGTTTGTTAAGAAGCATGATCTAGCAACAACACAAATGAACCATATGCTAGCAGTAAACTCTCCAAGGGAGAGATAAGGACAAGACAAGTGTGTCCCAAGGTGAATCTAGACATTAACGGGGTAGTATTTACTGCAAACCTCATAGTGATAGACTCACAAGGGATAGATATTATTTTGGGTATCGATTGGTTGACCAAACATAAAGGAATCATCCATTGTTCGACAAGAACGGTGGAACTAACTCACCCTAGTGGCGCAAGAGTAAAGTTCATAACCATAGAAGAGCCTAGGAGGGACATTAAACTCAATCAGGTTGAGGTGGAACTGGAGGAGATCAGGATCATCAGGGAATATCCCGATGTTTTTCCGGAGGAGTTGCCAGGTATGCCCCCTAATCGTGAAGTGGAATTCGCGATTGAGCTAGTGCCTGGAACAGCTCCGATATACAAGAGGCCCTATCGGATGGACTCCAAACAGCTGGAAGAACTCAAGGAACATTTGAGAGAATTGACAGAGAAGGGGTACATTCGTCCTAGTTCCTCACCATGGGGAGCTCCAGTGATATTTGTGCCCAAGAAGGACGGAACCCAAAGGTTATGCGTAGACTACCGTGCGTTGAATGAAGTAACCATCAAGAACAAGTACCCATTACCCCGCATTGAAGACTTGTTTGATCAGTTGAGGGGAGCTTGTGTGTTCTCGAAAATTGATCTCAGATCGGGATACCACCAACTTAAGATAAGGTAAACTGATATTCCAAAGACATCTTTTGTATCTCGGTACGGACTGTATGAATACACCGTCATGCCTTTCGGGCTAACAAATGCCCCGGCATACTTCATGTATCTCATGAACAAGGTATTCATGGAATATCTGGACAAATTTGTGGTGGTTTTCATTGATGACATTCTCGTCTTTTTCAAAGATGAAGAAGAACATGAGAGGCATTTAAGGTTGGTGTTGCAAAAGCTGAGAGAACACCAACTATATGCCAAGTTGAGCAAGTGTGAGTTTTGGTTGATGAGAGTTCCCTTCTTAGGACATATAATCTCGGAGGGAGGAATCTCCGTAGATCCCGCCAATATCGAGGATGTACAGAAGTGGATGACCCCTGAGAATGTCGGGGAAGTCCGAAGCTTCTTAGGATTGGCTGGGTATTATCGACGGTTTATCGAGGGTTTCTCCAAGATTTCGAGACCCCTCACCAAATTGTTGGAGAAGGGAATCACATTCACATGGACACCGCTGTGTCAGACGAGTTTTCAAGAGCTGAAGAAAAGATTGACAACAGCCCCAGTACTAGTTATGCCAGATATGCAGAAGAACTTTTCGGTGTACTGCGATGCCTCTGGAAACGGGTTGGGATGTGTTCTCATGCAAGAGGGGCATGTCGTGGCATATGCATCCCGGCAGCTCCGGAAGCTCGAGAAGAACTATCTTACGCATGACCTAGAGCTAGCCGCAGTGGTCCACGCGTTGAAGATTTGGTGGCATTACTTGATGGGGAAGAGGACAGAGATATATACGGATCATAAGAGCTTAAAGTATATTTTCACACAGCCAGATCTCAACCTTAGACAAAGGAGATGGTTAGATCTAATCAACGATTTTGATGTGGGCATTAACTATCATCCTGGGAAAGCGAACGTCGTAGCAGATGCTTTAAGCCGGAAGGTGCAGGTCAATAGGTTAAGATTAAAGGACATGCCTACAGAACTGAAGGAAGAGGTTGTAAAACTCAATCTATGTCTGGTGAATAGTGGTGAGGCCGTCGCCATGGAAGTGGACTCCACATTAGAGCAAGATATACGCAACAGTCAAAAGAGTGATGAGAAGATACAAGAAATCAGAGAACTCATCAAGGATAATAAAGCCCCTGGTTTCAGAGAGGATGAACAAGGTACGGTGTGGCACGGGAAAAGAATCTGTGTGCCTGAAGTGAAGGAGATCCGTGAATTGATTTTGAAGGAGGCTCATGATTCTGACTATTCCATTCATCCTGGGAGTACGAAGATGTATCATGACCACAAGAGCAGGTATTGGTGGTATGGCATGAAGCGGGATGTCGCGGAACATGTTGCCCTATGTGACACATGTCAGTTGGTGAAAGCAGAACATCAACGACCCGCGGGATTATTGCAACCACTCAAAGTGCCTGAATGGAAATGGGAAGAAATAGGTATGGATTTCATAGTGGGACTGCCGAGGACCCAATCGGGTTATGATTCGATATGGGTCATCATCGACAGGCTAACCAAGGTAGCTCATTTCATCTCCGTGAAAGAAAGCTACAGCGGATCCAAATTGGCAGAATTATACATGTCATGGATCGTGTGTTTCCATGGAGTGCCAAAGATGATAGTGTCAGATCGAGGGACATAGTTCACCTCAAGGATCTGGCAGAAGTTACATGAAACCATGGGAACTCATCTGAACTTTAGTTCTGCCTATCATCCCCAGACTGACGGACAGACGAAAAGAACCAATCACATCCTTGAGGATATGCTGACGGACAGATGTTACCCATGAATGAGGTTGACGTAGCAGAGGATCTGTCTTATGCCGAGCAACCGGTCAAGATTTTGGAGACAGTGAAACGCCTCACAAGAAATAAAAGAATCCAGATGTGCAAGGTGCAGTGGAAGCATCACTCTGAAGACCACATGGGAGCGAGAAGACGAGCTTAAGGCACATTTTCCGGAATTGTTTTCCTAGAACCACCAATCTCGAGGACGAGATTTCTTTTAAGGGGGGTAGAGCTGTAACACCCCAAAATCTGCTAAAGAGGGGAATTTAAAAATTTTTGGATGTATTGCATGTGGTGCAAAAATTCAAATTTAAATTGGAATTCAAATTCAAATCAAAACAGAAAAGAAAAGGAAAAAGAAAAAGAACAAACCCCACCGGCCAGTGGGCCGAAACCCACCAGCCGGCCCACTACTCCCCCGCGCCAGCCCACAACCACGTGCCCTCTCTTCCTCTCACTGACACGCGGGGCCCGCGTGTCATCCCTCACCTCCCGCGCGCCCCAACGGCCGGACTCTTCCCCGCGCCCGATCTCAACGGACTCCGGAAACCCGCACCCCCAGCCCAAATTCTGGTCCCGGACTTCTCAAACTCTATCTCAACAGAACGCCGCCCTCCCTCGCCTATATAAACGACGACAATCGCCCTGTTTCCCCCCCCCTCCCCCGATCGGCCGTTCTTCTCTCCGGTGAGAACCGAAAATTCAATCCCCGTTTTCCTTCGATCATTGCTCGGATTATCTGATATAACGCGCTGATCGTGCTCCACCGCCCCCAGGGAGCCCTGCACGTGAAGGAAACAACAAGTTTCACGCCCTAGCATCTGTTCCGACGTGCACCGAAGATCGTCGCGGTTGAAGCTTGCCGCCGACCGACTTCTAGGACCTCCGAGTGCTGGAAAACCCCTCGGTGAGCCTCCCCTACCCCTCCGTAGCCGATCCATGCAAAAAGATGCAAGTTCAACGAGTAGCGGCAAAAGCCAAGGCTGCGCCGGCGAGATCGCCACCCCCGCCGCCGCGTGCGCGTGCTGGCTCTGGCCAGGGCGACGTGGCCATTTGAGGGCCGTCTATTTTAAATCGCACGGTAGAATTAAAACCTGCGCGTACAGGTTCGATGATCTAATCTGAGCCGTCCACTTTAAATCGGACGGGCCACATCAGCCCCGCATTATAGAGGCTGGGATTCTTACGCGCTACCCCCTGGGGATCTCGGAAAACACGAACTAACCCTGGAAACTTCTGATCTAGCCCCTGGAACTTCAGAAATTCATGTAAATTCATTTAAAAATCAGTTTTAGCCCCTGGACATAATAAAAATTAGGAAAACCCCTCTGTTATGAGTAGTTAGACCCCTGGAAATTTATGAAATAATAAATTAGACCCTGTAGTAGGGTGGATGTACCTTTTTGACCCTATGTGATATTAAATTCAGAAATTTGAATATGTGATTAGGATTTAAATTTAAAATGGTGAGGCAAACACATTGTAAATTAAAATTTAAACTCTCCTAACACTTGGAAAACTTTAGAATGAGTGAAAAATAGATTTTAAGCTGAAATGAATCTGTCTAATTGATAGGATCAAAGTGGTCAAGGACACTTGCCTTCTTCCTTCTGCTTTGGGAATGGAAAGTCTTGGTCTTGGAAGGGGAGAACTTGCTCTGGGGCAGGTTCTACTCATGCCAATACACATAAAAAAAATAAACAACAATCCATAAGCCATAGTTCACACTTTCACTCATGCAAACCACACATACATACATATTAAAGTCATTCACATGTTTAAGTGTTGTGGTTACCCAAGATGTGTTGATTTTAGACCTACATACTCTTTTAAACATATATATTATTTCTAACTTTTGTATTCAGATCTCTAGTTGCCACTATATATTAATTTCCCATTGGAACAAATTCTCTATATTTAATTTATACACTCCTTAGCCACAAAATTTGCATGAAAGAAAGTTTCCTACATCCAAATAGGTGTTTAGATCTTCTACAAAATCTTAATTTGAAGTTTTTGAAAATAAAGACCTGATTTAACATCTTCTAATCATGCATACTTATTTTCCTATATTTTCAGATTTAATTTCTATACCTAAAAGTGAATTTTAATATTAAAATAGTAAGACATATCATCTAAACAGAATAGGTTCTGATCTAAAATGTTCAATAATATATTTTTGAACTTCCTCTCTGATGTGAAACAAATTAAATTTATTTTACTAGTTTTTTAGAATTATTTCCTATCCTAAAATGTGTCTCTAGAGATAATAAAAATGAGCAACACTTAGGCAGATTTCATTTCAGCCTAAAATCTATTTTTAACTTATTCTAAAGTTTTCCAAGTGCTAGGAGAGTTTAAATTTATATTTGCACATGTGTTTGCCTCACCATTTAAATTTAAATCTTAGTCACATGTTCAAATTGCTAAATTTCATATCCTATAGGGTCTAAAAGGCAAATCCACCCTATTGCAGGGTTTAATTTACTATTTCCTAAATTTTCAGGGGCCTAATTACACATAGCAGAGGGGTTTTCCTAATTTTTATTAAGTCCAGGTGCTAAAACTGAGTTTTAAATGAATTTACATAAATTTCTGAAGGTCTAGGGGCTAGATCAGATGTTTCCGGGGCTAGCTCGTGTTTTCCGAGATCCCCAGGGGGTAGCGCGTAAGAATCCTGGCCTTTATAATGCGGGGCTGACGTGGGCCGTTGGATTTAAAACGGACGGCTCCGATTAGATTGCCGAAGCGGTACGCATTGATTTAATTTCTACCGTGTGATTTAAAATAGACGGCCCTCAAGGGTCCACGTCGCCCTGGCAGGAGCCAGCCCGCGGGCACGACGGCGCGCGGCGGGAGGGGGCAGCGATCTCGCCGGCGCAGCCTCGGGTTTTGCCGCTACATGCTAGATCTCGCATCTTTTTGCACGGATCGGCCACGGAGGGTTAGGGGATGCTCACCTAGGGGTTTTCCTGCACTCGGAGGCCCTGGAAGTCGGTCGGCGGTGAGCTTCAACGGCGATGGTCTTCGGTGCACGTCGAAGTGGCAGTTGGGGCGCAAGACACGTTGTTTCCTTCACCTGCAGGGCTCCCCGGCGGCGGTGGAATGTGATCAGCACGTTACATCAGGGAATTTGAGTGAGGATCGAAGGAAATCGGCGGTAGAAGCTTCGGTTCTCACCGGAGAGAAAAATGGTCGATCGGGGGAGGAAAAAGGGGTGGATTTCGGCGTTTAAATGGACGAGGGAGAGCGGCAGTCTGTTGAGATCACGCTGGGGCATCCGGGACCGGAAATCGATGCTGGGAGCGTGGGTTCTGGGGGTCGGTTTTGATCGGGCGCGAGAGAGAGACCGGGGTCGGTTGGGGCGCGCGGGGGAAGAAGATGACGGCGGGCCCCGCACGTCAGAGAGAGGGAGAGAGGGGGGTGCGGGTTTGGGCTGGCTGGCGCGGGGTCCTTGGCCGGCTGGCGGGTTTCGGCCCACTGGCCGGTTTCGGTTTTTTTTCTTTTTTCTTTTTCTTTTTCCTTTTCCTTTTTCTGGTTTGATTCAAATCTAAATTCCAGTTTGAATTTGAATTTCTGCACCACATGCAATACGTCCAAAATTTTTTAAATTCCCCTCTTTAGCAGGTTTTGGGGTGTTACAGCTCTACCCCCTTAAAAGAAATCTCATCCTCGAGATTGGTGATTCTAGGAAAACAATTCCGGAAACTGTGCCTTAAGCTCGTCTTCTCGCTCCCATGTGGCTTCCGCTTCCGAGTGATGCTTCCACTGCACCTTGCACATCCGGATTCTTTTATTTTTTGACCGGTTGCTCGGCATAAGAAAGATTCTCTCGTACGTCCACCTCATTCATGGGTAACATCTCTTCGGGCGTCCTTAGACATTTCTTGAGCTGTGACATATGGAATACATCGTGCACATCCGATAGGTGAGCCGGTAGTTCTAGTTGATATGCTACTTCGCCTTTCCTCTCAAGAATCTGAAAGGGTCCGATGTATCGAGGTGATAATTTCCCTTTCACCTTGAACCGACGAAGTCCTCGGATAGGGGACACCTTGAGATAGACATAGTCCCCCACGTTGAAAATAAGCTCTCTTCTCCGTACATCGGCATAACTCTTTTGTCGGGTCTGTGCTATCCTCAAATTTTTGCGAATTTCCCTCACTTTCGCCTCGGCTTCTTGTAGTACCTCGGGCCCAAACACTTTACTTTCCCCTGTTTGGTTCCAAAATAGTGGAGTTCTGCACTTCCTCCCATACAAAGCCTCAAATGGTGACATCTTCATACTAGACTGATAGCTGTTGTTATAGGAGAACTCCGCATACGGTAAGTTCTTATCCCAACTCCTATTGTTCTTGAGCGCACACGCTCTCAGCATATCCTCAAGGATCTGATTGGTTCTTTCCGTCTGCCCGTCAGTCTGGGGGTGATAGGAAAAACTAAAATTTAGATGAGTTCCCATGGTTTCATGTAACTTCTACCAGAACCTTGAGGTGAACTGTGTCCCTCGATCTGACACTATCTTCTTTGGCACTCCATGGAAACACACGATCCTTGACATGTACAATTCCGCCAATTTGGATCCGCTGTAGCTTTCTTTCATGGGGATGAAATGAGCTACCTTGGTTAGCCAGTCGATGATGACCCATATCGAATCATATCCCGATTGGGTCCTGGGTAGTCCCACTATGAAGTCCATACCTATTTCTTCCCATTTCCATTCAAACACTTTGAGTGGTTGCAATAGTCCCGTGGGTCGTTGATGTTCTGCTTTCACCAACTTACATGTGTCACATAGGGCAACATGTTCCGCGACATCTCGCTTCATGCCATACCACCAATATCTTCTCGTCATTCTTCTGACCGTTGCGTATGTCTTGCTCTAATGTGGAGTCCACTTCCATTGTGATGGCCTCACCACTATTCACCAGACATAGATTGAGTTTTGCAATCTCTTCCTTCAATTCTGTAGCATGTCCTTGGAACTCAACATGTGGACCTGCACTTTCCGGCTTAAAGCATCCGCTACGATGTTCGCTTTCCCAGGATGATAGTTGATGCCCACATCAAAGTCGTTGATTAGCTCTAACCATCTCCTTTGTCTGAGGTTGAGATCTGGCTGTGTGAAAATGTACTTTAATCTCTTATGATCCGTATATATCTCTGTCCTTTTCCCCATCAAGTAATGCCGCCAAATCTTCAATGTGTGTACCACTGCGGCTAGCTCTAGGTCATGCGTAGGATAGTTCTTCTCGTGTTTTCAGAGCTGCTGGGACGCATACGCCATGACATGCCCCTCTTGCATGAGAACACATCCCAACCCGTGTCTAGATGCATCGCAGTACACCGAAAAATTCTTCTGCATATCTGGCATAACTAGCACTGGGGCTGTTGTCAATCTTTTCTTCAGTTCTCAAAAACTCGTCTCACAATGTGGTGTCCATGTGAATGTGGTTCCCTTCTCTAACAATTTGGTGAGGGGTCTCGAGATTTTGGAGAAACCCTCAATAAACCGTCGATAATACCCAGCCAATCCTAAGAAGCTTCGAACTTCCCCGACATTTTAAGAGGTCTTCCACTTCTGCACATCCTCGATCTTGGCGGGATCTACCGAGATTCCTCCCTCCGAGATTATATGTCCTAAGAAGAGAACTCTCTTCAACCAAAATTCACACTTGCTCAACTTGGCATATAGTTGGTGTTCTCTCAGTTTTTGCAACACCAACCTTAAATGTCCCTCATGTTCTTCTTCATCTTTGGAGAAGATGAGAATGTCATCAATGAAAACCACCACAAATTTGTCCAGATATTCCATGAATACCTTGTTCATGAGATACATGAAGTATGCTGGGGCATTAGTTAGCCCGAACGGCATGACGGTGTATTCATACAGCCCGTACCGAGATACAAAAGCTGTCTTTGGAATGTCGGTTTGCCTTATCTTCAGTTGGTGTGTCACACCCGGTTTCTCCGAAGAACAACCGAGTGAATATCACCTGTATGCCAGGATCATTTTCTCATACATGTGATGACAAATAGTGAAGCATCATTTATTACAAGCCAGGTGTCGAATAAGTCTTACATAGCATATGTCTCGATGGACAATAATAAGTTCATAACATGTAAATAAAATAGCAACGGAATATTATTCTTGTGGGCTCCGTCACAGGTGTTGCCTGGGGGACTCCATGAACCTAGAATCCTTCTTCGGGTCCGAAGTCTTGGTCATTGAACACCACATCATCCCCTTGACCTGAGCAGCAATTTAAACCAACAAATATGCAAGGTTGAGTACCGTTGGTACTCAGCAAGTGTGGGAAAGTTATGTCATGCATGGCTAGAACAACGAGAGGTTGAACTCATGGTTAAAGCACTACGCAATTAATACCTATCACCTTAGCTTACTAAGCACCTACATTACTACACAGGTGAAATGGTCCCCAATCTCCCATCCCATCATCATAATCAAATAATCATAACATCATTTCCAATGTTATTCTCCCCGCTTAACATCCACAACTTCCAAAGTCGTCATCCTCTAATCATGAATAAGTCCAAGCCACTTTTGACCGTGAGCACGGCTGTCATGACAATTTTGACTCTACAGAGTTTGCACCACTGTACCCACATGTAGTGATTTCATCCCCCGTTGCCGGGTGGACTAAAAGAACCTCCATTATGCCAGTGGCCACGAACCACATTCACACTTCCCAGGTGTGTAGCCAGGAGATCACTACGAAGCCTTTACAAAGGGATTCCCGACGAGCATGGGCCCACTGAGGTTTCACCCCTAACAGCATACAAGAGGCTCCAACCCCGCTGCAGCGGCCCCCTCTTGAGCCTTGCGGTTCATATGGTAGTCCAGCTGACACCTATTCCCCGCACCATCCAACACACCCATACTACGCCGGGGATACACCTAATTAATTGGCCAAGCTGCCGCATCTCAGCATGTGGTTGGCACGGTAAAGCCAGGTTACATGCTCCATGAACCGGTCCTTAGGATCTAGGCAAGTACTAAACACAAACCCGAGTCTCGTGCACCCAGCACCAACCGAATCATCCAACTTTCCTTGATCCCTACCTCTACATAACTCATAACATCTCATTCAAGAGTATGGTAAATAAACTGATGATCTCATATCCAAATTATCCCATTTTAAGCATGGCTAAGCACAAGTAATATGAGTGAATGACATAATAAAGCAAATCCCATCCCAAGCTACAAGGAAACAAGGTAATGCAATTCTAGGGAAACTTCCTAGCATGGGTTGCATATTTCAATTGACAATGCAAATAATTCTATCTACACATCCTAGCATAGGATCAAAGTGGTCAAGGACACTTGCCTTCTTCCTGCTGCTCTGGGAATGGATAGTCCTGATCTTGAAAGGGAAGAACTTGCTCTGGGGCAGGTTCTACTCATGCCAACACACATAGCAAAAGAAAACAACAATCCATAAGACATAGTTCACACTTTCACTCCACACATACATACATAAGGTGGTTATTCACATTTCTAAGTGTTGTGGTTACTCTAGATGTGTTGATTTTTAGCCTACATGCACTTTTAAACATATGTATGTTATTGTTAACTTTTGTATTCAGATTTCTGTTTGCACACTATATAAGAATTTCCAATTTAAACAAATTCTTTAACACACTCTTTAGCTACCAAGTTTGCATGGAAGGTAATTTCCTATTTCAAATGGGCTTTCAGATCTTCTACTAAATCCTAAACTGAAGTCTTTAGATTTGGAGACTTTATTTATCATTTTCTAGTTATGCATAACTATTTTCCTATATTTTCCAGATTTATTTTCTATGCCTAAAGTGAGTGTTAAATATTAAATAGTAGGGCATAACATCTAAACAGAATAGGTTCTGATCTAAAATGTTCAATAATTTATATTTGAACTTCCTCTATGATGTGGAACAATTTAAATTTATTTTACTAGTTTTTAGAATTATTTCCTAGCCAAAATATGTTTCTATAACTAAGAAATATGAATATCATTTAGACAGAATTTATTTCAGCCAAAAATCTATTTCTAACTCATTCTAAAGTTTTCCAAGTGCTAGTGAAGTTTAAATTTGAATTTGCAATGTGTTTGCCTCACCTTTTAAATTTTAAATCCTAATCACATATTCAAATTCCTAAATTTAATATCATATAAGGTTAAAAAGGTAAACTCACCCCACTACAGGGTCTATTATAGTATTTCATAAATTTCCAGGGGTCTAACTACACATAACAGAGGGGCTTTGCTAATTTTTATTAAGTCCAGGGGTAAAACTGATTTTTAAATGAATTTTCATGAATTTCTGAAGTTCCAGGGGCTAGATCAGAAGTTTCCGGGGCTAGCTCGTGTTTTCCGAGGTTCCCAGGGGATAGCGCGTAAGAATCCCGGCCTTTATAATGCGGGGCTGATGTGGACCGTCCGATTTAAAATAGACGGCTCAGATTAGATCGCCGAACCGGTACGCGCGGGTTTTTAATTCTACCGTGCGATTTAAAATAGACGGCGCACAAGCGGCCACGTCGCCCTGACCGTGTGCTGGCGGCGCTGCCCGGCGGCGCGCGGCGGCGGGAGGCGGCGATCTCGCTGGAAATCTTCGGATCTTCGACTATACCTCCTAAAACCGGGATTTCCTGGCATAGAACGGTAGAGGGGAGGTCGGGGATCTCACCTCGGGGTTTTTCTTGAGCTCGGAGGTCCTGGAAGGCGGTCGGCGTCGAGGTCCGAGGTGGGACCGCTGCGGTGCTCGTCGGAGTTGTGCCTAG
Organism: Neostapfia colusana; assembly: GCA_030760725.1. NCBI lineage: Eukaryota > Viridiplantae > Streptophyta > Magnoliopsida > Poales > Poaceae > Neostapfia > Neostapfia colusana. Next base: position 38,333,482 of record JASWHV010000002.1, on the reverse strand, counting down.
AGCACAAACCACCGAGTTTTCTGCACCTGCGTGATTCCCCGGAGGCGGTGGAACACGATCGGCGCATTAGATCGGAAAATCCGAACAGAGATTGAGAGAAATCGGTGATCGGAGCTTTGGTTCTCACCGGGAGGAAAAACAGCCGATCGTTGGGAAAAATGGTACGATGCCGGCGTTTTTATAGACGAGGGAGGGCGGCGTGTTTGTTTAGATCGAGCCGGAGTCATCCGGGACCGGTAGTCGGGCTGGGGACGCGGAATTCTTTAGTCGGTTGCGATCGGGCGCGCGTGGAAGAGTCCGGCTGTTGGCGCGAGCGGGAGGTGAGGGATGACACGAGGGCCCCGCGTGTCAGTGAGAGGGAAAGGGGGGCGCGTGGTTGCGGGCTGGCGCGGGGGCGGGTGGGCCGGCTGGTGGGTTTCGGCCCACTGGCGGGGGTTTTGTTTTTTTTCTTTTTCTTTTTCTTTTCAGTTTTGAGTTGAATTTGAATTCCAATTTGAATTTGAATTTCTGCACCACATGCAATACGTCCAAAATTTTTTTAATTCCCCTCTAAACAGATTTTTGGGGTGTTACATGGTGGTATCCCGACCTGAGATTAATTTTTAAGAACACACAAGCTCCTCTCAACTGATGAAATAAGTCTTCAATGCGGGGTAATGGGTACTTGTTCTTGATGGTTACTTCATTCAACGCACGGTAGTCTACGCATAACCTCTGGGTTCCGTCCTTCTTGGGCACAAATATCACTGGAGCTCCCCATGGTGAGGAACTAGGATGAATATACCCCTTCTCCGTCAATTCTCTCATATGCTCCTTGAGCTCTTCCAGCTGTTTGGAGCTCCTTTACTTCAGGCACACAGATTCTTTTCCCGTGCCACACCGTACCTTGTTCATCCTCTCTGAACCCAGGGGCTTTATTTTCCTTGATGAGTTCTCTAATCTCTTGTATCTTCTCGTCATTCTTTTGACCATTGCGGATGTCTTTCTCTAAGGTGGAATCCACTTCCATGGCGATGGCTTCAGCACTATTCACTGGACATAGATTGAGTTTTATAACCTCTTCCTTCAATTCTGTAGGCATGTCCTTCAAGCTTAACCTATTGACCTGCACCTTCCAGCTTAAAGCATCTGCCACGACGTTCGCTTTCCCAGGATGATAGTTGATGCCCACATCAAAGTCGTTGATCAGCTCTAAACATCTCATGCCTGAGGTTGAGATCTAGCTGTGTGAAAATATAATTTAAGCTCTTATGGTCCGTATATGTCTCTGTCCTCTTCCCCATCAAGTAATGCTGCCAAATCTTCAACGCGTGTACTACTGCAGCTAGCTCTAGGTCATGTGTAGGATAGTTCTTCTCGTGTTTCGGGAGCTGCCGGGACGCATAAGCCACGACATGCCCTTCTTGCATGAGAACACATCCCAACCCGTTTCCAGAAGTATCGCAGTACACCAAAAAGTTCTTCTACATATCTGCCATAACTAGCACTGAGGCTGTTGTAAATCTTTTCTTTAGTTCCTGGAAACTCGTCTCGCACTGTGGCGTCCATATGAATGTGACTCCCTTCTCCAACAGTTTTGTTAGGGGTCTCGAAATCCTGGAGAAACCCTCGATAAACCGTCGATAATATCCAGCCAATCCCAAGAAGCTTCGAACTTCCCCGACATTCTCGGGGGGTCTTCCACTTCTGTACATCCTCGATCTTGGCGGGGTCTATGGAGATTCCTCCCTCCGAGATTATATGTCCTAAGAAGGGAACTCTCTTCAACCAAAACTCACACTTGCTTAACTTGACATATAGTTGGTGTTCTCTCAGCTTCTGCAACACCAACCTTAGATGCCTCTCATGTTCTTCTTCATCTTTGTAAAAGACGAGAATATCATCAATGAAAACCACCACAAATTTTTCCAGATATTCCATGAATACCTTGTTCATGAGATACATGAAGTATGCCGGGGCATTAGTTAGCCCGAAAGGCATGACGGTGTATTCATACAGTCCGTACCGAGATATGAAAGCTGTCTTTGGAATATCAATTTGCCTTATCTTAAGTTGGTGGTATCCCGACCTGAGATCAATTTTCGAGAACACACAAGCTCCTCTCAACTGATCAAACAAGTCTTCAATGCGGGGTAATGGGTACTTGTTCTTGATGGTTACCTCATTCAACGCACGGTAGTCTACACATAGCCTTTGGGTCCCATCCTTCTTGGGCACAAATATCGCTGGAGCTCCCCATGGTGAGGAACTAGGACGAATGTACCCTTCCCCGTCAATTCTCTTAAATGATCCTTGAGTTCTCCCAGCTGCTTGGAGTCCATCCGATAAGGTCTCTTGTATATCGGAGTTGTTCCAGGCACTAGCTCAATCGCGAATTCCACTTCTCGATCGGGGGGCATACCTGGCAACTCCTCCGGAAAAACATCTGGATATTCACTGATGATCCTGATCTCCTCCACTTCCACCTCAACTTGATTTAATTTAATGTCCCTCCTAGGCTCTTGTATTGTTATGAACTTTACTCTTGTGCCGCTAGGGTGAGTTAGTTCCACCGTTTTGGTCGAACAATGGATGATTCCTTTTATGTTTGGTCAACCAATCCATGCCTAAAATAATATCTATCCCTTGTGAATCTATCACTATGAGGTTGGCAGTAAATACTACCCCATTAATGTCTAGATTCACCTTGGGACACACTTGTCTTGTCCTTATTTCTCCCCCTGGAGAGTTTACGGCTAGCATATGGTTCATTTGTTTTGTTGCGAAATCATGCTTCTTAACAAACCCTTGGGCAATGAATGAGTGGGTAGCACCAGAATCGAACAACAGGGTTGCAATGTGTAAATTGGCAGGAAACTTACCGACAACCACGTCAAGTGCCTCTTGCGCTTCCTCCATGGTCACGTGGTTCACCCGTCCTCGCATCACATTCTGTTGTTGTGGCTGCATGGGCTTCTTCTTTGGGCACTTATGGGCGTAGTGCCCCACTTCACCACAGTTGAAGCATTGCCCCGCTTCCTCCATAGTTTGCTATATTTTCAGATTTATTTCCTGTGCCTAAATGTGCACTTTATTATGAAAATAGTAAGACACCTCATCTAAACAGAATAGGTTTTGGGTCTAAAATATTAAATAATATATTTTTGAACTTCTCTTCTGATGTGAACTATTTTACATTTATTTTACTAATTTTCAGAATTATTCTATACTTAAAAATGTGTCCCTATAACCAATAAATGTGATTAATCAATTAAACAGATTCATTTCAGCCAAAAATCTATTTTTATCTCACTCCAAGGTTTTCTATGTACTGGGAAAGTTTTTAGTTTGTCTTTGACAATATGTTTGTCCCACCTTTTAAATTTTAAATACTAGCCACATACTCAAATTCCTAACTTTAATATCAACTAGGGTTAAAAAGGTAAACTCACCCCACTACAGGGTCTATAATATTATTTTAAGAATTTTCAGGTGTCTAGCTACACATAACAGAGGGGTTTTCCTAATTTTTATTAAGTCCAGGGGTCAAAACTGATTTTTAAATGAATTTACATGATTTTCTGAACTTCCAGGGGCTAGATCAGAAGTTTCCGGGGCTAGCTCTTATTTTCCGAGAACCCCAGGGGGTAGCGCGTAAGAATTCCAGTCTTTATAATGCGGGGCTGACGTGGACTGTCCAATTTAAAACAGACGGCTGAGATTATAACATCGAACCGGTACGCGGGGATTTAAACTCTACCGTGCGATTTAAAATAAACGGGGCACAAGCAGCCACGTCGCTCTGATCGAGCGCGGGCGGCGCTGCCCGGCGGCGCACGGCGACGGGAGGCGGCGATCTCGCCGGAGAGTTTCGGATCTTCGTAAATTCTTCCTAGAACTGTGATTTTATGGCATAGATCGGTAGAGGGGAGGTCGGGGATCTCACCTCGGGGGTTTTCTTGAGCTCGGAGGTCCCGAAAAGCGATCGGCGACGAGGTCCGAGGTGAATTGATGGCGAGGCTCGTCGGTGCTGTGTTTGAACCGCAAATCACCGAGTTTTCTGCACCTGCAAGGTTCCCCGGATGCGGCGGATCAAGACCAGCGAGTAAGATCAGAATTCCCGAGCGTAGATCGAGCAGAATTCGCTGGAGGGGCTCGGGTTCTCACCGGAGAGAAAATCGCCGGATCGTGGGGGAAAACGGGACGATGCCGTAGTTTTTATAGACGGGGAAGGGCGGCGTTTGGTTGTGATCGAGTTTGCGTCGCCAACGGACGAAATTCGGCTGGGATACACGAGGATCCGGGGCGGTTTTGATTCGGGGTGAGAAGAGTCCGGCCGAGCGCGAGGAGGAAGAAAGGTTGGCGGGCCCCGCGTGTCAGTGGGAAGAAGGGGGGCGCGCGGCTGCGGGCTGGCGCGGGATGGCGTGGGCCGGCTGGTGGGTTTCGGCCCACTGGCCGGTTTTTTTCTGTTTTTCTTTTTCTTTTTCCATTTCTTTTCTGGTTTGAATTTGAATTTGAATTCCAACTAAGTTTGAATTTCTGCAGCCCATGCAATACGTCCAAAATTTTTTAAATTCCCCTCTTAACAGGATTTTGGGGTGTTACAGCCTTCAGCTTCCTCTCCACCACAAATGCTCTGTCCACCATCTTTTGGAAGCTTTCGTACTCGTTGGAGGACATTGCACACTGCATTTCCGCTGTAAGTCCTTCCACAAAGCAGTCCTGTTTCTGCTCATCAGTCTCTATGTCCCGTGGTGCATATCGGGATAGTTGGGTGAATTTAGTGAGGTATTCCCTCACCGTCATGTTTCCTTGCTGCAGCCCCAAAAACTCCTTTCTCTTGTTTCTGAGTTCACCCCTTGGTATGTAGTGGTTGCGGAAGCTACGCTTGAACTCTTCCCAAGTGATGTTCTCAGTGTCATGATGGGCGGCCACCTAAGCGGTCCACCAATCAGCAGCAGGTCCATGCAATTGGTGAGAGGCAAACAGCACCCTCTCATACCCCTGGCATTGTATGATCCTCATCTTTCTCTCAATGGTCTTTAGCCAATCATCTGCCTCCAGAGGTTCAGCAACACTTGCAAACTTTGGAAGTTGAGTCCCTAGAAACTCACTCAACCTCGGTTGGCGTGGTGCAGCTTGTGGAGGTGGAGCTTGGTGCAAGTTGGCCACCACTTGGGTTAGGCTCTGGATGAGCTGATTCTGATTTTCAAGCATTTGGTGGATAGGATCAAATCCTTCATGGCGACCACCCCTGTCTTGTCCTCCAGAAATATGAGGGTTGCCGGCCTCATCGTTGTTGTTGGCGGGGTTGGCAGCATGACCCTTTCCTCTTCCGGCCATCTATCATGATCAATCAGATGTTTAACTTAAAGCATTACGTATTAACTTCCCAATTTGCTTGTTTTAAACTTAAAATTTTGAGACCTTATTATATTTATATTTTATGAGGGTTTCATGTCTCACGCGAAATAAATGCACTCTTTATTCATAGGGTTCACAAATCAAAGCAAAACAATCCTGAAGACGAGGTTGTGGACAATCGCCCCTGGCTTCCACAACTCACGTCACACACCAAACATAATCACACCCTTAACTAAGGTAACGACTCGACTACTCGACATCTGCTAAACTAAGGGAAAGGACTCTACACTACTCGTATCACTGAGCTGGCTCCTCGAGATCTTCCTCATTATTGCGGCTGCCCTCCGACTCCGCTTTGGGTGGGGAGGCTGCTGGGGGAGAAGTGCGGCGATGCCTGCTCGCCCGGCAATCCGGGGAATCAGGAGTCCATGTGTCATTCACGGTGACACACAGTTCATTCCCATCTCCTCTTTCTCTCACCCTCAGGCTGGCGCGAAGCAATGCCTCAGTCTCCTTCAGGGTGTCACGAACATCCTGATGCTCCTGCTGGCACTCCTGCAGTCGAGTGCTGAGCATAGAAGCATCCTCCAAGCACAGGTCCATGTGCTCATGGGAAGTCCCCTGCTGCACTGGCGGGTACTTGTACTCCGTTGTACCACTCTCACGCTGGAGGACATACATGTACTCAGTCCTGTCCAGGTGGCGACGATAGATGTGACTCTGGCAGGTGATGGCCTCCCAGGTGACATCCTTCTCGGCATCAACCTGTGGCGCTCGACAAGCTGGAGAGCGGTGGATCTTGAGCAGTTGATTTTCATGGATAATCCTCATTTCTGAACTCCATTCTTCCCGCTTCTCACGGATGGTCCGGGTGGAGCTGTAGTGTATGATTAGCTTGCCCGTATTGCCGGCGGCTTGGAGCATACGTTGAAGACGACGCAACAAGCCTCCTACTGCCAATCCGTAGGAGAGGTACGTCACCGGACGGTTCTCCTCTCTCAAGGCAAGGGCAACTACGGGAACTCTCCCTCCGGTGGACTTGCGGGCGGTAGGATCATGCCAACCATCTAAAACATAAAGCATTTAAATTTAAGTTATATAAGATTTTAAACAAAAATGCTATTTTGAATAAAAGTTGGGGTAAGATGAATAAAGTGACCCCATTAAATAACACCTTCAACCCACACTGTTGTAAAATAGTTTTTAAGAAAATAGGGTCCTTAAATACGTCCATTTCTACCTAGGTCCACGTTCCTACGGGCAACCTTGCCTCTGATACCACTTCTGAGACACCCGGTTTCTCCGAAGAACAACCGAGTGAATATCACATATATGCCAGGATCATTTTCTCATACATGTGATGACAAATAGTGAAGCATCATTTATTACAAGCCAGGTGTCGAATAAGTCTTACATAGCATATGTCTCGATGGACAATAATAAGTTCATAACATGTAAATAAAATAGCAGCGGAATATTATTCTTGTGGGCTCCATCACAGGTGTTGCCTGGAGGACTCCACGAACCTAGAATCCTTCTTCGGGTCTGAAGTCTTGGTCATTGAACACCACATCATCCCCATGACCTGAGCAGCAATTTAAACCAACAAATATGCAAGGTTGAGTACCGTTGGTACTCAGCAAGTGTGGGAAAGTTATGTCATGCATGGCTAGAACAAGGAGAGGTTGAACTCATGGTTAAAGCACTATGCAATTAATACCTATCACCTTAGCTTATTAAGCACCTACATTACTACACAGGTGAAATGGTCCCCAATCTCCCATCCCATCATCATAATCAAATAACCATAACATCATTTCCAATGTTAAGCTCCCCGCTTAACATCCACAACTTCCAAAGTCGTCATCCTCTAATCATAAATAAGTCCAAGCCGCTCTTGACAGTGAGCACGGCTGTCATGACAGTTTTGACTCTGCAGAGTTTGCACCACTGTACCCACATATAGTGATTTCATCCCCCGTTGCCGGGTGGACTAAAAGAACCTCCATTATGCCCGTGGCCATGAACCACATTCACACTTCCCAGGTGTGTAGCCAGGAGATCACTATGAAGCCTTTACAAAGGGATTCCCGACGAGCTTGGGCCCACTGAGGTTTCACCCCTAACAGCATACAAGAGGCTCCAATCCCGCTGCAGTGGCCCCCTCTTGAGCCTTGCGGTTCATATGGTAGTCCAGCTGACACCTATTCCCCGCACCATCCAACACACCCATACTACGCCGGGGATACAGCTAATTAATTGGCCAAGCTGCCCCATCTCAGTATGTGGTTGGCACGGTAAAGCCAGGTTACATGCTCCATGAACCGGTCCGTAGGATCCAGGCAAGTACCAAACACAAACCCGAGTCTCGTGCACCCAGCACCAACCAAATCATCCAACTTGCCTTGATCCCTACCTCTACATAACTCATAACATCTCATTTAAGAGTATGGTAAATAAACTGATGATCTCATATCCAAATTATCCCATTCTAAGCATGGCTAAGCACAAGTAATATGAGTAAACGACATAATAAAACAAATCCCAACCCAAGCTACAAGGAAACAAGGTAATGCAATTCTAGGGAAACTTCCTAGCATGGGTTTCATATTTCAATTAACAATGCAAATAATTCTATCTACACATCCTAGCATAGGATCAAAGTGGTCAAGGACACTTGCCTTCCTCCTGCTGCTCTAGGAATGGATAGTCCTGATCTTGAAAGGGAAGAACTTGCTCTGGGGCATGTTCTACTCATGCCAACACACATAGCAAAAGAAAACAACAATCCATAAGACATAGTTCCCTCTTTCACTCCACACATACATACATAAGGTGGTTATTGACATTTCAATGTGTTGTGGTTACTCTAGATGTGTTGATTTTTAGCCTACATGCACTTTTAAACATATGTATATTATTGTTAACTTTTGTATTCAGATTTCTGTTTGCACACTATATAAGAATTTCCAATTTAAACAAATTCTTTAACACACTCTTTAGCTACCAAGTTTGCATGGAAGGTAATTTCCTACTTCAAATGGGCTTTCAAATCTTCTACTAAATCCTAAACTGAAGTCTTTGTATTTGGAGACTTTATTTATCATTTTCTAGTTATGCATACCTATTTCCCTATATTTTCCAGATTTATTTTCTATGCCTAAAGTGAGTGTTAAATATTAAATAGTAGGGCATAACATCTAAACAGAATAGGTTCTGATCTAAAATGTTCAATAATTTATATTTGAACTTCCTCTATGATGTGGAACAATTTAAATTTATTTTACTAGTTTTTAGAATTATTTCCTAGCCAAAATATGTTTCTAGAACTAAGAAATATGAATATCATTTAGACAGAATTCATTTCAGCCAAAAATCTATTTCAAACTCATTCTAAAGTTTTCCAAGTGCTAGTGAAGTTTAAATTTGAATTTGCAATATGTTTTCCTCACCTTTTAAATTTTAAATCCTAATCACATATTCAAATTCCTAAATTTAATATCATATAAGGTTAAAAAGGTAAACTCACCCCACTACAGAGTCTATTATAGTATTTCATAAATTTCCAGGGGTCTAACTACACATAACAGATGGGTTTTGCTAATTTTTATTAAGTCCAGGGGCTAAAACTGATTTTTAAATGAATTTTCATGAATTTCTGAAGTTCCAGGGGCTAGATCAGAAGTTTCCGGGGCTAGCTCGTGTTTTCCGAGATCCCTAGGGGGGTAGCGCGTAAGAATCCCGGCCTTTATAATGCGGGGCTGATGTGGACCATCCGATTTAAAACAGACGGCTCAGATTAGATCGCCGAACCGGTACGCGCGGGTTTTAATTCTACCGTGCGATTTAAAATAGACGGCGCACAAGCGGCCACGTCGCCCTGACCGTGTGCGGGCGGCGCTGCCCGGCGGCGCGCGGCGGCGGGAGGCGGCGATCTCGCCGGAAATCTTTGGATCTTTGTCTATACCTCCTAAAACCGGCATTTCCTGGCATAGAAAGGTAGAGGGGAGGTCGAGGATCTCACCTTGGGGTTTTTCTTGAGCTCGGAGGTCCTGGAAGGCGGTCGGCGTCGAGGTCCGAGGTGGAACCGCTGCGGTGCTCGTCGGAGTTGTGCCTAGAGCACAAACCACCGAGTTTTCTGCACCTGCGTGATTCCCCGGAGGCGGTGGAACACGATCGGCGCGTTAGATCAGAAAATCCGAACAAAGATCGAGAGAAATCGGTGATCGGAGCTTCGGTTCTCACCGGTAGGAAAAACAGCCGATCGTTGGGAAAAATGGGACGATGCCGGCGTTTTTATAGATGAGGGAGGGCGGCGTGTTTGTTTAGATCGAGCCGGAGTCGTCCGGGACCGGGAGTCGGGCTGGGGACGCGGAATTCCGCAGTCGGTTGCGATCGGGCCCGCGCGGAAGAGTCCGGCTGTTGGCGCGAGTGGGTGGTGAGGGATGACACGCGGCCCCGCATGTCAGTGAGAGGGAAAGGGGGCACGCGGCTGCGGGCTGGCGCGGGGGCGGGTGGGCCGGCTGGTGGGTTTCGGCCCACTGGCCGGGGTTTTGTTTTTTTCTTTTTCTTTTTCTTTTCAGTTTTGAGTTGAATTTGAATTCCAATTTGAATTTGAATTTCTGCACCACATGCAATACGTCCAAAAATTTTTAAATTCCCTCTTAACAGGTTTTTGGGGTGTTACATGGTGGTATCCCGACCTGAGATCAATTTTTAAGAACACACAAGCTCCCCTCAACTGATGAAATAAGTCTTCAATGCGTGGTAATTGGTACTTGTTCTTGATGGTTACTTCATTCAACGCACGGTAGTCTACGCATAACCTCTGGGTTCAGTCCTTCTTGGGCACAAATATCACTGGAGCTCCCCATGGTGAGGAACTAGGATGAATATACCCCTTCTCCGTCAATTCTCTCATATGCTCCTTGAGCTCTTCCAGCTGTTTGGAGTCCATCCGATAAGGCCTCTTGTATATTGGCGCTGTTCCAGGCACTAGCTCAATCGCGAATTCCACTTCACGATCAGGGGGCATACTTGGCAACTCCTCCAGAAAAACGTCTGGATATTCCCTGATAATCCTGATCTCTTCCACTTCCACCTCAACTTAATTGAGTTTAAGGTCCCTCCTAGGTTCTTGTACAGTTATGAACTTCACTCTTGTGCCACTAGGGTGAGTTAATTCCACCGTTCTTGTCGAACAATGGATGATTCCTTTATGTTTGGTCAACCAATCCATACCCAAAATAATATCTATCCCTTGTGAGTCTATCACTATGAGGTTTGCAAGAAATACTACCCCATTAATGTCTAGATTCACCTTGGGACACACTTGTCTTGTCCTTATTTCTCCCCCTGGAGAGTTCACTACTAACATATGGTTCATTTGTGTTGTTGCTAGACCGTGCTTCTTAACAAACCCTTGAGCAATGAACGAGTGGGTAGCACCAGAATCGAACAATAGGGTTGCAATGTGTAAATTGGCAGGAAACTTACCAATTACCACGTCAGGTGCCTCTTGCGCTTCCTCCATGGTCACGTGGTTCACCCGTCCTCGCATCACGTTCTGCTGTTGTGGCTGCATGGGCTTCTTCTTTGGGCACTTATGGGCGTAGTGCCCCACTTCACCACAGTTGAAGCATTGTACCCCAACTTTAGGTGCCCGGCCTTTGTTGTCTTGGGGTTGGTTCGGTGGTCCTTGTCCTGCTGGTCGAGGTTGATATGTGGGGCGAGGCTGCTGTACAAACTGACGCTGCGGCTGTGCTGGTGCTAACGGAGGCCTGAAATTCGGGTTGTACCCTCTTGGTGCTGAGTAGGGTACCACAGCGCGGCTCGTCTGCCCTGCGGGTTGCTGCATCAGGCGTGGACGTGTGTTGCTACCTGAGGCTTGGTGTGACCATCCCGCCATCCTATTGTTGTCATTTTCCAAGGCCTTTAGCTTCCTCTCCATGACAAATGCTCTGTCTACCATCTTTTGGTAGCTTTCATACTCGTTGGAGGACATTGCACATTGCATTTCCATAGTAAGTCCTTCCACAAAACAGTCCTGTTTTTGCTCATCAGTTTCGATGTCCCGTGGTGCATAACGGGATAGTTGGGTGAACTTAGTGAGGTATTCCCTCACAGTCATGTTGCCTTGCTGCAGTCCCAAGAACTCCTTCCTCTTGTTTTTGAGTTCACCCCTTGGTATGTAGTGGTTGCGGAAACTGCGCTTGAACTCTTCCCAAGTGATGTTCTCGGGGTTATGATGGGCTGCTACGTAAGCGGTCCACCAATCAGCAGCGGGTCCATGGAATTGGTGAGAGGCAAACAGCACCCTCTCATACCCTTGGCATTGTATGATCCTCATCTTGCTCTCAATGGTCTTTAGCCAATCATCTGCCTCCAGAGGTTCAGCAGCACTTGCAAACTTTGGGGGTTGAGTTCCCAGAAACTCACTCAACCCTGGTTGGCATGGTGCAGCTTGTGGGGGTGGAGCTTGGTGCAAATTGGCCACCACTTAATTTAAACTCTAGATGAGCTTATTCTGATTTTCGAGCATTTGGTGGATAGGATCGGCTCCTTCACGGCGACCACCCCTGTCTTGCCCTCCAGAAAGATGAGGGTTGCCGGCCTCATCGTTGTTGTTGTTGGGGTTGGCACCACGACCCTTTCCTCTTCCAGCCATCTACCATGATCAAACAAATGTTAACTTAAAGCATTACGTATTAACTTCCTAAATTGCTTGTTTAAACTTAAACTTTTGAGACCTTAATATTTAAACATTTTCTGAAGATTTCACGTAGGTCTTTGGGCTTCACGTTTCACGCGAAAATAAAATGCACTGTTGATTCATAAGGGTTCACACACCAAAGCAAAGCAACCTAAAGACGAGGTTGTGGACAAATGCCCATGGCTTCCACAACTCACGTCACACACCAAACATTAACACACAAATAAATAGGGTATTGACTCGACTACTCGATAACCTGCTGAAATAAGGGTAATGACTCTAAACAACTCGTATCACTGAGCTGGCTCTTCGGGGTCTTCCTCATTATTACGGCTGCCCTCTTATTCCGCTTTAGGTGGGGAAGCTGCTGGTGGAGAAGTGCGGTGACGCTTGCTCGCCCGACGGTCTGGGGAGTCAGGAGTCCACGTGTCTTTCATAGTGACACACAGTTCATTCCCATCTCCTCTTTCTCTCGCCCTCAGGCTGGCGCGAAGTAATGCATCAGTCTCCTTCAGGGTGTCACGAACATCCTGAAGCTCCTGCTGGCACTCCTGCAGTCGAGTGCTGAGCATAGCAGCATCCTCCAAGCACAAGTCCATATGCTCATGGGAAGTCCCCTGCTGCACTGGCAGGTACTTGTACTTCGCGGTGTCACTCTCACGCTGGAGGACATACATGTACTCCGTCCTGTCCAGGTGGCGACGGTTGATGTAACTCTGGCAGGTGATGGCCTCCCAGGTGACATCCTTCTCAGCATCGACTTGTGTAGCCCGACAAGCTAGAGAGCAGTGGATCTTGAGCAGCTGATTTTCATGGATAATCCTCATCTCTGAACTCCATTCTTCCCGCTTCTCACGGAAGGTTCTGGTGGAGCTGTAGTGTTTGATCAGCTTGCCCACATTGCCGGCGGCATGGAGCATACGCCGAAGACAGCGCAACAAGCCTCCTACTGCCAACCCGTAGGAGTGGTACGTCACCGGACGGTGCTCCTCTCTCAAGGCAAGGGCGACTACGGGAACTCTCCCTCCAGTGGACTTGCGGGCGGTGCGGATCATGCGAACCATCTGAAACATAAAGCATTTAAAATTAAGTTAGATAAGAGTTAAACAAAAATTGTATTTTGAATAAAAGTTGGGGCAAGATGAATAAAGTGACCCCATTAAATAACACTTTCAACCCAAACCTTTGTAAAATAGTTTTTAATAAAATAGGGTCCTTAATTACGTCCATTTCTACCTAGGTCCACGTTCCTACGGGCAACCTTGGCTCTGATACCACTTTTGTCACACCTGGTTTCTCCGAAGAACAACCGAGTGAATGTCACATGAATGCCAGGATCATTTTCTCATACATGTGACGACAAATAGTGAAGCATCATCATATTACAAGCCAGGTGTCGAATATAAATAAGTCTTACATAGCATACGTCTCGATGGACGATAATAAGTTCATGGAATGTAAATAAAACAGCAGCGGAATATAAATCTTGTGGGCTCTGTCACAGGCATTGCCCAGGGGACTCCATGAACCTAGAATCCTTCTTCGGGACCAAAGTCTTGGTCATTGAACACCACATCATCCCCTTGACCTGAGCAGCAATATATGTGAGATCTATGTGTGCTGAATACATTGGAATTTAGGATAAAAGCTAGCATTAACATTCAAAGTTTTGAATATTGCCAAAACATTCTTCTGTGGCAAGGTCCGACAAGTTCTTTGTTAGGTCCGCCAAGTGTTGGCAAGGTCCGACGCAAGGTCCGGAGAGCTCCTGCAAGGTCCGGAGAGCTTCTGTGAGGTCCGGAGCTTGTTTTTAGGGAGCTCCCGTGAAGTTCAACTCGTAGAACTGCAGCGTCTTGTTTTTGCTTTTAACTCGCAATGTTTCAAACTTGCTTTATGGGAAGGTTTGCTTAGTATTAATTTGCTAAGTTTTTGGTGTGTTTTGGTGGTTATGGCTGTTATCATTTGATATGGTTTGCAACATGCTTATGTGACGTGCTCATGTAAGGTGTTGTGGTTTTCAAACTAACGTGAGTCAAGTCGAGGACTTGTGCTCGGAAGTATTGGTTGTTTATTCATGTGCAGGTGTTGCTTGAGTTCAAGACATGGCTGGTGACGGGATCCTTGGACTAGTCTCAGGGAGGAGATGAGGTTCCAACAACCAAGTTCCGGAGGAGCTGTGGTTGAGTTGATCGGGAGGTCGCGCAGCAGGTTTGGATCAAGGGCAGTGCATATGAAGGTTGTGTGTACGTCGTTGGAAGGTGTTTGCACGTGTGCAAGGAGTGCATGGACGTGGAAACATTGTTCCAAGGCGTGATTAAGAGAAGTGGATGTAAAGAATTGGTCGGAAAGGTCCAACCGGTTGGATTGCGTACTCAGGCTGAGGCTGAGTCGGATATGGCTCAAATATGGAAGATTTGAGTTGGTTATGATAGGATTTCGTGCTAGGCACGAAGTTGAGTTGTTTTAGGAATGTTTAGGACGTTCCTAAGGTGTTTGGATGTCATAAGATTGCTTCTATCTGCCTATAGAAGAGTCCTGAGCAGTTTTGGAAAGTTAGAGTTGGAATCAAAGTAGGAGTAGGAGTCCTAGTTTGAATTGGGTTGGCCTTAGGGCTGGTTATATAAGCAAGGGGGGCTAGAGCTCGTGGAGCACGACTTTGGGGCTGTTCCTCTTGTGTTTTGGTAAACAAAATTCGTATTCTAAAGGAACTTTTGTGCCTTGTTCGTCCGACTTGTTTTTCGTCAAGTCTTTCTCGCCGAGTTTCTGGACAGACCGACGTTGCTTCGGTGTTTCGTTCATAACTCGAGTTTTACAGATCTGATTGACGTGATTCTTTTTGGGTTGTCTTCATAACTCAATTATCTATCATCTGTGAAATTTTCACCAGCTTCGGTCTGTAGTTTTTGAGATACACGAGTTTCTTTGCAGCGTTGCAGATCTGTTTTATATCGGGTAGAACAGATTGATCTTCGTTTAATGTTTTGATCGTATCTCAAGTTTTACTTCGTGTTTTCAAGTGATTCTTGTTGTTAGATCCGTGACTTGATTCTCTACCTCTCTACTTGTTTTGTCACTGTTGAACACGTTTGAAAACACTTGCACACACGGTTTCTTTAACCGATTGATTTTTTGCTGAGGCGTTCTTGTTGTTTCCGCTGTGAAAAGATTTATCTACCATTCACCCCCCTCTGGTAGCTTTTCACGTGCTATTCGATCCTACAATATAAACCAACAGAAAAGCAAGTTTGAGTACCGTGGGTACTCAGAAAGTGTGGGAAAGTTATGTCGTGCATGGCTAGAGCAAGGAGAGGTTGACTCATGGTTAAAGCACTATGCATTTAATACCTATCACCTTAGCTTATTAAGCACCTACATTACTACACAGGTGAAATGGTCACAATCTCCCAACCCATCATCAAAATCAAGTAACCACAACATCATTTCTAATGTTAAGCTCCCCGCTTAACATCCTCAACTTCCAAATTCATCATCCTCTAATCATGAATAAGTCCAAGCCGCTCTTGACCGTGAGCACGGCTGTCATGACAGTTTTGACTCTTCAGAGTTTGCACCACTGTACCCACAGGTAGTGATTTCATCCCCCGTTGCCGGGTGGACTAAAAGAACCTCCATTATGCCAGTGGCCGCGAACCACATTCACACTTCCCAGGTGTGTAGCCAGGAGATCACTACGATGCCTTTACAAAGGGATTCCCGACGAGCATGGGCCCACTGAGGTTTCACCCCTAACAGCATACAAGAGGCTCCAACCCTGCTGCAGTGGCCCCCTCTTGAGCCTTGCGGTTTATATGGTAGTCCAGCTGACACCTATTCCCCGCACCATCCAAAACACCCGTACTACGCCGGAGATACACCTAATTAATTGGCTAAGCTGCCCCATCTCAGCATGTGGTTGGCACGGTAAAGTCAGGTTACATGCTCCATGAACCGGTCCTTAGGATCCAGGCAAGTACTAAACACAAACCCGAGTCTCGTGCACAAAGCACCAACCAAATCATCCAACTTGCCTCGATCCCTACCTCTACATAACTCATAATATCTCATTCAAGAGTAAGGTAAATAAGTTGATGATATCATATTCCACTTGTCCCATTCTAAGCATGGCTAAGCATAAGTATGTAAATAAATGATATAATCAAATAAATCCCAACCCAAGCTACAAGGAAACAAGATAATGCAATTCTAGGGAAACTTCCTAGCATGGGTATCATACTCCAATTTGACCATGCAATTAAAATTCTAACTACACATCCTAGTATAGGATCAAAGTGGTCAAGGACACTTGCCTTCTTCCTGCTGCTCTAGGAATGGAAAGTCTTGGTCTTGGAAGGGGAGAACTTGCTCTGGGGCAGGTTCTACTCATGCCAATACACAAAACAAAAGAAACAACAATTCATAAGCCATAGTTCACACTTTCACTCATGCAAACCACACATACATACATATTAAAGTCATTCACATGTTTAAGTGTTGTGGTTACCCTAGATGTGTTGATTTTAGACCTACATACTCTTTTAAACATATATATTATTTCTAACTTTTGTATTCAGATCTCTAGTTGCACACTATATATTAATTTCCCATTTGAACAAATTCTCTATATTTAATTTATACACTCCTTATACACAAAATTTGCATGAAAGAAAGTTTCCTACATCAAAATAGGTTTTTAGATCTTCTACAAAATCTTAATTTGAAGTTTTTGAAAATAAAGACCTGATTTAACATCTTCTAATCATGCATACATATTTTAATATTAAAATAGTAAGACATATCATCTAAACAGAATAGGTTCTGATCTAAAATGTTCAATAATATATTTTTGAACTTCCTCTCTAATGTGAAACAAATTAAATTTATTTTACTAGTTTTTTAGAATTATTTCCTAGCCTAAAATATGTCTCTAGAGATGATAAAAATGAGCAACACTTAGGCAGATTTCATTTCAGCCTAAAATCTATTTTTAACTCATTCAAAAGTTTTCCAAGTGCTAGGAGAGTTTAAATTTATATTTGCACATGTGTTTGCCTCACCGTTTAAATTTAAATCTTAGTCACATGTTCAAATTGCTAAATTTAATATCCTATAGGGTCTAAAAGGCAAATCCACCCTACTGCAGAGTTTAATTTACTATTTCCTAAATTTTCAGGGGCCTAATTACACATAACAGAAGGGTTTTCCTATTTTTTATTAAGTCCAGGGGCTAAAACTGAGTTTTAAATGAATTTACATAAATTTCTGAAGGTCCAGAAGCTAAATTAGAAGTTTCCGGGGCTAGCTCATGTTTTCCGAGATCCCCGGAGGGTAGCGCGTAAGAATCCTGGCCTTTATAATTGTGAGACCAATGTGTGCTGAATACATTAGCAATTAGGATAAAAGTTAGCATTAACATTCAAAGTTTTGAATATTGCCAAAACATTCTTCTGTGGCAAGGTCCGACAAGTTCTTTGTTAGGTCCGCCAAGTGTTGGCAAGGTCCGGAGAGCTCCTGCAAGGTCCGGAGAGCTTCTGTGAGGTCCGGAGCTTGTTTTTAGGGAGCTCCCGTGAATTTCAACTCGTAGAACTGCAGCGTCTTGTTTTTGCTTTTAACTCGCAATGTTTCAAACTTGCTTTATGGGAAGGTTTGCTTAGTATTAATTTGCTAAGTTTTTGGTGTGTTTTGTTGGTTATGGCAGTTATCATTTGATATGGTTTGCAACATGCTTATGTGACGTGCTCATGTAAGGTGTTGTGGTTTTTGAACTAACGTGAGTCAAGTCGAGGACTTGTGCTCGGAAGAATTGGTTGTTTATTCATGTGCAGGTGTTGCTTGAGTTCAAGACATGGCTGGTGACGGGATCCTTGGACTAGTCTCAGGGAGGAGATGAGGTTCCAACAACCAAGTTCGGGAGGAGCTGTGGTTGAGTTGATCGTGAGGTCGCGCAGCATGTTTGGATCAAGGGCAGTGCATATGAAGGTTGCGTGTACGTCGTTGGAAGGTGTTTGCACGTGTGCAAGGAGTGCATGGACGTGGCAACATTGTTCCAAGGCGTGATGAAGAGAAGTGGACGTAGAGAATTGGTCGGAAAGGTCCAACCGACTAGGTTATGGACTCAGGCTGCGGCTGAGTCGTGTTTGACTCAAATATGGAAAGTTTTGAGTTGGTTATGATAGGATTTCTTGTGGGTCACGAATTTGAGTTGTTTTAGGAATGTTTTGGACGTTCCTAAGGTGTTTGGAAGTCTTAAGATTGCTTCTATCTGCGTATGGAAGAGTCTTGAGCAGTATTGGAAAGTTACAGTTTGAATCCAAGTAGGAGTAGGATTCCTAGTTTGAATTGGATTGGCCATAGAGCTGGTTATATAAGCAAGGGAGGCCAGAGCTCGTGGTGCATGACTTTGGGCTGTTCCTCTTGTGTTTCTATTTAATAAAGTTCATAGTTTCGAGGAGCTTTTGTGCCTTGTTCGTCCGATTTGTTTTTCGTCAAGTCTTTCTCGCCGAGTTTCTGGACAGACCGACGTTGCTTCGATTTTTCTTTCATAACTCGAGTTTTACAGATCCGATTGACGTGATTCTTTTTGGGTTGTCTTCAAAACTCAATTATCTATCACCTGTGAAATTTTCACGAGCTTCGGATCAGTAGTTTTTCAGATACACGAGTTTCTTTGCAGCATTGAAGATCTGTTTTATATCGGGTAGAATAGATTGATCTTCGTTTAATGTTTTGATCGTATCTCAAGTTCTACTTCGTGTTTTCAAGTGATTCTTGTTGCATTAGATCCGTGACTTGATTCTCTACCTCTCTACTTGATTTGTCACGGTTGAACATGTTTGAAAACACTTGCACACACGGTTTCTTTAACCGATTGATTTTTTGCTGAGGGGTTTTTGTTGTTTCCGCTGCGAAAAGTTTTAATCTACCATTCACCCCCCTCTGGTAGCTTTTCACGTGCTCTTCGATCCTACAATTGGTATCAGAGCCAAGGTGCTCTAATCTTTGTGATTTGCACGTGTTTTGACTAACCATCATGGAGAAGTACTCCACAAAACCTTGTGTGTTCAATGGCATCGATTTTTAGGTTTGGAAGGCGCGGATGGAGGCCTACATACAGGCGCAAGGCTTCGCCATATGGGAAAAGGTCTACTGGAACTTCGATGTACCACCCAACGATCAAGTTACGGATGCGAACATGAGAGATGTTGACAACAATAACAAGGCTCGCAACTTGATCATCCAAGGATTGACTCAAAGCGACTTTGACCGTGTTGCACACCTCCGATCTGCATATGATGTTTGGAAAGCTATTTGTGACTACCATGAAGGATCCAATATGATCAAGGACGTAAGGAAAGATATGTTCAAGAAAGAATACATGCGTTCTAAGATGCAACCCGGTGAGTCAATTGATGACCTTTTTGCTCGCTTTAATAAAATTCTCAACAACTTGCGTAGTGTCAATGTTAACTTTTCAGATGCTGAAAATGCTAGACAATTGTTAGGAGCATTAGATATGTCAATTTGGGAGATGAAAGTTACATCTATTCGTGAATCTACTGTCATGAGTTCTCTTACTTTAGACGTGCTTTATTCTAAATTGAAAACTCATGAAATTGACATCATCTCAGGTAAAAACCCCAACAAGTCTATTGCATTTGTTTCGCAACGTGACATGTCTAGTTCTAGTAAATCATCATCTAGTGGTGCACTCTCTTTGCTGTCCTCTCTAACCCTTGAACAGATTGAAGAGTTTCCAGAGGAGGAGCTTGCACTCATCTCTACTCGGTTCTCAAAAGCATTGCAAAATGTGAGAACTAGAAGGAGAGGAAGCTCCGGACCTCAACGATGTTTTGAATGTGGTAAGACAGGACATTTTCGTATGGAGTGCCCTAACCTTTCAGGTCCGACTTCACGTGAAGAAAAGCAAACAAGGCCGA
Organism: Neostapfia colusana; assembly: GCA_030760725.1. Classification (NCBI taxonomy): domain Eukaryota; kingdom Viridiplantae; phylum Streptophyta; class Magnoliopsida; order Poales; family Poaceae; genus Neostapfia; species Neostapfia colusana. The sequence goes on along the minus strand of JASWHV010000002.1, from coordinate 38,313,493 downwards.
AGAAATCGTTTGCAAAGAATAAGAAGAAGAAAGATTTATCAATGCGCAACATAGTGCATAGTATGATCTCTGCACTTCAAGATTTCGGCTCAAGTGATGTGGACACCGGTAGTGATGAAGATGAAGAAGCTATGGCAAATATGTGCTGCATGGCGAGCAAGTCAAGTTCAAGCTCCGAGGAGGCAGAACACAACAGCGACGATGAAGAGGTATGTCCCACTTGCGAAGAAATGTGTGATGCTATTTCTCGTGCCACTGTTATATTAAAGAAAAAGGATAAAAAACTTAGGAACAATGCTGTTAAAATTGAATCACTAGAATCTGAAATTAATCGTTTAAAAACTTTGATTTCTAGTGATGATTCTTGTTCCTCATATGATTTAATTTATGAACAATTATCCTCCTTAAGAAGTGCACACGCATCTACACTTGATAAACTTGAACTTGAAATTGAAAAGAACAAATAGCTTGCTGCACTTAATGATAAAAATTTGAAAGATGCTTGTTGTTCTACAATTGATTTGCATTGTTCTTCATGTGATGATCTGAATAAGAAACTAAATGATGCTATGAATGAGATTTCTATTTTGAACAATGATTTACGTGTGCATGAAGTTAAATATTGTTCAAATTGTAAACTAAAAGGAAAAATTTCATGTGAAAACTGCTTTGATCTGTCCAATAAACTTGATGACATGCATAGGACACTAGATCGGTTTTCTAATCCAAATAAGAACCTAAACTTGCTGCTGAATTCTTCCAAGTCTTGTAATGAAAAAACTGGTTTAGGTTTTAATTCTCATGCTCATGGTAAGGCACACCCACCTAAAGTTGTAAAGTCATTAGGAAGCGGTTTGACTCAAACAGCTCCTAGACAAAAAGAGGTGATTTTCAAATCTGCAGGAGTACTGTCCCATTCGGGTTCTAATAAACGTGTTGCTTGCTCATCTAGACATGATAATAAGGTTATTTTTCATTGTACCTACTGTGGTAGAGATGGTCATGTCATGGATTTTTGTTATAGACTAGCTAAACACGATAAGAAACAAAGAATACTTGCTAGATCACATAACAACCAAGCAAACTCTGCTAGACCGAATGTTCGGAGCTTGCAACCTGCTGTAATGAGTCAAAAACTTGCTCCCGGACCTACTGTTTTTTGTGCTACATATAACACATCTTCTAAGTCAGTAGTTGGGAACAAAAATTTTCGATGATTGGCTCATAAACCTGCTGTACCTTCTCAGCTTTCGCGTGTTATTCCTGCTAGACATCGTGTGACTCAGTACTGGATTCCTAAAAGTCTTTTAACTAACCCCAGTATTGAGTCATCGACGTATTGTGCTGCTGTGTAAGTTTCACGTTTGAGGAAGGAGAACATTTGGATTGTGGTTTCAGGTTGCTCACGCCACATGACCGGTAACAAAGAATGGTTCTCCTCTCTCTCTTTTGGGTCACGTGTAGAAAATGTTACTTTCGCCGATAACTCTTCTACTCCCATAATCGCTAAAGGTTCGGTTAGAGTAAACAATATCTACACTTTGAAAGATGTGGCACTTGTTAAAAATTTTAAATACAACTTGCTTTCAGTTTCACAATTGCTAGATGAAAATCTAGAGGTTAGCTTTGCTAAAAATTGCTGCAAGGTTGTAGATTCAAAAGGTGAGCTTTTGTTTAACATGTCTAGGTTTGGAAGAGTTTTTAAAGCTTATTTTGATTTGTCAACTTCTATGCATCGGTGTCTAGTTGCTAATGATACAAAGGATCTATATTTTTGGCATCGTAGACTTGGTCACATAGGCTTTGATCATCTCACTCGTGTTAGTGCTCTCGATCTCATACGTGGGCTTCCGAAGCTTAAAAAGGACAATGATATTGTGTGCTCTTCTTGTAGACATGCTAAGTTTGTTGCAGGTTCACATGCTCCTCTCACAATGACCATGACGGCTGAACTGGGACAACTTTTACATTTTGACACAGTAGGTCCGGCACGTGTTCAATCCTTCGGAGGTAAATGGTATGTGCTTGTGATTGTTGATGATTATTCCAGATATTCTTGGGTTTAGTTTATGGCATCTAAGAATGAAGCTTTTAGTCATTTTAGAACTTTATTTCTTAGATTATCTATTGATCACCCAGGATCATTAAAAGCAATTAGAAGTGATAACGGAACTGAATTTAAAAACCAATCCTTTGATCACTTTTGTGCTGAAAATGGAATAGATCATCAATACTCTTCACCCTATGTACCACAACAAAATGGTGTCGTAGAAAGAAAGAACAGGACCTTAGTTGAGATGGCTAGGACTATGCTTGATGAATATCAAACTCCTAGAAAATTTTGGGCTGATGCAATTGCAACCGCTTGTTATGTCTCAAATCGAGTTTTCTTGCGTGCTAAGCTTGGAAAAACCCCATATGAGCTCCGGTTTGGACATAGGCCTAGTGTTACACACTTTAGGGTTTTTGGTTGCAAATGCTTTGTTAAGAAACATGGTAATCTTGATAAATTTGAAGCTAGATCTGTTGATGGCATGTTTCTTGGTTATCCATCTCATACTAGAGGCTACCGTGTGCTTTTACTTGACACTAACAAAATTGTGGAGACTTGCGAGGTTTCTTTTGATGAAGCTAGCCCAAGTACTAGCTCCGATATTGCAGGTCCGGATCCATATCCGCAGGGGGAGAGTATTTTTATTGAAGAAGATGAAGAAGTGGTGCTGCTGCCCGAAAACTCGGAAGTAAATAATGATCAAGCTGCTGATTTTGCACCACAACCAGCACCAACAGTCACTACTGCTGGTTCGGACCTTCCTCAATCAACAAGCTCTCCTAATCAAAGGTCCGAACATGAAGAAGAAGGTGATTGTGAAGTGTCTACTCCCCTCCGAGTACTCAAAAGTCATCCTCCACAACAAATCATTGGAAGCTTGCATGAACGAGTCACTCGGTCCAGGTTTTGCGATCCAAACTCTCATGCTCATTCTGCTTTTGTTGCTTCTTTTGAACCGAAGGATATATCACACGCACTCACTAATGAATCTTGGATTAATGCCATGCAAGAAGAGTTAGAAAATTTTGAAAGAAATAATGTTTGGAAACTTGTACCTCCACCTCAAGGTCACACATTAATTGGAACTAAATGGGTATTTAAAAATAAGCAAACTGAGGATGGGGTTGTGGTTAGGAATAAAGCTAGGTTGGTTGCTCAAGGTTTCACTCAAATTGAAGGTCTAGATTTTGATGAAACATTTGCTCCTGTTGCTAGATTAGAAGCTATAAGAATTTTATTAGCATTTGCCGCATCTAAAGGTTTCAAGTTATATCAAATGGATGTTAAAAGTGATTTTCTTAATGGCTACATAGAGGAGGAGGTTGATGTTAAGCAGCCACCGGGTTTTGAAAATCCAAATTTTCCTAATTATGTTTACAAACTGTCCAAAGCCTTGTACGGTCTAAAACAAGCCCCTAGAGTGTGCTATGATAGGTTAAAAACATTCTTACTTAAAAAGGGGTTTACCATGGGCAAGGTTGATAAAACTCTATTTGTACTTAAGCATGGCAATGACTCATTATTCGTTCAAGTGTATGTGGATGATATTATCTTTGGTTGTGCTTCTCATGATCTCGTGTCCAAGTTTTCAGCTATGATGAGTTCAGAATTTGAGATGAGTATGATGGGAGAACTCACATACTTTTTGGGGCTGCAAATCAAGGAAACAAAAGAAGGAACTTTTGTGCATCAAACTAAGTATACAAAGGACCTTCTTAAGCGCTTCAACATGGACAAATGCAAGCCTCTTCGGACACCAATGGGAACAGCAACAACACTTGAACTTGACGAAGATGGTGACCCGGTCGATAAAAAAGAATACAGAAGTATGATTGGATCACTTTTGTATCTCACGGCGTCAAGACCGGACATACAATTCAGCGTATGTCTTTGTGCACGTTTTCAAACTTCTCCACGTGCTTCACATCGCCAAGCCATCAAAAGGATTCTCAGGTACCTACATGGAACTCAAGAATTTGGCATTTTTCTTCCTTCTTCCTCAACCGTTTCTTTGAAATCTTTTTCGGATGCTGATTTTGGGAGTTGTAGGATTGATAGGAAAAGTAATTCGGGTGCTTGTCATTTTCTTGGTAATTCACTTGTTGCTTGGTCCTCTAGGAAACAATGTTCAGTTGCACAATCCACGGCCGAATCTGAATATGTAGCTGCGGCTAGCGTATGCTCACAAATTCTTTGGATTGTTCAAACACTTAAGGACTAAGGGGTTGATTTATATAGTGTTCCACTGTTTTGTGATAACACTAGTACAATTTGTATTGCTAAAACCCCCGTGAAACACTCTAGAACTAAGCAAATTGACATTAGGTATCACTTTCTTTGTGATAATGTTGAAAAAGGAAACATTGTGCTTCACCATGTCGATACCGAACAACAATTGGCTGATATTTTTACAAAACCTTTGGATTTCACTCGTTTTTGTTTCATTCTTAGTGAAATAGGGGTTATGCATCCTCATGGCTTAAATTGAGGGGGAGTTTTTGAAACTTTGAAAGTCTATGTGTGAATCTGAAACTAAAATAATATGAGCATAGTATTTCATACATATATGACCTTGTGATTCCTTTTACATGCTGAAAGTTCTTACTACATTACTCATGTTATACATTTTGTAGTTTTTGCCATGACTAGTAATTGGAATAAATACTTACACTAAATCTGGTCATGATCGAACTTTCTTGCTGTTTTGAACTTGTTGCGTGCTCACAAGTGCTTTTAATCATAAAAAATTAATCAAGTGATCAGCTCATATGTTGAGTTTTCAAATAAAAAATTGAGAACAGATCAAGAGAATATGCATGCATCGCACTTCTTCTTTTGAGATTGCTTATCATTGCACTAAGATATGAACCTGGAAGGAATTGTGTATGACTAAAACCATGCCCTTAAGCTTCTGATTGTCAAATGACATAGGCTTGGCTTGGTTGGTTAGAATAAGGCTGATGCGGCATATAATCTCTTGCAAATATCATATGATCAACTTTGTGCCTTAAATGATTATGAATAATAAAAATGAAGCAACAAGTGTCATGTTTTCAGGTTTTGAAATAGTTGAGTAAGGGAGATCATGACTTGCTTAAACTGAAAAATACATTTGATCTCTAGCATGGCTTACACTATTTTATGTATCTCATTGATGTGATAGTGTAAGTAACCTGATAGTATGACTTGGATGAGCTTTGTTTTGTATGTATATGTTATAATATGCTCATAACATTTAAAAATTTCTCTTTTGAACCTTGCTGAATACATTGTCAAAGGGGGAGAAATATGTATAAGGAGAGATTTTTTTACACTTTGCATATGTTATACACTTTCTTCCTTCTCTGATTTTAAAAAATGGGGAGAAATTAATAAAGGGGGGGAAATGAGGTTTCATAGCTTTTCAAAACTTTTCATAAGCCAATGTTCGGATTTTAATTGGTGTTGCCAATGCATTCATCAAGGGGGAGATTGTGAGACCTATGTGTGCTGAATACATTGGCAATTAGGATAACAGTTAGCATTAACATTCAAAGTTTTGAATATTGCCAAAACATTCTTCTGTGGCAAGGTCCGACAAGTTCTTTGTTAGGTCCGCCAAGTGTTGGCAAGGTCCGGAGAGCTCCTGCAAGGTCCGGAGAGCTTCTGTGAGGTCCGGAGCTTGTTTTTAGGGAGCTCCCGTGAAGTTCAACTCGTAGAACAGCAGCGTCTTGTTTTTGGTTTTAACTCGCAATGTTTCAAACTTGCTTTATGGGAAGGTTTGCTTAGTATTAATTTGCTAAGTTTTTGGTGTGTTTTGGTGGTTATGGCTGTTATCATTTGATATGGTTTGCAACATGCTTATGTGATGTGCTCATGTAAGGTGTTGTGGTTTTCGAACTAACGTGAGTCAAGTCGAGGACTTTGCTCGGAAGAATTGGTTGTTTATTCATGTGCAGGTGTTGCTTGAGTTTAAGACATGGCTGGTGACGGGATCCTTGAACTAGTCTCAGGGAGGAGATGAGGTTCCAACAACCAAGTTCGGGAGGAGCTGTGGTTGAGTTGATCGGGAGGTCGCGCAGCATGTTTGGATCAAGGGCAGTGCATATGAAGGTTGCGTGTACGTCGTTGGAAGGTGTTTGCATGTGTGCAAGGAGTGCATGGACGTGGCAACATTGTTCCAAGGCGTGATGAAGAGAAGTGGACGTAAAGAATTGGTCGGAAAGGTCCAACCGACTAGGTTATGGACTCAGGCTGCGGCTGAGTCGTGTTTGACTCAAATATGGAATGTTTTGAGTTGGTTATGATAGGATTTCGTGTGGGTCACGAATTTGAGTTGTTTAAGGAATGTTTGGGACGTTCCTAAGGTGTTTGGAAGTCTTAAGATTGCTTCTATCTGCGTATAGAAGAGTCTTGAGCAGTATTGGAAAGTTACAGTTTGAATCCAAGTAGGAGTAGGAGTCCTAGTTTGAATTTGATTGGCCATAGAGCTGGTTATATAAGCAAGGGAGGCCAGAGCTCGTGGTGCACGACTTTGGGTTGTTCCTCTTGTGTTTCTATTGAAAAAAGTTCATAGTTTCGAGGAGCTTTTGTGCCTTGTTCGTCCGATTTGTTTTTCGTCAAGTCGTTCTCGCCGGGTTTCTGGACAGACCGACGTTGCTTCGGTGTTTCGTTCATAACTCGAGTTTTACAGATCCGATTGACGTGATTCTTTCTGGGTTGTCTTCAAAACTCAATTATCTATCATCTTTGAAATTTTAACGAGCTTCGGATCAGTAGTTTTGAGATACACGAGTTTCTTTGCAGCGTTGCAGATCTGTTTTATATCGGGTAGGACAGATTGATCTTCGTTTAATGTTTTGATCGTATCTCAAGTTTTAGTTCGTGTTTTCAAGTGATTCTTGTTGCATTAGATCCGTGACTTGATTCTCTACCTCTCTACTTGATTTGTCACGGTTGAACACGTTTGAAAACACTTGCACACACGGTTTCTTTAACCGATTGATTTTTTGCTGAGGGGTTTTTGTTATTTCCGCTGAGAAAAGTTTTAATCTACCATTCACCCCCCCTCTGGTAGCTTTTCACGTGCTCTTCAATCCTACAATAGTGCGGGGCTCACGTGGACCGTTGGATTTAAAACGTACGGCTCCGATTAGATTGCCGAAGCGGTACGCGTTGATTTAATTTCTACCGTGCGATTTAAATTAGACGGCCCTCAAGGGGCCACGTCGCCCTTGCCGGAGCCAGCGCGCGCGGCGGCGCGCGGCAGCGGGGGGCGGCGATCTCGCCGGCGCAGCCTCGGTTTTTGCCGCTACACGCTAGAACTCGCATCTTTTTGCACGGATCAGCCGCGTAGGGTTAGGGGATGCTCACCTAGGGGTTTTCCTGCACTCGGAGGCCCTGGAAGTTGGTCGGCGTCGAGCTTCAACGGCGATGGTCTTTGGTGCACGTCGAAGTGGCAGTTGGGGCGCAAGACACGTCGTTTCCTTCACCTGCAGGGCTCCACGGCGGCGGTGGAACGTGATCAGCACGTTAGATCAGGGAATTTGAGCGAGGATCGAAGGAAATCGGCGGTAGAAGCTTCGGTTCTCACCGGAGAGAAAAATGGCCGATCGGGGGAGGAAAAAGGGGCGGATTTCGGTGTTTAAATGGACGAGGGAGGGCGGCGGTCTGTTGAGATCATGCTGGGGCGTCCGGGACCAGAAATCGGGGCTGGGAGCGTAGGTTCCGGGGGTTGGTTTTGATCGGGCGCGAGAGAGAGACCAGGGTTGGTTGGGGCGCGCAGGGGAAGAAGATGACAGCGGGCCCCGCATGTCAGAGAGAGGGAGAGGGGGGGCACGGGTTTGGGCTGGCTGGCGTGGGGTCTTGGGCCGGCTGGCGGGTTTCGTCCCACTGGCCGGTTTCGGTTTTCTTTTTCTTTTTTTCTTTTTCCTTTTCCTTTTTCTGGTTTGATTCAAATCTAAATTCCAGTTTGAATTTGAATTTCTGCACCACATGCAATACGTCCAAAAAATTTTAAATTCCCCTCTTTAGCAGGTTTTGGGGTGTTACAGTAGCTCCGTCAGAGCGCCGCGTGACTGGTCTCTGCTGCCAGGCACGCCTGTACCAGGATACTGATTGCTTACTTGGGGAACATGCAAACTTTAAATGCGCGATAGGACAGCACACCTTCCTCTTTACTCCTTGGCTATCTTCCCATTGCTTGTCGGCACGGCTTCCAGGTGACTGGCCCCCGGGACACGTGTCGTCACCAGAGCAGTCTTGTGGAGTAGCGAGGGGTCCAGAAGCGTTGGACACGTGGCAACGCCGGAGCTCTACCTGGCAGGAGGGGAGGTTCGGAGCTGTCATGCACGTGGCCGCACTTGGAGCCCTCCTTGGCAGGAAGGGACACCTGGAGTTTGCCTGCGTGGCAGCACCGGAGCCCTCCCATGCTGGAGGTCAGGCCCGGAGCCGTAGGACATGTGGCACCTCCGGAACTCTCTCTGGTGAAAGACATGGCTCGGAGCTTCCGGACACGTGGCAGTACTGGAGTCCTCCCTGGTGGGAGGTCGGGTCCGGCACCATCGGACACATGGCGGCTCCGGAGCCATCCTCGGCCAGTAGTGAGACTCAGAGCCTGCAGACACGTGGCAGCCTCGGAGCCCTCCTTAGCAGGTGATTGGCTCCTAGCTGGCGGTTGGGCCCAGCCTGCAGGCTAGGTCCCTCTCTTCTGCATACGTTCTGACGTATGTCTCACTTTGCTCTTACACCTGGGGGTACCCGGTCTTGATGGTACCGACAGTGGCCCCCGGACCCATCTCGGGGGAGACAGCGAGCCAGCAGGTGGGGCATCCAGCTCTCCCGCATGGTGGTTTTTAACCTGCCCTTGTATTGGGGCGCACCTAACAATGGATGAGGCACGACGTCAGCATCGGGTCCCCTAGGAGGTCTAGGACGACAAGGACATGTCCGGACCAGCAGACATGGCAGGAAGAAGGAGTAGTCGTGCTCTCCGGTCACCCTTTCCTGTTTGATAGCTTTATTGTGGCTTATGGTCCTCAGCTGAGCTACGGGGCTTGGGTATTTCGATGTGAGTCGTCCAGGCTATGGTTGAAGACTTGCCCAGGGGTATGAGCCATCCGGTTCCCTACTAAGCTCTAGTGCTGGAGAGGTAGGGTGTGCACGCTAGGGGTACGGAACCAAGCGTAGCAGACTACACACCCTGGACCTCCCACTAGCGTAAACCTTTCAGAGGAGGGACCATTCAGCATCATAGGGCCCCCAGGCAATGAGACAACCACAGGACCCCGGGTACGCCATAGGTACCTCAAGCAGACCCTTCTGCAGAAGGATAACACAGCTCTCGCTATGGTTGAACATAGGAAAAGTGACTGACCACACGCCCGGGGCAGTATGGAAAGAAAGCACGAAAAGAGTATTGGGGCAATGTCCAGGGTCCTGTTACTTTTCTTGTCCGTAGGCGTGTTCTTTCTGGCCCCCAAGTACTTAGTTGTAGTGCAGGGGAGGCAGGAAGTGCACGCTAGGGGTATGGAACCAGTCATAGCAGGCTACACACCCTGGACCTCCCGCGGGCATTAACCTTTCAGCGAGGAGACGTTCCAGCGCCACGGTACATAGGACAAGTATGTAGGACAGGCTCTGTACATGCCATTTATATTGATATGCATGAGTAATCACAAACTGTAAGGAAGGTACGCAGGGTTGGATAGATTTTTCTTATTTCTGGCTTCCTTCGGGTGATAGGAGGAAACAGGCCATGCAAGAAGGCAGCGACCCACCCTGGATGACAAGAGTAGAAGGACCTTTCCGGAGCTTAGCTGTTCTAAGTGCTGTTCCTAGACACTATAACACCTTTATAAAGAAAGGGAAAGATAAAAAATAACCTACCACTATGATAAGGATAGAACTTACAGAGTTGTTCTATGTTCTGTGGATTGGGTAGAGGTACCCATCCTCCGTGGCTAGGTGGGTGCACCTGGGGTGGCGTACTTGTGAAGCAGCGCACCTGGGTTGTGAAGGAGCGCGCCAGCTGCTCGTATTGCACTCTCTAGGCTGGCTTTGCTCAGTGCTTGCAACGCCGTCGCAACCGAAGGCCGGCGGTGGCAGCGGGCACCATCGCTGTAGGGACTGCCACCGGCACAGTAGGTCCTGCTGTGGAACGGGATGAGGCTTCCTGCTCCCCCTACCTTGCGCGCCAAATGTCGAAGTGTTTTCTACAACACTTCTCGCAGTCCACTCCGGAGCAGCCCGCAGAGGTTCTTCTTTAGGAGGGGCTTAGTGGTTTTGAGCGTCGTAGCATGATGGCGAGATGAACACGAAGATTTACGTGGTTTGGGCCGCCTGATCGTAATACCCTACGTCCACGGAGTGTTGGTTGTTCTTTGTTGCCTGAGTTTGAGGGTGACTCGAGCTTGTGAGCTTACAATAGGGTTCGGAGACTGGAACTGTGTTTGAGCTAGAATGGAATTCGAATGTTGTTTTATTTTTGCATGTTGGCTGCTTGGACCTTTTATAGTTCAAGGCCAAGCAACCTTACATAAGGGTCCAGAGCCTGGCTGGTGGCCCCGTTATGGGCAGCTGACTCAACTTTGGGTAGTCTGGTCCCTGCTAGTAATAGCGCACTTGATCGCGCTGTGGAGCATGTTGCCCTGTCACGTCGGCTTCCTTAAATGTTGTCTGACGAAGGAGGTAGGAATGCGTCATGTCCAGTGGTGATGCACTGTAGCTCCATCAGGGCGCCGTGCGACTGGTCTCTGCTGCCATGCACGCCTGTACCGGGATACACCGGATTGCTTGCCTGGGAACATGTGAACTTTAAATGTGTGATAGGACAGGACACCTTCCTCTTTACTCCTTGGCTATCTGCCCTTTGGTTGTCAGCGCGACGTCCAGGTGGCTGGCCCCTGGGACACGTGTCGTCACTAGAGCAATCTTGTGGAGTAGCGAGGGGTCCGAAGTCGTTGGACACATGGCAACGCCAGAGCTCTCCCTGGCAGGAGGGGAGGTCCGGAGCTGTCATGCACGTGGCTGCACCAGAGTCCTCCTTGGTGGGAAGTGACACCTGGAGTTGTTGCCTACGTGGCAGCACCGGAGCTCTCCCACGCTGGAGGTTTGGCCTAGAGCCGTAGGACACGTGGCACCTCCGGAGCTCTCTCCGGTGAAAGACGTGGCTCGGGGGTTCCGGACACGTGGCAGTGCCAGAGTCCTCCCTGGCGGGAGGTCAGGTCCGGCACCATCGGACACATGGCGGCTCCGGAGCCATCCTCGGCCGGTAGTGAGACTTTGAGCCTACAGACACGTGGCAGCCTCGGAGCCCTCCTTAGCAGGTGATCGGACCAGAGTCCGAGGACACGCGCCTTCTCATGAGTGCTCCTTAGCTGGTGGTTGGGCCCAGCCTGCAGGCTGGGTCCCTCTCTTCTGCATATGTGCTGACGTATGTCTTCTTTTGCTCTTACACGCGGGGGTACCCGGTCTTGAGGGTACTGACAGTGGCCCCCGGACCCATCTCGGGGGGAGTCAGTGAGCCCGCAGGTGGGGCCTCCATCTCTCCCGCATGGTGGTTTTGAACCTGCACTTGTATTGGGGCGCACCTACCACTGGATGCGGCAGGACGTCAGCATTGAGTCCCCTAGGAGGTCTGGGATGCCAAGGACCTGTCCGGACCTGCAGACATGGCAGAAAGAAGGAGTAGTCATGCTCTCTGGTCACCCTCTCCTGTTTGGTAGCTCTACTGTGGCTTACGGTCCTCAGCTAAGCTATGGGGCTTGGGTATTTCGATGTGAGTCGTCCAGGCTATGGTTGAAGACTTGCCCAGGGGTATGAGCCATCCGGTTCCTCGATACTGAGCTGTAGCGCTGAAGAGGCAGGGTGTGCACTTTAGGGGTACAGAACCAGGCATAGCAGGCTAGACACCCTGGACCTCCCGCTGGTGTAATCCTTTCAGAGGAGGGACCATTCAGCACCATAGGGCCCCTAGGCAATGAGACAACCACAGGACCCCGGGTACGCCACATGTACCTCAAGCAGACTCGCCTGCAGAAGGATAACACAACTCTCGCTATGGTTGAACACAGAAAAAAGTGACTGGCCACACGGCTAGAGCAGTATGGAAAGAAAGCCTGAAAAGAGTATTGGGGCAATGTCCGGGGTCCCGTTACTTTTCTTGTCCGTAGGCGTGTTCTTTCTGGCCCCCAAGTACTCAGTTATAGCGCGGGGGAGGAAGGATGTGCATGCTAGGGGTACGGAACCAGGCATAGCAGGCTACACACCCTGGTCCTCCTGCGGGCGTTAACCTTTCAGCGAGGAGATCTTCCAGTGCCAGGGTACATAGGACAAGTATGTAGGACAGGCTCTGGACATGCCATTTACAGTTGATATGCATGAGTAATCACAAACTATAAGGAAGGTACGCAGGATAGGATAGATTTTTCTTATTTCTGGCTTCCCTTTGGTGATAGGAGGAAACAGGCCATGCAAGAAGGCAGCGACCCGCCCCGGATGGCAAGAATAGCAGGACCCCTCTGGAGCTTAGCAGTTCTAAGCACTGTTTCTAGACACTATGGCACCTTTACAAAGAAAGGGAAAAATAGTAAATACCCTACCACTGCGCTAAGGATAGAACTTACAGAGGTGTTCTATGTTCTGTGGATTGGGTAGAGGTACCCATCCTCCGTGGCTAGGTGGGCGCACCTGGGGCGGCGTACTTGTGAAGGAGCGCACCTGGGTTTGAAGGAGCGCGCGAGCTGCTAGTAGTGCACTCTCCAGGTGTAACACCCTCAAAATTCATTCCTATGCATTGCACACATTTTTCATGTAGAGAAGCATTATAAAAGAAGTAGAAATGAAGAAATAACTATAGACATGGAGAAAGAACTATAGAAATGGAGAAAAAACCATAGAAATGGAGAAAGGAACCATAGAAATGGAGAAAGAACTATAGAAATGGAGAAAGAACCATAGAAATGGAGGAAGGAACCATAGAAATGGAGAAGGGCATATAGAAATGGAGAAATGGGACATAGAAATGGAGAGGAGAATGTAGAAATGGAGAGTGAGACATAGAAATGGAGAGGGGATTGTAGAAATGGAGTATATGACATAGAAATGTTGAGGAATCGGAAAAAGATAGCTGAAATGAGCCAATTTCAATTTCCCCATATTTTCCCCCAAATCTCCAAATTTCCCGAATTCCCCCAAAAAAGGGGAATTTTCCCCATATTTGGGGAATTTCCCCACACATTGCTGCCGCACCAAATTATTTGTGGAAAAGTTTGTTAGGATTTTGCTCTAATTGGATTAGGATTCTTCCCCCTCCCCCCCTTGTAAATAGAACCAAAACCCCCCTTGGCCGCAGCCCCCCTTCCCCTCCCCCCCCTAAGTCGGCGACATGGAAGCCCTAGCTCAAACTCGCCGAGTTGGACCAACCCTCGCCGGAGTTCAGCCGCCGGCGAGCCCCGCCGACGAGCCCCGGCGTCGAGCCCCGCCGGTGAGTCCCGCCGTCGAGCTCCGTCGTTGAGCCCCGCCGACGAGCCCCGTCGCGCCTCGCCATCGCCAGAAAAGAGCCGACGATCTGTCCTGCCCTAATATTCCATAGAAAAATTCCCCGCTGCTGCCATTGCTAGGAGGAAGGCCCTGCCATAAAAGGGAAGTGAGGTAGGTCTTCGTTACCCATCTTACGACATCGTCGCTATTTCTACGCATACGTTTTCTTCGCCACCTTCGAACATAAACTTTTTCATGTGGACAGATCATGTTTTGATCGGTTTTTGACGGTGGAATTGATCTAGATCAGATCTTGAGTCAAGATCATCACCACGTCCACACTTCATCCCAGCACCTTTGTTAATCATAAAACCCCATTAAAGCCCATTAAAACAAGCAAGAACACATACAAACTGGTTTCATAAAACTGCACCATAGGATTTGCATTCATCTACCCCATTGCATCTTGAGTAAAGTTTGTGCATGATGTTTGATTGCTGTAAATTTTGTATGTGCGTGGTCGTGAGTAGAAGGACAAGCTCAAGAAGCCATCTACGACGAACTACAGCACCAAGACTTTGAGATGCTCGAACAACAAGAACCACGGGAACATGGCAAGTGCCCCTTGACCATATTGATCCCATGTTTCGAAACTGTTTTGTTTGCGAAAACTCGTATGCTTGAGTCAACTTGATGGGACACCCTTTTATAGGAGCTTACTAGTTTTGTTAACCATCCTTGTCGCTGGGAGAGTTGATGAGTCGGGTATGGTTGTTTTTCCTTTTTGCTTCGCTTAATCTATGGGATACGGGAAGCTGAATTAAAAACATGTCTAGCTACTGCACTCATATGAATAATGATGATGAGAACTTGATGGTGATAATGAGCATGGAATCGGGGGAGATCTAGGAAAGCTTGGTCCGTGAATGTTTCTGGATGAGATGGTGGAACTTGCCGTAGATCTTAGGACCAGTTCATGCGAGAATATGCCAGGAAAACAGTGCCACAACAAGGCCAAGTATGGGTGCGGCTTAGCTGATTACTTAGGTGTGTTGCTAGCTTTTTATGGAACGTGGATGGCGTGGGGAATGGGAGTCGAGGAGGACTGCCCTGGGAACTGCATGGCACAAGAGGGTGCCCGTGGGTGGGAGAATGGTGATTCGAGCCTGCCGGTGAAACCTCAGTGAGTCCATACATCTAGTAGCCCCTTTGTAAAGGCTATTTTGTGATCTCTTGGCCATACACTGACGGTAGTGTACTGGTATAATGGAGGTTTTGCAGTCACCGACGGGTGACGAAATCACAAACTTGCGGGTAAGTGGTGCCACCTCTACAGAGTGTAAAACTACCATGATAGCCGTGCTTCCTGTCACAAGCACCTGGCCAACTTCCATGATTAGAGGGAAAACTTGGGATGGTTCTTCGGTATGGTTATGGTATGGTCATTGGGATTTGTTTTGGGACTGTTTTGAGTCATGAAAATGAGTTTGGCTTCGGTTATATGAAATATGAGATGGTTATGAATGTTTATGAGTATGAGATGAACTTGAGAAAGATGAATGGCTGAATGAGACTTCATAAATGGTGAATTATGATGAGAAAATGTTTCTGAATTACTTGGTCTTGTTGGGATAAATTTCACTTAGAAATAGTAGCTGTTTTTATCATGTTTGTGAAATAAAATTAGCTTGCTGCAATGAGCCTTTTTATTTCCTACCTTGTTGAAAGCTACATGTCATACTTTTCCCACACTTGCTGAGTACGACATGTACTCACCCTTGCATTATCACATAAACATCAACAACAGGAGAAGAGTACTTCGAGGACCATGTGGAGTACTAGGCGTGCAAACTACCGTCAACATGCCTTTGGAGTTGAAGATGGAGCCTGCTGCTATTTAGTTATTTCCGGTGTCGTTTAGAGACTTCCGCTGCAACAATAAGTTAGAGATTCATGAGTGAGACAATGAGCCGATGTAATAAAGTACCTAAACACTATTTATTCGTGGTTATATTCTGAATTCAATTTGTGGATTACCTGTGTATGTTTGATGAACATCCTGGGCACACATATGCATTAACTTGGTTCTGTTTTCGGAACCGGGTGTCACAGATTGGTACCAGAGCCACGTTGACCATAGGACGCAAGACTAGGTAGAATGGACACTCTAAAACACATAGTAGCACCACCCTAAACTGCTATTTTTGAAAATTGCTTGCTGCTGCACTTTACTTGTCAATTCAGCCACCGCAAAGTGCTACTTTCAGCCCCTCTTTTTCTCTTCTTTGGACAGCAACAATTTTGCTTTCTTGCTTCATAACTTCTGAAGTTTTGGAGTTGTTTATTCCTTCTCTAATGTTTCTCATGTATTATTTATAGATGCCAGTGATCAGTTGCACGGCACGCATAAGTACTCGTCCACCACCACGTGGGAGTGCACTTAACCCCATTGAGGTGTCCGATGGACCATATTGGGAGGAGGTGAAGACGAAACCTCATGATGAAGAGGAAGCCAATAGCTCTATGCATGAGGAAGAGGACCCGGAAGAGGTGGAACCATTCGAAGATGATATGGAGGATGATCCACAAGAACATCATTGGTACACAGCTCAAGAGGAGTTTCACGCGGGCTTACAACCCGTAGAGCCTCATGAAGCTGTGACGGGAGGAGATGAACCCGAGGAGGAGCCACCCCTTGCTGAGACCAATAATGAATTTGATAAAAGGGCCAACCATTCAGTTCAAGAATTTTGGTCCGACGGAATGGAGGGAGGACACATATCCAAGGAGCTCAAATAATTTCTGGATAGCTGCAGCTCCAGAGTATCTCCTCAAGAAAGTCCCTCGTCTCGGACATGAAGAGTGGAAGGCTGAGGTAACCATCCTATCTAATGGTAGGATTGTCACTCGGCACTTCGCACCAACATGGAGAGCTACAAGAGCAGAAGCTATCGATGATGCTGCATGGGATGCACTCACCGGACTGTGCTACGCCTTCCATGGGCAGCTTGAGGACACCACTTTTGATCTGCACCCATATCGGAAGAGTGGTACAAGGGAGATCATTGGACCCCATGTAACAGCTGTTTCCAACCCAAAATCTGCTGACAAGTCTCAGAGGTTGCTCGTGGAGTTAGGAAACCGCTAGGCAAGCGCACAAGAAGAGATTCGTTACCTCCGCAAGAAGCTGTATTTGCTGGAGAAACAAGAGGAGACTCGTGCCAACGCAGGAGAAAATGGAGCACCAGCATCATCTAACCATACATGGACTGCCGACTCACCATGGTGTGCGCCCATGTATGGACCACCCACGTCACACAGCGAAAACAGCACCGGTTCTCACGATTAAGTTTAGGTTTCCATTGAATAAAGATGTAATAGGAACATTAAGATCGTAGTAGCTTGAATAAGAGTGGTGTGATGAATTTTTGTGATGATTGCTTGTGTTTGTGTGCTGATGTGAGTTGTGGGACGCTTCAGCGAATGTCCACATCCACATATAGTGGACAGATTTGAGACGCTTCAGCACGTGTTCACATCCTCATATAGGCTGAAATTAATAAAAGAAGATACTTAGTTCATATACCTTGATGCATATAGTTGGGAAATCTTTTTTCTCAAATCTGAATTCTAGGTCCTACAAATATAGTATGTCCAAAAGTAAGCCATAAAATAAGGGGGGTAGACTTTCTCGCCAACCTTATTGTCTTGGATTCCCAAGGGATTGACATAATACTTGGAATGGATTGGCTAAGCAAGCACACCGGAGTGATTCAATGTGCTGAGAGAATCGTGCAGTTAACAAGTGAGCATGGTACTCGTAATGAGTTCGAGGCAGCCTAACCGGCAAACCGAGAAGGCAGCGCTGAACCACATCAAAGAAGCGACATTGAAAAGCATTCCGGTAGTTTAAGAATATTCAGATGTGTTCCCAGAAGAACATTCAGGTATGCCACCTGACCGGGACATTGAATTTGCCATTGATTTAGTACCTGGAACTGCACCTCTAGCGAAGAGGCCATATAGGATGCCCGCTAATGAACTAGTGGAGCTCAAGAAGCAAATTCAGGAGCAGCTAGAAAAGGGTATTATACGCCCAAGCTCGTCACCATGGGGAGCCCCCGTGCTCTTCGTAGACAAGGAGGATGGGACCCAAAGGATGTGTGTGGATTATAGGTCTCTCAATGAAGTGACGATCAAGAATAAATATCCGCTGCCAAGTATAGAGGACATGTTCGACCAAATGAAAGGTGACCAAATTTTCTCCAAGGTTGATCTTCGGTCAGGATATTTCCAGCTGAAGATTAAGCCCTCCGACATACCCAAGACTGCATTTCGAACACGGTATGGTTCGTATGAATATACCGTTATGTCTTTTGGGTTAACGAATGCAGCTGCTTACTTTATGTACCTCATGAATAAGGTCTTCATGGAGTACTTGGACAATTTCGTCGTGGTCTTCATCGACGATATCATGGTGTATTCAAAATGCGAGGAAGAACATGAAGAACACTTGAGATTGACGTTGCAGAATCTGCGAGAGCATCAATTGTATGCCATGTTCAGCAAGTGGCAATTTTCGCTAAAGGAGAAATCGTTCCTAGGCCACATCATCTCCGAGGTAGGAGTATCGGTTGATCCCGGAAAAGTGGGAGACGTATTAAAGTGGAACCAACCGCAGAATGTGAGAGATATTCGGAGTTTCCTTGGAATGGATGGATACTACCACCGGTTCATCAAGGATTTCTCCAAAATAGCGAAGCCTATGACTGAATTTCTAATGAAGGGAAAAGCATTTCAGTGGACACTAGCGTGTCAAGAAAGCTTTGAGGAGCTCAAGAAGAGACTAACCACAGCACCGGTTTTGGTATTGCCGGACGTGAGCAAATGCTTCGACATATATTGTGATGCATCAATACAAGGGCTTGGATGTGTGCTCATGCAAGAAGGACAAGTGGTAGCCTATGCGTCAAGACAACTAAAGAAACATGAGCTGAATTATCCCAGACATGACTTGGAACTTGCAGCCGTGGTACATGCCTTGAAGATTTGGAGGCATTATATCCTTGGCCACCGATGTGAGATCTATACGGATCAATAAAGCCTCAAGTATATATTCACGCAAACGGATCTGAATTTGAGGCAACATCGATGGTTGGAACTCATCAAGGATTATGATGTTGAAATCAACTATCACCCCGGGAACGCCAATGTTGTAGCTGATGCGTTGAGCCGAGGGAGCATGTCACCAACTCACGGTTCGGGAGCTGCCACCCGAGCTGTGCAAGGAGTTCGAGCAGTTACATCTCGGATTTTTGAACGAGATGGAGGTGATAGAACTGAACTCCTCGCTGGAACAAGAGATACAAGATGGCCAAGCAACAGATGAGGAAATCAAGGAAAGAATCCGACAAGGCATAGAAAAGTATTTCAAGGAAGATGAGAAGGGCATGCTTTGGTTAGGAAAAAGGATTTGTGTGCCTAACATGAAGCACATCCGCGACACGATATTAAAGGAGGCACATGACTCACCTTATTCCATACATCCCGGCTGTACAAAGATGTACAAGGACCTGAAAACTTGCTATTGGTGGGATGCTATAAAAAGGGACATAGCAGAATATGTTGCCTTATGCGACACGTGCCAATGGGTGAAGGTCGAACATCAAAGATCCGCTGGACTGTTGCAGCCATTGAAAGTACCCGAGTGGAAGTGGGAAGACATCAACATGGATTTCATTGTTGGATTGCCACGTACTCAGTATGGTTACAACTCCATTTGGGTTATTGTGGACCGATTGACGAAAACAGCCCATTTCCTTCCTGTTAGAACCACGTACCGCGTCGGAGAACTAGCCGAGCTGTATATGGAACAAATCGTGTGTCACCATGGAGTTCCAAAGAGGATAGTTTCAGATCGAGGTTCTCAATTTACTTCTAGGTTCTGGAAGAAGCTGCATGAAGCCATGGGTACACGACTGAATTTCAGCTCCGCTTATCACCTGCAAACTGACGGGCAAACTAAGAGGACAAATAAAATTTTGGAAGACATGTTGAGAGCTTGCGCCTTGAAACATGGGCGTAGTTGGGATAGGAGCTTGCTGTATGCTGAATTCTTATACAACAACAGCTACCAAGCCAGCTTGAAGATGTCACCTTTCGAAGCACTGTATGGTAGACGGTGTAGAACGCCGCTGTTCTGGAATGACATCAGAGAGAGTCAAGTGTTTGGACCTGATGTGTTGCAAGACGCTGAGAAGCAAGTCCAAACGATACGAGAAAACTTGAAGGCTGCTCAGTCATTACAAAAAGGTTATGTGGACAATAGGCAAAGAAAATTAACCTTCGAAGTGGGAGACTTCGTGTATCTTAAGGTATCGCCTATCCGAGGCCAACGACGGTTCAACGTCAACGGCAAATTAGCACCTCGCTACATCGGACCATTCAAGATTTTGGGCAAGCGAGGAGAAGTAGCCTATCAACTAGAGCTGCCAACGCACATCTCCGACGTGCACGACATGTTTCACGTGTCCCAACTAAAGAAGTGCTTAAGAGTACCGGAGGAACAAGTACCGATGGATGAACTCGAGCTTCAAGAGGATCTGACCTACGTGGAGCACCCCGTCAGAATTTTGGACGTGAAG
This sequence comes from Neostapfia colusana, assembly GCA_030760725.1. Lineage (NCBI taxonomy): Eukaryota > Viridiplantae > Streptophyta > Magnoliopsida > Poales > Poaceae > Neostapfia > Neostapfia colusana. Next base: position 38,293,336 of record JASWHV010000002.1, on the reverse strand, counting down.
GAAAGGGTCATGACGAACAAAGTGATCCGTTAGTGCAAGGTACAATGGAGCCATCACACGGAAGCCGAAACTACATGGGAGCGTGAGGAAGACCTCAAGGTCGATTCCCTCATCTATTCTTTACTCTATCAAATCTCGAGGGCGAGATTCAGTTTAGGTGGGGTAGGTTTGTAACACCCTCAAAATTCATTCCTATGCATTGCACACATTTTTCATGTAGAGAAGCATTATAAAAGAAGTAGAAATGAAGAAATAACTATATAAATGGAGAAAGAACTATAGAAATGGAGAAAGAACCATAGAAATGGAGAAAGGAACCATAGAAATGGAGAAAGAACTATAGAAATGGAGAAAGAACCATAGAAATGGAGAAAAACCATAGAAATGGAGGAAGGAACCATAGAAATGGAGAAGGGCATATAGAAATGGAGAAATGGGACATAGAAATGGGGAGGGGAATGTAGAAATGGAGAGTGAGACATAGAAATGGAGAGGGAAATGTAGAAATGGAGTAAGTGACATAGAAATGTTGAGGAATGGGAAAAAGATAGCTGAAATGAGCCAATTTCAATTTCCCCAAATTTTCCCCCAAATCTCCGAATTTCCCCAATTCCCCAAAAAAGGGGAATTTTCCCCACATTTGTGGAATTTCCCCCCACATTACTACCGCACCCAATTATTTGGTAAAAAGTTTGTTAGGATTTTGCTCCAAATGGATTAGGATTCTCCCCCCTCCCCCCTTATAAATAGAACCCAACCCCCCCCCTTGGCCACAGCCCCACCTCCCATTCCTCCCCCAAGTCAGCGACATTGAAGCCCTAGCTCCAACTCGCCGAGTTGGACCCCCCCCCTCGCCGGAGTTCAGCCACCGGTGTGAGCCCCGCCGGCGAGCCCCACCTATGAGCCCCGCCGGCGAGCCCCACTGTCGAGCCCCGCCGTCGAGCCCCTCCGTCGAGCCCCGCCGTTGAGCCCCGCCGTCGAGCCCCGTCGTCGAGCCCCGCCGACGAGCCCCGTCACGCCTCGCCGTCGCCAGAAAAGAGCTGACGATCTGTCCTGCCCTAATATTCCATAGAAAAATTACCTTCTGCTGCCATTTCTAGGAAGAAGGCCCTGTCATCAAAGGGAAGTGAGGTAGGTCTTCGTTACCCATCTTACGATGTCGTCGCTGTTTCTACGCATCCGTTTTCTTCGCCCCCTTTGAACATAAACTTTTTCCTGTGGACAGATCACGTTTTTTGTCGGTTTTTGACAGTGGAATTGATCTAGATCTTGAGTCAAGATCATCATCACATCCACACTTCATTCCAGCACCCTTGTTAATCATAAAACCCCATGAAAGCCAATTAAAATATGCAAGAACACATACAAACTGGTTTAATAAAACTGCACCTTAGGATTTGCATTCATCTACCCATTGCATCTTGAGTAAAGTTTGTGCATGATGTTTGATTGCTGTAAATTTTGTATGTGCGTGGTCGTGAGTAGAAGGACAAGCTCAAGAAGCCATCTACGAGGAACTACAGCACCAAGACTTCGAGACGCTCGAACAACAAGAACCACGGGAACAAGGCAAGTGCCCCTTGACCATATTGATCCCATGTTTTGTAACACCCCAAATTTTGATTCAAAACTCTTAACCATGTTTAGAGGGGAATGTAAAAAATTTTGGACGTGTTGCATGTTTTGCAAAAATTCAAATTCAAACTGGAATTCAAATTATACTCAAAACAGAAAAGAAATGGAAAAAGAAAAAGGAAAACGGGAAAAAAAAACCGGCCAGTGGGCCGAAACCCGCCAGCCGGCCCAGCTACTCCCACGCAGCCCGCCCCCGCGTGCGCCGCGCTGCCTCTCACCGACGGGTGGGACCCACCTGTCATCCCTATCCCCGAGCCCCCGCGACCCCGGATTTTTCCCCCGAGCGCGCGCGATCGCAACCGACCGGAAACCGCGTCCCGTCGCCCGTATTCTGGACCCGGAGGACTCCAACTCGATCACAACAGACCCACCGCCCTCCCCCGGCTATAAAAACCCCCCGATCCGATCAGTTTTTTCCCACGCGATCGCCGATTTTTACTCCGGTGAGCACCGAGACTTCGCCGGTGAATTCTGGCCGATCTAAGCTCGGAAACTCTGATCTAACTCGCTGGTCTTGATCCACCGCCTCCGGGGAACTTTGCAGGTGCAGAAAACCCGAAGACTTACGGTGTAAATCCAGCGCCGACGAGCTTCGCCGTGGTTTTGCCTCGGACCTCGCCGCCGAGCACTTTCCAGGACCCCCGAGCTCGAGAAAACCCCCGAGGTGAGATCCCTGACCTCCCCTCTACCGATCTATGCCATAAGATCACAGTTCTAGGCAGAATTCTCGAGGATCCGAAACTTTCCGGCGAGATCGCCGCTTCCCGCCGCCGTGCGCCGCCGGCAGCGCCGCCGGCGCTCGATCGGAGCGACGTGGCCGCTTGTGCGCCGTTTATTTTAAATCGCACGGTAGACTTTAAAACCCCGCGTACCGGTTCGATCTTATAATCTCAGCCGTCGGTTTAAAATCGGACGGACCACGTCAGCCCCGCATTATAAAGACTGGAATTCTTACGTGCTACCCCCTGGGGTTCTCTGGAATTGAGAGCTAGCCCCGGAAACTTCAGATCTAGCCCCTGGAACTTCAGAAAATCATGTAAATTCATTTAAAAATCAGTTTTAGCCCCTGGACTTAATAGAAATTAAGAAAAACACCTCTAATAAGTGTAGCTAGACCCCTGGAAATTATGAAAATAATATTATAGACCCTGTAATGGGGTGAGTTTACTTTTTAGCCCTGTTTAGTATTTAATTTAGAAAATTGAATATGTAACTAGTGTTTAAAAATTAAAAAGGGGGACAAACATAATTGTCAAAATTTATTAAAAACTTTCTCAGTACTTAGAAAACTTTGGAGTGAGATAAAAATATATTTTTGGGCTGAAATAAATCTGTTTTATCTATTATTCACATTTATTAGTATAGAGACACATTTTTAAGTAAAGAATAGTTATAGAAAAATAGGGAAAATAATTATGAAATAGTTTACATCAGAAGCCAAGGTCAAAATGTGTTATTAAATTATTTAGGACCAGAACCTATACTGTTTAGATGATGTGTATTACTAGTTTCATAATAAAATACACAATTATGCATAGGAATATAAATCTGAAAATATAGCAACTAGTAAATAATATATGGAGTTTCTAAAATACAAAGAATTCAGTTTAGGGTTGATAGAAGTTATGAAAGCACATATGGGGAAGAATAATGCTTTTCATACACACTTTGTAGTAAAAAGGTGAAGTAGTTGAATATAAGAAATTTATTGGAAACCCATATAAATAGTATGTAAGTATAAAGGTGGACACAAAAGTAGGAATCATATACACATGGTTAAAAGTGCAAGCAAGCCACAACTCAACACACATAAAGTAACCACAACACATATAATGGTAAAGAACTTTTATAAATATGAATATGTGGTTTGTATGAAGTAAGAAGTGTGAATTATGTCTTATGATTGTTGTTCTTCTTTTGCTATGTGTGATGGTATGAAGTAGAACCTGCTCAAGAGCAAGTTAACCCTTTCCAAGATCAGGACTACCAATTTCAAGAGCAGCAAGAAGGAGGCAAGTGTCCTTGACCACTTTGATCCTATGCTAGGATGAGTAGATAGAATTATTTGCATTGTCAAGTTAATTATGAAACCCATGCTAGGAAGTTTCCCTAGAATTGCATCACCTTGTTTCCTTGAAGCTTGGGTTGGGATTTATTTTACCATGTCATTTATTTACATGCATATGCTTAGCCATGCTTAGAATGGGATATTTGGGACATGAGATCATCAGTTTATTATACCATACTCTTGAATGAGCTATTGGGAGTTATGTAGAGGTAGGGATCAAGGCAAGTTGGATGTTTTGGTTGTGTGCTGGGTGCACGAGACTTGGGTTTGTGTTTAGTACTTGCCTGGATCCTAAGGACCGGTTCATGGAGCATGTAACCCGGCTTTACAGTGCCAACCACATGCTGAGATGGGGCAGCTTAGCCAATTAATTAGGTGTATCCCCGGCGTAGTATGGGTGTGTTGGATGGTGCGGGGAGTAGGTGTCAGCTGGACTACCTTATGAACCCAAGGCTCAAGAGGGGGCCACTGCAGCGGAGTTGGAGCCTCTTGTATGCTGTTAGGGGTGAAACCTCAGTGGGCCCACGCTCGTCGGGAATCCCTTTGTAAAGGCTTCGTTGTGATCTCTTGGCCGCACACCTGGGAAGTGTGAATGTGGATCGTAGCCACTGGCATAATGGAGGTTCTTTTAGTCCACCCGACAACGGGGGATGAAATCACTACTTGTGGGTACAGTGGTACAAACTCTGCAGAGTCAAAACTGTCTTGACAGCCGTGCTCACGGTTAAGAGCGGCCTGGATTTATTCATGATTAGAGGAGTGATGGTTTTTGGAAGTTGTGGAAGTTAAGCGGGGAGCTTAACATTGGAAATAATGTTATGGTTATTTGGATTATGATGATGGGATGGGAGATTGGCACCATTTCACCTGTGTAGTAATGTAGGTGCTTAATAAGCTAAGGTGATAGGTATTAATTGCGTAGTGCTTTAACCATGAGTTCAACCTCTCCTTGTTCTAGCCATGCATGATATAATTTTCCCACACTTGCTGAGTACCATTGGTACTCAACCTTGCATATTTGTTGGTTTATATTGCTGCTCAGGTCAAGATAATGAGGTGGTGTATAATGACCAAGATTTTGGACCCGAGGAAGGATTTTAGGTTCATGAAGACCCCCGGGCAACGCCTGTGATGGAGCCCTAATGAATAATATTCCGCTGCTAGTTTATTTACTTGTGATGAAGCATTAGTGTCCATTGAGACATTTGCGATGTAAGACTTATTTATATTCGACACCTGGCTTGTAATAAATGATGCTTCACTATTTGTCATCACATGTATGAGAAAATGATCCTGGCATACATGTGATATTCACTTGGTTGTTCTTCGGAAAAACCGGGTGTGACAGAGGTGGTATCAGAGCCAAGGTTGCCCGTAGGAACGTGGACCTAGGTAGAAATGGACGTAGTTAAGGGCCCTATTTTCTTAAAAACTATTTTCCAAGGTGTGGGGGAAGAGTGTTATTTAAGGAGTCATTTTCTTCATCTTACCCCAAATTTTCATTCAAAATGGGATTTTTGTTTAAAAAGTTTATCTAACCTAAGTTTTAATTCTTTTTGTTTTAGATGGTTCGCATGATTCGCACCGCTCGTAAGTCCACAGGAGGGAGAGTTCCCGTAGTTGCCCTTGCCGAAAGAGAGGAGAGTCGTCCAGTGACGTACCTTTCCTACGGATTGGCAGTAGGAGATTTGTTGCGCCGTCTTCGACGTATGCTCGAAGCCGCCGGCAATACAGGCAAGCTAATCATCCACTATAACTCCACCAGGACCATCCGTGAGAAGAGGGAAGAATGGAGTTCGGAGATAAGGATTATACACGAGAATCAACTGCTTAAGATTCACCACTCTCCAGCTTGTCGAGCAACACAAGTTGACGCGGAGAAAGATGTCACCAGGGAGGCCATCACCTGCCAGAGTCACATCTATCGTCGCCACTTGGACAAAACTGAGTACATGTATGTCCTCCAACATGAGAGTGGTACCACGGAGTACAAGTACCCACCGGTGCAGCAAGGGACTTCCCATGAGCATATGGACTTGTGCTTGGAGGATGCTGCTATGCTCAGCACTCGACTGCAGGAGTGTCAACAAGAGCTTCAGGATGTCCGAGACACCCTGAAGGAAACGGAGGCGTTGCTGCGAGCTTGCTTAAAGGCGAGAGAAAGAGGAGATGGGAATGAACTGTGTGTCACCGTGAGTGATCCATGGGCTCCTGACTCCCTGGATCGCCGAGCGGTCAGGCGTCGTCACACTTCTCCACCAGCAGCCTCCCCACCCAAAGCAGAGTCAGAAGGTAGCCGAAATGAGGAGGAAGATCTCGAGGAGCCAGCTCAAGAGGACGAGTAGTGCAGAGTCTTTCCCCTAGCTAGCAAGAGGTCGAGTAGTCGAGTCGTTACGTAGTTAATGGTGTAATAATGCTTGGTGTGTGACGTGAGTTGTGGAGGCCATGAGCAATTGTCCACAGCCTCGTCTTCAGATTGTTTTGCTTTGGTGTGTGAACCAACAGGAAATAATAGTGCATTTATTTGGTGTGAGATATAAACCCTCGTAAAATTTTAACAAAGCCTCAACACCTCAAAGCACCAACAAAGGAAAGTAGTAAGGTGATACTAAATGATATCAAATTAACATTTGTTGATTCTGCCAGATGGCCGGAAGAGGAAAAGGACGTGCTGCCAACCCCGCCAACAATAATGATGAGGCATGCAACCCTCATCTTTCTGGAGGCCAGGACAGGGGTGGTCGCCGTGAAGAAGTTGATCCTCTCCACCAAATGCTGGAGAATCAAAATCAGCTTATCCAGAACTTGACTCAAGTGGTGGCTAACTTGCATCAAGTTCCACCTCCACAAGCTGCACCACGCCAACCAAGGTTGAGTGAGTTTCTAGGAACTCAACCCCCAAAGTTTGCAAGTGCTGCTGAACCTCTGGAGGCAGATGATTGGCTGAAGACCATTGAAAGTAAGATGAGGATAATACAATGCCAAGGGTATGAGAGGGTGCTGTTTGCCTCTCATCAATTGCAGGGACCTGCTGCTGATTGGTGGACCGCCTACGTGGCCGCCCATCATGACCCTGAGAACATCACTTGGGAAGAGTTCAAGCGTAGCTTCCGCAACCACTACATCCCAAGAGGTGAACTCAAAAACAAGAGGAAAGAGTTTTTGGGACTGCAGCAGGGAAACATGACGGTGAGGGAATACCTCACTAAATTTACTCAACTATCCAGTTATGCTCCACGAGACATAGAGACTGATGAGCAGAAACAAGATTGTTTCGTGGAAGGACTTACCGCAGAGATGCAGTGTGCCATGTCCTCCAATGAGTATGAAAGTTTTCAAAAGATGGTGGACAGAGCGTTTGTGGTGGAAAGGAAGCTAAAGGCCCTGGAAAATGAGAATAAGAGGAAGGCTGGGTGGTCACATCAGGCCTCAGGGAGCAACACCCGCCCACGTATGATGCAACAACCTACGGGGCAGACAAGCCGTGCTGCGGTACCCTATTCAGCACCAAGAGGGTACAACCCAAACTACAGGCCACCCGCAACACCAGCACAGCCGCAACGTCAGTTTGTGCAGCAGCCTCGCCCCGCATATCCACCTCGACCAGCAGTGCAAGGACCCCCAAACCAACCCCAAGACAACAAGGGCCCAGCATCTAAGATTGGGGTGCAATGTTTCAGCTGTGGTGAAGTGGGGCACTACGCCCATAAATGCCCAAAGAAGAAGCCTGCGCCGCCACAACAGCAGAATGTAGTGAGAGGACGGGTGAACCACGTCACTATGGAGGAAGCACAAGAGGCGCCCGACGGTAGTTGGTAAGTTTCCTGCCAATTTACACCTTGCAACTCTGCTGTTTGATTCTGGTGCTACCCACTCGTTCATTGCTCAAGGGTTTGTTAAGAAGCATGACCTAGCAACCACACAAATGAACCATATGCTAGCGGTAAACTCTCTAGGTGGAGAAATAAGGACAAGACAAGTGTGTCCCAAAGTGAGCCTAGACATTAATGGGGTAGTATTCACGGCTAACCTTATAGTGATAGATTCACAAGGGATAGATATTATTTTGGGTATGGATTGGTTGACCAACCATAAAGGAATTATCCATTGTTCGACCAGAACGGTGGAACTAACTCACCCCAGTGGTACCAGAGTAAAGTTCATAACAATACACGAGCCTAGGAGGGACATTAAGTTAAATCAAGTGGAGGTGAAAGTTGAGGAAATCAGGACTATCAGGGAATATCCAGATGTTTTTCCGGAGGAATTGCCAGGTATGCCTCCCGACCGTGACGTGGAATTCACAATTGAGATAGTACCGGGAACAGCCCCGATATACAAGAGACCTTATCGAATGGACTCCAAGCAGCTAGAAGAGCTCAAGGATCATTTGAGAGAATTGACGGAGAAGGGGTATATTCGCACTAGTTCCTCACCATGGGGAGCTCCGGTGATATTTGTGCCTAAGAAAGACGGAACCCAAAGGTTATGCGTGGATTACCGTGCCTTGAATGAGGTAACCATCAAAAACAAGTACCCATTGCCTAGCATTGAAGACTTGTTTGATCAGTTGAGGGGAGCTTGTGTGTTCTCGAAAATTGATCTCAGGTCGGGGTACCACCAACTCAAGATAAGGCAATCTGATATTCCCAAGACAGCTTTCGTATCTCGGTACGGACTGTATGAATACACTGTCATGCCTTTCGGGCTAACCAATGCCCCGGCATATTTCATGTACCTCATGAACAAGGTATTCATGGAATATCTGGACAAGTTTGTGGTGGTTTTCATAGATGATATTCTCGTCTTCTCCAAAAATGGAGAAGAACATGAGAAACATCTAATGTTGGTGTTACAGAGGCTGAGAGAACACCAATTATATGCCAAGTTGAGCAAGTGTGAGTTTTGGCTGAAGAGAGTTCCCTTTTTAGGACATATAATCTCGGAGGGAGGAATCTCCGTAGATCCCGCCAAAATCGAAGATATCCAGAAGTGGAAAACCCCTGAAAATGTCGGGGAAGTTCGAAGCTTTTTGGGATTGGCTGGATACTATCGACGGTTTATTGAGGGATTCTCCAAGATCTCGAGACCTCTCACCAAACTGTTGGAAAAGGGAATCACATTCACCTGGACGCCACAGTGCGATACGAGCTTTCAGGAGCTAAAGAAGAGATTGACAACAGCCCCAGTGCTGGTTATGCCAGATATGCAGAAGAATTTCACAGTGTACTGCGATGCCTCTGGAAATGGGTTGGGATGTGTTCTCATGCAAGAAGGACATGTCGTGGCATATGCATCCCGGCAGCTTCGGAAGCACGAGAAGAACTATCCTACACATGACCTAGAACTAGCCGCAGTGGTACACGCGTTGAAAATTTGGCGGCACTATTTGATGGGGAAGAGGACAGAGATATATACGGATCATAAGAGTTTGAAGTACATATTCACACAGCCAGATCTAAACCTCAGACAAAGGAGATGGTTAGAGCTAATCAATGACTTTGATATAGGCATCAACTATCATTCCGGGAAAGCAAACGTCGTGACCGATGCTTTGAGTCGGAAAGTGCAGGTCAATAAGTTGAGCTTGAAGGACATGCCTGCAGAATTGAAGGACGAGGTTATAAGGCTCAATCTATGTCTAGTAAATAGTGGTGAAGCCATCGCCATGGAAGTGGACTCCACACTCGAGCGAGACATACGCGAGGGCCAAAAGAATGATGAGAAGATACAAGAGATCAGACAGCTTATAAAGGAAAATAAAGCTCCTGGTTTTAGAGAGGATGAACAAGGAACGGTGTGGCACGGGAAAAGGATTTGTGTGCCAGAAGTAAAAGAGATCCATGAATTAATTTTGAAGGAGGCTCAGGATTCTGACTATTCCATTCATCCTGGGAGTACGAAGATGTACCAGGACCTCAAAGGCAGGTATTGGTGGTATGGCATGAAGTGAGATGTCGCGGAACATGTTGCCCTATGTGACACATGTCAGTTGGTGAAAGCAGAACATCAACGACCCGCGGGATTATTGCAACCACTCAAAGTGCCTGAATGGAAGTGGGAAGAAATCAGCATGGATTTTGTCGTGGGATTGCCTAGGACCCAATCCGGGTATGATTCAATATGGGTCATTATTGATAGGCTAACCAAGGTAGCTCATTTCATCCCTATGAAAGAAAGCTACAGCGGATCCAAATTGGCAGAATTGTACATGTCAAGGATTGTATGTTACCATGGAGTGCCAAAGAAGATAGTATCGGACCGAGGGACACAGTTCACCTCGAGGTTTTGGCAAAAGTTGCATGAAACCATGGGAACCCATCTGAATTTCAGCTCTGCCTATCATCCCCAAACTGACGGGCAGACGGAGAGAACCAATCAGATCCTTGAAGATATGTTAAGGGCATGTGCACTAAAAAACAATAGGAGTTGGGACAAGAACTTACCGTATGCGGAGTTTTCCTATAACAACAGTTATCAAGCTAGTATGAAGATGTCACCGTTTGAAGCTTTGTATGGAAGGAAGTGCAGAACTCCCCTATTTTGGAACCAAACAGGAGAAAGTAAAGTGTTTGGTCCAGAAGTGCTACAAGAAGCAGAGGCGAAGGTGAGGGAGATTCGCAACAACTTGAGGATAGCACAAACACGCCAGAAGAGTTATGCTGATGTACGAAGAAGAGAACTCGTTTTCAACGTGGGAGACTATGTTTATCTCAAGGTGTCCCCTATCAGAGGACTTCGTCGGTTCAAGGTGAAAGGGAAGTTGTCACCTCGATACATCGGACCCTTTCAAGTTTTGGAAAGAAAAGGCGAAGTGGCGTACCAACTAGAGTTACCGGTCCATCTATCAGATGTACACGATGTATTCCATGTGTCACAACTCAAGAAATGCCTGAGGACGCCTGAAGAGGTGTTACCCATGAATGAAGTGGGTGTAGCTGAAGATTTGTCTTATGCCGAGCAACCATACAAGATTTTGGAGACGATGGAACGCCTCACCAGAAATAAAAGAATCCAGATGTGCAAGGTGCAGTGGAAGCATCACTCAGAAGAGGAAGCCACCTGGGAACGGGAAGATGAGCTTAAGGCACAATTTCCGGAATTGTTTTCTTAGAAACACCAATCTCGAGGACGAGATTTCTTTTAAGGGGGGTAGAGCTGTAACACCCCAAATTTTGATTCAAAACTCTTAACCATGTTTAGAGGGGAATTTAAAAATTTTTGGACGTGTTGCATGTTTTGGAAAAATTCAAATTCAAACTGGAATTCAAATTATACTCAAAACAGAAAAGAAATGGAAAAAGAAAAAGGAAAACGGGAAAAAAACGGCCAGTGGGCTGAAACCCGCCAGCCGGCCCAGCTACTCCCGCGCAGCCCGCCCCCGTGCGCGCCGCGCTGCCTCTCACCGACGGGTGGGACCCACCTGTCATCCCTAACCCCGAGCCCCCGCGACCCCGGATTTTTCCCCCGAGCGCGCGCGATCGCAACCGACCGGAAACCGCGTCCCGTCGCCCGTATTCTGGACCCGGAGGACTCCAACTCGATCACAACAGACCCACCGCCCTCCCCCGGCTATAAAAACCCCCGATCCGATCAGTTTTTTCCCACGCGATCGCCGATTTTTACTCCGGTGAGCACCGAGACTTCGCCGGTGAATTCTGGCCGATCTAAGCTCGGAAACTCTGATCTAACTCGCTGGTCTTGATCCACCGCCTCCGGGGAACTTTGCAGGTGCAGAAAACCCGAAGACTTACGGTGTAAATCCAGCGCCGACGAGCTTCGCCGTGGTTTTGCCTCGGACCTCGCCGCCGAGCACTTTCCAGGACCCCCGAGCTCGAGAAAACCCCCGAGGTGAGATCCCTGACCTCCCCTCTACCGATCTATGCCATAAGATCACAGTTCTAGGCAGAATTCTCGAGGATCCGAAACTTTCCGGCGAGATCGCCGCTTCCCGCCGCCGTGCGCCGCCGGCAGCGCCGCCGGCGCTCGATCGGAGCGACGTGGCCGCTTGTGCGCCGTTTATTTTAAATCGCACGGTAGACTTTAAAACCCCGCGTACCGGTTCGATCTTATAATCTCAGCCGTCGGTTTAAAATCGGACGGACCACGTCAGCCCCGCATTATAAAGACTGGAATTCTTACGTGCTACCCCCTGGGGTTCTCTGGAATTGAGAGCTAGCCCCGGAAACTTCAGATCTAGCCCCTGGAACTTCAGAAAATCATGTAAATTCATTTAAAAATCAGTTTTAGCCCCTGGACTTAATAGAAATTAAGAAAAACACCTCTAATAAGTGTAGCTAGACCCCTGGAAATTATGAAAATAATATTATAGACCCTGTAATGGGGTGAGTTTACTTTTTAGCCCTGTTTAGTATTTAATTTAGAAAATTGAATATGTAACTAGTGTTTAAAAATTAAAAAGGGGGACAAACATAATTGTCAAAATTTATTAAAAACTTTCTCAGTACTTAGAAAACTTTGGAGTGAGATAAAAATATATTTTTGGGCTGAAATAAATCTGTTTTATCTATTATTCACATTTATTAGTATAGAGACACATTTTTAAGTAAAGAATAGTTATAGAAAAATAGGGAAAATAATTATGAAATAGTTTACATCAGAAGCCAAGGTCAAAATGTGTTATTAAATTATTTAGGACCAGAACCTATACTGTTTAGATGATGTGTATTACTAGTTTCATAATAAAATACACAATTATGCATAGGAATATAAATCTGAAAATATAGCAACTAGTAAATAATATATGGAGTTTCTAAAATACAAAGAATTCAGTTTAGGGTTGATAGAAGTTATGAAAGCACATATGGGGAAGAATAATACTTTTCATACACACTTTGTAGTAAAAAGGTGAAGTAGTTGAATATAAGAAATTTATTGGAAACCCATATAAATAGTATGTAAGTATAAAGGTGGACACAAAAGTAGGAATCATATACACATGGTTAAAAGTGCATGCAAGCCACAACTCAACACACATAAAGTAACCACAACACATATAATGGTAAAGAACTTTTATAAATATGAATGTGTGGTTTGTATGAAGTAAGAAGTGTGAATTATGTCTTATGATTGTTGTTCTTCTTTTGCTATGTGTGATGGTATGAAGTAGAACCTGCTCAAGAGCAAGTTAACCCTTTCCAAGATCAGGACTACCAATTTCAAGAGCAGCAAGAAGGAGGCAAGTGTCCTTGACCACTTTGATCCTATGCTAGGATGAGTAGATAGAATTATTTGCATTGTCAAGTTAATTATGAAACCCATGCTAGGAAGTTTCCCTAGAATTGCATCACCTTGTTTCCTTGAAGCTTGGGTTGGGATTTATTTTACCATGTCATTTATTTACATGCATATGCTTAGCCATGCTTAGAATGGGATATTTGGGACATGAGATCATCAGTTTATTATACCATACTCTTGAATGAGCTATTGGGAGTTATGTAGAGGTAGGGATCAAGGCAAGTTGGATGTTTTGGTTGTGTGCTGGGTGCACGAGACTTGGGTTTGTGTTTAGTACTTGCCTGGATCCTAAGGACCGGTTCATGGAGCATGTAACCCGGCTTTACAGTGCCAACCACATGCTGAGATGGGGCAGCTTAGCCAATTAATTAGGTGTATCCCCGGCGTAGTATGGGTGTGTTGGATGGTGCGGGGAGTAGGTGTCAGCTGGACTACCTTATGAACCGCAAGGCTCAAGAGGGGGCCACTGCAGCGGGGTTGGAGCCTCTTGTATGCTGTTAGGGGTGAAACCTCAGTGGGCCCAAGCTCGTCGGGAATCCCTTTGTAAAGGCTTCGTAGTGATCTCTTGGCCGCACACCTGGCAAGTGTGAATGTGGATCGTAGCCACTGGCATAATGGAGGTTCTTTTAGTCCACCCGGCAACGGGGGATGAAATCACTACTTGTGGGTACAGTGGTACAAACTCTGCAGAGTCAAAACTGTCTTGACAGCCGTGCTCACGGTTAAGAGCGGCCTGGACTTATTCATGATTAGAGGAGTGATGGTTTTTGGAAGTTGTGGAAGTTAAGCGGGGAGCTTAACATTGGAAATAATGTTATGGTTATTTGGATTATGATGATGGGATGGGAGATTGGGACCATTTCACCTGTGTAGTAATGTAGGTGCTTAATAAGCTAAGGTGATAGGTATTAATTGCGTAGTGCTTTAACCATGAGTTCAACCTCTCCTTGTTCTAGCCATGCATGATATAATTTTCCCACACTTGCTGAGTACCATTGGTACTCAACCTTGCATATTTGTTGGTTTATATTGCTGCTCAGGTCAAGATAATGAGGTGGTGTATAATGACCAAGATTTTGGACCCGAGGAAGGATTTTAGGTTCATGAAGACCCCCGGGCAACGCCTGTGATGGAGCCATAATGAATAATATTCCGCTGCTAGTTTATTTACTTGTGATGAAGCATTAGTGTCCATTGAGACATTTGCGATGTAAGACTTATTTATATTCGACACCTGGCTTGTAATAAATGATGCTTCACTATTTGTCATCACATGTATGAGAAAATGATCCTGGCATACATGTGATATTCACTTGGTTGTTCTTCGGAAAAACCGGGTGTGACATGTTTTGAAACTGTTTTGTTTGCGAAAACTCGTATGCTTGAGACAACTTGATGGGATACCCTTTTATAGGAGTTTCCTAGTTTTGTTAACCATCCTTGTCGCTGGGAGAGTTGATGAGTCGGGTATGGTTGTTTTTCCTTTTTGCTTCGCTTAATCTACCGGATACGGGAAGCTGAATTAAAAACATGTCTAGCTACTGCACTCATATGAATAATGATGATAAGAACTTGATGATGACAATGAGCATGGAATTGGGGGAGATCTAGGAATGCTTGGTTTGTGAATGTTGCTGGATGAGATGGTGGAACTTGCCGTAGATCTAAGGACCGGTTCATTCGAGAATATGTCAGGAAAACAGTGCCACCACAAGGCCAAGTATGGGTGCGGCTTAGCTGATTAATTAGGTGTGTTGCTAGCTTGTTATGAACCGTGGATGGCGCGGGAAATGCGAGTCGAGGAGGACTGCCCTGGGGACTGCATGGCACAAGAGGGAGCCCGTGGGTGGGAGAATGGTGATTCGAGCCTGCCGGTGAAACCTCAGTGAGTCCATACATCTAGTAGCCCCTTTGTAAAGGCTATTTTGTGATCTCTTGGCCATACACCGACGGTTGTGTACTGGTATAATGGAGGTTTGCAGTCACCGACGGGTGATGAAATCACAAACTTGTGGGTAAACTGGTGCCACCTCTGCAGAGTGTAAAACTATCATGATAGCCGTGCTTCCGGTCACAAGCACCTGGCCAACTTCCATGATTAGAGGGAAAACTTGGGATGGTTATTCGGTATGGTTATTGTATGGTCATTGGGATTGATTTTGGGACTGTTTTGAGTCATGAAAATGAGTTTGGCTTCGGTTATATGAATATGAGATGGTTATGAATGTTTATGAGTATGAGATGAACTTGAGAAAGATTAATGGCTGAATGAGACTTGATAAATGGTGAATTATGATGAGAAAATGTTGCTAAATTACTTGGTCATATTGGGATAAATTTCACTTAGAAATAGTATCTGTTTTTATCATGTTTGTGAAATAAAATTAGCTTACTGCAATGAGCCTTTTTATTTCCTACCTTGTTGAAAGCTACATGTCATACTTTTCCCGCACTTGCTGAGTACTACATGTATTCACCCTTGCATTATTGACACGACCCCACTGGTCCTGTCGAGCCAGGATCACGCTGAGGGGTGCTGCGTTGCACAACACCGTATAACACACGTCAAAGGTACAAAGCGGAAGCGGAAGCTTTATTACATAAACAAGTTTATTAACATGTTTACATCAAAATAAGTTTAGTCCACACTCGCGGGCGTAGACTAAGCATCAAGTGCACGTTCAGCCCTCGAACGTGTCCTTGCTAGCACACACGCACACTAACTCTGCGGCGTGCACGACTCCCACTCGACGGGGTTCCCCTCCTGGGGTTCCGTCTCCTCTTCGGGAGTCCCTTCCTCATAGAACCCTGCAAAAGCTTCAAACACAAGCAGTGAGCACGAAGGCTCAGCAAGTCTGACCCGTCTCACCTAAACATGGAACTTCTACATGCGGGTAATGGGTTGCATGAGGTAAAAATCATTTGCAAGGACTCGCCTAATTAGTAGAACCTTACTTTCAAGTTTTAGCAGCAGGTTGTGGAGAACTTTATGCTAAGGCACATGAGAGAGCCGCAATCAAACAAGAAACGCATTTCTCTCATGTACTTTGCCCAAAGTTGAAAAGAACTTTAGTTAGCACTAAGCTACAGCATATCATTAACAATCAATGTCCAGCTTTCAAACAGCAACATTTTAACATGTAACTAGCCTATTCTTTCTACGTCACGGTACAGTGAACAAGTGGTACTCACTGACCGCGAGGGACGGCGATTATAATCGATTTACACCTGCAGGGTTACCCGAACAACCCGTCACGTACGCCCGTACTCGATGTTGCCTACAACAACCATCACGGACGCCGTACGCGACTACCTTTCACCCGTTAGCCAAATATTGAACCGGTCCCATCGTCCCGAGCAAGAGGTCCCTGCACGCGCATCTCTGTGCCGCCAGCTGATTTACACCTCGAGCTCTCAACCTACCCTCTGAACGACGGGCAATGCCTCAACACCCAGCTACCCGAGTTACATCAGTTTCCCGGTTCCCATATAGCCGGTAGGTCTTCGGTACTGTTCTAGCTTGTTCAACAGGCCCGCACACGGCTCGGTCCTCAATCGACACAAGCGGAGCTACAGCACACAGGCCCCAAAGTCCTGCTGCCCTTACTCTCCGCTCGGTCTCATTTTCTTGCCATGTGTTTCATGTGCTATCTCTACCCGAGCAATGTGCCTCTAGCCTATTCTCGCGAGTAGTTCCAACTACTCGACTTGTACCGAATCCTACTCTATTCTAGCAATGCAGTGGCTAACGAGGTTTTCAATCCTAAACCCAACCCATGGTTTTCTTGGCTGTGCAGTTGGGTTTCCAATCAAGACTCTAATGCAACGAACAAAGGGAAACAAGTATGTGCTCAAAACAATAAAAATTTGTAAAAAGGTTAACGCAAACCGGGGCTTGCCTTGCTGCTCTTGGTCGTAGGCTAGCTGTTCCTCCGGAGTAACGAAGTCTAGGACTTCGGGTTCCTCCTCGATCTTAGCGACTACATGATAAGAGCAATGTATGTATTAATTTAGAGGCCTTTGTATTAACTTTGAAGTTGTGAAGTCTATAACCCTTACTAGACAGACCTAATGACTGTGAAACTTTTACTGTGGCTTGGTTACAACCTAAACAAAGACTTGGTCAAGTTTTAGTTGCAGCAAAGCTCATTTGAGCCCTCCACAAATAATTATGTCCTTGACCTTAATTGGAACCCTTAGGGTGTTCTAGGGATTTTCATGAGACAAACTATGACTTTCTGAAAACTAGATTTTCAGAGGGTCCTAATGGAGTTGGTCTCACTTAATTTGGAAGTCTCTAACTAAAGATATGAGCTAAACAATTTCAGAGAAAATCCTGAAAATGTTTCTGAACATTTTCTATTTTCTCTGGAACAGTTTTACTAATCACACCATTAGGTGGACTAAATGAGCTCAAATGGATCTGAAATTTTTATGGTAGCTCAATGATATTTTGGTGAACATCTCAGCAAAATTTCAGGATTTTCCGCCAAAGGATTCTCCAGTTAAAATTCCTAACAGTTTAAACATTAAGGAATTAATTCTGGAGAATTAGGGAATTTCATGAAGTGAAACTTGATTTTCTGGAAAGTACTCAGAGAGCTGAATCCAGCAAAATTTGGTTCACTCAATTTGGAGCTTTCTAGCCAAAGTTATAAGGATTTGAAGTTTGAAGGAAATCTGAAAATCGGGGAAAAGTTTAAACTCGCGCGTGGGCCCAGGGGACACGCGTCGCACGCCGAAGCGACAGCACACCGCGGCCCACAAGGCTTTTGCGCGCCAGCACACCCGATCCCGGCCGCAGCCGGATCCCGATTCAAAATATCGGCCGCTGACAGCTGGGGTCCACCCCCTTCTTCAACCTCGCGACACCCGCGCTCCGCCGCCGAGGGACCTCGCCGGAGAGCTCGCCGCTGGCTGCTGTACCGCTCCAAACTTCTTGATTCTGGTCGCCCCTGCCTACTTTTACTTGGGGAACATGATCCGAGGGTCAGCTGCTCATGACAACGGCCGGAGCATGGTCGGCGACGAGCCGCCATATCGGAACGACTTCGGCCATGTCGGCTGACGCTCCTAGTGCCTCAGCTACTTGGGAAATCGGTCGGGGAGCATCAGTGGACCTCAGAGAAGGTCGACATGAACTCGGGGCAGCTCGGGGAAGGCCCGAAATAGGTCCTCACCGTGCGCCCGATACCCCCCGTTCGTTCCGCCATTAGTAGACCTTGAATTACGCCGGGCACAGAGGTTCTCCGGCCCAGAGTTGTGAAGGCAACTTGTGCGTCACCGTGTCTAGCTCGTGTGGGAGTGGCCTGAGGCCCTCTAATCCTTTCTAGAGCACGAATTAAACAGAATCGTACCCGAAGGTCGTTCTGCACACAGAAAGGGGAAAAGTGGAAATTCGCCGCCGGTGAGCAACCACTCGAGCTGTGGCTCGGAGATGAGCAGCACCGGTCACCTGCGCGTCCAAGGGTGTCTTGGCTCGGGCGTGACAACGCCCAGGTTGGGCTGTCCACGAGAGCCCGAGGTGCGGCGGTTTCCAGTTCCGAGTTTGATCTTTCGGCACAGCCGATATCACTCGGTTTCAATCGATTTCTATCAATGGGAAGGATGGAGGATGGTTGCTAGTACCTTGCTGGGACCTTGGAATGGAAAGAGGGAGCTGCGATCGGCTTGATCAAGCAGGAACTCGAGCGGCGGCGATGGCAGTGGAAAAAGCAGTCGCGCACGTCGGTAGCTCGGGGAAATGGTGACTGAAGCACGCCGGGGAGGGAATAAATAGCCCGGCCGGCTGGTCTCCGGCTTGGGGCACGCAGCAGGAGCTGGCGCCGGCTGCCCCCTTCGGTGGCGCGCGCGCACAGCTGCCGGGAACCGACTGAACTGTGGTTCAGTCGGTTTGCTTTGAGGCAGAGGCTGACATGTGGGTCCCACTTCTCTTTTAACCTCTGAAATTTATTCCTAACAGCTGTGGTAAACAGTGAACCCTATTCTACCCTTGGCAATTCAAATTATTCACCCAAGAGCCATTTGAATTGATCAAAGTTCAAATGAGGTTTGGTTTGAATGAATTTCAGCACAAGTGCAGTTTGAAATTCAAATAAAGTTTGAATTTCTCCCCCTTAGCTCATGTCAAGATCAACTCCAAATGGAGTGAAAATTGGTGTGTGAGCTCACAAAAATGTGCTGAGCCAGAATATGCCCTCCACTTTTAAATTCAGTGGGTGAAAACAGTTTGAATTTGAATATGGTTTCAAACTGCCCTCTTCCTAACTATACCCAAAATGACCTCAAAAAGGTTTTGAATTTGGGTGGAACTTGGCATGGACATCCTTAGCAAAGTGTAGGAGTCTTCATATGTCCAGCCCACCTATATCACATGTGGGAAGTACCACTTTTGCAATGTGTGAGTTTGTTCCCTAATGAGCATGTTGATAATTGTTACTTGCTCTTTATTTGTGTTCATCATTCTTCCTCAAATGAGGTGTGTGGTGTGGTGATGAACACTGCAAATGAGTGTCAAAAACTGAGGCCCTTACATTCCTCCCCCCTTAAAAGAATCTCGTCCCGAGATTATAAGGTGAAATGAGAGAGAGGACAGTGGAAAATTACCGAATATGCGACGTGAAAAAGTCGGGGTAGTTAGTGCGAAGGAATTCTTCGCTCTCCCATGTCGCTTCGTCCATGGAGTGATTACTCCATAGAACCTTGTAGAACCACAACGTACGGTTGCGTGTGGTTCGGGCCTTTTCATCAATAATCTGCACCGGTTCCTCCCGATAGGTGAGATCCGGTTGCAGTTCTTCAATGTCTTCCAGCTGAACGGTAGTTGATAGCTTGAGACACTTCCTCAGCTGGGAAATGTGAAAGACGTCGTGCACACCGGAAAGTGCTTCTGGTAATCTTAGCCGGTATGCCACCGATCCACATCTTTCGGTAATCTGGAATGGACCGATGAATCGGGGTGCTAACTTTCCTCTCACCCCAAATCTGTTTACGCCCTTCATTGGAGACACTCGTAGATATACGTGGTCCCCAACTTCGAATTGTAATGGGCGCCTTCTCCGGTCCGCATACTGTTTCTGTCGGGATTGAGCGGCTTTTAGGTTCGCTTGAATTAATCGAACCTTTTCTTCCGCGTTGTTGACAAGATCAATCCCGAAGGTAACCTTCTCGCCAGATTCACACCAGTTCAGTGGTGTGCGGCATTTCCTGCCGTATAGCGCCTCGTAGGGCGCCATCTTGATGCTGGCTTGGTACCCATTGTTGTACGAGAACTCGGCTAATGGCAAGTGATCATCCCAATTCTTGCCGTGGTCGATAGCGCAAGCTCGTAGCATGTCTTCTAGGATTTGATTTACCCGCTCCGTTTGCCCATCCGTCTGCGGGTGGTAGGCTGAACTACGGATCAGCTTCGTCCCCAAGGCAGCGTGTAGCTGCTCCCAAAAACGGGACACAAATAAAGTGCCCCGGTCCGATACGATGGTACGGGGTACGCCGTATAAGCATAGGATCCGTGAGATGTACAGTTCAGCGTACTTCTTGGCGTTGTAGTTGGTGTTGACCGGGATGAAATGGGCAACTTTGGTGAGCCGATCGACGATCACCCACACAGAATCATGTTTCTGTAAGGTGGTGGGTAAACCGACGACGAAATCCATGCTCACGTCCTCCCACTTCCAGGCAGGAATGCCCAGTGGTTGCAGCAGTCCCGGTTTCCGCATGTGGTCTGCCTTCACCCGTCGACATGTATCACACTCGGACACGTATTTTGCCGTCTCTCGCTTCATCCGTGTCCACCAAAACTTGCTTCTGAGTTCTTGATACATCTTGTTGCTGCCGGGGTGAATAGAAAACTTTGATAAGTGAGCTTCATCAAAGATTCTCTTCCTTAACTCCGGGTTTCGGGGTACGACGATCCGGTCCTTGAACCATAAGACGCCGTCTCCGTCCTTCCGGAAACATTTCAACTCCCCACTGTCTACACGTCTCCGCAAATGTGACATGCCCTTGTCATTCTTCTGGGCTGCCGCTATCTCTTCACGGATGGTGGGGATCAAAGCTAGGTTGTAGAGAGCTCCATGTGGAATCACATGTAGTGGTGGTTCGCTCTCTTCCAACGGTGTGATGGTCAGATTATTGACGTGTGACTTGCGGCTTAGCGCGTCTGCCACAACGTTTGCCTTGCCCGGATGATAATGGATCTCTATTTCGTAATCCTTTATCAGTTCTAACCATCTTCATTGCCTCATGTTCAGCTCCTTCTGAGTGAAGATGTACTTGAGGCTTTTGTGGTCGGTATATAAATGTACGAGGTTACCGAGTAGGTAGTGCCTCCACATTTTCAGTGCAAGTACCACGGCAGCGAGCTCCAAATCGTGAGTTGGATAATTTTGCTCATGGTTCCTAAGCTGTCGTGATCCATACGCGACCACTCTTCGGTCTTGCATCAGCACACATCCGAGCCCAATGCCGGATGCATCGCAGTACACCTCGAACGGTTTTGTTTTGTCTGGCTGCGCCAAAACCGGTGCTGATGTCAGGTGCTTGACTAAAGCCTTGAATGCTGCTTCACATGCTGGACTCCAAACATATTTGGTAGCCTTCTTCAGCAGCTCTGTCATTGGCCTGGCAATCTTCGAGAAGTTCGGAATGAACCTCCGATAATATCCCGCGAGTCCGAGGAAACTCCGTACCTCATGAACAGTTCTCGGGGATTTCCAATTCAGCACTTGCGTGATTTTGCTCGGGTCCACAGCGATACCCTCCGCTGAGATGATATGCCCGAGGAAAGGCACTTGCGATATCCAAAACTCGCATTTGCTGAACTTTGCGTATAACTTGTGATCCCGCAGCCGTTGCAAGACTATACGCAGATGTTTCTTGTGATCTTCCTCCGACTTGGAGTATACCAGGATGTCGTCGATGAAGACCACGACAAACTTGTCCAGCTCCGGCATGAACACCGAGTTCATTAAATACATGAAGTGAGCTGGAGCATTGGTGAGGCCAAAGGACATGACCAGGTACTCATAAAGTCCGTACCTTGTCGAAAAAGCTGTCTTTGGAATGTCCTCAGCCCTGATCTTAATCTGATGGTACCCGGATCTTAAATCCATCTTGGAAAAGACCTTTGCTTCGACCAACTGATCAAACAACATGTCGATCCGTGGTAACGGGTACTTGTTCTTGATGGTTACGGCATTTAATGGACGGTAGTCCACGCAAAGCCGCAACGTTTCATCCTTCTTTTTGACAAATAATGCCGAACAACCCCATGGCGAGGAGCTCGGCCTAATAAAACCCTTCTCCAGAAGGTCCGTGAGCTGAATCTTCAGTTCCGCCAACTCCTTGGGCGCCATCTTGTACGGCCTTCGGGATATTGGCATGGTTCCCGGTGCAAGTTCAATCTTGAACTCCACCTCTCTATCGGGTGGCATCCCCGGCAAATCATCCGGGAATACATCAGGGAACTCTCGGACCACTGGAATGTCTTCCAATCTGATGGTTGTGGCTTGATAGACACTTGGAAGTTTTATTTCTGGACTGTCCAGAAATAATGAGTGAGAACCGTGCACTTCTGAGTTTAAGTGCACGACTCGGAGGACGGTGTCTAAAACAGCGCCATGGCGGGTTAACCACGACATCCCTAGGATGACATCGACCTTCTGTCCCTCTAAGATAATGAGAGACGTGGGGTACACTCTACCCGCTAAGCATAATGGTGCTTTGGAGACCATTACGCTTGCTGAAATCTTCCCACCCGGTGAACAAATTAAATATGGACTATCGGTGGGTAGTATCGGCAAGCTGTGTTTAGCAATGAAAGCTTGGCTAATAAAATTATGCGTGGCGCCTGAATCAAATAGTACTATAGCGGGATGCTGGTGGAGTTGGAACATACCCGCAAGGATTGGCTCGCCCTCCGGCACGTCCTCAATGGCAAGCTGGTGGACAGTGCCGGGCCTAGGGTTTGCCCGCCGCGCATTAGTAGGGTTCCGGGGTTGATTCCTCCCCGGAAACTGTGGTACCACTCCGCCGCCTTGCCTCTCCGGGCAACTGCTCGCGAAGTGTCCTGGACGACCACACATGTAACATGTGGCCGCTGCTGGTGGAGTACTCGGGGGACGAAAGCCCGGCATGCGTTGCGGAGGTGCAAACGCACGCGGCATCGCCCGCTGCTGCTGCTGTTGTTGCGGTGGTGCTGGCAGTGCCGGCCGGAATGCCGGTGAAGAATACGGCCGACCGCGGAACGGCATCGACCGCTGTGGTGGCTGCCAGCGCGGACCTGATGGTGGGCGATTCACCATCCGAAACTTCTGAGAAGGACCGCCTCCTTCTCCGCTGCTCTGCGGCGCGCTTCGCTTTCGCTCTGCCGCCGCCAACTCCTTGCCGGAGTCTTCCTGAACAATCGCAGCATCAATTATGTCGTTGAGGCTGCCGCGATTGAACATTGCCAGCTTGTCCTTCAGGAGCGGGTTAAGCCCCTGGTAAAAGTGGTCCCGCCGCTTCTCGTCCGTATCTGCGTGATACGACGCGTAGAGTGCGAGATCGTTGAACGCTCTGGAGTACTCCAGCGCGTTCCGGCTCCCTTGTTGCAGGTGTAGGAATTCCTGCGTCTTCCTCTTCATCAAACCGGGCGGTGAATGGCACCCAACCGGGTGGCGTAGGCCCTGCAGGAACCTCGACATGGATCGTCCACGTCTTGTTCCCCTCTTCGCCTTCTTCCTTGGCGAAGTATTGCGGCATCTGGTTGTACCCGAAATATTGGAGCATTTGCCACAATGCTTCCGGGTAGCCGCTACGGTCAGAGCAGTGGGAAACTACCCACCCGTTCTCCAACCGTTTATCTGCTGCCATCTGTAAAAATATATTTGAGAAATGTCAAATATTTATTTGAACAGCAAACCATCAAGTTATAACATAAGATATGTCATTGAACCCCTAAAACTTGGAAACATAGTTCAAATTTTTAAACAAATTTGACTGCTGATCTGCTGTTCCCATGACAGCCCTGACCAGTTTCCATATCAATCTGATTTAGGCCAGGTTAAAAGCAAAACCAATCCTGGAGCTCAACATCAAAGTTAAAGTTAACTTCAATAGCTTTCCAGAAAGTATTTGGTTGGCCTAAGATCTGCTCTGGTTCAAAAGTTATGAGATGTCAAAGTTAACAGAATTTCTTGAAACAATTGGACAGCACCTCCCTGCTTTAGGTACTGATTTGATCCAACAATCCCAGTTAATTCTGTTCCTAATCTGACAAAACTTTCTGTTACAAAGTTGTAACCCATCTCATAATCTTTCCAGAACTACCTCATTTCCTATTTTTGGATTTTTAAGCAGGAAGTTATGCTTAATTTACAGAGAGTTTACAGAGAGTCTTTGCTCTGTCCTGTTTTCTGGACGGTTTCAACTCTACTGCATTTTTCGAGTGGTTAAGGGACGAAACACCTCTGGAACTCAACAGAAAAGTTGTAAAGCTCCTCCAAAGCTTTCCAGAAATGTATCATACTACCCCAACCTCGAAAGAACTCAACCTCTAACCTCTGATTACTTCAGCCTTGATTTAGCTGAAAACAGAGTGCTCTGTCCTTAACATCCTATAAGTTGAAAACTTATTAGCTTTGAATATCCTGTTCAAGGGAAGGAGTTACATCAAGTTTTACTACTTTGGATCAAAACCTTCAAATTTTTTTAAATGAAGTTGTTCATTTAGTTGGGTGTGACGTTGATGCGTCACCAGATCATGTCGGTACTACGTCCTCACAAAGAAAAACCTATACCGGACTTAGCCGGCTTCGTTAGTTTAGTGGCACTACTCGTCACTCGCACACGGATGCTACACGTCTACCGTTTCGTGGTAAGGCTACCTGCAGAAATTCAACCAATCATCAGACTCGGCTGCACACCGAGCCCGGAATCCATACAGTTGGTACATCCGGCCGTCATCACTCGCCCGGATGTTCTCAAGCCAAACACGCCTTGAGTTACGTGTTCACGTTTCAGACCACGTGA
The DNA here is from genome assembly GCA_030760725.1 of Neostapfia colusana. Lineage (NCBI taxonomy): Eukaryota > Viridiplantae > Streptophyta > Magnoliopsida > Poales > Poaceae > Neostapfia > Neostapfia colusana. Next base: position 38,268,363 of record JASWHV010000002.1, on the reverse strand, counting down.
CGGGGTCTCCCATGTTGCACCACGCACGCCAGGGACAGACGTTGCTCGAATACCCCAAACGACATGAAGAGTCATAGAGGATATCAAAGCGGGTCGGGTTACCTGCCACCCGTGGGGCTCCACCCTTCAGCTTGTGCGCACTGGTGGACAGCGCTTACGTGCACCCCCCAAGACATGAACGTCCCGAGATGCACGATTTTCCGACATAACAAATAAGTTAATAAGCCACTTTCTATATACTAATAACATCCTTATACGGGCTACTAACTCGTTCCTCACTGGATTTTTTTTTGAAAAAGAAGACCTTTGTACTGTGTTAAACCTCAAGCGAGCTCTGATACCACGCTGACACGACCCCACTGGTCCTGTCGAGCCAGGATCACGCTGAGGGGTGCTGCGTTGCACAACACCGTATAACACACGTCAAAGGTACAAAGCGGAAGCGGAAGCTTTATTACATAAACAAGTTTATTAACATGTTTACATCAAAATAAGTTTAGTCCACACTCGCGGGCGTAGACTAAGCATCAAGTGCACGTTCAGCCCTCGAACGTGTCCTTGCTAGCACACACGCACACTAACTCTGCGGCGTGCACGACTCCCACTCGACGGGGTTCCCCTCCTGGGGTTCCGTCTCCTCTTCGGGAGTCCCTTCCTCATAGAACCCTGCAAAAGCTTCAAACACAAGCAGTGAGCACGAAGGCTCAGCAAGTCTGACCCGTCTCACCTAAACATGGAACTTCTACATGCGGGTAATGGGTTGCATGAGGTAAAAATCATTTGCAAGGACTCGCCTAATTAGTAGAACCTTACTTTCAAGTTTTAGCAGCAGGTTGTGGAGAACTTTATGCTAAGGCACATGAGAGAGCCGCAATCAAACAAGAAACCATTTCTCTCATGTACTTTGCCCAAAGTTGAAAAGAACTTTAGTTAGCACTAAGCTACAGCATATCATTAACAATCAATGTCCAGCTTTCAATCAGCAACATTTTAACATGTAACTAGCCTATTCTTTCTACGTCACGGTACAGTGAACAAGTGGTACTCACTGACCGCGAGGGACGGCGATTATAATCGATTTACACCTGCAGGGTTACCCGAACAACCCGTCACGTACGCCCGTACTCGATGTTGCCTACAACAACCATCACGGACGCCGTACGCGACTACCTTTCACCCGTTAGCCAAATATTGAACCGGTCCCATCGTCCCGAGCAAGAGGTCCCTGCACGCGCATCTCTGTGCCGCCAGCTGATTTACACCTCGAGCTCTCAACCTACCCTCTGAACGACGGGCAATGCCTCAACACCCAGCTACCCGAGTTACATCAGTTTCCCGGTTCCCATATAGCCGGTAGGTCTTCGGTACTGTTCTAGCTTGTTCAACAGGCCCGCACACGGCTCGGTCCTCAATCGACACAAGCGGAGCTACAGCACACAGGCCCCAAAGTCCTGCTGCCCTTACTCTCCGCTCGGTCTCATTTTCTTGCCATGTGTTTCATGTGCTATCTCTACCCGAGCAATGTGCCTCTAGCCTATTCTCGCGAGTAGTTCCAACTACTCGACTTGTACCGAATCCTACTCTATTCTAGCAATGCAGTGGCTAACGAGGTTTTCAATCCTAAACCCAACCCATGGTTTTCTTGGCTGTGCAGTTGGGTTTCCAATCAAGACTCTAATGCAACGAACAAAGGGAAACAAGTATGTGCTCAAAACAATAAAAATTTGTAAAAAGGTTAATGCAAACCGGGGCTTGCCTTGCTGCTCTTGGTCGTAGGCTAGCTGTTCCTCCGGAGTAACGAAGTCTAGGACTTCGGGTTCCTCCTCGATCTTAGCGACTACATGATAAGAGCAATGTATGTATTAATTTAGAGGCCTTTGTATTAACTTTGAAGTTGTGAAGTCTATAACCCTTACTAGACAGACCTAATGACTGTGAAACTTTTACTGTGGCTTGGTTACAACCTAAACAAAGACTTGGTCAAGTTTTAGTTGCAGCAAAGCTCATTTGAGCCCTCCACAAATAATTATGTCCTTGACCTTAATTGGAACCCTTAGGGTGTTCTAGGGATTTTCATGAGACAAACTATGACTTTCTGAAAACTAGATTTTCAGAGGGTCCTAATGGAGTTGGTCTCACTTAATTTGGAAGTCTCTAACTAAAGATATGAGCTAAACAATTTCAGAGAAAATCCTGAAAATGTTTCTGAACATTTTCTATTTTCTCTGGAACAGTTTTACTAATCACACCATTAGGTGGACTAAATGAGCTCAAATGGATCTGAAATTTTTATGGTAGCTCAATGATATTTTGGTGAACATCTCAGCAAAATTTCAGGATTTTCCGCCAAAGGATTCTCCAGTTAAAATTCCTAACAGTTTAAACATTAAGGAATTAATTCTGGAGAATTAGGGAATTTCATGAAGTGAAACTTGATTTTCTGGAAAGTACTCAGAGAGCTGAATCCAGCAAAATTTGGTTCACTCAATTTGGAGCTTTCTAGCCAAAGTTATAAGGATTTGAAGTTTGAAGGAAATCTGAAAATCGGGGAAAAGTTTAAACTCGCGCGTGGGCCCAGGGGACACGCGTCGCACGCCGAAGCGACAGCACACCGCGGCCCACAAGGCTTTTGCGCGCCAGCACACCCGATCCCGGCCGCAGCCGGATCCCGATTCAAAATATCGGCCGCTGACAGCTGGGGTCCACCCCCTTCTTCAACCTCGCGACACCCGCGCTCCGCCGCCGAGGGACCTCGCCGGAGAGCTCGCCGCTGGCTGCTGTACCGCTCCAAACTTCTTGATTCTGGTCGCCCCTGCCTACTTTTACTTGGGGAACATGATCCGAGGGTCAGCTGCTCATGACAACGGCCGGAGCATGGTCGGCGACGAGCCGCCATATCGGAACGACTTCGGCCATGTCGGCTGACGCTCCTAGTGCCTCAGCTACTTGGGAAATCGGTCGGGGAGCATCAGTGGACCTCAGAGAAGGTCGACATGAACTCGGGGCAGCTCGGGGAAGGCCCGAAATAGGTCCTCACCGTGCGCCCGATACCCCCCGTTCGTTCCGCCATTAGTAGACCTTGAATTACGCCGGGCACAGAGGTTCTCCGGCCCAGAGTTGTGAAGGCAACTTGTGCGTCACCGTGTCTAGCTCGTGTGGGAGTGGCCTGAGGCCCTCTAATCCTTTCTAGAGCACGAATTAAACAGAATCGTACCCGAAGGTCGTTCTGCACACAGAAAGGGGAAAAGTGGAAATTCGCCGCCGGTGAGCAACCACTCGAGCTGTGGCTCGGAGATGAGCAGCACCGGTCACCTGCGCGTCCAAGGGTGTCTTGGCTCGGGCGTGACAACACCCAGGTTGGGCTGTCCACGAGAGCCCGAGGTGCGGCGGTTTCCAGTTCCGAGTTTGATCTTTCGGCACAGCCGATATCACTCGGTTTCAATCGATTTCTATCAATGGGAAGGATGGAGGATGGTTGCTAGTACCTTGCTGGGACCTTGGAATGGAAAGAGGGAGCTGCGATCGGCTTGATCAAGCAGGAACTCGAGCGGCGGCGATGGCAGTGGAAAAAGCAGTCGCGCACGTCGGTAGCTCGGGGAAATGGTGACTGAAGCACGCCGGGGAGGGAATAAATAGCCCGGCCGGCTGGTCTCCGGCTTGGGGCACGCAGCAGGAGCTGGCGCCGGCTGCCCCCTTCGGTGGCGCGCGCGCACAGCTGCCGGGAACCGACTGAACTGTGGTTCAGTCGGTTTGCTTTGAGGCAGAGGCTGACATGTGGGTCCCACTTCTCTTTTAACCTCTGAAATTTATTCCTAACAGCTGTGGTAAACAGTGAACCCTATTCTACCCTTGGCAATTCAAATTATTCACCCAAGAGCCATTTGAATTGATCAAAGTTCAAATGAGGTTTGGTTTGAATGAATTTCAGCACAAGTGCAGTTTGAAATTCAAATAAAGTTTGAATTTCTCCCCCTTAGCTCATGTCAAGATCAACTCCAAATGGAGTGAAAATTGGTGTGTGAGCTCACAAAAATGTGCTGAGCCAGAATATGCCCTCCACTTTTAAATTCAGTGGGTGAAAACAGTTTGAATTTGAATATGGTTTCAAACTGCCCTCTTCCTAACTATACCCAAAATGACCTCAAAAAGGTTTTGAATTTGGGTGGAACTTGGCATGGACATCCTTAGCAAAGTGTAGGAGTCTTCATATGTCCAGCCCACCTATATCACATGTGGGAAGTACCACTTTTGCAATGTGTGAGTTTGTTCCCTAATGAGCATGTTGATAATTGTTACTTGCTCTTTATTTGTGTTCATCATTCTTCCTCAAATGAGGTGTGTGGTGTGGTGATGAACACTGCAAATGAGTGTCAAAAACTGAGGCCCTTACAATTATCACATAAACATCAGCAACAGGAGAAGAGTACTTTGAGGAGCATGTGGAGTACTAGGCGTGCAAACTACCGTCAACATGCATGTGGAGTTGAAGATGGAGCCTGCTGCTGTTTAGTTATTTCCGCTGTCGTTTGGAGACTTCCGCTGCAAGAATAAGTTAGAGATTCATGAGTGAGACAATGTGTCAATGTAATAAAGTACTTGAACACTATTTGTTCGTGGTTATATTCTGAATTCAATTTTTGGATTACATGTGTATGTGTGATGAACATCCTGGGCACACATATGCATTAACTTGGTTCTGTTTTCCGAACCGAGTGTCACACCGGGCTGGCTTCGGTCGGTGCTTGCAACGCCGTCGCAACCGGAGGCCGTCGAGTGGCAGCAGGCACCGTCGCTGTAGGGACTGCCACTGGCGCAGTAGGTCCTGCTCTGGAACGGGATGAGGCTTCCTGCTCCCCCTACCTGGCGCGCCAAATGTCGAAGTGTTTTCTGCAACACTTCCCCCGGTCCACTCTAGAGCAGCCCACGGAGGTTCTTCTTTAGGAGGGGCTTAGTGGTTTTGAGCGTGGTAGCACGATGGCGAGATGAACACGAAGATTTACATGGTTTGGACCGCCAGAGCATAATAACCTACGTCCATGGAGTGTTGGTTGTTCTTTGTTGCCTGAGTTTGAGGGTGGCTCGAGCTTGCAAGCTTACAATAGTGTTCGGAGACTGGGATTGTGTTTGAGCTAGAATGGAATTCGAATGGAGTTTTATTTTTTTCTTGTTGGCTGCTTTGACCTTTTATAGTAAAAGGCCAAGCAACCTTACATAAGGGTCCGGAGCCTGGCTGGTGACCTCGTTATGGGCAGCTGACTCAACTTCGGGTAGTCTGGTCCCTGCTAGTAGTAGCACACTTGATCACGCCGTGGAGCACGTCGCCCTGTCAAGTCGACTTCCTTAAATGTTGTCTGACGAAGGCGGTAGGAATGTGTCTTGTCCAGCGGCGCTGCACTGTAGCTCCATCAGGGCGCCTCGCAACTAGTCTCTGCTGCCAGACACGCCTGTACCGGGATACACTGGATTGCTTGCCTGGGTAACATGTGAACTTTAAATGCGTGATAGGACATCACACCTTCCTCTAGGACACCTTCCATCTGCCCATTGCTTGTCAGCGCGGCGTCCAGGTGGCTGGCCCCTACGACACGTGTCGTCACCGGAGCTGTCTTGCGGAGTAGCGAGGGGTCCGGAGTCGTTGGACACGTGGCAATGCTGGAGCTCTCCCTGGCAGGAGGGGAGGTCCGGAGCTGTCATGCACGTGGCCGCGCCGAAGCCCTCCTTGGCGGGAAGGGACACTTTGTCACACCCGGTTTTTCCGAAGAACAACCAAGTGAATATCACATGTATGCCAGGATCATTTTCTCATACATGTGATGACAAATAGTGAAGCATCATTTATTACAAGCCAGGTGTCGAATATAAGTAAGTCTTACATAGTAAATGTCTCGATGGACAATAATAAGTTCATCACAAGTAAATAAACTAGCAGCGGAATATTATTCTTTAGGGCTCCATCACAGGCGTTGCCCGGGGGTCTTCATGAACCTAAAAACCTTCCTCGGGTCCAAAATCTTGGTCATTATACACCACCTCATTATCTTGACCTGAGCAGCAATATAAACCAACAAATATGCAAGGTTGAGTACCAATGGTACTCAGCAAGTGTGGGAAAATTATATCATGCATGGCTAGAACAAGGAGAGGTTGAACTCATGGTTAAAGCACTATGCAATTAATACCTATCACCTTAGCTTGTAAAGCACCTACATTCCTACACAGGTGAAATGGTCCAAATCTCCCATCCCATCATCATAATCCAATAATCATAACATCATTTCCAATGTTAAGCTCCCCGCTTAACTTCCAAAACCATCAATCCCCTAATCATGAATAAGTCCAGGCCGCTCTTGACCGTGAGCACGGCTGTCAAGACAGTTTTGACTCTGCAGAGTTTGTACCACTGTACCCACATGTAGTGATTTCATCCCCCGTTGCCGGGTGGACTAAAAGAACCTCCATTATGCTAGTGGCTACGATCCACATTCACACTTCCCAGGTGTGCAGCCAGGAGATCACTACGAAGCCTTTACAAAGGGATTCCCGACGAGCGTGGGCCCACTGAGGTTTCACCCCTAACAGCATACAAGAGGCTCCAACCCCGCTGCAGTGGCCCCCTCTTGAGCCTTGCGGTTCATATGGTAGTCCAGCTGACACCTATTCCCCGCACCATCCAACACACCCATACTACGCCGGGGATACACCTAATTAATTGGCCAAGCTGCCCCATCTCAGCATGTGGTTGGCACTGTAAAGCCGGGTTACATGCTCCATGAACCGGTCCTTAGGATCCAGGCAAGTACTAAACACAAACCCAAGTCTCGTGCACCCAGCACACAACCAAAACATCCAACTTGCCTTGATCCCTACCTCTACATAACTCACAATATCTCATTCAAGAGTATGGTAAAATAAACTGATGATCTCATATCCCAAATGTCCCATTCTAAGCATGGCTAAGCATATGCATGTAAATAAATGACATGACAAAATAAATCCCAACCCAAGCTACAAGGAAGCAAGGTAATGCAATTCTAGGGAAACTTTCCTAGCATGGGTTTCATATTTCATTTGACAATGCAAATAATTCTATCTACACACCCTAGCATAGGATCAAAGTGGTCAAGGACACTTGCCTCCTTCTTGCTGCTCTTGAAATGGGTAGTCCTGATCTTGGAAAGGAATAACTTACTCTTGAACAGGTTCTACTTCATACCATCACACATAACAAAAGAAAAACAACAATCATAAGACATAGTTCACACTTCTTACTTCATACAAACCACACATTCATATTTATGAAATTCATTCACCATTATATGTGTTGTGGTTACCTTGTGTGTTGATCTGTGGCTTGCATACACTTTTATTTATATGTGTATGATTCCTACTTTGGTGTTCATATTTATACTTACATACTATATATATATATATATATATATATATATATATATATATATATATATATATATATATATATGTGTGTGTGTTTCAGTTTTAAATAAATTCCTTATATTAAACTTCCAAGTATGTATGAAAAGTATTTTTCTTCTCCATATGTGCCTTCATAATTTCTATCAACCCTAAACTGAACCCTTTGGATTTTAAAAACTCCATTTATCAGTTACTAGTTGCTATATATTCAGATTTATATTCCTATGCATAATTGTGTATTTTATTATGAAATTAGTAATACACATCATCTAAACAGTATAGGTTCTGGTCCTAAATAATTTAATAACATATTTTGACCTTGGCCTCTGATGTAAACTATTTCATAATTATTTTCCCTATTTTTCTATAGCTATTCTTTACTTAAAAATGTGTCCCTATACAATTAAATGTGAATAACAAATAAAACAGATTCATTTCAGCCCAAAATATAGTTTTATCTCACTCCAAGGTTTTCTAAGTACTGAGAAAGCTTTTAATTAATTTTGACAATTATGTTTGTCCCACTTTTTAATTTTTAAACACTAGTTACATATTAAATTTTCTAAATTAAATACTAAACAGGGCTAAAATAATGAACTCACCCCACTACAGGGTCTATAATATTATTTTCATAATTCCCATGGGTCTAGCTACACTTATTAGAGGTGTTTTTCCTAATTTTTATTAAGTCCAGGGGCTAAAACTGATTTTTAAATGAATTTACATGATTTTCTGGAGTTCCAGGGGCTAGATCAGAAGTTTCCGGGGCTAGCTCTTATTTCCCGAGAACCCCAGGGGGTAGCACGTAAGAATTCCAGTCTTTATAACGCGGGGCTGACGTGGACCGTCCGATTTTAAACCGACGGCTAAGATTATAACATCGAACCGGTACGCGGGGTTTTAAAGTCTACCGTGCGATTTAAAATAAACGGCGCACAAGCGGCCACGTCGCTCTGATCGAGCGCGGGCGGCGCTGCCGGCGGCGCACGGCGGCGGGAAGCGGCGATCTCGCCGGAAAGTTTCGGATCCTCGAGAATTCTGCCTAGAACTGTGATCTGATGGCATAGATCGGTAGAGGGGAGGTCAGGGATCTCACCTCGGGGGTTTTCTTGAGCTCGGGGTTCCTGGAAAGTGATCGGCGGCGAGGTCCGAGGCAAAACCACGGCGAAGCTCGTCGGCGCTGTGTTTACACCGTAAGTCTCCGAGTTTTCTGCACCTGCAAGGTTCCCCGGAGGCGGTGGATCAATACCAGCGAGTTAGATCAGATTTTCCGAGCTTAGATCGGCCAGAATTCACCGGCGAAGTCTCGGTGCTCACCGGAGTGAAAATCGGCGATCGCGTGGGAAAAACCGATCGGGGCTGGGGTTTTTATAGCCGGGGGAGGGCGGTGGGTCAGTTGTGATCGAGTTTGATTCGTCTGGGACCGAAATTCGGGCTGATGGACGCGGTTTCCAATCGGTTAAGATCGAGCGCGCGCGGGAGAGTCCGGGGTCGCGGGGTTAGGGATGACAGGTGGGTCCCACCCGTCTGTGAGAGACAGCGCGGGCGCGCGGGGGCGGGCTGGCGCGGGGAAATTGGGCCGGCTGGCGGGTTTCGGCCCACTGGCCGGTTTTTTTCCGTTTCTCTTTTTCTTTTTCCATTTCTTTTCTGTTTTGAGTCTAATTTGAATTCCAGTTTGAATTGGAATTTTTGCAAAACATGCAACACGTCCAAAACTTTTTAAATTCCCCTCTGAACATGGTTTAGAGTTTTGAATCAAAATTTGGGGTGTTACAGCTCTACCCCCCTTAAAAGAAATCTCGTCCTCGAGATTGGTGTTTCTAAGAAAACAATTCCAGAAATTGTGCCTTGAGCTCATCTTCCCGTTCCCAGGTGGCTTCCTCTTCTGAGTGATGCTTCCACTGCACCTTGCACATCCGGATTCTTTTATTTCTGGTGAGGCGTTCCATTGTCTCCAAAATCTTGTATGGCTGCTCGGCATAAGACAAATCTTCAACTACATCCACTTCATTCATGGGTAACACCTCCTCAGGCGTCCTCAGGCATTTCTTGAGTTGTGACACATGGAATACATCGTGCACGTCCGATAGATGAACCGGTAACTCTAGTTGGTACGCCACTTCGCCTTTTCTTTCCAAAACTTGAAAGGGTCCGATGGATCGAGGTGACAACTTCCCTTTTACCTTGAACCGACGAAGTCCTCTGATAGGGGACACCTTGAGATAAACATAGTCTCCCACGTTGAAAACGAGCTCTCTTCTTCGTACATCAGCATAACTCTTCTGGCGTGTTTGTGCTATCCTCAAGTTGTTGCGAATCTCCCTCACCATCGCCTCGGCTTCTTGTAGCACTTCTGGACCAAACACTTTACTTTCTCCTGTTTGGTTCCAAAATAGGGGAGTTCTGCACTTCCTTCCATACAAAGCTTCAAATGGTGACATCTTCATACTAGCTTGATAACTGTTGTTATAGGAAAACTCCGCATACGGTAAGTTCTTGTCCCAACTCCTATTGTTTTTGAGTGCACATGCCCTTAACATATCTTCAAGGATCTGACTGGTTCTCTCCGTCTGCCTGTCAGTTTGGGGATGATAGGCAGAGCTGAAGTTCAGATGGGTTCCCATGGTTTCATGCAACTTCTGCCAAAACCTCGAGGTGAACTGTGTCCCTCGGTCCGACACTATCTTCTTTGGCACTCCATGGTAACACACAATCCTTGACATGTACAATTCTGCCAATTTGGATCCGCTGTAGCTTTCTTTCACAGGGATGAAATGAGCTACCTTGGTTAGCCTATCAATAATGACCCATATTGAATCATACCCGGATTGGGTCCTAGGCAATCCCACGACAAAATCCATGCTGATTTCTTCCCATTTCCATTCAGGCACTTTGAGTGGTTGCAATAATCCCGCGGGTCGTTGATGTTCTGCTTTCACCAACTGACATGTGTCACATAGGGCAACATGTTCTGCGACATCTCGCTTCATGCCGTACCACATATACCTGCTCTTGAGGTCCTGGTACATCTTCGTACTCCCAGGATGAATGGAATAGTCGGAATCGTGAGCCTCCTTCAAAATTAATTCACGGATCTCCTTTACTTCTGGCACACAGATCCTTTTCCCGTGCCACACCGTTCCTTGTTCATCCTCTCTAAAACCAGGAGCTTTATTTTCCTTGATGAGCTGTCTGATTTCTTGTATCTTCTCATCACTCTTTTGACCCTCGCGTATGTCTTGCTCGAGTGTGGAGTCCACTTCCATGGCGATGGCTTCACCACTATTTACTAGACATAGATTGAGCCTTATAACCTCGTCCTTCAATTCTGCAGGCATGTCCTTCAAGCTCAACTTATTGACCTGCACTTTCCGACTCAAAGCATCGGCCACAGCGTTTGCTTTCCCGGGATGATAGTTGATGCCCACATCAAAGTCATTAATTAGCTCTAACCATCTCCTTTGTCTGAGCTTGAGATCTGGCTGTGTGAATATGTACTTCAAACTCTTATGATCCGTATATATCTCTGTCCTCTTCCCCATCAAATAGTGCCGCCAAATTTTCAACGCGTGTACCACTGCAGCTAGTTCTAGGTCATGTGTAGGATAGTTCTTCTCGTGCTTCCGAAGCTGCCGGGATGCATATGCCACGACATGTCCTTCTTGCATGAGAACACATCCCAACCCGTTTCCAGAGGCATCGCAGTACACTGTGAAATTCTTCTGCATATCTGGCATAACCAACACTGGAGCTGTTGTCAATCTCTTATTTAGCTCTTGAAAGCTCGTCTCGCACTGTGGCATCCAGGTGAATGTGATTCCCTTCTCCAACAGTTTAGTGAGAGGTCTCGAGATCTTGGAGAATCCCTCAATAAACCGTCGATAGTATCCAGCCAATCCCAAAAAGCTTCGAACTTCCCCGACATTTTCAGGGGTTTTCCACTTCTGGATATCTTCGATTTTGGCGGGATCTACGGAGATTCCTCCCTCCGAGATTATATGTCCTAAAAAGGGAACTCTCTTCAGCCAAAACTCACACTTGCTCAACTTAGCATATAGTTGGTGTTCTCTCAGCCTCTGTAACACCAACCTTAGATGTTCCTCATGTTCTTCTTCATCTTTGGAGAAGACGAGAATATCATCTATGAAAACCACCACAAATTTATCCAGATATTCCATGAATACCTTGTTCATGAGGTACATGAAATATGCCGGGGCATTGGTTAGCCCGAAAGGCATGACAGTGTATTCATACAGTCCGTACCGAGATACGAAAGCTGTCTTGGGAATATCAGATTGCCTTATCTTGAGTTGGTGGTATCCCGACCTGAGATCAATTTTTGAGAACACGCAAGCTCCCCTCAACTGATCAAAACAAGTCTTCAATGCGGGGTAATGGGTACTTGTTCTTGATGGTTACCTCATTCAAGGCACGGTAATCCACGCATAATCTTTGGGTTCCGTCTTTCTTGGGCACAAATATCACCGGAGCTCCCCATGGTGAGGAACTAGGGCGAATATACCCCTTCTCCGTCAATTCTCTCAAATGATCCTTGAGCTCTTCTAGCTGCTTGGAGTCCATTCGATAAGGTCTCTTGTATATCGGGGCTGTTCCCGGTACTAGCTCAATTGCGAATTCCACGTCATGGTCGGGATGCATACCTGGCAACTCCTCCGGAAAAACATCTGGATATTCCCTGATAGTCCTGATTTCCTCAACTTTCACCTCCACTTGATTTAATTTAATGTCCCTCCTAGGCTCGTGTATTGTTATGAACTTTACTCTAGTGCCACTGGGGTGAGTTAGTTCCACCGTTCTGGTCGAACAATGGATGATTCCTTTATGTTTGGTCAACCAATCCATACCCAAAATAATATCTATCCCTTGTGAATCTATCACTATGAGGTTAGCAGTAAATACTACCCCATTAATGTCTAGGTTCACTTTGGGACACACTTGTCTTGTCCTTATTTCTCCACCTGGAGAGTTTACGGCTAGCATATGGTTCATTTGTGTGGTTGCTAGGTCATGCTTCTTAACAAACCCTTGAGCAATGAACGAGTGGGTAGCACCAGAATCAAACAGCAGAGTTGCAAGATGTAAATTGGCAGGAAACTTACCAACTACCACGTCGGGTGCCTCTTGTGCTTCCTCCATAGTGACATGGTTCACCCGTCCTCTCAATACATTCTGCTGTTGTGGCGGCGCAGGCTTCTTCTTTGGGCATTTATGGGCGTAGTGCCCCACTTCACCACAGCTGAAACATTGCACCCCAATCTTAGATGCTTGGCCCTTGTTGTCTTGGGGTTGGTTTGGGGGTCCTTGCCCTGCTGGTCGAGGTGGATATGCGGGGCGAGGCTGCTGCACAAACTGACGCTGCGGCTGTGCTGGTGCCGCGGGAGGCCTGTAGTTTGGGTTGTACGCTCTTGGTGCTGAATAGGGTACCGCAGCACGGCTCGTCTGCCCCGTAGGTTGCTGCATCACACGTGGGCGGGTGTTGCTCCCTGAGGCTTGATGTGACCACCCAGCCTTCCTCTTATTCTCATTTTCCAGGGCCTTCAGCTTCCTTTCCACCACAAATGCTCTGTCCACCATCTTTTGAAAGCTCTCATACTCATTTGAGGACATTGCACACTGCATTCTGCGGTAAGCCCTTCCATGAAACAATCTGGTTTCTGCTCATCAGTCTCTATGTCCCGTGGGGCATAACGGGATAGTTGAGTAAATTTAGTGAGGTATTCCCTCACCGTCATGTTTCCCTGCTGCAGTCCCAAAAACTCCTTCCTCTTGTTTTTGAGTTCACCTCTTGGGATGTAATGGTTGCGGAAGCTACGCTTGAACTTTTCCCAAGTGATGCTCTCAGGGTCATGATGGGCGGCCACGTAGGCGGTCCACCAATCAGCAGCAGGTCCATGCAATTGATGAGAGGCAAACAGCACCCTCTCATACCCTTGGCACTGTATGATCCTCATCTTACTTTCAATGGTCTTCAGCCAATCATCTGCCTCCAGAGGTTCAGCAGCACTTGCAAACTTTGGAGGTTGAGTTCCTAGAAACTAACTCAGCCTTGGTTGGCGTGGTGCAGCTTGTGGAGGTGGAACTTGATGCAAGTTGGCCATCACTTGAGTCAAGTTCTGGATGAGCTGATTTTGATTCTCCAGCATTTGGTAGAGAGGGTCAACTTCTTCACGGCGACCACCCCTGTCCTGGCCTCCAGAAAGATGAGGGTTGCATGCCTCATCATTGTTGTTGGCAGGGTTGGCAGCACGTCCTTTTCCTCTTCCGGCCATCTGGCAGAATCAACAAATGTTAATTTGATACCATTTAGTATCATCTTACTACTTTCATTTGTTGGTACTTTGAGGTGTTGAGGCTTTGTTAAAATTTTACGAGGGTTTATATCTCACACCAAATAAATGCACTATTATTTCCTGTGGGTTCACACACCAAAGCAAAACAAATTGAAGACGAGGCTGTGGACAATTGCTCATGGCTTCCACAACTCACGTCACACACCAAGCATTATCACACCATTAACTACGTAACGACTCGACTACTCGACCTCTTGCTAGCTAGGGGAAAGACTCTACACTACTCGTCCTCTTGAGCTGGCTCCTCGGGATCTTCCTCCTCATTTCGGCTACCTTCTGACTCTGCTTTGGGTGGGGAGGCTGCTGGTGGAGAAGTGCGACGACGCCTGATCGCTCGGCGATCCGGGGAGTCAGGAGTCCATGTATCATTCACGGTGACACACAGTTCGTTCCCATCTCCTCTTTCTCTCGCCTTTAAGCAAGCTCGCAGCAACGCCTCCGTTTCCTTCAGGGTGTCTCGGACATCCTGAAGCTCTTGTTGACACTCCTGCAGTCGAGTGCTGAGCATAGCAGCATCCTCCAAGCACAAGTCCATGTGCTCATGGGAAGTCCCTTGCTGCACTGGTGGGTACTTGTACTCCGTGGTGCCACTCTCACGTTGGAGGACATACATGTACTTAGTTTTGTCCAAGTGGTGACGATAGATGTGACTCTGGCAGGTGATGGCCTCCCAGGTGACATCTTTCTCCGCGTCAACTTGTGTTGCTCGACAAGCTGGAGAGTGGTGAATCTTAAGCAGCTGATTCTCGTGTATAATCCTCATCTCCGAACTCCATTCTTCCCTCTTCTCACGGATGGTCCTGGTGGAGTTATAGTGGATGATAAGCTTGCCCGTATTGCCTGCGGCTTCGAGCATACGTCGAAGACGGCGCAACAAGTCTCCTACTGCCAGTCCGTAGGAAAGGTACGTCACTGGACGACTCTCCTCTCTTTCGGCAAGGGCAACTACGGGAACTCTCCCTCCTGTGGACTTGCGAGCGGTGCGAATCATGCGAACCATCTAAAACAAAAAGAATTTAAAATTAGGTTAGATAAAATCTCAAACAAAAATCCTATTTTGAATGAAAGTTGGGGTAAGATGAAGAAAATAACTCTTTAAATAACGCTTTTCAACCCACACCTTGGAAAAATAGTTTTTAAGAAAATAGGGCCCTTAAATACGTCCATTTCTACCTAGGTCCACGTTCCTACGGGCAACCTTGGCTCTGATACCACCTCTGTCACACCCGGTTTTTCCGAAGAACAACCAAGTGAATATCACATGTATGCCAGGATCATTTTCTCATACATGTGATGACAAATAGTGAAGCATCATTTATTACAAGCCAGGTGTCGAATATAAGTAAGTCTTACATAGTAAATGTCTCGATGGACAATAATAAGTTCATCACAAGTAAATAAACTAGCAGCGGAATATTATTCTTTAGGGCTCCATCACAGGCGTTGCCCGGGGGTCTTCATGAACCTAAAAACCTTCCTCGGGTCCAAAATCTTGGTCATTATACACCACCTCATTATCTTGACCTGAGCAGCAATATAAACCAACAAATATGCAAGGTTGAGTACCAATGGTACTCAGCAAGTGTGGGAAAATTATATCATGCATGGCTAGAACAAGGAGAGGTTGAACTCATGGTTAAAGCACTATGCAATTAATACCTATCACCTTAGCTTGTAAAGCACCTACATTCCTACACAGGTGAAATGGTCCCAATCTCCCATCCCATCATCATAATCCAATAATCATAACATCATTTCCAATGTTAAGCTCCCCGCTTAACTTCCAAAACCATCAATCCCCTAATCATGAATAAGTCCAGGCCGCTCTTGACCGTGAGCACGGCTGTCAAGACAGTTTTGACTCTGCAGAGTTTGTACCACTGTACCCACATGTAGTGATTTCATCCCCCGTTGCCGGGTGGACTAAAAGAACCTCCATTATGCCAGTGGCTACGATCCACATTCACACTTCCCAGGTGTGCAGCCAGGAGATCACTACGAAGCCTTTACAAAGGGATTCCCGACGAGCGTGGGCCCACTGAGGTTTCACCCCTAACAGCATACAAGAGGCTCCAACCCCGCTGCAGTGGCCCCCTCTTGAGCCTTGCGGTTCATATGGTAGTCCAGCTGACACCTATTCGCCGCACCATCCAACACACCCATACTACGCCGGGGATACACCTAATTAATTGGCCAAGCTGCCCCATCTCAGCATGTGGTTGGCACTGTAAAGCCGGGTTACATGCTCCATGAACCGGTCCTTAGGATCCAGGCAAGTACTAAACACAAACCCAAGTCTCGTGCACCCAGCACACAACCAAAACATCCAACTTGCCTTGATCCCTACCTCTACATAACTCACAATATCTCATTCAAGAGTATGGTAAAATAAACTGATGATCTCATATCCCAAATGTCCCATTGTAAGCATGGCTAAGCATATGCATGTAAATAAATGACATGACAAAATAAATCCCAACCCAAGCTACAAGGAAGCAAGGTAATGCAATTCTAGGGAAACTTTCCTAGCATGGGTTTCATATTTCATTTGACAATACAAATAATTCTATCTAGACACCGTAGCATAGGATCAAAGTGGTCAAGGACACTTGCCTCCTTCTTGCTGCTCTTGAAATGGGTAGTCCTGATCTTGGAAAGGAATAACTTGCTCTTGAACAGGTTCTACTTCATACCATCACACATAACAAAAGAAAAACAACAATCATAAGACATAGTTCACACTTCTTACTTCATACAAACCACACATTCATATTTATGAAATTCATTCACCATTATATGTGTTGTGGTTACCTTGTGTGTTGATCTGTGGCTTGCATACACTTTTATTTATATGTGTATGATTCCTACTTTGGTGTTCATATTTATACTTACATGTGTGTGTGTGTTTCAGTTTTAAATAAATTCCTTATATTAAACTTCCAAGTATGTATGAAAAGTATTTTTCTTCTCCATATGTGCCTTCATAATTTCTATCAACCCTAAACTGAACTCTTTGGATTTTAAAAACTCCATTTATCAGTTACTAGTTGCTATATATTCAGATTTATATTCCTATGCATAATTGTGTATTTTATTATGAAATTAGTAATACACATCATCTAAATAGTATAGGTTCTGGTCCTAAATAATTTAATAACATATTTTGACCTTGGCCTCTGATGTAAACTATTTCATAATTATTTTCCCTATTTTTCTATAGCTATTCTTTACTTAAAAATGTGTCCCTATATAATTAAATGTGAATAACAAATAAAACAGATTCATTTCTGCCCAAAATATAGTTTTATCTCACTCCAAGGTTTTCTAAGTACTGAGAAAGCTTTTAATTAATTTTGACAATTATGTTTGTCCCACTTTTTAATTTTTAAACACTAGTTACATATTAAATTTTCTAAATTAAATACTAAACAGGGCTAAAATAATGAACTCACCCCACTACAGGGTCTATAATATTATTTTCATAATTCCCAGGGGTCTAGCTACACTTATTAGAGGTGTTTTTCCTAATTTTTATTAAGTCCAGGGGCTAAAACTGATTTTTAAATGAATTTACATGATTTTCTGGAGTTCCAGGGGCTAGATCAGAAGTTTCCGGGGCTAGCTCTTATTTCCCGAGAACCCCAGGGGGTAGCACGTAAGAATTCCAGTCTTTATAACGCGGGGCTGACGTGGACCGTCCGATTTTAAACCGACGGCTAAGATTATAACATCGAACCGGTACGCGGGGTTTTAAAGTCTACCGTGCGATTTAAAATAAACGGCGCACAAGCGGCCACGTCGCTCTGATCGAGCGCGGGCGGCGCTGCCGGCGGCGCACGGCGGCGGGAAGCGGCGATCTCGCCGGAAAGTTTCGGATCCTCGAGAATTCTGCCTAGAACTGTGATCTGATGGCATAGATCGGTAGAGGGGATGTCAGGGATCTCACCTCGGGGGATTTCTTGAGCTCGGGGTTCCTGGAAAGTGATCGGCGGCGAGGTCCGAGGCAAAACCACGGCGAAGCTCGTCGGCGCTGTGTTTACACCGTAAGTCTCCGAGTTTTCTGCACCTGCAAGGTTCCCCGGAGGCGGTGGATCAAGACCAGCGAGTTAGATCAGATTTTCCGAGCTTAGATCGGCCAGAATTCACCAGCGAAGTCTCGGTGCTCACCAGAGTGAAAATCGGCGATCGCGTGGGAAAAACCGATCGGGGATGGGGTTTTTATAGCCGGGGGAGGGCGGTGGGTCAGTTGTGATCGAGTTTGATTCGTCTGGGACCGGAATTCGGGCTGATGGACGCGGTTTCCAATCGGTTAAGATGGAGCGCGCGCGGGAGAGTCCGGGGTCACGGGGTTAGGGATGACAGGTGGGTCCCACCCGTCTGTGAGAGACAGCGCGGGCGCGCGGGGGCGGGCTGGCGCGGGGAAATTGGGCTGGCTGGCGGGTTTCGACCCACTGGCCGGTTTTTTTCCCTTTTCTCTTTTTCTTTTTCCATTTCTTTTCTGTTTTGAGTCTAATTTGAATTCCAGTTTGAATTTGAATCTTTGCAAAACATGCAACACGTCCAAAAATTTTTAAATTCCCCTCTGAACATGGTTTAGAGTTTTGAATCAAAATTTGGGGTGTTAAACACTTGGAGTTGTTGCCTACGTGGCAGCACCGGAGCCCTCCCATGCTGGAGGTCGGGCCTGGAGCCGTAGGACACATGGCACCTCCGGAGCTCTCTCTGGCAAAAGACGTGGCTCGGAGGTTTTGGACACGTGGCAGTGCCGGAGTCCACCCTGGCGGGAGGTCGGGTCTGGCACCATCAGACACGTGGCGGATCCGGAGCCATCCTCAGCCGGTAGTGAGACTCAGAGCCTGCAAACACGTGGCAGCCTCGGAGCCCTCCTTACCAGGTGATCGGACCCGAGGCCTAGGACACGCGCCTTCTCATGAGTGCTCCCTAGCTGGCGGTTCAGCCCAGCCTGCAGACTGGGTCCCTGTCTTCTGCATACGTGTTGACGTATGTCTTCTTTTGCTCTTACACGCGGGGGTACGCGGTCTTGAGGGTACCGACACACGCATGTCCGAATCATTGTATTCTATTTTGTAAAGAGCATAAGCTCTCAACGAGATGCCCGATCTGTGGTGTCAGTAGATACAAGGACTACAATCACCAATATGTTACCAACATGAATAAGACATGAAAAAATAAGAAGTGTTCTATTAATCCTGATAGTGATGATGATAATTCTAACAATGCAGATGGCAAGAATAAGAGAAAGATTCCTGCCTTGGTGATGTGGTACCTTCCGATAATTGATCGCTTGAAGCATTTGCTCTCAAACCCTAGAGAGGCTGAACTTATGCGTTGGCATTCTGAGCAGCGCGCGAAGAATGACAAACAGATCCCACACCCTGGTGATGCACAACAATGGAAAAATTTTGATATTCAGTATCCAGACTTTGCAAAGGAAATCGTAAATGTAAGTTTTGCTTTGGGTACAGATGGAATGAATCTGTTTGGTGAATAAAGGAGCATACACAACACATGATCCGTGGTCTTAACGATGTACAACCTACCGACCTGGTTGTGTCACAATAGAAAATACATTTTGTTATCTTCTCTTATCTAAGATTCGATACAAGCTGGGGTCAAATTTGATGTGTCCCTGGAACCTCTAATGGAGGATATGGCGAAGCTGTGGAATGATGGGATACGTACATAAGACGAGTACAAGCGGGAGTATTTTACGCTAAGAGAAATGATACTCGTTACCATCCATGATTATCCCGGACTTTTTACATTATTGGGACAAACGAAAGGGAAGAAAGGTTATGTAAAGTGCGTGGATGGAACTGGTTTTCTGTACCTCACTTCATCCAGAAAGTTAGCGTACATGAGACACCGGCAGGTGAACTGTGTATGTTCATGCGTACTTATGAACTACCGATGTACCACAACTTTGCAATTATGAAACAACTAGTTTTATAGAAACTTGTAAAATATGTGTACTTATGAACTACGATTGAGATATACATGTAAACTTGCATTGTATTTATATGATAGTTATATTTTATGATTGTTATGTGAATGTTTATTTGAATCTGAGTGGGCGCAAATTGTGTGTGTTCTGTTTGTATTTGAATTTGAGATGGAAATTAGAAATAACAAAGCTGGAAATATGAACCGCCTGTGCTAAAAATTTATCACAGGCGGCTGGGTGTTGTAAACGGCCTGTGATAACAGATTATCACAGGTGGTGGTTGACCCAGAACCGTATGTGGTAGTAGGTTTTCACAGGCGGTTGCTAAAGTTGAACCGTTGGTGATAATCGATTTTCACAGGCAGCCACATATATCGAGCCGCCTGTGATAACAAGTTTTCACAGGTGGTCCGCCACTAAGAACCGCCTGCGATATCTTTTTTTACAAACGGTTTTGTATAAAGAGGCGCCTGTGATATTCAATTTCACAAGCGGTCTGAAACGAAGTAGCGCCTGCGATATCCATTTTCACAAGTGGTCCACTACAGTATTCCTGTCAACATACAACGGTTGAAATCGTCGTATATAATCTATATACAACGGCTGGAGATTATATACGACAGTTTGTGGCCATCGTATATACTTTATCATATATAATCTTATATATGATGGCACCGTCGTATATAAGTTTAGATATACGACGGTCTCTAATTTACGACGGCCCGTTTCATATAAAAGGGCCAGTGGGCTGGGCCCTTATATACGACGGTTCTGGGCCCTCGCCATCGTATATAAGCTCTTATATACGACGGCCTGGGCCTAGCCGTCGTATATTATTTAGGCTTATATACGACGACCCTGTATAGAAACCATCGTATATAATTCATACAGGCCGTTGTAAATAAGCTTTTCCATTTTTTTAAAAAATAGAAAATGGCTAACCTGGCTCGATGGCTAGCTACACAGGAAATCACAAAATATATTCATATAGAGAACATCACATCCACATCCACAATCACAAAGTGCAAGAGTACATCCACAATCACGAAGTCGTCACATCCACAATCAAAAACAGATTCACAATGCTACTCATTACTAGCCCCTCCACTATCTCCAGAGGCGAAGAAGTCATCCTGACACGACGAACCTGGCACCCGTAGCTGTGGCGATGGAGTCTAAGCCTTCGTCCCTGATCCCTGCGAAACACGGTGACATATGTATAAGTTTACAACGGTGTTTTCGTTTTCAATTGTTTAGTTGAACTTAATGTAAGTTCCTTTTTGTACATGTACTCCAGGAAACTGCTCCTGTGGTGGCGTCGGCTGCGGCACGGACGGCGGTGTCTGCCACAACGGTATTTGGATTTTCCGCCCTTGCTATCGAGCTAGCGCCTGTCATTTCAAACATTACAATTTACATTTTATTGAAATGCAATGTAATTAAAGTACAATTGTATGTTTCTTACTTCTATTGCCGCTTGCATCTGTGCCATATAGGACGCATGGTACGACATGGTGGCCATGTTGCTCTCTTGCTCCCTCGTCAAGGCCTCCTCCTACCGGGCCAAGCTCTCCCAAAGCGCCATCACCTCGAGATCTCTCTCGGTGACACGGCGGCTGGAGGAGCCTGCGCCAGTAGCCGAAGACTGCGAGGAGCCGCCTCTCATAGGTCGTGCCTCCCTGGAGTCGACGACTCCAGAGAATATGGCAAGCCTACAAAAAAAATGAATCAATTCAAGGTAAAATCAAATAATTTTGAATTGAAAACAATGAAAGTAAATGAACTCACCTTTCATGTGCTTCTCCACCTCCGCTTGCATACGCGGCTTGAGGGTCGATGTTGGGGGAGTTTTCCCAATAGAACCCTTCACCGTGTATCCTCACAGCCTTGTTCCAACGGGTATACATCCAACTACGTTCTTCACTCATGTTTGACTCTGCAGTTTTAAGTCAAAGAAATTATAGTTACTTTATAATTTATTTATGTCACGACCCTACATCTATTGGAAAGGATAGGTCCTAAACCCACCCAAGAGCGACCGAGAGAAACGTGCTTATGGCAAGACACGGGGTGTAGATCCAGATGAAATTTCGGCAGCATAACCCCGCTGTTCTCCAACTGCATGCACGAAAATGGTGTAGCAGAGAACATTAGGGTTACGCTGTCGAAACTATGTCCAAATCCAGACCCCGCGTCTCATCATAAGCATGCCCTCTCGGTCACTCCCAGGCTGTCCAAAAAGGGACAATTCCAAACCTACACGCCTCACATGCGCAACACATCTGAGACGGGCCGGTTCTAAACGGGTGACGCATATTGTGAAGGTTTACGTCAACCTTTCATTTTTGAGTCATTTAAAAGAGAGAGAGGAAAGAACGAGAGAAAGAATGAAAGATTGAGAGAGAGACAGAGAAGTGGGTCAGCCGTCCTATGTTATGGCCAGTGTTCATAAGTCATCTGACTAATCATGATTAGTCGTCCTTATCGCCCATGTGAGTACGATTAGGTCCGTCGACCACGATCAGGGCAACTAGAAACCTAGTCGTCCGACTAGAAGGCTCCGGCGATCGAAAGACTTACTGAATAATGCTGCCAGCCGCTGTCGCTCGACCGCCGGCGCCCCCACTCCCGCCATCGACCAGCCGCCGATTGCGCCGCCGCCCGAGTCCAGGCTCCAGCTTCCGCCGCAGCTCGCATCCCGCCGCAGCCCACCACCACTGTATGACTAGGCATCGATTAGGGTCGATTAGTCGCCCTAATCGACGACTAATCATCCTAGTTGACCTTATCGGTCCTTAGGCGACTAGGGTCGATTAGGTGACTTGTGAACCTTGGTTATGCCCCGCCGGGGCCTGCCGTTAACTTAGGACGGCTTTAGGGTTAGTCGACCAGCTCACAACACGAAACACTAAATGGGCATTGACGTGCCCTAATCGAGTTGTGCCGGTTTTAACATAAACAAATCTATGCATCTTGTAAACATAACAAATTTCTTAACATAAGAATATACGACCATGCTTTATTAACCTAAACCTAAGCACTATGTAACATGATTAAGCATGATTAACATCACAACAATAAACATGATTAAGCATGATTAACATAACAACAATAAATCCTAAACATTATTAACCTAAACCTAATCATATATAATAACAAGTAGTTTGCAATGGATAACTAATTAGCAAAATTATGAACTACTATTCTAACTACATGAGCATAACTACGGTGCGGGGGACGGTCGGCGAGGGCGAGGGCGACGAGCATATAGGATGCAGCAAAGAAGAAATACACACCAGTACTGACTGCTACATATCAGTGCCTTTTCCAAATGCCTAATTGACAACTGTATTAGTTATAGCACCACTCAATCTAATCCATCGCAAGAGATAATTTATATGCTATATACTAAGTACTAGTTGGCCTTTAAATTGAAAAAAACACTTGTGGCAACACTGTAATTATTGGGCTTGAATATACTTGTTGTTAAAAATTGGGCATTTCAGTAGCGCCCCCTAATCAACTTTTAATACATAGTACAAACCCTCCAAATCACGACATTTGTTAATCAAATAAGCAGGACTATTAATAGGTTAGATTGAGTATTACAAGATCACGTAAAATTAAACATAAAACCCCAATTACTTGTCCGGAAGCGACGCGACGCACAGGGAGGTGTGGAGGAGGTCAGGGGTGACGCGGGGGGGCGCAGGGAGCTCTGGGGAGGCACAGGAGAGGCCGGTGGAGCTCGGGGGTGGCTCCGGCAGTGGGCCGGCGTGCAGCGGCCGGGGGCAGGGGGGCGGCGAGAGGGGCCTGGGCCAGCGGGGGCCGGCGGCGGCGACCGGGGGTGCCTGCGGGCACCGGCGGCGGCTCGGGAGGCCCGGGGTGGCGGAGGCCGGCGGCGGCGACGTCCGGGGGGCGGCGGGGGCTCAGGTCGGCGCGGGCGTAAAGAATACCCGCGCCAACCCGGGCCTGCGGTTTTATAAGACTTATTTAGGATGGCCCGTTGTGTGGCCGTCGTAAATAAGCTTATTTACGATGGCCAAGCCCTAGCGTCGTAAATAACTTGTTATTTACGACGGCCTAGGTCAAGCCGTCGTAATCAACTCTTTATTTATGACGGCCAGAGTAGGCTGTCGTAATTAATTTAAATTACGACGGCCAACCCTATAGCCGTCATAAATTAAGTTGGTCGTTGGAAGTTGTTGTGTTTTCTGTAGTGGTCCTTATTTAGAGCCGTCTATGGTAGTATATTTTCACAAACGGTCTTCATAAAGAGCCACCTGTGGTAGTCTATTTTCACAAATGGTCCTTTCTAAAGAGTTGCATGTAATAATTCTTTATCACAGGCGGTCTGCATTGATAAACCGCTTGTGATAATAGATTTTCACATGTGGTTCTTGATGCCGCCTGTGAAAATGAGTCATTTTCACAGGCGACAAAAACTTTGTCACAGACGGTTTTTAAAACCGACTGTGATAATATGTTTATAACAGCTTGTGAAGATGTTTTCTGTAGTAGCGACCTTAAAAAAATAACTGAGGAAGTAGTAGCTAATACGATACTGATGCTGCTCTGACTCGTCGTGTTAAGGCGAGGTAAATGCATGCACATGTCCTGCCGGACGTAATAAAGAGAGCGTTTGGATCTCATCAGCTCTGTTCGATGGAGAGGAAAGCTCCACGTCAGAACATTTCTTGTGTAGCCTAAGTGGTCGTGAAAACATCAAATGCACTATTTTTCCATTGGCCCGCACGTGTAAGGTGTTACCTTTCGGAGGACCACAACAATGCGCACGCATCGATGGCTTCTGTTTCTGTATGTAGAAATTTGAAGCAGCATACCCAGCTTTGCCTTCGTTCAGAGGCCATTCAGTTCAGCACACTTAGGGTTTGTACAAAGGTCACAACTCGGGCTAATAGACTGGCAGCAAAACAATGGTAGATTCCACGGCCATGTTCGAACTGTTTCATGACGTTTGATTCGCCCAGAGCTGGCAAGTTCACCGGACACGTGCCGCGGGAGTCGGAAGTCATACACTTGGCACCATGGGATCTCCATATGCTCACGGTAGACTACGTCCAGAAGGGAATCCTCCTGCCAGAGCCCCAAGCAGGACACACAAATTTTGTCGAATTGTTCTGTGGCAGGAGAAAACAGCACAGTTGCTACATGGAAAAGGAAGGAGCAAAGCAGGTCCAATGGCGTGGTTGCTGTGGTCTTCTGTCGCGAGGTTAGAGAAGGGGGTGTAGCCGTGTAGGGAGTTAGGTCCACACCTCGGTCTCTTGTTTGAGGGGTCATAAGGCCACACACCGTGTGGACTGGCTGGTCACGGATCTAAATATAATGGGCCTGTCCTTGAGTTCTAAAAGTTTTCTAGATGACCTTCAGTGTCTCTTGGAGCCTGTCCAGATATGGGCATAGCAAAATGTTTGATTAGATCACCAATAGTGTTCTCCATGTACATTCATCATTATTTGTTCCTTCAGTTTATGAATAATATTTTACTCGTTCATGCAAAAATCTTCCACTAGAAGTTTTTAAGTACATTATTAACAGTTTCCTGCTATCAAATCATAGATTTGAATTCTTAATTACTCTCAGTGTCCTAAATGAGTTTGGAAGAAAAAGAAATCATGACAAAACAAGGTGAACTCATTATCAAAATGAATTATATATATAACCATGGAAACTAAAGTGAATTTTCACTTTTGAAAACCAAAAGAGCTGGATCGTTCTATTGGAAGAATGAGAGTATGTAGGTGGAGAGATCACAACGCAATAAGGAGTTGTTCAGGGTCCAAACTTGGCTCCACCTGATTATCATTGATCGAACGATTACAACGTTGCTTTAAACAACAAAGCTAAAACAATAATTCTGTTAATACTGATCCACTAAAACCGGAACGGCCAGTGCCAGTTCCACACGTTTATTTTTTGACGCGCTCAGCTGGATACCCGGGCACGTTGCCCGTCCACGACGCCCGCGCACGACACGCGCTCCTGCATGAGCTCACACGACGCAGTCCTTTGGTTCTTCTGCTGCATGCATGTATCACGCTCTGGATTAGGTCCAACATACTCCCCCATAATCCAAGTGTGATTCTAAATTCTGAATACCAAACAGATGCTTCTTGGTTGCCATTTTACCAGCTGGCAGGGCTTTTGTCAACACATCTGCCCGTTGTTCTTCAGTGCAAACATACTGGACAACAAGTTGCCCCTCCCGGACACAATCACGTATGAAGTGATACCTTGTATGAGTGTGTTTGCTGCGCCCATGGAAGACTGCATTCTTGATCAAAGCAATAGCTGATTTGTTATCAACAAACAGCTTCACTATCTCCGGGTCTTTCTCTGTCAGCTCACTTATCAGACTTCTCAACCACAGCACTTGACATGCTGCCGTGGCTGCTGCTATGAACTCAGCTTCACAGGAGGAAAGTGTCACTGTTCTTTGTTTCTCGTGTTGGTGATATGCCCAAGAGGCAATCATAACAATTCGGATAAAGGCCTGATGGATATTTGATCCATATGAAATTAGGGTACTAATGGGCCTGTGACCTAAAAGCCCATTAGCGCGCCTATAGATATGAGGGGTAGGGTTAGGGACAGAGGACTCCACGAGATAGCAGTCCCAGCCGCCGCCCCTCACAGGTCAGCCGCCGAAACCCCTGCCGCGCGCACGGTGCTAGCACACCGACGCACGGCGTTCCTCCCTGTACGTGTGGACTCCGTGGAGGCGCTGCTGTTACTGCTGCGCTGATCGGCTACGACGCGCATCTACGATCCGCTGCGCTGCGCGTCTAGTGGTAACGATCCATGACCTTCTTAATTGCATGTTTCCTTGGTGATACGGTCGAATTGCTAGAGTAGCGCATCCCTATTTCCCTACAGTGGTACCAGAGCCGACTTGCCTAGTTTTTGGTCTGGATCTTAGATGCGATCTACTGCAGACAAGTTCATATGATAAATTTTTATAGTTCGGCTTTTGGGGTTTGGAATTGGTTAGAGTAGATTGACATCATATGACTAAAGGATTATTTCGTGCTCCTTCTCTGCTGTGTGCGCAACCTGTCCCTACCGGCTGGAATCACCATTGGGACTAATAGTGTACATAGTTAACAGATTGAGCCAACAGATCACGGTCATGTGTCGCGATCTTCTCGTGGATAACCAGTCACAATGAAAATTGAGGCATTCTAAATGACTCAGATTCGGGTTGATTTGATCAATTCGATGAAATTTTCATAGTGATTTCATAGATGCGATCTATGTAATTCCGCCGTTGCTATCTGCTATAGTGACATCATTAAGTTGTTTCGCGATAGACATCGTTCTACGCTTAACTTATTTTTGCAGGGAATGATGTGAATGGTATGGCCTAAATATGATGTGATAATCTGTGTGTAAAATTCGTGCAGCCTGCGTGTCGCAAATTTAACACAACCGGGTTGAGGTTGTCACATATTTGTATAATGACCTGCGTGTCGCCCTGTGATGCCTGATCTCTCATGTAATTTATTTGATAGCTAATAGATGTATTAGCTTCTTTTATATTCATTGAGAAACCTCAAGCATGATGGCGATGGTGATCACCATGAGAAGGGAGACATGGCGGTGTAGATCACGATGGAACCATGGTGATGGAGACCACTATGATCCTAAAGGCCATACTATTCACATATATGATATGATCGTATGCCTGTGATGTTTTACTATTCTTTTCATGCTTTTCATATGGTGGATGTTTTGTCATGATAGAATAGCTTCCCTCGGAAAAGTTGAGTATTTGATGCCATTTACCTATAGCTGCACCTATGTTGTTTTGATCATTGTATGGTAGGTTTGCCAAAGCAAAATACCGTCATCTATCATAATGAATAGGGTGAATGTTGGACATTCACATGCATAGTATTGGTTTACTCAACAAAGCTATCAAAACAGTTTTGGGCTTTATGGCATAGTGTTGGGAGCCGGGGCATTGGATGTCACCCAACAAACAAGAATCATATAGAGATATGATTAATAATGGTTGTTTACCTATGTCACTAATTTTCTAGCAGTGAAGCCAAAGCTCACTAGGAATTAGTGAATATGGATCTTGGACCACTATATGTCGTTAGAGGGAGGACGATGCTCATATAGTGGTGGTGTCTTTTATTAAACTGTTAATAAAAGATTGATACATAATATAGTGCTAAAACCTTGCATATTTATTTTCTATTGTAGATCATGTCTGCTAGTAATAATTCCGGTTTCAATTTGCGATCTGTGCTTGAGAAAGAAAAGCTCAATGGAGCTAACTTTATTGATTGGTACCGCAACCTGAGAATTGTTCTCAGGCAAGAGAAAATTGAGTATGTTCTTGAGAAACCATACCCCAATGACCTCCCCGATGATGCAAATGTCGCAACTCGCAGGACTTATGAGAAGCACTGCGATGATGCGCTTAATGCAAGCTGCCTCATGCTTGCCACAATGTCCCCTGATCTACAGAAACAATATGAGCATGCAGATGCTTATTCTATGATTCAGGGACTACGTGGAATGTTTGAGAACCAATCAAGGGCTGAGAGGTACAACATCTCAAAGTCCTTGTTCTCATGCAAGCTGGCAGAAGGTAGCCCGGTCAGTCCCCATGTAATCAAGATGATTGTTTACATTGAGACTTTGGACAAACTTGGTTCTAAACTCAAGGATGACCTGGCTATTGACGTTATTCTCCAGTCACTCCCAACGAGCTATGAGCCATTTATATTGAATTATCAAAATAAATGGCATGGAGAAAACGTTGGCTGAATTGCATGGGATGCTTAAAACAGCCGAGGAAAGCATTAAGAAAAACACCACTCATGTGATGATGGTTCAAAAGGAGAATAAAAAGAGGAAGTGTGTGATGCATCCTAAAGGCAAGGGAAAGGTTCCCAATGAGTCTTCAAGCTCAAAGCCAAAGGGCAAATCAGGCCCTTCTCCTAATGATGAATGCTTCCACTGTCATGCTAAGGGGCATTGGTCTAGGAACTGCAAGAAGTACTTGGAGGATAAGAAGAAGAAAGGGAGTGAGACTTTCACTTCAGGTATAAATGTTATAGAAATCAATATTCCTACATCTTCTAGTGAATAATGGGTATTTGATACCGGATCAATGATTCACACTTGCAAATCGTTGCAGGGTCTAAGTGAGACTAGAAGATTTGCAAAAGGCGAGTTGGATGTTCGGGTTGGCAATGGAGCAAAGGTTGCTGTCATAGCTGTCAGAACTTATCACTTGTCATTACCCTCAGGATTAGTTTTGGAATTAAATAATTGTTATTGCATTCCTTCTTTGAGTAAGAACATTATATCTTCTTCATGTTTGGAAGAAGTTAATGGTTATGAGATTATAATAAAGAACAAATGTTGTTGTATTTATTATAATAATATTTTATATGCTCAATGTCCATTAGTGAATGGATTATATGTTCTTGATCTTGAGGATAAAACAGTCTATAACATTAATACAAAAAGGGCTCGACGAAATGATCTAAATCCCACTTTTATTTGGCCTTGTCGCTTAGGTCATATAAATGAGAAACGCATTGAGAAACTCCATAAAGATGGTTTGTTAAGTTCATTTGATTTTGAATCACTTGACACATGCGAGTCTTGTTTGATTGGGAAGATGACCAAAGCACCCTTCACTGGTCAAAGTGAGAGGGCAAGTGACTTGTTGGGACTAATACATACTGATGTATGTGGACCAATGAGTTCGGTAGCTAGAGGTGGTTTTCAGTATTTCATTACTTTTACCGATGACTTTAGTAGATATGGATATGTCTATCTAATGAGGCACAAGTCTGAATCTTTTGAAAAGTTCAAAGAATTTCAGAATGAAGTACAAAATCAGTTGGGCAAGACAATTAAACTTCTACGATCTGATCGTGGGGGTGAATATTTGAGCCATGAATTTTATGATCATTTAAAACAATGTGGAATTGTTCCACAGTTGACTCCACCTGGAACGCCCCAATTGAATGGGGTGTCCGAGCGGAGGAACCGAACCTTGTTAGACATGGTTAGGTCGATGATGAGCCAGACTGATCTTCCACTATCCTTTTGGGGTTATGCTCTTGAAACTGCTGTGTTTACACTAAACAGAGTCCCAACTAAGTCTGTTGAGAAGACACCATATGAGATGTGGACCGGGAAACGTCCCGGATTGTCTTTCCTCAAAGTATGGGGATGTGATGCTTATGTCAAACGTTTGACGTCAGACAAACTTACTCCCAAATCAGACAAATGCTTCTTTGTGGGATATCCTAGGGAAACCAAAGGATATTATTTTTATAATAAAACGGAGGGTAAAGTGTTTACTGCTCACAATGGTGTCTTCTTGGAGAAAGAGTTTCTCTCAAAAGGAGTTAGTGGGAGCAAGGTGCATCTTGAAGAAATTCAAGAAATATCTGAAAATGTTTGGGCACCCTCTAATCCTATACAGGATGTACAAGATGTTGTACAACCACTTCATGAAACACCAGCCCCACGAAGGTCTACAAGAGTACGTCGTGCAACTGAAAAGTTGACACTCCTAACCACGGAACCATAGGACATGGTATTGTTGGACAATAATGAGCCTGTGACCTACACTGAAGCAACAATGGGACCCGACTCTGAGAAATGGCTTGGAGCCATGGAATCCGAAATAGAATCCATGCATGAGAATCAAGTTTGGAACTTGGTTGATCCAATCGACGGTGTGAGACCGATCGATTGCAAATGGATTTTCAAGAAAAAGACTGATATGGATGGAAAAGTTCACATCTATAAAGAACGATTGGTGGCGAAAGGTTTCAAACAAATTCAAGGTGTTGATTATGATGAAACATTTTCGCCCGTCACTATGCTAAAGTCTGTTCGAATTCTCCTAGCAATTGCTGCATATTTTGATTATGAAATATGGCAGATGGATGTCAAAACAACCTTTCTTAATGGGAGTCTGACTGAGGATGTGTACATGACACAACCTGAGGGTTTTGTCGATCCTAAAAATGCTAGAAAAATATGCAAACTTCAAAAGTCCATCTATGGATTGAAGCAAACATCTCGGAGTTGGAATCTACGTTTTGATGAAGTGGTCAAAGGGTTTGGTTTCATCAAGAACGTAGAAGAACCTTGTATTTACAAGAAGGTTAGTGGGAGCGCACTTATATTTCCGCTCCTATATGTAGATGACATATTGTTGATCGGAAATGACATTCCACTACTAGATGCTGTTAAATCCTCATTAAGGAAAAGTTTCTCAATGAAGGATTTAGGAGAGGCAACGTACATTTTGAGCATAAAGATCTATAGAGATAGATCTAAAAGGTTAATTGGATTAAGCCAAGACACATATATTGATAAGATATTGAATCGGTTCAATATGCAAGATTCTAAGAAAGGTTTCTTGCCAATATCACATGGCATCACTCTAAGCAAAAGTCAGTGTCCTTTGATGCCTGATGAGCAAAAGAGGATGAGAGCGATTCCTTATGCTTCGGCTATTGGATCTATCATGTATGCCATGTTGTGTACACGCCCAGATGTATCCTATGCTCTAAGTGTTACGAGCAGGTATCAATCAGATTATGGTGAGGCTCATTTGACAGTTGTCAAAAACATTCTTAAGTACTTGAGAAGAACTAAGGATGTATTCCTAGTGTTTGGATGTGAAGAAGAGCTCGTTGTAAGAGGTTACACCGATGCTAGCTTCCAAACAAGCAACGATGACTCTAGATCGCAATCCGGTTTTGTGTTCTGCCTCAATGGAGGGGCAGTGAGCTGGAAAAGTTCCAAGCAAGACACAGTAGCAGATTCAACGACGGAGGCGGAGTATATTGCAGCTTCTGAAGCTGCAAAGGAAGCTGTTTGGATCAGAAAATTTGTTTCTGAGTTGGGTGTTGTTCCTAGTGCGTCCGGACCTGTGGATCTCTATTGCGACAATAATGGAGCCATTGCACAGGCAAAGGAGCCTAGATCACACAAAAGATCCAAACATATACTACGACGCTATCATCTGATTCGAGAGATTATCGAACGAGGTGATGTGAATATATGCAAGGTGCATACGGATTTGAATATGGCAGATCCGTTGACAAAGCCTCTTCCACAATCAAAGCATGAGACGCACACGAGATCTATGGGTATTAGATACTTACATCAGTGATCCTAGTGTGTAGTGGGAGACATGTGTCATAGCTATGTTTATGTACTATTTGAGTAACTATTATTCACATTGATCATCAAGTATGTGACTTGTTTGTGAGACTCTTTGTTAATTATAATGTTACTCAAAATGATCCCTAGTCTACATCGTTATATGAGATAATGATAGTACGCAGACTAGCACATGTATTAATTGATGATCACGTTTCACAGATCATAGATATGGAGATATCAAATTAATAATGTGAACACATGTTAGTGAACATGGTGTTGGATAGACCCATTCCGAGACACTGTTGGGATTGTTATTTACATATGTGCCATCAGTTGGTCTTGAGTGATACACCTGCTAGATTCTTTGACCTGAGATCACCATTGTTTCTCACTATGTGTAGTTGTGCACTTTGAAACTATCAAACGCTACTACGTAACTGGGTGGTCATAAAAATAGTCTTCAGGTGCATGATGAAGCATGGAATGAGATGTGTGCGGATCAAGATGGGATTCGCCCCTCCTAAATAACAGGAGAGATATCTCTGGGCCCCTCGAGATAGTTGGATTTAAAGTGCATGGCCATGCCAAAATGATTAAAGAGTTAATCATTATGACTAAAAGTTAGTCATAGATTGAATCCACTATTTGATCGAGTGAATGGTCGAGCTATCACAAGGATGGCACGTATCTCGCCTTGAGCTTGACTGGTATCGTGTGGCAAAGGAATTAGCATGTGAATGTATCTAGGTTCAACCGATATGATCTTTATGTACATTCGGGAGTCAGTATGTCCTACTAGGTACCTCTATTGACTTGTGTTTGAAAACGGTTTTCATTCATAACCGACTGTACATGAACCTAACGGGTCACACACTTAAGGGGATGGAATATTGAAAAACTTGGCTATATGATTGTCTCTAGTGCAAGTGGGAGATTGTTGGTGATATGCCAAAGAGGCAATCATAACAATTCGGATAAAGGCCTGATGGATATTTGATCCATATGAAATTAGGGTACTAATGGGTCTGTGACCTAAAAGCCCATTAGCGTGCCTATAAATATGAGGGGTAGGGTTAGGGACAGAGGACTCCACGAGATAGCAGTCCCAGCCGCCGCCCCTCACAGGTCAGCCGCCGAAACCCCTGCCGCGCGCACGGTGCTAGCACACCGACGCACGGCGTTCCTCCCTGTACGTGTGGACTCCGTGGAGGCGCTGCTGTTACTGCTGCGCTGATCGGCTACGACGCGCATCTACGATCCGCTGCGCTGCACGTCTAGTGGTAACGATCCATGACCTTCTTACTCGCATGTTTCCTGGGTGATACGGTCGAATTGCTAGAGTAGCGCATCCCTATTTCCCTACATCTGGGAGGTCCAAGAAATCAAACGTTCGTTAATGAAGAAGGCCATACCTCCTGTGCTCTTGCTATCTTCTTGATCACCAGCCAAGTCACTGTCAGAATAGCCAGTGACCTCCTGCTCTCCATGTCCCTTGGGATACACAAGTCCATGATGGACAGTTCCTTTCAGATACCTCAGTATATGCTTCACGGCCATCAGATGCATTGTGGTCGGTCTCTCTGAGAACCTGCTCACAACACCAACTGCAAATGATAGATCTGGACGTGTTTGTAGAAGGTACCTCAAACATATGGTCTTGCAATATTCAGTAGGATCCACAACCTCCCCGTCAGCATCCTTTGTCAGCTTCAGCTCCATGGGAATTTTTACTGGTCTGCACACACTCATTCCAAGTCATGTCAGAATTTTCTTTGCATAAGCACTCTGTTTGATGCAGATGCCCTGGTTCAACTGATCAACTTCAATTCCCAATAGAAGCTTAATAACCCAAGGTCACTCATGTTAAATTCAGTCATCATTTGACACTTGAAAACTTTGATAGCTTCAGGGTTACCCCCTGTTACGATGAAGTCATCAACATAAACACCAATTATGACTCCATCTTTTCCTTTTCCTCTTTTGTAGACAGCCTGATCCTGTGTGCATCTTATGCAGCCGAGCACTTTAAGACTGCTGTCTAGTTTCAAATTCCAGGCTTTGGAGCCTGTCACAGCCCATATAACGCCTTGTTCAATTTCAGCACCAAGTCTTCCTTTCCTTTCACTAGAAACCCTTCTGGTTGTGAGACATAGACTTCTTCCTCTAGATCTCCTTGAAGGAATGCTGATTTCACATCAAGGTGATGAACCTGCCATCCCCTGTCTGCTGACAGTGCTAAGAGTACCCGAACTGTATCAAGTCTAGTAACCGGGGCAAAAACTTCTTCATAATCCACTCCCTGTTTTTGAACATAACCTTTAGCCACAAGTCTAGCTTTGTGTTTGATTACCTTCTCTGATGAGTCCTGCTTCAGTTTATAAACCCATTTAACACCGATGGGTCTATGACCAGCAGGCAACTCAGACAATTTCCAAGTCCCATTCTTCTCAATGGACTCAATCTCTTTTCTCATGGCGTCAACCCATGCTTGATGGCCTGAAGCTTCACTGAAGAGTACTGGCTCCTCTGCTTCTGCTAGAAACATCATAATTCAGTTCTATAACTGGAGCCCTCTCAAAAACCTCAGCCAATGGTTTGTACCGTATTGGGCCATCACCTGCGCTCCATCCTTCTGATATGGGCACTGAGTTTGCACTTGACATATTTTCCTGATTATGTGAAGATGAACCTGAAAATCATCCTTCATTCTGAACATTCTCATTTTGAGGTGTCACTGCTGGACTAACTTCTCTTGACAGACAGGATGCAGAGGCAGGTGTGAGTTGCTGCTCTCCCACACTGCCTACTGCTGGAGTGGAGGAGTTGCCACAACACTTCCTGGTGTTTCTGGTGCCATGTTCTGCCCTTCATCATCCCTTGGTTCACCTCTCATTGGACCAGGCAAACCAGTGGATTCACTGACTATCTCATCTTCGACAGTAAAGTCCATTGTGCCTTCCTCTGCACCCCAAGTCTATCTGGTAGCTTCTTCAAAGACAACATCCCTGCTGACAACTAATCTGCCACGCAAGGGGTCAAACAAGCGATGTGCTTTACACCCTTCCTCTACTCCGAGGTACACCATCCTTTTGCTGCGATCATCCAGTTTCTTGAGATGTGGTGTTGCAATCTTGACATGGGCTACACATCCAAACACCCGAATGTGACCAAGATGAGGCTTCCTCTTATTCCAAGCTTCAAATGGAGTTTGATCACCCATTGCTTTAGTTGGCAGTCTGTTTAACAAGTAAATCGAGTGCCTCACTGCCTCCCCCCCAAAACATTCCCGGCATGCCCGTGCATTTGAGTAGTGAGCGTGCCATGGACATAACAGTCCTGTTGCGTCTTTCAACCACACCATTTTGCTCTGGTGTATATGGGGCAGTATAGTGTCTTTCAATCCCAGCTGCTTCACACAAACATGTGAATTTTGCTGACAGAAACTCCCCACCTTGATCTGTCCTAACAGTCTTGACATGTCGATCTTTTGCATTTTCCACCAGTGTTCTGAACTTTCCAAACTCTGTGCTCGCCTGGTCCTTGGTCTTGATTAGGTAAACCCACATCCAGCATGAGTAATCATCGATGATCAGCATAAAGTACTTGTTACCGGCATTTGTTGTAGGTGTGATCGGGCCGCACAAGTCAATGTGCAGAAGCTGCAGAGGTTCCTTGGCCCTATACTGCGCTACGAGAGGAAACGGCCTTCTTGTCTGTTTTGCCACCATATAGCCTTCACATAACTGATCCGGGTGCTTGATCAATGGTACTCCCCCTACCATCTCCTTTTCTGCAATCATCTTGAGGCTCTGGAAATTAACATGCCCCATCCGGGTGTGCCACAGCCATGCCGGGTCTTCTAGCTTTGTAAGTAGGCACGCCGGCTCGGCTAGCTGAAGTTTAACACGATAGAGACGGTTTCGAGACCGTTCCACCATCATGAGCAAACGATATGGATGCTCTTCATATACTTCAAGATGATTACCTTCCATCATAATCTTGTGACCAAGCTCAGTCAATTTCCCAAGGCTCACAAGGTCGCTTCGGAGCCTTGGAATGAAATACACCTCCTCCAGTAGCCACTGATCCCCATTCCTGCAGGCAAACTGTATAGAACCCTTTCCTTTAATTTCAACGGTTGAACTATCTCCAAACCGTATAATCCCAGTGACCCCTTCATCAAGTTCTTGAAACTTGGA
This sequence comes from Neostapfia colusana, assembly GCA_030760725.1. Classification (NCBI taxonomy): domain Eukaryota; kingdom Viridiplantae; phylum Streptophyta; class Magnoliopsida; order Poales; family Poaceae; genus Neostapfia; species Neostapfia colusana. The sequence goes on along the minus strand of JASWHV010000002.1, from coordinate 38,232,217 downwards.
CTTATCACCCGTCATGTGGCTGCTTGCTCCATTGTCCAGGAACCAGTCATCTCCCGTGGAACCTCCTTCCTTGACCAATAACAGTTCCGAGCACATTGCTTCTTCACTTAAGAATGCACTACTCTTTTGAACAGCTGATGAAGAGATAGTGTTTACCACTGCTACTGCGAGCATCAGTGCCGGCTCATGTTCTTCCTTCACCAGGTTCACTTCTTCCCTTTTCGGTGCACGGCATTCGCTCGCATAGTGCCCGAACTTGTCACAGTTAAAGCACTGAATGTGGCTTTTGTCACGTGTCCTGCTACGTGAACTGGTGCTTCTATTCTTGGTCGGCACTTCCCCTTGCACACCTTGGCCACGCCCTCCTTGGCCTCGCCCTCTGCCGTGACCACGACCGCCCTGGCCATGACCGCCATTGTCTGGCGACCTGTTCTTGTATGCACCATCCTTCACCTCCTTCTTATGCCGAGCCTCCCACTCAGCACGAGTGAGGAGCAACTGCCCATCACTCCTGTTTTCTCCGGTTGCCCAGCTGATGCGTTCGTCGAACGCCTTCAGGCGTCCAAATGCCTCTTCAAACGTGATCGTGCCAAGATCACAAAATTGTTCCATCCTGGCGATGCAGTGTACGAAACGATCTGGGACTGAATCAAGTAGCTTCTTCACTTGTGCTGCATTCTCCAGTGATCCACAAAGGTTGGTGTAGCGTGTGGCCATCGCCGAGATCCTTCCGGCTAGTTGGTCGAGGGATTCCCCCTCCTTCATGTACATAGTGTCAAACTCGCGCTTCAGGGTCTGAAGCCTTGCATCCTTGACACGATCTGCACCCACAAACTGTGACTTGAGACAGCTCCATACCTCCCTCGATGTCTTGTACTTGGCCACTTGGAGAATCAGGCTTTCTGGGAGGGCCTGAAGGAGTCGTGCACAGGCCTTCTTATCCTTCCGAGGATCGACACCGCCGTCAAACGCCGGTTCCACCGCCTCCCATATCTCTTCAGCCTACAACACCGCCTGAACTCTGATCGCCCATGACAAATAATTTGTCGCCGTGAACTGTGGCAACTGATACGGAACTCCACCGCTCTCTCGATCAGAAGACATGGTGTTGAATCTCAAGAACACGGGCTACACGAGCACCTGCTCTGATACCAGATATTGGAAGAATGAGAGTATGTAGGTGGATAGATCACGACGCAAGAAGGAGTTGTTCAGGGTCCAAACTTGGCTCCACCTGATTATTATTGATCGAACGATTACAACAGTGCTTTAAACAACAAAGCAAAAATGATAATTCTGTTAATACTGATCCACTAAAACCGGAACGGCCAGTGCCAGTTCCACACGTTTACTTTTTGACGCGCTCAGCTGGATACCTGCGCACGTTGCTCGTCCACAACGCCCGCGCACGACACGCGCTCCTGCATGTGCTCACACGACGCAGTCCTTCGGTTCTTCTGCTGCATGCATGTATCATGCTCTGGATTAGGTCCAACACGTTCTCTGTGCTGCTGAAGATATATCAAAATTCCAATGGGGGCACCCTATCTAGATCTTTGACCGCCAACATCGACCTGTTTTTGCCGCAAACTTCAAAGGCCATATAGTGTAGGTAGGGGTAGTAAACCAGGGCCGTTTTGCACATTTCCGGGTCCACAAAGAGATAGCATTACATGGGTATTCTAATACGAGTAGATACAACAATACTTTAATATGGAACATATCTGGTGTAAATGAAATTTATGATGCTAAAATGCATCTATGACCATCAGATTCATTATGAAAGACTGCGATTAGGAGTGGTGCAAGACCCACGTTCCACTTAAATATTCCTTCTGATGGGCCACAATTAGGAGAACGTCCCATTTAAGTGACACATGGGTCTTACACCATCCTTAATAATGATATGTCATGATGGATGTGATGGTCATGGATGATTCTTAGCATATTAGCACCACAAATACCATTTACACTTGATATGTTCCATACTTTAATATACCATTTTTAAAAAAATATGTATAAGGTGACACAAGTTTATCGCTATATACATATATGAAAGTGTTTAGAATAGAAATACCACATATAACTAATATTTGCTATATTTTCTTCATTGATGTTCAACCATGATTGTGTTGTGCAACGCCATCCATATACAATAATCTTTCTCCCTCCTTCTTGCCCGTTACGACCAAAAGAGGCCAAAATTGATATTCCCTCTATCGCAGTGCACTGGCTTTGCCTTCCTGCTTACACCATACAAAGATCTCAACAAAACAAATATGCCCTCCAAACCCCTCTCCCCTTCCCTACACAGGCTCAATTTGAATTATGGAGTGGTGGCAATGATGGGCTTGGTTTGCAGTAGAGCTATAAGCTTCATGACTATTAAAGTTCGAAAATCTTAAGGTGTAAAGGTTTTAGTGATTGAGTGAGAATCATGAATATGACTAGTATGGGACATATTTTATCAATTACCATATGATCTAGACGATTGATTGCCTCACTAATTGGTAACAACTCCAAATCTTGACTTGAAGATCTTGATGGATGTTAGAGTCGAGGATTTGATCAAGGCTAAGGATAACTAATGCCATGTGTGTGCGATCACTTGGTGTAGTCATTAGACTTTTAGTCCATAGCAAAATTCGCAGAAACAAAAGGATTTGAGTCAGTTCTCTTAGGACACACTAGTTGGAGAGAAGTTTGAACATTCAGTGAGTCTCTTAGGCACTAGAGTGGTAGTGGACAGCTTAGAAAACCAAGTTCATGATGTTGGAAAGAAGGTCAAGGCAAATAAAATAAGTTTCAACTTTAAAGGAGTCACCGTAACATACAAATAAGTGCAAATGTTGGCGTGTAAAATTAGAAGGTTTTGTGTAGAGATCAAATGGAGCCATTGTATCATATGATGATATTGTCATAAGGTACGATAATTATCTGATATAGTCATATAGAGAAGGTATTTTCTGTAGACAGGATGAGTAGAGTCATTATGGCATATGGTGGTTCTCATCATAATGTATGGTTAGGGATTATAGAAGTTTACACAATGATTTCTCTAGGACTTGATCAAAGAACTAGTCAAAGTAGGGTAATGTATGGTCATCGTAATGTATGGTGAGCGGAGAAGGATTTACTCGAGATGGATCATATTAGAGTCACTATAGGGTACAATAATTAGTCACTATATGATATGATGGATGTTATAATGACATAACCATTCAAAAGCTACATGGGAAGTTTGAATACTTCTAGTCACTGTAAGTTATGGTGGTTTGGTTACCATATGTTATGATGAATACTATACGATGGTTTAGTAAAATATTTATGAGCAACAACTATATTTTTTGGCTAGTACATTATATATAACCGTTCTTACACTCATTGAGGGCTCTATTTGTCACTCTTACCAGTTGAGGAACCTTATAACAACCAATGAGAAGCAAAAGGAGCACATCATCTAGGATTTGGAGATCTTTTAGTGCTTGGGAGAGTAGCACGAGCATTCATTCACCTATAGATTTAGTATGGTTGTAAAGAGGTGATCTTTAGTTGTTACTCATGATGTTATGTCGAGGCCTAGACCTATTAAGAGTTAGTGTTGAGCTTCCAGTTGATATTATGGAAGTTTTAACTAGTTTGTACACGATTCTAATCTTTCCTTAAAAGAGGCATCACTAGTGATCACACTGACTTCACTCGGAGGGTAAAGCGTGTCCTAGATAGGGAGCATTGCCTTGAAGGATAGCAGGACAAGCCGGTGACTCCACTTGGAGAGTGTACCATGCTCTAGGGAACATCACCGTCAAGCGGAAGGAGGTACCTTGACTCCAACAGGAGTGGTTCAGCGCGAGGAACCTATATTGCTTGTAATATATAGGGATTTATATTATTAGCTAGTTAGATAGAAAAAGAATTTTTTATTAGACCACCGATTCAACCCTCCAAAGTAGTTTGTGATCCTTACAGCGCAAATAGGAAAGCCAAGAGTTACAATCTTAATGTCAGCCTCGTGCATGAGAAGGCTTGATTCATTAGAAAATAGTTTCATATCCAACGCCAACTATTTTATCATGACTTGGAGACATTGCTGCCTCTAATATTTGAGCATCTTGGCACTATAATAGCTTTTTCTTTTGCTCCAGTTAAGTCCAACAGTGTGGAAAACAACAACGATGGTATAAACTTCAGGTTGTAGAAGTCTGAGTGAGTTGAGCACATGAGGAGAAAGGGTGTGGGGTGTGTCATATTGGATGAGGGGAATATTAGAACACAAGAGACCTAGAACTAAGAAGAGTATATTAAAGAGGAAGGACAAAAATTATCGATTGAGGAGCAAGGCACGTTGGTGGTTCCACCTATCGTCCCATTTCCAAGACAAGTGGTGGTGATCGACCACAACAACAAGAAATGTTGCAATGATCTCCTGGAGCCCCTTGCATCTAACCCAAACCTTTCAGGGGACAACAAATGGCTTATAGGGTGGAGCAAATGGACACAAAAGACAAATGATGCTATCTAAAGGATAAGTCTGCTTGTCGCGGGAGATGATAAGCCGATCGGGCCAGTAGTGAGCGGCTCCAGCGGGGCCAGCCAGAAGGACTGAAAATTGGAGGGCGCTACAATGCACCTCTAAATGAACAGGACGGTTGTGTTAGATGATAATGGCAATTTACCGAGTAATTCTGGAAAAGACTCGTAAAAACAACAGCGGCAAACACCGGCAGAGGATTTGGACGAGCAAATCACAGTTACCGATTTGTAGGCAGAGGAACCGCTGAATCAATTGTCGCAAATGTGATGAGCTGCAGGCGTTGATGGCAACGTTCGGCAGCAGCGCCCGATCTCGGCGGTAGGCGATCCGTGGTGAAGAACGTGAGCAGTCGCACAGAGCGCTTCCCGAAAACCTTATTCACCCTATACCGGTGCATGATCGCAAGGGCGAGAGGTTCCGGAGACCTGCTCCCCAGATCGTCAATGCATGTCGGCACTCAGGATGGAGTAGACTACGATCGCAGCGCAATGAATAGAACGTGGAATAGATGGGATTGTGGGGTGCTCATCCCGTGCCGCGCATGTCTGATATTTATAGAGTCCCCGGGAGGCGGTTCGGTTCTGATCCGAATCGACTCGGTAGTTGTAGACGCGTCCGTCTCTAACTTGGACTCTCTCCAACTCGAAAGCCAAATTTCGGAATCCCAAAAGCCCAACTTAATTTTCTGCAGCAAAAATAAAAACTAGGCATAACTCTAGGCTTGAATTCACACGAACACACCCTCGCGCGCGGGGCGGGGCGTGTCATGGCAAGGCGAGCGATCGAGGAGGAGGAGGAGCGCTCGTTGGCCTCTCCTCTTCTGATTCACTCAAGCAGTGGAATATCAACCTCCCTTATATATGAGAGTTCCACCTCTCTCCAACTTCCCTTGTGGGATTAAACAATTAACACCACGCTCTCTTGCACTAATGGGCCTTTAAGATTTATTTAGAATTGTTTCAGAATTTCTTTATTGGACCTAGCCTAAATTCTAACAATCCCCCCACTAGTTCTCAAAGTCATTACGTGAGACTATGTATGCTGAATATATTGGCTATGATTATAAAAGTTTTGAATTCTGCCAAAACACTCTTTTTGTTAAGGTCTGACTCTAGGTACGAGCTCCGACAAGATCCGATGTAAGGTCCAACTTGCTATGGCTAGGTCCGACATGTGTTTGGTTAGCTCCGGCGGTAGGTTCAACTAGCTTTCGTAAGTTCCGGTGCTAGGTTCTGCTAGCTTTGGTAAGCTTCGGCTCAAGGTCCGGTTAACTTTGGCAAGGTCCGGAGCTAAATCGCAATGGTTCTGTTTTTATCATGCAAATGTTTCAAACTTGCTTTACATCTATGGAAAGTTTGCTTAGTATTCTTTTACTAATTTTTTGAAGTGTTATGGCTGTTTACGGTGGTTAACATTTTGCTATGGTTTGCAGCATGGTTATGTGAGGTATTCACGTAAGGTGTTGTGGTTTTCTGAACTAACATGAGTCAAGTCACGGACTTGTGCTCGAAAGTATTGGTTGTTTATTCATGTGCAGGTGTTGCTTGAGTTCAATATATGGCTGGTGACGGGATCCATTGAACTAGTCTTAGGGAGAAGATGAGGTTCAACAACCAAGTTCAGGAGGAATTGTGGTTGAGTTGATCGGGAGGTCGCGCATCATGTTTGGATCAAGAACAATGCATATGAAGGTATCGTGGACGTCGTTGGAAGGTGTTTGCACATGTGCAAGGAGTTCATGGACGTGGCAACATGATTCTGTGTTGTGATGAAGAGATGTGGACGTAAAGAATTGGTAGGAAAGGTCCAACCGGCTGGATTATGGACTCAGGCTGTGACTGAGTCGGTTATGGCTCAAATATGGAAATATTTGAGTTGGTTATGATAGGATTTCGTCTGGGACACGAAGTTGAGTTGTTTAAGGAATGTGGGATACGTTTCTAAGATGTTTGGAAGTCTTAAGATTGCTTCTATCTGCATATAGAAGAGTCTTGAGCAGTTATGGAAAGTTTCAATTCTGAAACTCAGTAGGATTAGAGTCCTAGTTTGACTTGGGTTGGCCTCCGGGCTGGTTATATAAGCAAGGGAGGCCAGAGCTCGTGGTAACATGACCTTGGGCTGTTCCTCTTTTGTTTTGATCAATAAAATTCGTAATTTATAGGAGCTTTTGTGCCTTGTTCGTCCGACTTGTTTTTGTCAAGTCTTTCTCGTTGAGTTTCTAGACAGCACAACAGTGCTTCGGTGTTTTTATCATAACTCGAGTTTTACAGATCCAATTGGCGTGATTCTTTTTGGGTTGTCTTCACAACTTGATTATCTATCATCCGTGAAAATTTCATGATCATTGCATTTGTAGTTTCTGATCTACACAAGTTTCTTTACAGTGTTGCAGATCTGGTTTTTACTCGACTAGAACAGATTGACCCTTGTTTGAGCTTTTGATCATAACTTGAGTTTTTCTTGACGGATTTATGTGATTATTGTTGTCGTGTCTTCGTGACTTTATTCTCTATAATATATACCACTTTTGGCACGGTTGAACACATTTAGATCAGTCACATACACGGTTTCTTTAATATATCGATTTTCTACTGAGGGGGTTTTTGTTGCTTCCGCTAAAAAGTTAAAATCTACCATTCACCCCCTCTGGTAGATTTTCACGTGCTCTTCAATCTTACAATTGGTATCAGAGCCACGGTGCTCTAATCTTTGTGATTTGCACGTGTTTTGACTAATCATCATGGAGAAATACTCCACAAAACCTTGTGTGTTCAGTGGCATTGATTTTCAGGTTTGGAAGGCACAAATGGAGCCTTTCATCCAGGCGCAAGGCTTCATAATATGGGAAAAGGTGTAAAAGCCTTATGACGTGCCGCCAAACGATCAAGTCACGGCTACGAACATGAGAGATGTCAACAAAAACAACAAAGCACGGAACTTGATCATACAAGGATTAACTCAAAGTGACTTCGACCGTGTTGCACACCTCCGATCTGCATACGATGTGTGGAAAACACTTTGTGACTACCATGAAGGATCCAACACGATCAAGGAGGTAAGATAAGATATGTTCAAGAAATAATACATACGCTTTGAGATGCAACCCGGTGAGTCAATCGATGACCTCTTTGATCGCTTCAATAAAATTCTTAGGAACTTGCGTAGTGTCAACATTAATTTTTCAGATGTTGAAAATGCTAGGCAATTACTAAGTGCATTAGACATGTCAATTTGGGAGATGAAAGTTACATCTACTTATGAATCTACTGTCATGAGTACACTTACATTAGATGTGCTATATTCTAAGTTAAAAACTCATGAAATTGACATAATATCACGTAAGAACCCCAACAAGTATTTTGCATTTGTTTCACAACGTGACATGCCTAGCTCTAGTCAATCTTCATCTTGTGGTACACTTTCTTTGTTGTCCTCTCTAACCCTTGAACAGGTTAAAGAGTTTCCAGTGGAAGAACTTGCACTCATCTCTACTCGGTTCTCAAAAGCATTGCAAAATGTGAGAACTAGAAGGAGAAGAAGTGCCAGACCTCAACGATGCTTCGAATGTGGTAAGACAGGACATTTTTGTATGGATTGCCATAACCTTTCAGGTCCTACTTCCCATGATGAAAAGCAAAAAAGGATGAAGCACTCCTCTGCAAATGATAAGAAAAATAAGAAGGGTTTTATAGGACACCAATTGGTAAATAGTTTTATCTTCGCACTTCAAGAACTTGGCTCGAGCGATGTGGACATCGGAAGTGACGAAGATGAAGATGATTTGGCAAACTTATGCTTCATGGCGGGCAAGTAAAGTTCAAGTATGGAGGCGGCAGAACACACCAGCGACAATGAAGAGGTATATCCTACTTGCACAGAAATGTGTGATGCTATTTCTTGTGCCACTGTTATAGTTAAGAAAAAGGACAAAAAGCTTAGGGAAAATCATATTAAAATCGAGTCATTAGAATATGAAATTAACCGTTTGAAATCTTTGATTCCTAGCGATGATTCTTGTTCCTCATGTGATTTAATATATGAACAATTGTCCTCTCTAAGAAGTGCACTATGACGCCCCTGTTCTGAGAGAGAACCTCTCGGAACTGAGACTGATGCGTATGTGTGCCCAGGATGTTCATCACACATACACATATAATCCACAAACTGAATTCAGAATATATATATAACCACGAATGAATATATTCAAGTACTTTATTACATCAATCTTTATTGCAGCGGAAGTCTTATCTTAGCACCGGAAGTCTTATTCTAGCAGCGGAAGTCTTCTAAACTATAGCGGAAGCAAACTAAGCAGCAGCAGCGGCTCCATCTCTACTCCACAGGCAAGGTTGAGGATAGATTACACGCCTAATACTCCACGTGGTCTTCATAGTACTCCTCTCCTGTTGCTGATGATGAAGTAATAATGCAAGTTTGAGTACATGACGTACTCAGCAAGTGCGGAATGTATGACATGTATCTTACAACAAGGAAGGTATAAAAAGGCTCATTGCATAAAATGAAAGTTTATTTCACAAATCATGATAAAAATAGCAACTAGCTTTAAATGAATGTAATCCCAACATGTATTTAAACATCAACATACCTCCATCATGATTCACCACTTTTCATAACTCATATGAACATTTATGTTTCTCAACTTTTCACATGCTCATGAATATCATCTCGTATTCACTACCATATCATCTCATATTCAATTCCATCTCATAACCGAGATATTGCCATGAGTCAACAGTCATGCAACCAATCTCATTACCCGGACTCAGCAGTCCCGAAAACCAAATCCAAAAACCAAACATGACCAAACCAAACACCATCCCAATAACCAAAACCGAACCATCCCATCTAATCATGTGAGTTGTCCAGGCGCTTGTGACCGTAAGCTCGGCTATCATGATATTTTTACACTCTGCAGAGGTGGCACCACTTTACCCACAAGTTTGTGATTTCGTCACCCGTCGGCGACTGCAGAACCTCCATTATACCAGTACACAACCGTCGGTGTATGGTCAAGAGATCACAAAATAGCCTTTACAAAGGGGCTACTAGATGTATGGACTCACTAAGGTTTCACCAGCTGGCTAAAATCTCCAATTCTCCCACCCACAGGCCCCGTCTTGTGTCATGCAGTTCCCAGGGCAGTCCTCACTCGACTCCCATTCCCCGCGCCCTCCACGGTCAATAATAATCTAGCAACTTACCTAATTAGTCAGCTAAGCCACACCCATATTTTGCCTTGTGATGGCACTGTTATCCTGGCATGGCTCGCATGAACCGATCCTTAGATCTACAGCAAGTAAACCACCATCTCATTCTACCTCATCCACAAACCAAGCTTTCCTAGATCTCCCTCTGATTCATGTTCATCAAGTTTTCATTATCATTATGAGTGCAGTAGCTATACACTTCTATCTCACTTCCCATAATCCCGTGGATTAGCGAAGCAAAAAGCAAAAACGACATACCCGACTCATCAACTGCCCCGACGGCAAGGGTGGTTAACAAAACTAGTAAACTCCTGTGAAAGGGTTTCCCATCAAGTTGACTCAAGCACACACACCTTTTCTCAAACAAAACAGCTTTCAAAACATGGGATCAATATGGTCAAGGGGCACTTGCCTTGTTCTTGTGGCTTCTGTTGCTTTGGGATCTCGAAATCTGGGTGTTGTAGTCCACCGTATATAGCTCCCTGAGCTTGTCCTTCTAATTACAATCACATACATACAAGATATATAGCAATCAATCACCATGCACAAACTTTACTCAAGATGCAATGGTGCATATGCATGCTAATCCTAGGGTGCAGTTTAGTTTGTACGTTTTCTTGCATATATTAATAGCTTTGCATGGGGTTTTACGATGAACAGAGGTGTAAAGATACAATGTGGATGTGGCGATGATCTTGACTCCAGATCAAACCGATCAACACGTGATCTGTCCATGAAAAAGCTTCTGTTCGAAGGGATCGAAGAGAACAGATGCAAAGAAAAACGCGATGATGTCGTAAGGTGGTAATGGAGACCTACCTTGCTTCCTTCGGGTCCTCCCTCCTAGCAAAAATAGATCATCGGGGCTCTCTTCCGGTGGCAGCGATCGTGTCTGGGCTCGTCGGCGGTCTCCCCGGTGGTCAAACTCCGGCGAAGGGGTTTAGCTTGGCGAGTTTGGTGCCTTGGGCTTCTAAGTTGTCGGCTTAGAAAAGATGTTACGGCCAAGGGGTGTTTCGGGTTCTATTTATAAGAGGGAAACGAAGAGTCCTACTCTGATCGGAATTCAAATAAGAGTCCTATTAAAATTGTTTTTGAATCTTAACAACTTATCTTCAATTGATTTGGTGCGGTAGCAACGTGGAATTCGTGTCGGTTTCCTTCCATGTCGGTATTCCAGTGCGTACAGAAGCAAAAACCGCTTCAGATCTCGTCACCTCCGCAGTAATGAGCTCCGGAGGATCCACGTGTCCTGCGGAGGCCTGAGCTTCCCCTTTTCCTCAGGGGCAAGCTCTGGTTGTGCCGCGTGTCAGGCGGGCGAGACCTCCCTCTTCCTAAGAGGCGAGCTCCGTGTGCGCCACACGTCAGTTCCGGACCTCCCCTCTCTTCGGAGGTAGGCTCCAGTAGTTCCACGTGTCCGTTCTAGACCACCCCTCTCTTCGGAGGTGAGCTCCGAGGTCGACACGTGTCTGTCAGCGTCGGTTCCTGGAGGTGAGCTCTGGAGATGGCACGTGTCCGATAGTGTCGGACCTCCCGGAGGTGTGCTCCGGAGGTGACACGTGTCCAGTAGGACCGGATCTCTCGGAGATTAGCTCCGAGAGTGACACATGTCCCGCGGTGTCGGACTTCTCAGAAGTGAGTTCCGAGAGCGACACGTGTCCCGCGCGGCTGGTCCTCTCTCTTCCGTATTGACTAGCTCTGATGGCGACACGTGTCCTGCGGGGCTCGCCTCGCTCCTCCGCGGAGGCTAGCTCCAGGGGCAACACGTGTCCCACGGGGTCGGATCTTGCCCCTTCTACAGAGACGAGCCCCGAGCCTGCCACATAGCCAGTTAGGGGCGGACCTCTCCCCCTTTTGCGGGGATGAGCTCCGAAGGCGCCACATGGCCTGCGGGCCATGGGAAGTGTCTACAACGCTCCTCGGGGAAACTAGAATTTGCTCTTTTTGGCTATCCTCTTGATTCTTTTTCTGTTTCCACTTCTTTTAAAATGTTCTTTTTATATAAAATATGAATGCATGCAGAAATCGAAATTGAGGGTGTCACATGCACATATCTCCACACTTTATAAACTTGAGTTAGAGATTGAAAATAACAGAGAGCTTGCTGCACTTAATGATAAAAACTTGAAAGATGCTTGTTGTTCTACAATTGATTTGCATTGTTCTACTTGTGATGATCTTAATAAGAAACTACAAGATGCTATGAATGAAATTTCTATATTGAACAATGTTTTACGTTCTCATGAAGTTAAGTATTGTTCCAATTGCAAACTAAAAGGAAAAACTTCATGTCAAAACTGCCTAGACTTGTCTAAGAAACTTGATGACATGAATAGGACACTAGTGCGGTTTTATAATAGGAACAAGAATCTGAACTTGCTGTTAATTCTTCTAAATCTTGCAATGATAAAACTGGTTTAGTTTTGATTCCCATGCTCATGCTAAAGCGCATCCACCTAACATTGTAAAGTTATTAGAAAGTGGTTTGATTAAAACAGTTACTAAACAAAAAGAAGTGGTTTTTAAATCTGTAGGAGTGTTGTCTCATTCGGTTTCAAATAAACATATTGTCTGCTCATCTAGACATGAACATAAAGTTAAATTTCATTGTACCTACTATGGTAGAGATGGTCATGTCATAGATTTTTGTTATAGACTAGCTAAGCAACAGAAAAAGGAAAGAATGAATGCTAGATCACATAACAACTGTGCAAAACCTGTTGCGTGTGCTGGAACGAGTGTTAGGAATATGTAACCTACTGTAATGAGTCAAAAACATGCAAAGTTTGCTTCCGGACCTACTGTTTTTAGTGCTACTCATGTAACACCTCGTAGGTCAGTAGTTGGGTACAAAAATCCTCAAACTTTAGCTCATAAACCTGCTGTTTTATCTCAGCCTTTGCGTGTTACTTCTGATGGACGTTGTGTGACTCAGTACTGGATTTCTAAATGCCTTTTGACTAACCCCAGTATTGATTCATCGACGTATTGTACTTCTATGTAGGTTACACGCTTGAAGAAGGAGAACATTTGGATTGTGGCTTCAGGATGCCCACACCACATGACCGGTAACAAAGAATGGTTCTCCTCCCTCTCTTTTGTGTCACATGTAGAAAATGTTACTTTTGCCGATAATTCTTCAACTCCTATAATTGCTAAGGGTTCGGTTAGAGTAAATAATCACTACAGTTTAAAAGATGTGGCACTCGTTAAAAATTTGAAATACAACTTGCTTTCTGTTTCACAATTGCTAGATGAAAATCTGAAAATTATTTTCACTAAAAATTGTTGCAAGGTTGTAGATTCAAATAGTGAGCTCATTTTTAATATGTCTCATTTTGGAAGAGTTTTTAAAGCTGATTTTGGTCTGTCATCCTCTAAGCATAGATGTCTAGTTGCTAATGATTCAAAAGACATATTTTTGGCATCGTAGACTTGGTCACGTAGGCTTTGATCATCTCACACGTGTTAGTGCTCTTGATCACATACGTGGGCTGCCTAAGCTTAAATGGGACAAATAAATTATGTGCTCTTCTTATAGACATGCTAAGATGGTTGCAGGTTCACATGCTCCTCTCACAATGACCATGACAACTGAACCGGGTCAACTTTTGCACCTTGACACCATAGGACCTTCACGTGTTCAATCCTTCGGAGCTAAATGGTATGTTCTTGTGATTGTTGATGACTATTCTAGATACTCTTGGCTTTATTTTATGGCATCTAAGAATGAAACTTTTAAGTCACTTTAGAACCTTATTTCTTAGATTACCAATTGATCACCCAGGATCTTTAAAAGCAATTAGAAGTGATAACGGAACCGAATTTAAAAATCAATCATTTGATCACTTTTGTGCTGAAAATGGAATAGATCATCAATTTTATTCACCATATGTACCTCAACAGAACGGTGTTGTAGAGAGAAAGAACAGAACCTTAGTTGTGATGGCTAGGACTATCCTTGATGAATATCAAACTCCTAGAAAATTTTGGGCTGATACAATTGCAACTGCTTGTTATGTCTCAAATCGTGTTTTCTTGCGTGCTAAGCTAGGTAAAACACCATATAAACTTCGGTTTTGGACATAGGCCTAGTGTCACACACTTTCGGGTCTTTGGTTGCAAATGCTTTGTTAAGAAACATGTTAATCTTGATAAATTTGAACCTAGATCCGTTGATAGCATGTTTCTTGGTTACCCATCTCATCCTAGAGGCTACTGTGTGCTTTTACATGACACTAACAAAATTGTGGTGACTTGTGAGGTTTCTTTTGATGAAGCTAGCCCAGGTACTAGCTCTAATATTGCAGGACCAGACCCATATCCGCAGGGGGAGAGTATTTTCATAAAAGGAGATGAAGAAGTGATGCTGCTGCCCAAAAATTCAGGAACAAATGACATTGTTCCAGCTACTGATTTTGATTCACAACCAGCAACGAGGATCGCCATTGCTGGTCCAGATCGTCCTCAAGTCACAAGTTCTTCAATTTGTGATGAACATGAAGAAGAAGGAGCTTGTGAATTGTCTACTCCCCACCGGGTCCTCAAAAGTCATCCTCCACAACAAATGATTGGAAGCTTGCACGAACAAGTCACACGGTCCAGGTTTTGTGATCCAAACTCTCACGCTCATTCTGCATTCGTTGCTTCTTTTGAACCCAAAGATATATCACACGCACTCACTAAAGAATCTTGGATTATTTCCATGCAAGAAGAGTTAGAAAATTTTGAAAGAAATAATGTTTTGAAACTTGTACCTCCACCTCAAGGTCACACTCTAATCGGAACTAAATGGTTGTTTAAAAATAAACAAAGTGTGGATGGGTTTGTGATTAGGAATAAGGCTAGGTTGGTTGCTCAAGGTTTCACACAAGTTGAAGGACTAGATTTTGATGAAACTTTTGCTCCTTTTCCTAGATTAGAAGCCATAAGAAATTTTTTAGCATTTGCTGCATTTAAAGGTTTCAAGTTATGTCAAATGGATGTGAAAAGTGCTTTTCTTAATGGCTACATAGATGAGGAGGTTTATGTCAAGCAAACACCGGGTTTTGAATATCCAAATTTTCTTAATCATGTTTACAAACTGTCCAAAGCCTTGTATGGTATTAAACAAGCCCCTAGAGCATGGTATGATAGGTTAAAAACATTTTTACTTGAAAAGGGGTTTACCATGGGTAAGGTTGACAAAACTCATTTTGTGCTTAAGCATGGCAATGACTCATTATTCGTTCAAGTGTATGTGGATGATATTATCTTTGGTTATGCTTCTCATAATCTTGTGTCCAAGTTTTCAGTTATGATGAGTTCAAAATTTGAGATGAGTATGATGGGAGAACTCACATACTTTTTGGGGCTGCAAATCAAGAAACCAAGGAGGGTACTTTTGTGCATCAAACAAAATATACAAGAGACCTTCTTAAGCGCTTCAACATGGACAAAAGCAAGTCTCTTCGAACACCAATGGGTACAGCAACGACACTTGAACTTGATGAAGATGGTGAACCCGTGGATTAAAAATAATATAGAAGTATGATTGGATCACTTTTGTACCTCATGGCATCAAGACTGGACATCTAATTCAGTGTATGTCTTTGTGCATGATTTCAAGCTTTTCCACGTGCTTCACATCGTCAAGCTGTCAAAAGAATTCTCAGATACTTACATGGAACTCAAGAATTTGGGATTTTTCTTCCTTCTTCCTCAACCGTTACTTTGAAAGCTTTTTCGGATGCTGATTTTTGGGTTGTAGAATTGATAGGAAAAGCACTTCGGGTGCTTGTCATTTTCTTGGTAATTCACTTGTTGCTTGGTCCTCTAGAAAACAAAATGCAGTGGCACAATCCACAACCAAATCTGAATATGTAGCTGCTGCTAGCGCTTGCTCACAAATTCTTTGGATTGTTTAAATACTTAAGGACTATGGGGTTGACCTAGATATTGTTCCACTATTTTGTGATAACACTAGTGCCATTTGCATTGCTAAAAACCCCGTGCAACATTCGAGAACAAAGCACATTGACATTAGGTATCACTTTCTCTGTGATAATGTTGAAAAAGGAAACATGCTTTACCATGTAGATACCGAACAACAATTGACTGACATTTTTACAAAACCTTTGGATTTCACTCGTTTTTGTTTCATTCGTAGTGAAATAGGGGTTATGCATCCTCATTGCTTAAATTGAGGGGGGAGTTTTGAAACTCGGGAAGTCTATGTGTGAATCTGAATTTAAAATAATATGAGCATAGTATTTCATACATATATGACTGTGATTTCTTTTATATGCTGAAAGTTCTTACTACATTACTCATGTTATACATTTTGTAGTTTTTGCCATGACTAGTAATTGGAATAATTATGTACACTAAATCTGGTCATGATCGAACTTTCTTGCTGTTTTAAACTTGTTGCATGGTCACAAGTGCTTTTAATAATGAAAAAATAATCAATCAACTATTCACATGTTGAGATTTTATGTTCAAATGAAAAATTGAGAAAAAGATCAAGAGAATATGCATGTATCACACTTCTTCTTTTTAGATGGCTTATCATTGCACTTAGATATGAACTTGGAAGAAGTTGTGTATGACTAAAACCATGTCCTTAAGCTTCTGATTGTCAAATGACATAGGCTTGGCTTGGTTGGTTAGAATAAGGCTGATGCGGCATATAATCTCTTGCAAATGTCATATGATCTGACTTCGTGCTTTGAAAAATAATTAAAATGCAGCAACAAGTGTCATGCTTTCAGGTTTTGATATAGTTAGATCATGACTTGCTTAAATCGAAAATTACACTTGATCTCTAGCATGGCTTACACTACTTTATGTATCTCATTGATGTGACAGTGTAAGTTACTTGATAGTATGGCTTGGATGAGCTTTGTTTATATGTATATGTTATAAATATGCTCATAAGAATTAAAATTTCTCTTTTGAACCATGCTGAATACATTGTCAAAGGGGGAGAAATTGACCACACATTGCACGATTCACAAGTGTTTTGGCACGATTCTTCTCAGGGGGAGAATTTTTGTTTTTCTTCTCATTTTGTTTCTGATTTACAAAGGGGAAGAAATATGTATAGAGGGAGAAATTTTTGTTTCGAAATTTCTTTCTCATTTGATTGTTTTCAAAACTTTTCATGTGAATAAGCCAATGTTCGGATTTTAAGTGTTGTTGCCAATGCATTCATTAAGGGGAATATTTTGAGACCTATGTGTGCTGAATACATTGGCTATGACAATAAAAGTTTTGAATTCTGCCAAAACACTCTTTTGTCAAGGTCCGACTCTAGGTCCGAGCTCCGACAAGATCCGATGTAAGGTCCGACTTGCTATGGCTAGGTCCGACATGTGTTTGGTTAGCTCCGGCGGTAGGTCCGACTAGCTTTGGTATGTTCCGGTGCTAGGTTCTGCTAGCTTTGGTAAGCTCCGGCTCAAGGTCCGGTTAGCTTTGGCAAGGTCCGGAGCTAAATTGTAATGGTTCTGTTTTTACCATGCAAATGTTTCGAACTTGCTTTACATCTATGGAAAGTTTGCTTAGTATCCTTTTACTAAGTTTTTGAAGTTTTATGGCTGTTTACGGTGGTTAACATTTTGCTATGGTTTGCAACATGCTTATTTGAGGTGTTCCTGTAAGGTGTTGTGGTTTTCAGAACTAACGTGAGTCAAGTCACGGACTTGTGCTCGAAAGTATTGGTTGTTTATTCATGTGCAGCTGTTGCTTGAGTTCAAGATATGGCTGGTGACGGGATCATTGAACTAGTCTTAGGGAGAAGATGAGGTTCGACAACCAAGTTCGGGAGGAATTGTGGTTGAGTTGATCGATAGGTCGCGCAACATGTTTGGATCAAGAACAATGCATATGAAGGTATCGTGGACGTCGTCGGAAGGTGTTTGCATGTGTGAAAGGAGTGCATGGACGTGGCAACATGGATCCAAGGCGTGATGAATATATGTGGACGTAAAGAATTGGTAGGAAAGGTCCAACCGGCTGGATTATGGACTCAGGTTGCGGCTGAGTCGGTTATGGCTCAAATATGGAAAGATTTGAGTTGGTTATGATAGGATTTCATGTGGGACACGAAGTTGAGTTGTTTTAGAAATGTGGGATACGTTCCTAAGGTGTTTGGAAGTCTTAAGATTGCTTCTATCTGCGTATAGAAGAGTCTTGAGCAGTTATGGAAAGTTTCGATTCAGAAACTGAGTAGGATTAGTGTCCTAGTTTGAATTGGGTTGGCCTCGGGCTGGTTATATAAGCAAGGGAGGCCAGAGCTCATGGTAAGATGACCTTGGGCTGTTTCTCTTATGTTTTGATCAATAAAATTTGTAATTTAGAGGAGCTTTTGTGCCTTGTTCGTCCTACTTGTTTTTCTCAAGTCTTTCTCGTCGAGTTTCTGGACAGCACGACAGTGCTTCGGTGTTTTGATCATAACTCGAGTTTTACAGATCCAATTGACGTGACTCTTTTTTGGTTGTCTTCACAACTTGATTATCTATCATCTGTGAAAATTTCACGGTCATTGGAATTTTAGTTTCTGATCTACACGAGTTTCTTTACAGTGTTGCAGATCTGGTTTTTACTCGAGTAGAACAGATTGACCCTCGTTTGATCTTTCGATTATAACTTGAGTTTTTCTTGATGGATTTCCATGATTCTTGTTGTGTGTCTTCTTGAATTGATTCTCTATAATATATACCACTTTCGTCATGATTGAATACATTTAACATTTAGATCAGTCACATACACTGTTTCTTTAATAGATCAATTTTCTGCCGAGGGCGTTTTTGTTGCTTCCGCTAAAAAGTTAAAATCTACCATTCACCCCCCTGGTAGCTTTTCACGTGCTCTTCCATCCTACACATTAGGAGAGACATCATTCTTGTTCCTTGTTTGAGATACTAGTATTTCGGCAGAGACTTTTAAGTCAAACTTCTGTCTAGATCCTTAAGCTATATCAGTTCACAACTTGAACAATGGACTAGTCTTGAATTGCAAGTTTTGTGTGAGTCTATTTTCACTCAAAGATAATTATTAATACATTACTACTAGTAGTCTACCCCGCGGCTGGAGCATATGCGTCATCTCACTGGTCTCTTCATGAGCTTTCTAGAGATCATCCAAATTGCACAGACTATGACGTTAGACCGTCGGAGCTCATATAGGTGTGTTTCTTTCAATATTGTCCTATAGTACAGTATCTTTGCTACAATTAGCCAACAGGAACACATTAAGGCATATCGCTAACCTGCATTACAGTTTGAGAGTACAAGTGTGCCTCTTCACATAGAGAGGGTCTTAATGAAATACTCTCCTCAGTGAACCACTAGCTTGTTTTTCCCATGTCCTAATTCATGGGATCTCCAATCACATAGGCTGAGTGTTCACTATGGTGTCACATTCATGGGTCTCAAACCCATCCCCCTCGATGCACTTTCTATCACATTACGTGATAGTCCCTTTGTAAAGAGATCTGCCAGGTTCACTATAGCAATACGATTCACTTACGATGGCCAAGGCCGTCGTAAGAAAGGTCTAATCCATTGTAATTAGCATAATTACAACGGTTTACGCCAAATTATGATGGTTCTCAGCCGTTGTCAGGATTTGGTCGTAAGTTACATTACTTACGACGGCCACCCTCATAAGTTTCACAATTTACAACGGCGGCCCGTAGCCGTCGTATGTAAGCGCCTAGGCCACGTGGTGGGCTGGGCCATACAACTTACGATGGCCTGAACCCGGCTGTCGCAAGTAACATGATTACTTACGACGGCCACGGCCCTGGCCGTTGTAAGTTACTTGGGCTTACTTACGATGGCTACAGCAGCCATCGCAAGTTAGCCATGCTTACTTACGACGGCCGGTATATAGGCCGTCGTAAATTATAGTTTTAATTTAAAAAAACAAAAACTAGCTTCCCTGGCACAGTTGCCAGCCGAGACAAATAAAACAATACATATATAACATAGACAAATAACACAATACATAATCGACGGTTCATTCATAAAGTCCAAAGAAAACTAAAAACTCCTGACGGCTACACACTCCCCTCATGACTACCTCCGGAGCGGTGAACATCGTCTTCGCGCGTCCGTCCCGGTGCCGGTAGCTGCGTAGATGGAGTCTGCCCCTCCTTCGATGAACCCTACAAAGTAAATAAAAGTTAGACATGTCTCTCTCCCTTCCCATTCTTCTCTTTCCCTCTCTCTCCCTCTTACCACCCCCTCTTTCTCTCACTCTCGTTGTCCCTCGCCCCACCCGCCTCTCCCTTCTCTCTCTCCCCCTCATCTTCTCTCTCTTTCACTCTGAATACTCCTCTTTCACTCTCTCTCTCTCTCTCTCTCTCGTTGTCCCTCTCCCCCATCCTCCTATCTTTTCTCTCTCTCCCTCTCCCCCTCACTCTCTCTCTCTTTCACTTACTTTACTCCTCTTTCACTCTCTCCCCATCCCTCTCTCTCTTTCACTATCTCCCCCCTCTGTCTCCCCACTTCTCTCTTTCTTTCTTTCTCTCCCCCCTCTCTCTCTCTTCCCCCCTGCTCTCTCTCTCCCTCTCCCTCTATCTCTTTCACTGTCTCTCCCCCCTCTCTCTCTATCTCTTTATCTCCCTCCCTGTATTAAATAGTATTAAAGATTTACACAGTGCATGGGGTACCTGTGCTGGGGGCGGCTGTGACGAGGCGCTTGTGGCGGCTGCGGCCACGCAGGAAACGTGAGCTCCAGGCCACTATGTCGAGCTAAGGCATGTCATTGCAACACATTAGAACACATGTATTACTGAAATGCTAAAAAATTAAACTACAATAATTTAAATTACTTACCCCCACCGTTGCCTGCATCTGGGCCATGAGGTTGGCTTGGTACTTCTGGACAACCCTTGTTGTGTCGAGCTCCTCTTGGGTCAGCGCAAGCCTATCCTCCATGGCACGGAACTCCAAGTCCCTCTACGAGAGACGACCACTTGACGGCTCAACGGACGAATCCTTCATTGATGGAGTGCCTCTCGTAGGTCGCGCCACCCTCGAGTCGATAACTCCATTGAAAATGGTAAACCTACAAAAGATAGAAAAATATCAAGTAGAAGAAGGAAGTTTTAAAAAATGAAACAATTGGCCAACTCACCGTCCATGGGCCTTCCCGCCGCCGCTTGCGTACACGGCTCTAGGATCGATTGGCGCGTTTTCCCAATCATAGCCTTCATCGTGTATCTTTTTTACCTCCTGCGCGTACTTTTCCTAACAAACAAAGAAATGATGTAAGTGTGTTAGTAATAGTATTACTTATAATTAAATTGATGAATTTTGAAAACTTACCAGTCGGTCGGCCGCGACCTGACTACACTGCCCAGGCTGGGAAGGGTCACATCCCCTGTGACCTCTCTTCCAAACCATGGTCGGTGTCGGATCCTGAAGGGTCTCTTGCTCCTGTAGATATGTGTTAGTTGAATAAATATATTACGAACACATAAACGAACTTTACTTACCATGCGTTTAGCCATACGCACGTAGCCACCACCGTCATTGTTGTACTGGTTGTCTGTCCCTCTACAGGCTCGAGACCTCGTGGACCTACTGATGATGTCCTAGCTAGCCCAGTACCGACAAAGAGCTCGGTACGCGTCGGGCTGGCTCTTCAACCAGCTAATACTAACCTACACATATTTAGTATTTCATCAATAATGTTAACCTAAGTAATTATTGGAAATAGTCAACAATAATAACTTACCTCCGCGTATGGATCCTCGGTCAAGTACGTGTCAGAGTCCTTCCTAAACGGACCCCCTTCCTGCTGCTGCTGATGCCGCTTGTTGTACTCGTTGATGGCTTGGATGCAGGTGTATGACAACGCCTGCACCACGAGCTTCCGAGCATTGTTGTGGAACACGGCAGTCACGTGCTCCATCATGCTCTAGCTCGAGTCCTCTAGCTGATACCGCAGCTTTAAGAAAACAAACATTTGATTAATCCGCATTAACATAAATGAGTGGATAAATGCAAACATTTAAACTTACCATAAAATGGTTCCACATGGTCCCCTGAAGGGTGTCGTGTCTATCGTGAGGGACATGAGCGTAGTCGTCCCACGACAAAGCAGGGACACCATCGATGACACCGGGATAGTGCAACCGCACTAAAGCTCCGATGACACCATTATCCTGCCTGTGGTGTCCCTGGCCCACGAACGAACAATCGTGCCAAGATCTGCAAAATTTGTTAACTTATTATGTATCGGCAGACAACATCCGATATTTAATACTATACAGTTTGTTTACCTGTCTCCGAGTGGACGAATGGTGATCCGCTCATGAGGAACAAGAGGAAGAGCAGCAAAGTGGGTCCTCCTTGTTCGTCGCCTCTTCGGCGGCACCATCTCCGGTGACCCGGACGGCTCGTCACGATTGGAGCCTGAAGGATCCACGCTCGTTGGCTCCGAGGGCTGCGTAGCTGGCTCTGAGGGCTGGCTAGCCCCAACCTCTGGCTCCGACTCAGAATACTCTGAGTTGGACTGCAAAAATAAATGATAGATAAGAATAAATAATTGATAAATACAATTTCAAATAACGTGATTGGCAACTGAAATTTACCTCCATGCGCTGAAAGGGCACAACTCGATTCGAAAAGTCTCGAAGGTGCCTCATCAGCTGAGCGTCGGCTCGCACCTGACGAGGTACTTGAGAAGACAAATGTGACACCCTCATTTTTCGATTTCTGCATATATTCATGTTTCATAAACATTTTTATAAGATTGAAACAGAAAAGAATCAAAAGATAGCCAAAAGGAGCCAATTTCGGTGCGCCTAGAGCGTCGTAGACATTTTCCGCGGGCCGCTGGCCACATGGTGTGTCCGGAGCTCACCCACGCAAATTGGAAAGGTCCGACCCCGTGGGACATGTGTTGCCCTGGAGCTAGCCTCTGCAGGGAAGCGAGGCCAGTCCCGCAGGACACGTGTCACCTTCAGAGCTAGTCACCGGGGAAAACAGAGGACCAGTCGCGCGGGATACGTGTCGATCTCAGAGCTCACCTCCGAGAGGTCCGGTCCTATTGGACACGTGTCACCACCGGAGCTTATCTTCAAGAGGTCCGTCACTGTTGGACACGTGTCAATCTCAGAGCTCGTCTCTGAGAAGAAAGGAAGTCTGGCGCTGTTAGGGCACGTGACACACCCGGAGCCACCTCCAAAGAGAGGGGAGGTCCGGCACTGACACGTAGCGTGCGCGGAGCACATCTCTGAATATAGAGGAGGTCCCAACCCGCCAGGATACTGGCGCACGTGGATCCCACCTCTGAGAAAGAGGGAGGTCTCGCTCACTTGACATGCGGCACAACCGGAGCTCGTCTTTGAGGAAAGGGGGAGACCAGGCCCTCGATGGACACGTGGAGTTTCTGGAGCTCATCACCGCGGAGGTAACGAGTTCTGGAGCGGTTTTTGCTTCTGTACGCGTGGGAATACCGGTACGGGAGGAAACCGACATGAATTCCACAATGTTACCGCACCAAATCAACTAAAGATAAGTTGTTATTATTCAACGACAATTTGAATAGGACTCTTATTCGAAATAAAATAAGATTAGGACTCTTCGCCTCCCAATTATAAATAGAACCCAGAACCTTTGGCCGAAACCACGAACTTATTTCCCACCTCCTGAGCCGACAACTTAGAGCCCTATCCCCAGCTCGCCGAGTGAAACCTTCGCCGAAGTTCGGTCGAGAGAGATCGCCAGAAGAGGGCCCCAACGATCTGTCTTGCTAGGAGAAGGACCCCGAGACCAAGAAGAACGTAAGGTAGGTCTCCAATACTACCTTACGACATCATCGCGTTTTCTTTGCATCTGTTCTTCGATTCCTTTCGAACAGAAGCTTTTTGTGGACAGATCACTTGTTGATCGGTTTGATCTAAAGTCAAGATCATCGCCACATCCACAATTGATCTCTACGATTCTGTTCATCGTAAAACCCATGCAAGCCATGCAAGAACACGTATAAACTAATCTAATAGAAACTAATCATTGGATTGCATGCATATGCATCATCGCATCTAGTTAAAGTTTGTGCATGATATTGATTGTTGTAAATCTTGTATGTGCGTGATCATGTATATAAGGACAAGCTCAGGGAGCTACCTACGATGGACTACAACAACAAGATTTTGAGCAACCGGAACAGCCAGAACAAGGCAAGTGCCCCTTGACCATATTGATCTCATATTTTTGAAAAACTGTTTTGTTTTACAAAAGGGTGTGGGTGCTGAGTCAAACATGATGGGAAACCCTTTTATAGGAGTTTACTAGTTTTGGTTAAACCACCCTTGTCGCCAGGGAAGTTTATGAGTTGGGTATGGTTTTTACTTTTATGCTTCGCTGAGTCCATGGCATTACGGGAAGCGAGATAGATGTGTCTAGCTAACTGCACTCGTAAGAATATTGAGGAACTGATGTTGTTAATAAACATGGATCAGAGGGAGATCTAGGCAAGCCTGGCTTTGTGAATGAGGTCGAATTAGATGGTGGTTTATTTGTCGTAGATCTAAGGACCGTTTCATGATAGCACATGCTAGGATAACAGTGCCACCACAAGGCCAAATATGGGTGAGCCTTATCTGAGTAATTAGGTAAGTTACTAGATTGTTATGGACCGAGGAAGGCGCGGGGAATGGGAGTCGAGTGAGGATTGCCCTGGGAACTGCATGGCACAAGAGGGGGCCCGTGGGTGGGAGAATTGGAGATTCTAGCCTGCCGGTGAAACCTTAGTGAGTCCATACATCTAGTAACCCCTTTGCAAAGGCTATTTTGTGATCTCTTGGGCATACACTGACGGTTGTGTACTGGTATAATGGAGGTTCTGCAGTCGCCGATGGGTGACGAAATCACAAACTTGTGGGTAAAGAGGTGCAAACTCTGCAGAGTCTAAAACTATCATGATAGCCGAGCTTACGGTCACGGGCGCCTGGCGAACTTCCATGATTAGTTGGATGGTTATTTTGGGATGGTTTTGGAAGGTTTTGGTTATGGTTTGGTTTTGGTTTTCGGGACTGTTGAGTCCGGGTGATAGGATTTGGTTACATGATTATTGAGTCATGGCAACGAGATTGGTCTCGGTGTGAGACGGAATTGTTTATGTGATCAAATGGTAGCGAATACGAGATGGTATTTGTGAGATTGTAGCGAATACAAGAGGGTATTCGTGAGCAAGAAAGAAGTTGATTAATGTCTGGTTGGGACATGGAAAGTGTTGTGCATAATGGAGGTATGTTGGTATTTTAATACACGTTGGGATTACGTTGCTGTTTTATCGTGGTTTGGTAAATAACTTTGCTTTTTGCAATGAGCCTTTTTGTACCTACCTTGTTGTGAGCTACATATCATATTTTCCCGCACTTGCTGAGTACATCATTGTACTCAAACTTGCATTATCATTTCATCATTAGCAACAGGAGAAGATTACTATGAAGACCAGGTGGAGCATTAGGTGTGTGATCTGTCCTCAACCTTGCCTGTGGGGAATGGAGCAGAGATGGAGCTACTGCTGCTGCTTAGATTGCTTCCACATTAGTTAGAAGACTTCTGCTGTTATATTAAGACTTCCGCTGTTAGCATGAGTCCAAGACTCATGAGACATTGAAATAAACTCTGTTATTCGTGGTTATATATATATTCTGAAATTCAGTTTGTGTATGATGTGTATATGTGTGATGAACATCCTGGGCACACATATGCATTAGTTCTCGGTTCCGTGGTTTTTCCACATAATTGAGGGCATCACAGATTGGTATCAGAGCCACGGGTTGACGGTAGGTTACACGCTCAGATAGAAGTCACAAGTTGGTATCAGACACAGATTGATATTGAAACCGCCATGCCTAGTCACAGATTTGGTAGCTGAGCCACGCGGACCATAGGATACAAACCTAGGAGAAGCCATAGTTGGATCACAGATTGGCATAACTCTAAGCCATATAGGACCCCCATTGAATAAATGCCTTGAATAGGAGTTGTGTGAGCCCTTGTGATGATTGTTGTGATTGTGTGTGAGTTGTGGGACGTCTCAAACGTTGTCTGTACCCACACGTAAGTAGAAAGGAGGTGTGAGATGCCTCGGCACTTGTTCACATCCTCATATGGGATAATACATATAGTCCAATCCACCTTGATGCATATAGTTAGGGGGGTCCATCTAATCTTCTAACCTCTATTCAATTTCGTTCTCTCTCACAGATGGTGAGAGGAAACGCCGGCCACCAAGGAAGGAACGTCCGTGGCAACCAAGAGGATGGCCACGATGAAGTTCCTGTTAACCCAGGAGCTGGTGAGTACAACCTGGAACGGTTGATGACCATACAGAATCAACTTATTCAAACCATGATCCAAACTTTGGGTCAGTTGCAGGCCAACAACAACAACCCCGTTCCGGCACCACCGCCACCACCACCGGCTCATAACAGACTGGGAGAGTTCATGAGGACTCGACCACCCACCTTTGCTCAAGCTAACGACCCCATGGAGGCCGACGACTGGTTGAAATCAATGGATAAGAAGCTTGCCATAGTGCAGTGCAATGACCGAGAGAAGGTTCTTTTTGCGTCGCACCAACTCATGGGAGCTGCCGCTGACTGGTGGGATGCCCTAAGCAACGCTCATGTCGACCCAGGGACGATCACTTGTACTGAGTTCAAGGAGAGTTTCCGCTCTCATTACATCCCTGCTGGTGTAATGATGCTCAAGAGACAGGAGTTCGATGGTCTCCGCCGAGGACAGAGAAGCGTGAATGAGTATATCAACAATTTCACGCAACTGTACCGGTACGGCCCCGAAGATGTCAACTTGGACCAACGGAAGCAGTACCTGTTCATGAGAGGGTTGAACAATGAGATCTAGGTTCAGCTCCTCAACATTGACTACGCGAGCTTCCAGAAGCTGGTTGACAAGGCTATAGTGGTTGAAAGCAAGATCCGAGAGATCGAGCGAGAGGGCAAGAGGAAGATGCCATACCAGCCACAAGGGAGCAACGTACGACCTCGGTACATGCCCCATCTGCACCACCGTATGGATCGACCGCTCCTGCATACCGCCCTAGTCAGCCACCACAGCAACGACCCGTTGCACAAGCACCTCGTGTGCCGTTGCCTTCTGTGTTCCGACACAACATGGGCGCACCTGTTCAAAACCCCCGCCCCAATGTACCTGCTGCCATGGGCAATAGGGCATGCTTTGCATGCGGGGAAACAAGACACTTCGCGAGCTAGTGCCCGAGGAGAGGTCCTGGACAGCTGTAACACCCCAAAAATCTTGTTAAGACCCTAAATCATGTTAACAGGGGAATTTAAAAATTTTTGGAATTCAAAAAACTGGAATTCAATCTAAACTCAAATAAGAAAAGAAATAGAAAAAGAAAAAAACAGAAAAAAACCGGCTAGTGGGCCGCAACCCACCAGCTGGCCCAACCAGAACCCGCGCCAGCCCGCAGCCGCGCGCGCCCCTTTCCTCCCACTAACAGGCGGGGCCCGCCAGTTCTTCGTCTACCTCGAGCCCGCGCCGGACTCTCTCGCCCCGAATCCAAACCGATCCGGATTTCTGCGAATCCCAGCCGAATTTTGCTCGGGTGCGACGCCAACTCGATCTAAACCACCCCACCGCCCTCTCCCGTCTATAAAAACCCCGGCCTCATTCTGTTTTTTTCCACGCGATCTGCTGTTTTTACTCCGGTGAGAACCCGAGCCTTCTCCGGCGAATTCTGGCCGATCTACGCTCGGAAATTCTGATCTAACTCGCTGGTCTTGATCCACCTCCTCCGGAGAACCTTGCAGGTGCAGAAAACTCGGTGACTTGCGGTGTAAACACAGCGCCGACGAGCCTCGCCGTGAATTCACCTCGGACCTCGTCGCCGACCGCCTTCCAGGAGCTCCTGAGCTCAAGAAAACCCCCGAGGTGAGATCCCCGACCTCCCCTCTACCGATCTATGCCATAAGATCATAGTTCTAGGAAGAATTCTCGAAGATCCGAAAGTCTCCGGCGAGATCGCCGCTTTCCGCTGCTGTGCGCCGCCGGCAGCGCCGCCCGCGCTCGATCAGAGCGACGTGGCTGCTTGTGCGTCGTTTATTCTAAATCGCACGGTAGGGTTTAAATCCCGGCGTACCGGTTCGGCGTTATAATCTCAGCCGTTTGTTTTAAATCAGACGGTCCACGTCAGCCCCGCGTTATAAAGACTGGAAATCTTACGTGCTACCCCCTGGGGTTCTCGGGAAATAAGAGCTAGCCCCGGAAACTTCTGATCTAGCCCCTGGAACTTTAGAAAATCATGTAAATTCATTTACAAATCAGTTTTAGCCCCTGGACTTAATAAAAATTAGGAAAAACCCCTCTGTTATGTGTAGCTAGACCCCTGAAAATTGTTAAAATAATATTATAGACCCTGTAGAGGGGTGAGTTTACCTTTTTAGCCCTCTTTAATATTTAATTTAGGAAATTGAATATGTGGCTAGTGTTTAAAATTTAAAAAGTGGGACAAACATATTGTCAAAATTAAATTAGAAACTTTCTCAGTATTTAGAAAACTTTGGAGTGAGATAAAAATATATTTTGGGCTGAAATGAATCTGTTTAATTTATTATTCACATTTAGGGACACATTTTTAAGTAAAGAATAGTTCTGGAAAATAGGGAAAATAATTGTAAAATAGTTTACATCAGAGGAAAAGGTCAAAAATATATTAGTAAATATTTTAGATCAGAACCTATTCTGTTTAGATGATGTGTCTTGTTATTTTCATAATAAAGTTCACATTTAGGCATAGGAAATAAATCTGAAAATATAGCAACTAGTAAATGATAAATGGAGTTCTAAAAATCCAAAGAATTCAGTTTAGGGATGGTAGAAATTATGAAGACACATATGGAGAAGGAAAATACCTTTCATGCATACTAGGTAGCTAAAAGGTGTAGTAATTAAATATAAGGAATTTATTTAAATTGGAAACTCATATATATATATATATATATATATATATATATATATAGTATGTAAGTATAAATGTGAACACAAAAGTAGGAATCATATACATATGATCAAAAGTGCATGCAATCCACAAATCAACACACATAGAGTAACCACAGCACATATAATGGTGAATGACTTTCATAAATATGAATGTGTGGTTTGTATGAAGTGGAAGTGTGAACTATGTCTTGTGGATTGTTGTTTTTCTTTTGCTATGTGTGATGGTATGATGTAGAACCTGCTCAAGAGCAAGTTATTCCTTTCCAAGATCAGGACTACCCATTTCAAGAGCAGCAGGAAGGAGGCAAGTGTCCTTGACCACTTTGATCCTATGCTAGGATGTGTAGATAGAATTATTTGCATTCAAATGAAATATGAAACCCATGCTAGGAAGTTTCCCTAGAATTGCATTATCTTGTTTCCTTGTAGCTTGGGTTGGGATTTATTTTACCATGTCATTTATTTACATGCTTATGCTTAGCCATGCTTAGAATGGGATATTTGGGATATGAGATCATCAGTTTATTTTACCATACTCTTGAATGAGATATTGTGAGTTATGTAGAGGTAGGGATCAAGGCAAGTTGGCTGTTTTGGTTGTGTGCTGGGTGCACGAGACTCGGGTTTGTGTTTAGTACTTGCCTGGATCCTAAGGACCGGTTCATGGAGCATGTAACCTGGCTTTACAGTGCCAACCACATGCTGAGATGGGGCAGCTTGGCCAATTAATTAGGTGTATCCCCGGCGTAGTATGGGTGTGTTGGATGGTGCGGGGAATAGGTGTCAGCTGGACTACCATATGAACCGCAAGGCTCAAGAGGGGGCCACTGCAGCGGGGTTGGAGCCTCTTGTATGCTGTTAGGGGTGAAACCTCAGTGGGCCCACGCTCGTCGGGAATCCCTTTGTAAAGGCTTCGTAGTGATCTCCTGGCTACACACCTGGGAAGTGTGAATGTGGTTC
This sequence comes from Neostapfia colusana, assembly GCA_030760725.1. NCBI lineage: Eukaryota > Viridiplantae > Streptophyta > Magnoliopsida > Poales > Poaceae > Neostapfia > Neostapfia colusana. Next base: position 38,202,506 of record JASWHV010000002.1, on the reverse strand, counting down.
GTAGCCACTGGCATAATGGAGGTTCTTTTAGTCCACCCGGCAACAGGGGATGAAATCACTACATGTGGGTACAGTGGTACAAACTCTGCAGAGTCAAAACTGTCATGACAGCCGTGCTCATGGTCAAGAGCGGCTTGGACTTATTCATGATTAGAGGATTGATGGTTTTGGAAGTTGTGGATGTTAAGCGGGGAGCTTAACATTGGAAATGATGTTATGGTTATTGGATTATGATGATGGGATGGGAGATTGGTACCATTTCACCTGTGTAGTAATGTAGGTGCTTAATAAGCTAGGGTGATAGGTATTCAATTGTGTAGTGCTTTAACCATGAGTTCAACCTCTCCTTGTTCTAGCCATGCATGATATAATTTTCCCACACTTGCTGAGTACCATCGGTACTCAACCTTGCATATTTTGTTGGTTTATATTGCTGCTCAGGTCAAGATAATGAGGTGGTGTATAATGACCAAGACTTTGGACCCGAAGAAGGTTTCTAGGTTCATGGAGACCCCCGGTCAACGCGTGTGACGGAGCCCTCGAGAATAATAATTCCGCTGCTAGTTTATTTACTTGTGATGAACTTTTTATTATCCAACGAGACATTTGCTATGTAAGACTTATTTATATTCAATACCTGGCTTGTAATAAATGATGCTTCACTATTTGTCATCATATGTATGAGAAAATGATCCTGGCATACATGTGATATTCACTTGGTTGTTCTTCGGAAAAACCGTGTGTGACAGAAGTGGTATCAGAGCCAAGGTTGCCCGTAGGAACGTGGACCTAGGTAGAAATGGACGTATTTAAGGGCCTTATTTTCTTAAAAACTATTTTTTTACAAGGTGTGTGTTGAAAAATGTTATTTAATGCATTACTTTCTTCATCTTACCCCAATTTTCATTCAAAATAGGATTTTTTTTTCAAAGTTTATCTAACCTAAGTTTAAATGCTTTTTGTTTTAGATGGTTCGCATGATTCGCACCGCTCGCAAGTCCACAGGAGGGAGAGTTCCCGTAGTTGCCCTTGCCGAGAGAGAGGAGAGCCGTCCGGTGACGTACCTTTCCTACGGATTGGCAGTAGGAGGCTTGTTGCGCCGTCTTCGACGTATGCTCGAAGCCGCCGGCAATACGGGCAAGCTAATCATCCACTATAACTCCACCAGGACCATCCGTGAGAAGAGGGAAGAATGGAGTTCAGAGATGAGGATTATACACGAAAATCAGCTGCTTAAGATCCACGGCTCTCCAGCTTGTAGAGCGACACAGGTCGATGCGGAGAAGTCTGTCACCTGGGAGGCCATCACCTGCCAGAGTCACATCTATCGTCGCCACCTGGACAGGACTGAGTACATGTATGTCCTCCAGCGTGAGAGTGGTACCACGGAGTACAAGTATCCGCCAGTGCAGCAAGGGACATCCCATGAGCATATGGACTTGTGCTTAGAGGATGCTGCTATGCTCAGCACTCGACTGCAGGAGTGTCAACAAGAGCTTCAAGATGTCCGGGACACCCTGAAGGAAACGGAGGCGTTGTTGCGAGCCTGCTTGAGGGCGAGAGAAAGAGGAGATGGGAATGAACTGTGTGTCACCGTGAATGATACATGGACTCCTGACTCCCCGGATCGCCGAGCGATCAGGCGTCGTCGCACTTCTCCACCAGCAGCCTCCCCACCCAAAGCAGAGTCAGAAGGCAGCCGAAATGATGAGGAAGATCCCGAGGAGCCAGCTCAAGAAAACGAGTAGTGTAGAGTCCTTCCCTTAGTTAGCAAGATGTCAAATAGTCGAGTCGTTACGTTAAGTTAATGGTGTGTTAATGCTTGGTGTGTGACGTCAGTTGTGGAAGCCATGAGCAATTGTCCACAGCCTCGTCTTTAGATTGTTTTGCTTTGGTGTGTGAACCCACATGAAATAATATTGCATTTATTTTTGTGTGAGAAATGAACCCTCAGAAAAAAAAATATAACAAAGCCTCAACACTTCAAAGTACAAACAAGTGAAAGTAGTAAGATGATACTAAATGCTTTCAAAATTAACATTGGTTGATTCTGCCAGATGGCCGGAAGAGGAAAAGGACGTGCTGCCAACCCCGCCAACAACAAGGATGAGGCATGCAACTCTCATCTTTCTGGAGGCCAGGACCGGGGTGGACGCCGTGAAGGAGTTGATCCCCTCCACCAAATGCTGGAGAATCAAAATCAGCTCATCCAGAACTTGACTCAAGTTGTGGCCAACTTGCATCAAGTTCCACCTCCACAAGCTGCACCACGCCAACCAAGATTGAGTGAGTTTCTAGGAACTCAACCTCCATAGTTTGCAAGTGCTGCTGAACCTCTGGAGGCAGATGATTGGCTAAATACCATTGAAAGCAAGATGAGGATCATCCAGTGCCAAGGGTATGAGAGGGTGCTGTTTGCCTCTCATCAATTGCATGGACCTGCTGCAGATTGGTGGACCGCCTACGTGGCTGCCCATCATGACCCTGAGAACATCACTTGGGAAGAGTTCAAGCGTAGCTTCCGCAACCACTACATCCCAAGAGGTGAACTCAAAAACAAGAGGAAGGAGTTTTTGGGACTGCAGCAGGGGAACATGACCGTGAGGGAATACCTCACTAAATTTACTCAACTATCCCGTTATGCCCCACGGGACATAGAGACTGGTGAGCAGAAACAAGATTGTTTCGTGGAGGGACATACCGCGGAGATGCAGTGTGCAATGTCCTCAAATGAGTATGAAAGCTTCCAAAAGATGGTGGACAGAGCGTTTGTGGTGGAAAGGAAACTGAAGGCCTTGGAAAATGTGAATAAGAGGAAGGCCGGGTGGTCACATCAAGCCTCAGGGAGCAACACCCGCGGACGTCTGATGCAGCAACCTACAGGGCAGACGAACCGTGCTGCGGTACCCTACTCAGCACCAAGAGGGTACAACCCGAACTACAGGCCTCCGGCAGCACCAGCACAGCCGCAACGTCAGTTTGTACAGCAGCCTCGCCCCGCATATCCACCTCGACCAGCAGTGCAAGGACCTCCAAACCAACCCCAAGACAACAAAGGCCAGGCACCTAAGGTTGGGGTGCAACGTTTTAGCTGCGGTGAAGTGGGACACTACGCCCATAAATGCCCAAAAGAAGAAGCCCGCACAGCCACAAAAGCAGAATGTGATGCGAGGACGGGTGAACCACGTCACTATGGAGGAAGCGCAAGAGGCACCCGACATGGTAGTTGGTAAGTTTCCTGCCAATTTACACCTTGCAACCCTGCTGTTTGATTCTGGTGCTACCCACTCGTTCATTGCTCAAGGGTTTGTTAAGAAGCATGATCTAGCAATAACACAAATGAACTATATACTAGCAGTAAACTCTCCAGGTGGAGAAATAAGGACAAGACAAGTGTGTCCCAAGGTGAATCTAGACATTAAGGGGGTAGTGTTTACTGCTAACCTCATCGTGATAGATTCCCAAGGGATCGATATTATTTTGGGCATGGATTGGTTGACCAAACATAAGGGAATCATTCATTGTTCGACCAGAACGGTGGAACTAACTCACCCTAGTGGCACAAGAGTAAAGTTCATAACAATACACGAGCCTAGGAGGGACATTAAATTAAATCAAGTTGAGGTGAAAGTTGAGGAAATCAGGACCATCAGGGAATATCCAGATGTTTTTCCGGAGGAGTTGCCAGGTATGCCTCCCGATCGTGAAGTGGAATTCGCAATTGAGCTAGTACCTGGAACAGCCCCGATTTACAAAAGACCTTATCGGATGGACTCCAAGCAGCTAGAAGAACTCAAGGATCATTTGAGAGAATTGACGGAGAAGGGGTATATTCGCCCTAGTTCCTCACCATGGGGAGCTCCGGTGATATTTGTGCCCAAGAAGGACGGAACCCAAAGGTTATGCGTGGATTACCGTGCCTTGAATGAGGTAACCATCAAGAACAAGTACCCATTACCCCGCATTGAAGACTTGTTTGATAAGTTGAGGGGAGCTTGTGTGTTCTTGAAAATTGATCTCAGGTTGGGATACCACCAACTCAAGATAAGGCAATCTGATATTCCCAAGACAGCTTTTGTATCTCGGTATGGACTGTATGAATACACTGTCATGCCTTTCGGGCTAACTAATGCCCCGGCATACTTCATGTATCTCATGAACAAGGTATTCATAGAATATCTGGACATATTTGTGATGGTTTTCATAGATGACATTCTCGTCTTCTCCAAAGATGAAGAAGAACATGAGATACATCTAAGGTTGGTGTTGCAAAGGCTGAGAGAACACCAACTATATGCCAAGTTGAGCAAGTGTGAGTTTTGGCTGAAGAGAGTTCCCTTCTTAGGACATATAATCTCGGAGGGAGGAATCTCCGTGGATCCTGCCAAAATCGAGGATATACAGAAGTGGAAGACCCCTGAAAATGTCGGGGAAGTTCAAAGCTTCTTGGGATTGGCTGGATACTATCGACGGTTTATTGAGGGATTCTCTAAGATATCAAGATCCCTCACCAAACTGTTGGAGAAGGGAATCACATTCACATGGACGCCACAGTGCGAGATGAGTTTTCAGGAGCTAAAGAAAAGATTGACAACAGCCCCAGTGTTGGTTATGCCAGATATGCAGAAGAATTTCACGGTGTACTACGATGCCTCTGGAAACGGGTTGGGATGTGTTCTCATGCAAGAAGGGCATGTCGTGGCTTATGCATCCCGGCAGCTTCGGAAGCACGAGAAAAACTATCCTACACATGACCTAGAACTAGCCGCAGTGGTACACGCGTTGAAAATTTGGCGGCACTATTTGATGGGGAAGAGGACAGAGATATATACAGATCATAAGAGTTTGAAGTACATTTTCACACAGCCAGATCTCAACCTCAGACAAAGGAGATGGTTAGAGCTAATCAATGACTTTGATGTAGGCATCAACTATCATCTTGGGAAAGCAAACGTCGTGGCCGATGCTTTAAGTCGGAAAGTGCAGGTCAATAAGATGAGCTTGAAGGACATGCCTGCAGAATTGAAGGACGAGGTTATAAGGCTCAATCTATGCCTTGTGAATAGTGGTGAAGCCATCGCCATGGAAGTGGACTCCACACTAGAACGAGACATACGTGAGGGTCAAAAGAATGACGAGAAGATACAAGAGATCAGATAACTCATCAAGGAAAATAAAGCTCCTGGTTTTAGAGAGGATGAACAAGGAACGGTGTGGCACGGGAAAAGAATCTGTGTGCCAGAAGTAAAGGAGATCCGTGAATTGATTTTGAAGGAGGCTCATGATTCTGACTATTCCATTCATCCTGGGAGTACGAAAATGTACCAGGACCTCAAGAGCAGGTATTGGTGGTATGGCATGAAGCGAGATGTCGCGGAACATGTTGACTTATGTGACACATGTCAGTTGGTGAAAGCAAAACATCAACGACCCGCGGGATTATTGCAACCACTCATAGTGCCTGAATGGAAATGGGAAGAAATCTGCATGGATTTCATCGTGGGATTGCCTAGGACCCAATCAGGATATGATTCGATATGGGTCATCATTGATAGGCTAACCAAGGTAGCTCACTTCGTCCCCGTGAAGGAAAGCTACAGCGGATCCAAATTGGCAGAGTTGTACATGTCAAGGATCGTGTGTTACCATGGAGTGCCAAAGAAGATTGTGTCGGATCGAGGGACACAGTTCACCTCAAGGTTCTGGCAGAAGTTGCACGAAACCATGGGAACCCATCTGAACTTTAGTTCTGCCTATCATCCCCAAACTCATGGGCAGACGGAAAGAACCAATCAGATTCTTGAAGATACGCTGAGGGCATGTGCACTCGAAAACAATCGGAGCTGGGATAAAAACTTACCGTATGCGGAGTTTTCCTATAACAACAGCTATCAAGCTAGTATGAAGATGTCACCGTTTGAAGCCTTGTACGGGAGGAAGTGCAGAACTCCCCTATTTTGGAACCAAACGGGGGAAAGTAAAGTGTTTGGTCTAGAAGTACTACAAGAAGCCGAGGCGAAGGTGAGGGAAATTCGCAACAACTTGAGGATAGCGCAGACACACCAAAAGAGCTACGCCGATGTACGAAGAAGAGAGCTCATTTTCAACGTGGGAGACTATGTCTATCTCAAGGTGTCCCCTATCAGAGGACTTCGCCGGTTCAAGGTAAAAGGGAAGTTGTCACCTAGATACATCGGACCCTTTCAAGTTCTGGAAAGGAAAGGCGAAGTGGCGTATCAACTAGAGTTACCGGCTCATCTATCGGATGTGCACGATGTATTCCATGTGTCACAACTCAAGAAATGCCTGAGGACGCCTGAAGAGGTGTTATCCATGAATGAAGTGAACGTAGCTGAGGATTTGTCTTATGACGAGCAACCATACAAGATTTTGGACACAATGGAACGCCTCACCAGAAATAAAAGAATCCGGATGTGCAAGGTGCAGTGGAAGCATCACTCAGAAGAGGAAGCCACCTGGGAGCGGGAAGATGAGCTAAAGGCACAATTTCCGGAATTGTTTTCTTAGAACCACCAATCTCGAGGACGAGATTTCTTTTAAGGGGGGTAGAGCTGTAACTCCCCAAAAATCTTGTTAAGACCCTAAATCATGTTAAGAGGGGAATTTAAAAAATTTTGGACGTGTTGCATGTTTTGCAAAAATTCAAATTCAAACTGGAATTCAAACTAAACTCAAATCAGAAAAGAAATAGAAAAAGAAAAAAGAAAACAGAAAAAACCGGCCAGTGGGCCGCAACCCACCAGCCGGCCCAACCAGAACCCACGCCAGCCCGCAGCCGCGCGTGCCCCTTTCCTCCCACTGACAGGCGGGGCCCGCCAGTTCTTCGTCTACCTCGAGCCCGCGCCGGACTCTCTCACCCCGAATCCAAACCGATCCGGATTTCTGTGAATCCCAGCCGAATTTCGCTCGGGGGCAACGCGAACTCGATCTAAACCACCCCGCCGCCCTCTCCCGTCTATAAAAACCCCGGCCTCGTTCTGTTTTTTTCCACGCGATCTGCTGTTTTTACTCCGGTGAGAACCCGAGCCTTCTCCGGCGAATTCTGGCAGATCTACGCTCGGAAATTCCGATCTAACTCGCTGGTCTTGATCCACCGCCTCCGGGGAACCTTGCAGGTGCAGAAAACTCGGTGACTTCCGGTGTAAACACAGCGCCGACGAGCCTCGCCGTGAATTCACCTCGGACCTCGTCGCCGACCGCCTTCCAGGACCTCCGAGCTCAAGAAAACCCCCGAGGTGAGATCCCCGACCTCCCCTCTACCGATCTATGCCATAAAATCACAGTTCTAGGAATAATTCTCGAAGATCCGAAAGTCTCCGGCGAGATCGCCGCTTTCTGCCGCCGTGCGCCGCCGGCAGCGCCGCCCGCGCTCGATCAGAGCGACGTGGCCGCTTGTGCGCCGTTTATTTTAAATAGCACGGTAGGGTTTAAATCCCCGCGTACCGGTTCGGCGTTATAATCTCACCCATTTGTTTTAAATCGGATGGTCCACGTCAGCCCCGCGTTATAAAGACTGGAAATCTTACGTGCTACCCCCTGGGGTTCTCGGGAAATAAGAGCTAGCCCCGGAAACTTCTGATCTAGCCCCTGGAACTTTAGAAAATCATGTAAATTCATTTACAAATCAGTTTTAGCCCCTGGACTTAATAAAAATTAGGAAAACCCCCTCTGTTATGTGTAGCTAGACCCCTGAAAATTGTTAAAATAATATTATAGACCCTGTAGAGGGGTGAGTTTACCTTTTTAGCCCTGTTTAATATTTAATTTAGGAAATTGAATATGTGGCTAGTGTTTAAAATTTAAAAAGTGGGACAAACATATTGTCAAAATTAAATTAAAAACTTTCTCAGTATTTAGAAAACTTTGGAGTGAGATAAAAATATATTTTGGGCTGAAATGAATCTGTTTAATTTATTATTCACATTTAGGGACACATTTTTAAGTAAAGAATAGTTCTGGAAAATAGCAAAAAATAATTGTAAAATAGTTTACATCAGAGGAAAAGGTCAAAAATATATTAGTAAATATTTTAGATCAGAACCTATTCTGTTTAGATGATGTGTCTTGTTATTTTCATAATAAAGTTCACATTTAGGCATAGGAAATAAATCTGAAAATATAGCAACTAGTAAATGATAAATGGAGTTCTAAAAATCCAAAGAATTCAGTTTAGGGTTGGTAGAAATTATGAAGACACATATGGAGAAGGAAAATACCTTTCATGCATACTAGGTAGCTAAAAGGTGTAGTAATTGAATATAAGGAATTTATTTAAATTGGAAACTCATATATATATATATATATATATATATATATATATATATATATATATATATATATATATAGTATGTAAGTATAAATGTGAACACAAAAGTAGGAATCATATACATATGATCAAAAGTTCATGCAAGCCACAAATCAACACACATAGAGTAACCACAGCACATATAATGGTGAATGACTTTCATAAATATGAATGTGTGGTTTGTATGGAGTGGAAGTGTGAACTATGTCTTATGGATTGTTGTTTTTCTTTTGCTATGTGTGATGGTATGATGTAGAACCTGCTCAAGAGCATGTTATTCCTTTCCAAGATCAGGACTACCCATTTCAAGAGCAGCAGGAAGGAGGCAAGTGTCCTTGACCACTTTGATCGTATGCTAGGATGTGTAGATAGAATTATTTGCATTGTCAAATGAAATATGAAACCCATGCTAGGAAGTTTCCCTAGAATTGCATTATCTTGTTTCCTTGTAGCTTGGGTTGGGATTTATTTTACCATGTCATTTATTTACATGCTTTATGCTTAGCCATGCTTAGAATGGGATATTTGGGATATGAGATCATCAGTTTATTTTACCATACTCTTGAATGAGATATTGTGAGTTATGTAGAGGTAGGGATCAAGGAAAGTTGGATGTTTTGGTTGTGTGCTGGGTGCACGAGACTCGGGTTTGTGTTTAGTACTTGCCTGGATCCTAAGGACCGGTTCATGGAGCATGTAACCTGGCTTTACAGTGCCAACCACATGCTGAGATGGGGCAGCTTGGCCAATTAATTAGGTGTATCCCCGGCGTAGTATGGGTGTGTTGGATGGTGCGGGGAATAGGTGTCAGCTGGACTACCATATGAACCGCAAGGCTCAAGAGGGGGCCACTGCAGCGGGGTTGGAGCCTCTTGTATGCTGTTAGGGGTGAAACCTCAGTGGGCCCACGCTCGTCGGGAATCCCTTTGTAAAGGCTTCGTAGTGATCTCCTGGCTACACACCTGGGAAGTGTGAATGTGGTTCGTAGCCACTGGCATAATGGAGGTTCTTTTAGTCCACCCAGCAACGGGGGATGAAATCACTACATGTGGGTACAGTGGTACAAACTCTGCAGAGTCAAAACTGTCATGACAGCCGTGCTCACGGTCAAGAGCGGCTTGGACTTATTCATGATTAGAGGATTGATGGTTTTGGAAGTTGTGGATATTAAGCGGGGAGCTTAACATTGGAAATGATGTTATGGTTATTGGATTATGATGATGGGATGGGAGATTGGGACCATTTCACCTGTGTAGTAATGTAGGTGCTTAATAAGCTAAGGTGATAGGTATTCAATTGCGTAGTGCTTTAACCATGAGTTCAACCTCTCCTTGTTCTAGCCATGCATGATATAATTTTCCCACACTTGCTGAGTACCATCGGTACTCAACCTTGCATATTTTGTTGGTTTATATTGCTGCTCAGGTCAAGATAATGAGGTGGTGTATAATGATCAAGACTTTGGACCCGAAGAAGGTTTCTAGGTTCATGGAGACCCCCGGGCAACGCCTGTGACGGAGCTCTCGAGAATAATAATTCCGCTGCTAGTTTATTTACTTGTGATGAACTTTTTATTGTCCAACGAGACATTTGCTATGTAAGACTTATTTATATTCGACACCTGGCTTGTAATAAATGATGCTTCACTATTTGTCATCACATGTATGAGAAAATGATCCTGGCATACATGTGATATTCACTTGGTTGTTCTTCGGAAAAACCGGGTGTGACAACAGCAAGGCAGCGTGCCCAAGCAGAACTCGCGACCGAACGGAGGGGACAATCAAGGAAACCGTGGACAGCAGTACTATGCTCGCGGCAACGTGAACCATGTCTCTGCTGAGGAAGCACAACAGGCTGAGGACGTCGTAATTGGTACGTTCCTTGCCAATTCCAACCAAGCCACCATTTTATTTGATTCTGGAGCATCACATTCCTTCATATCATCCATGTATGTGGCCAAGCATAATATACCCATATCACACTTAAAATGTGCTATGTTAATTAATTCTCCCGGTGGAGAGATGAGGACTAATATAGTAAGTCCGAAAGTAAGCCTTCAAATAAGGGGGGTAGACTTCCTTGCCAACCTCATTGTCTTGGATTCCCAAGGGCTTGACATAATACTCGGGATGGATTGGTTAAGCAAGCACAACAAAGTAATCTAATGTGCTGAAAGGAGCGTGCAGTTGACAAACGAGCACGGTATTCATATCGAGTTTGAGTCAGCCCAACAAACAACCAAGAAGGCAATTTTGAACCACGTCAAAGGAGCAACATTGGACAGCATTCCAGTGGTTCAAGAATTCTCAGACGTGTTTCCGAAAGAGCTTCCAGGTATGCGACCTGACCGAGATATTGAGTTTGCCATCAATTTGGTACCCGGAAGTGCACCCATAGCAAAGAGACCCTATAGGATGCCCGTCAATGAACTAGTGGAACTCAAGAAGCAAATTCAGGAGCAGTTGGAGAAGGGTTTTATACGTCCCAGCTCGTCACCATGGGAGCCCCCGTGCTCTTCATAGACAAGAAGGATGGGACCCAAAGGATGTGCGTGGACTATAGGTCTCTCAACGAGGAGACAATCAAGAACAAATACCGTCTGCCCCGTATAGAAGACCTATTCGACCAAATGAAAGGAGCCCGAGTGTTCTCCAAGATTGATCTTCTGTCGGGATACTTCCAGCTGAAGATTAAGCCCTCCGATATACCCAAGACTGCCTTTCGAACATGGTATGGTTCGTATGAATATACCGCCATGTCTTTTGGGTTAACAAATGCACCCGCATACTTCATGTACCTTATGAACAAGGTTTTCATGGAGTACTTGGATAAGTTCGGCGTGGTTTTCATCGATGACATTATGGTGTATTGAAAAAGTGAGGAGTAGCATGAACAAAATTTAAGATTGACCTTGCAGAAAATGCGCGAGCATCAATTGTATGCCAAGCTTAACAGGTGTCAATTTTGGCTAAAGGAGATATCGTTCCTAGGCCACATTATCTCCGAGGAAGGAGTATCGGTTGATTCCGGAAAAGTGGGAGGTGTTCTGAAGTGGAATCAACCGCAAAACGTGAAAGACATTTGGAGTTTTCTTGGGATGGTTGGATACTACCAACGCTTCATCAAGGACTTCTCTAAGATAGCAAAACCTATGATGGAGTTGCTAACAAAGGGAAAAGTGTTCCAGTGGACATCAGCGTGCCAAGAGAGCTTTGAGGAACTCAAGAAAAGGCTAACCATAGTGCCAGTTTTGGTATTGCCAGACGTAGGCAAGAGCTTTGACATATATTGTGACGCATCAATACAAGGGCTCGGATGTGTGCTCATGCAAGAAGGACAAGTGGTAGCTTATGCCTCATGACAATTAAAGAAGCACGGGTTTAATTATCCTACACATGACTTGGAGCTAGCAGCAGTAGTGCATGCATTGAAGATTTGGAGACATTATATCCTTGGTCATCGATGTGAGATCTATACGGATCAAAAAAGCCTGAAGTACATATTTACACAAACGGACTTGAATTTGAGGCAACGTCGATGGTTGGAACTCATCAAGGATTACGATGTTGGAATCAACTACCACCCTGGAAGGGTCAATGTAGTAGATGATGCATTGAGCCAGAAGGGAGCATGTCACCAACTCACGTTCGGGAGCTACCACCCGAACTACGCAAGGAGTTCGAACGGTTACACCTCAGATTCTTGAAAGACATGGAAGTGATGGAAATCCACTCTTCATTGGAGCAAGAGATAAGAGGTGGCCAAGCAACGGATGAGGAGATCAAGGAAATCAAAGAAAGGATCCGACATGGAATAGAGAAGGATTTCAAGGATGATGAGAAGGGTACGCTTTGTCTAGGAAAGAGGATTTGTGTGCCTAACGTGAAGCACATCCGCGACATGATATTAAAAGAGGCACATGATTCACCATATTCCATACATCCCGAAAGTACTGTGAGACCTATGTGTGCTGAATACATTGGCTTTGACGATAAAAGTTTTGAATACTACCTTTTTAACAAGGTCCAACTCTAGGTTCGAGCTCCTGCAAGGTCCGACTTGCTTTGTCTAGGTCTGACTTATTTTGGCTAGGTCCGACTTATTTTTGCTAGCTCCGGTGCTAGGTCCGACTAGATTTGGTAAGTTCCGTGCTAGGTCCGACTAAGCTTTAGTAAGCTCCGGCGCTAGGTCCGACTAGCTTTGGTAAGCTCCTTTTTAAGGTCCGGTTAGCTATGGTAAGGTTCGGAGCTTGATTGCAATGGTTCTACTTTTAACTTGAAATATTTTGAACTTGCTTTACTCTTATGGAAAGTTTGCTTAGTATTATTTTACTAATTTTTTGGTGTGTTTTGGTGGTTATGACTGATATCATTTTGCTATGGTTTACAACATGCTTATGTGAGGTGCTCATGTAAGATGTTGTAGTTTCTGAACTAACGAGAGTCAAGTCGAGGACTTGTGCTCGGAAGTATTGGTTGTTTATTCATGTGCAGGTGTTGCTTGAATTCAAGACATGGCTGGTGACAGGATCCATTGAACTAGTCTTATGGAGAAGATGAGGTTCAACAACCAAGTTCGGGAGGAATTGCGGTTGAGTTGATCGGGAGGTTGCGCAGTATGTTTGAATCAAGAACAATGCGTATGAAGGTATCTTGGACGTCCTTGGAAGATGTTTGCACGTGTGCAAAGAGTGCATGGACGTGGCTGCATGGTTCCAAGGCGTGATGAAGAGATGTGGACGTAAAGAATTGGTCGGAAAGGTCCAACCGACTAGGTTATGGACTCAGGCTGCGGCTGAGTCGTGTTTGACTCAAATATGGAAATATTTGAGTTGGTTATGATAGAATTTCATGTTAGGCACGAAGTAGAGTTGTTTTAGAAATGTTTGGGACGTTCCTAAGGTGTTTGGATGTCTTAAGATTGCTTCTATCTGCCTATAGAATAGTCTTGAGCAGTTTTGGAAAGTTAGAGTTTGAATCAAAGTAGGAGTAGGAGTCCTAGTTTGAATTAGGTTGGCCTTAGGGCTGGTTATATAAGCAAGGGGGCCAGAGCTCGTGGATCACGACTTTAGGGCTGTTCCTCTTGTCTTTTGATAAACAAAATTCGTATTCTGAAGGAACTTTTGTGCCTTTTTCGTCCGACTTGTTTCAGACAAGTTTTTCTCGTCGAGTTTCTGTTCAGCACTACCTTGCTTTGGTGGTTTTATCATAACTCGAGTTTTACAGATCCAATATGTGATTCTTTTTGTATTTTCTTCACAACATGCTTATCTATCATCTGTGAAAATTTCACAGTCATTGAATTTGTGGTTTCTGATGTACACGAGTTCCTTTGCAGTATTCCAGAACTGTTTTTCTCGCGTAGGACAGATTGACCTTTGTTCGATCTTTCGATCGTAACTTGAGTTTCTATCTACAGATTTTCATGATTCTTGTTGTGACGTCTTCGTGACTTGATTCTCTACAATCTATACTAGTTTTGTCACAGTTGAACACGTTTAGATTAGTCACACACAAGGTTTCTTTAACAGATCGGTTTTCTGCTGAGGGGTGTTTTGTTGCTTCCGCTGAAAAGTTTTTATCTACTATTCACCCCCCCTCTGGTAGCTTTACACGTGTACTTCAATCCTACAATTGGTATCAGAGCCAGGTTGCTCTAACCTTTGTGGTCTGCATGTGTTTTGACTAATCATCATGGAGAAATACTCCGCCAAACCTTGTGTGTTTAGTGGTATTGATTTTCAGGTTTGGAAGGCACGCATGGAAGCTTTCATCCAGGCGCAAGGCTTTGCAATATGGGAAAAGGTGTACAAGCCTTACGATGTGCTTTCAAACGATCAAGTCACGGCTACAAACACGAGAGATGTCGACAACAACAACAAGGCTCGGAACTTGATCATACAAGGACTAACTCAGAGCGACTTTGACCGTGTTGCACACCTCCGATCGGCGTACGATGTGTGGAGAGCACTTTGTGACTACCACGAAGGATCCAACACGATCAAGGAGGTAAGACAGGATGTGTTCAAGAAAGAATACATGCGCTTTGAGATGCAACCCGGTGAGTCCATTGATGACCTCTTTGCTCGCTTTAATAAAATTCTCAGCAACTTGCGTAGTGTCAATGTTAGTTTTTCAGATGCTGAAAATGCTAGGCAATTACTAAATCCATTAGACATATCAATTTGGGAGATTAAAATAACATCCATATGTGAGTCCACTGTCATGAGTACTCTTACATTAGATGTGCTTTATTCTAAGCTAAAAACTCATGAAATTGACATTATATCACGTAAGAACCCAAATAAGACTATTGCATTCGTCTCACAACGTGATATGCCTAGCTCCGGCCAATCATCTAGCAATACACTTGCTTTGCTGTCTTCACTAACCCTTGAACAGATTGAGGAGTTTCCAGAGGAGGAGCTAGTACTTCTTTCTACTAGGTTCTCAAAAGCATTGCAAAATGTGAGAACTAGAAGGAGAGGAAGCTCCAGACCTCAACGATGCTTTGAATGTGGTAAGAGAGGACACTTTCGTACAGATTGCCCTAACCTTTCAGGTCCTTCTAACCGTGATGAAAAGCGGAATAAAGTCAAGTCCTCTTTTGGCAACACCAACAAGAAAAAGAAGGTTTTTACAAGACGCAAACTGATAAACAGTTTCATCACCGCACCTCAAGAACTTGGCTCGAGTGATGTAGACATTGGAAGTGATGAAGATGATCTGTCAAACTTGTGCTTCATGGCGGGCAAATCAAAATCAAGTATGGAGGATGCAGAACACAACAGTGACAACGAAGAGGTATGTCCTACTTGCGAAGAAATGTGTGATGCTATTTCTTGTGCCACTATTATTGTTAAGAAAAAGGACAAAAAGCATAGGGACAATGCTGTTAAAATTGAGTCACTAGAATCTGAAATTAATCGTTTAAAATCCTTGATTCCTAGTGATGATTCTTGTTCCTCATGTGATTTAATATATAAACAATTGTCCTCTCTAAGAAGTGCACACACCTCCACACTTGATAAACTTGAACTTGAAATCGAAAAGAACAAAAAGCTTGCTGCACTTAGAGATAAAAACTTGAAAGATGCTTGTTGTTCTACAATTAATTTGCATTGTTCTACTTGCAATGATCTTGATAAGAAACTACAAGATGCTATGAAAAAAATTTCTATATTGAACAATGCTTTACGTTCTCATGAAGTTAAATATTGTTCCAATTGCAAATTAAAAGGAAAAACTTCATGTGAAAATTGCCTTGATCTATCAAATAAACTTGATAACATGCATAGGACATTAGATCGGTTTTGTAATGGGAATAAGAACCTAAACTTTCTGCTGAATTCTTCCAAGTCTTGCAATGATAAAACTGGTTTAGGTTTTGATTCACATGCTCATGCTAAGGAACATCCACCTAAAATTGTAAAATCATTAGGAAGTGGTTTGATTCAAACAGTTCCTAAACAAAAAGAAGTGGTTTTTAAATCTGCAGGAGTGTTGTCACATTCGGGATCAAATAAGCATACTGCATGCTCATCTAGACATGAACACAAAGTTAAATTTCATTATACCTATTGTGGTAGAGATGGTTATGTCATAGATTTTTGTTATAGACTAGATAAACAACATAAAAAGGAAAGAATGCAAGCTAGATCTTATAACTCTCATGCAAAATTTGCTGCACATACTAAACCGAATGTCAGGAACATGCAACCTACTGTTATGAGTCAGAAATATTCAAAGTTTACCTCCGGAGCTTCAGTTTTTGCCTCCGGACCTTCTGTTTTTGCCTCGGGAACTACAGATTTTCGTGCTACACAAGTAACACCTCATAGGTCAGTAGTTAAGAACAAAAAATCTCAAACTTTGACTCATAAACCTGCTGTTTTATCTCAGCTTTCGCATGTTCTTCCTGCCGGACGTCGTGTGACTCAGTACTGGATTCCTAAATGCCTTTTAACTAACCCAGTATTGAGTCATCGATGTATTGTGCTTCTATGTAGCTTACACGCTTGAGGAAGGAGAGCATTTGGATTGTGGATTCAGGTTGCTCACGCCACATGACCGGTAACAAAGAATGGTTCTCCTCTCTCTCTTTTGTGTCACGTGTAGAGAATGTTACTTTTGCCGATAATTCTTCAACTCCTATAATTGCTAAGGGTTCGGTTAGAGTAAATGATCACTACACTTTGAAGGATGTCGCACTTGTCAAAAATTTGAAATACAACTTGCTTTCTATTTCACAATTGCTAGATGAAAATCTGGAAATTATTTTCAATAAAAACTGCTGCAAAGTTGTAGGTTCAAATAGTGAGTTTAAAGCTGATTTTGATATGTCTTCCTCTAAGCATAGATGTCTAGTTGCAAATGATTCCAAAGATTTATATTTTTGGCATTGTAGACTTGGTCACGTAGACTTTGATCATCTCACGCGTGTTAGTGCTCTTGATCGAATACCTGGGCTGCCTAAGCTTAAAGGGGACAAAGAAATTGTGTGCTTTTATTGTAGACATGCTAAGATGGTTGCAGGTTCACATGCTCCTCTCACAATGACCATGACAACTGAACCGGGTCAACTTTTACACCTTGACACCGTAGGACCTTCACGTGTTCAATCCTTCAGAGGTAAATGGTATGTTCTTGTGATTGTTGATGACTATTCTAGATACTCTTGGGTTTACTTTATGACATCTAAGAATGAAGATTTTAGTCACTTTAGAACTTTATTTCTTAGATTATCAATTGATCACCCAGGATCTTTAAGAGCAATTATAAGTGATAATGGAACCGAATTTAAAAATCAATCGTTTGATCACTTTTGTGCTGAAAATGCAATAGATTATCAATTTTCTTCACTATATGTACCTCAACAAAACGGTTGTAGAGAGAAAGAACAGAACCTTAGTTGAGATGGCTAGGACTATGCTTGATGAATATCAAACTCCTAGGAAATTTTGGGCTGATGGAATTGCAACAGCTTGTTATGTCTAAAATCATGTTTTCTTGCGTGCTAAGCTAGGTGAAACACCATATGAGCTCAGGTTTGGACATAGGCCTAGTGTCACACACTTTAGGGTCTTTGGTTGCAAATGCTTTGTTATGAAACATGGTAATTTTGATAAATTTGAAGCTAGATCTGTTGATGGCATGTTTCTTGGTTATCCATCTCATACTAGAGGCTACCGTGTGCTTTTACTTGATACTAACAAAATTATGGAGACTTGTGAGGTTTCTTTTGATGAAGCCAGCCCAGGTACTAGTTCAAATATTGCAGGTCCAGATCCATATCCGCAGGGGGAGAGTATTTTCGTTGAAGAAGAGGAAGAAGTGGTGCTGCTGCCCGAAAATTCAGCAGCTAATGACATTGTTCCAGCTCCTGATCTTGATTCACAGCCAGCACCGACGACCACCATTACTGGTCCAGATCCTCCTCACGTCACAAGCTCATCTATTTGTGATGAACATGAAGAAGAAGAAGCTTGTGAAGTGTCCACTCCCCTCCGGATTCTCAAAAGTCATCCTCCACAACAAATTATTGGAAGCTTGCATAAATGAGTTACAAGATCCAGGTTTTTCGACCCCAATTCTCATGCTCATTCTGCTTTTGTTGCTTCTTTTGAACCCAAAGATATATCACACGCACTCACTAATGAATCTTGGATTATTGCCATGCAAGAAGAGTTAGAAAATTTTGAAAGAAATAATGTTTGGAAACTTGTACCTCCACCTCAAGGTCACACTTTAATTGGAACTAAATGGGTGTTTAAAAATAAACAAAGTGAGGATGGGGTTGTGGTTAGGAATAAGGCTAGGTTGGTTGCTCAAGGTTTCACACAAGTTGAAGGTCTAGATTTTGATGAAAGTTTTGCTCCTGTTGCTAGATTAGAAGCCATAAGAATTTTGTTAGCTTTTGCTGCATCTAAAGGTTTTAAGTTATATCAAATGGATGTTAAAAGTGCGTTTCTTAATGGCTACATAGATGAGGAGGTTTATGTCAAACAACCACCTGGTTTTGAAAATCCAAATTTTCCTAATCATGTTTACAAACGATCCAAAGCCTTATACGGTCTCAAACAAGCCCCTAGAGCATGGTATGATAGGTTAAAAACATTCTTACTTGAAAAGGGGTTTACCATGGGCAAGGTTGATAAAACTCTTTTTTGTGCTTAAGCATGGCAATGGTCATTATTCGTTCAAGTGTATGTGGATGATATTATCTTTGGTTGTGCTTCTCATGATCTTGTGTCCAAGTTTTCAGCTATGATGAGTTCAGAATTTGAGATGAGTATGATGGGAGAACTCACGTACTTTTTGGGGCTGCAAATCAAGCAAACCAAGGAGGGTACCTTTGTGCATCAAACAAAGTATACAAAAGATCTCCTAAGGCACTTCAACATGGATAAAAGCAAGCCTCTTTGGACACAAATGGGAACAGCAACAACACTTGATCTTGATGAAGATTGTGATCCCGTTGATAAAAAAGAATATAGAAGCATGATCGGATCACTTTTGTATCTCACGACATCAAGACGGGACATACAATTCAGCATATGTCTCTGTGCACGGTTTCAAGCCTCCCCACGTGCTTCACATCGTCAAGCCGTCAAAATGATTCTCATGTACTTACATGGAACTCAAGAATTTGGCATTTTTCTTCCTTCTTCCTCAACCGTTACTTCGTAAGCTTTTTCCGATGCTGATTTTGGGGGTTGTAGGATTGATAGGAAAAGTACTTCTGGTGCTTGTCATTTTCTTGGTAATTCACTTGTTGCTTGGTCCTCTAGAAAACAAAGTTCAGTTGCACAATCCACGGCCGAATCTGAATATGTAGCTGCTGCTAGTGCTTGCTCACAAATTCTTTGGATTGTTCAAACACTTAAGGACTATGGGGTTGATCTAGATAGTGTTCCACTGTTTTGTGATAACACTAGTGCCATTTGCATTGCTAAAAACCCCGTGCAACATTCGAGAACTAAACATATTGACATTAGGTATCACTTTCTCCGTGATAATGTCGAAAAAGGGAACATTGTGCTTCACCATGTAGATACCGGACAACAATTGGCTGACATTTTTACAAAACCTTTGGATTTCACTCATTTTTGTTACATTCGTAGTGAAATAGGGGTTATGCATCCTCATGGATTAAATTGAGGGAGAATTTTGAAACTTGGGAAGTCTATGTGTGAATCTGGAATTAAAATAATATGAGCATAGTATTTCATGAATATATGACTTTGTGATTCCTTTTTCATGCTGAAAGTTCTTACTACATTACTCGTGTTATACGTTTTCTAGTTTTTACCATGTCTAGTAATTGGAATAATTACTTACACTAAATCTGGTCATGGTCGAACTTTCTTGCTGTTTTGAACTTGTTGCATGCTCACAAGTGCTTTTAATCATAAAGAATTAATCAAGTAATCAACTCACATGTTGAGTTTTTATGTTCAAATAAAAAAATGAGAAAAGATCAAGAGAATATGCATGCATCGCACTTCTTCTTTTGAGATGGCTTATCATTGCACTTAGATATGAACTTGAAAGGAGTTGCGTATGACTAAAACCATGTCCTTAAGCTTCTGACTGTCAAATGACATAGGCTTGGCTTGGTTGGTTAGAATAAGGCTGATGCTGCATATAATCTCTTGCAAATGTCATAAGGTCAAAATTTGTGCTTTAAATAAATAAAATGCAGCAACAAGTGTCATGCTTTCAGGTCTTGAAATAGTTAAGTTTGTGAGATCATGACTTGCTTAAATTTAAAATTACACTTGATCTCTAGCATGGCTTACACTACTTTATGTATCTCATTGATGTGGTAGTGTAAGTTACTTGATAGTATGATTTGGGTGAGCTTTGTTTTATACGTATATGTTATAATGTGTTCATAAAAAATTAAAATTCCTCTTTTGTACCTTGCTGAATACATTGTCAAAGGGGGAGAAATTTGTCACACATTGCACACATTCACAATTGTTTTGGCACGATTCTTCTCAGGGGGAGAATTTATGGTATTTTTGTTTTTCTTCTCATTTTATTTCTGATTTACAAAGGGGGGGAATTTGTTTTCAAAACTTTTCATGTGAATAAGCCAATGTTCGGATTTTAAGTGGTGTTGACAATGCATTCATCAAGGGGGAGATTGTGAGACCTATGTGTGCTGAATACTTTGGCTTTGACGATAAAAGTTCTGAATACTACCTTTTTAACAAGGTCCGACTCCAGGTCCGAGCTCCTGCAAGGTCCGACGATAGGTCCGACGTAAGGTCCTACTTGCTTTGTCTAGGTCTGACTTATTTTGGCTAGGTCCGACTTGTTTTTGCTAGCTCCGGTGCTAGGTCCGACTAGCTTTGGTAAGTTCCGTGCTAGGTCCAACTAAGCTTTAGTAAGCTCCGGCGCTAGGTCCGACTAGCTTTGGTAAGCTCCGGTTCAAGGTCCGGTTAGCTTTGGTAAGCTTCGGAGCTTGATTGCAATGGTTCTGCTTTTAACTTGCAATGTTTCGAACTTGCTTTACTATTATGGAAAGTTTGCTTAGTATTGTTTTACTAAGTTTTTGGGGTGTTTTGGTGGCTATGACTGATATCATTTTTCTATGGTTTACAACATGCTTATGTGAGGAGCTCATGTAAGATGTTGTAGTTTCGGAACTAACGAGAGTCAAGTCGAGGACTTGTGCTCGGAAGTATTGGTTGTTTATTCATGTGCAGGTGTTGCTTGAGTTCAAGACATGGCTGGTGCGGGATCCATTGAACTAGTCTTAGGGAGAAGATGAGGTTAAACAACCAAGTTCGGGAGGAATTGTGGTTGAGTAGATCGGGAGGTTGCGCAGTATGTTTGAATCAAGAACAATGCATATGAAGGTATCTTGGACGTCCTTGGAAGATGTTTGCACGTGTGCAAGGAGTGCACGGACGTGGCTGCATGGTTCCAAGGCGTGATGAAGAGATGTGGACGTAAAGAATTGGTCGGAAAGGTCCAACCGACTAGGTTATGGACTCAGGCTGCGGCTGAGTCGTGTTTGACTCAAATATGGAAATATTTGAGTTGGTTATGATAGGATATCATGTTAGGCACGAAGTAGAGATATTTTAGGAATGTTTGGGATGTTCCTAAGGTGTCTGGATGTCTTAAGATTGCTTCTATCTGCCTATAGAAGAGTCTTGAGCAGTTTTGGAAAGTTAGAGTTTGAATCAAAGTAGGAGTAGGAGTTCTAGTTTGAATTGGGTTGGCCTTAGGGCTGGTTACATAAGCAAGGGGGGCCGGAGCTCGTGGATCACGACTTTGGGGCTGTTCCTCTTGTGTTTTGATAAACAAAATTCGTATTCTAAAGGAACTTTTGTGCCTTGTTCGTCCGACTTGTTTCAGACAAGTTTTTCTCGTCGAGTTTCTGTTCAGCACTACCTTGCTTTGGTGGTTTTATCATAACTCGAGTTTTACAGATCCAATTGAAGTGATTCTTTTTCGGTTGTCTTCACAACTTGCTTATCTATCATCTGTGAAAATTCCACGGTCATTGAATTTGTGGTTTCTGATCTACACGAGTTTCTTTGCAGTATTCCAGAACTGTTTTTTTCTCGCGTTGGACAGATTGACCTTTGTTTGATCTTTCGATCGTAACTTGAGTTTCTCTCAACAGATTTTCATGATTCTAGTTGTGACGTCTTCGTGACTTGATTCTCTACTATCTATACTAGTTTTGTCACAGTTGAAAACGTTTAGATTAGTCGCACACATGGTTTCTTTAACAGATCAGTTTTCTGCTGAGGAGTGTTTTGTTGCTTCCGCTGAAAAGTTTTTATCTACCATTCACCCCCTCCTCTGGTAGCTTTACACGTGTACTTCGATCCTACAAGTACCAAAATGTACAAGGACCTGAAGACTTGTTATTGGTGGGATTGTATGAAAAGGGACATAGCCGAGTACGTTGCTTTATGCGACACATGCCAACGGGTGAAGGCCGAACATCAAAGTCCCGCTGGATTGTTGAAAACCTTGAAGGTACCTGAGTGGAAGTGGGAAGACATCAGTACGGATTTCATCGTCAGATTGCCACATACTCAGTCGGGTTATGACTCCATCTGGGTTATCGTGGACCGATTGACGAAAACAGCCCATTTTCTCCCTCTAAGGGCCAAGTACAACGTTGCACAATTAGCCGAGTTGTACATAGAGCAGATCGTGTGCCGTCATGGAGTCCCGAGGAGGATAGTCTCAGATCGGGGTTCTCAGTTTACCTCTAGATTTTGGAGGAAGCTGCAGGAAGCTATGGGTACACGACTAGATTTTAGCTCCGCCTACCATCCTCAAACCGATGGGCAAACCGAAAGGACAAACCAAATTTTGGAGGACATGTTGAGAGCTTGTGCCTTGAAATATGGACGTAGTTGGGATAGGAGCTTGCCGTACGCGGAATTCTCCTATAACAACAGCTATCAAGCCAGCTTGAAGATGTCACCTTTCGAAGCATTATATGGCAGACGGTGTAGAACGCCGCTGTTTTGGCATGAGGCCAGGGAAAACCAAGTGTTTGGACCCGAAGTGCTACAAGAAGCTGAAAAGCAAGTCCAAACGATACGGGAAAACTTAAAGGCTGCTCAGTCACGACAGAAAGGCTATGCGGACAATAGGCGAAGGAAGTTGACTTTCGAAGTAGGAGACTTCGTATACCTTAAGGTATCGCCTATTCGTGGCCAACGACATTTCAACGTCAAAGGCAAGCTAGCACCTCGCTACATCGGGCCGTTTAAGATTTTGAGCGAGGAGAAGTACCCTATCAACTAGAGCTCCCAACGCACTTCTCCGACGTACATGACGTATTGCATGTATCCCAGCTCAAGAAGTGCTTGAGAATACCAGAAGAGCAAGTACCGATGGATAAACTTGAAGTTCAAGATGATCTGACCTACGCAGAGCACCCTGTCCGAATTTTGGACGTAAAGGAAAGGTCACGAGGAACAATGTGATCCGATGGTGCAAGGTACAACAGAGCCATCACACCGAAGCTGAAGCCACATGGGAGCGTGAAGAATACCTCAAGAAAGAATTCCCTCGTTTATTCTCTACCATCGAATCTCGAGGGCGAGATTCAATTTAAGGGGGGTAGATTTGTGACACCCTCATTTTTTGATTTCTGCTTATATTCATGTTTCATAAACATTTTTATAAGATTGAAACAGAGAAGAATTAAAAGATAGCCAAAAGGAGCCAATTTCAGTTTGCCTAGAGCGCCGTAGACATTTTTCACGGGCCGCTGGCCATATGGTGTGTCCGGAGCTCACCCCCGCAAATGGGGAAAGGTCCGATCCCGTGGGACACGTGTTGCCCTGGAGCTAGCCTCTGCGGGGAAGCGAGGCCAGTCCCGCAAGACACGTGTCACCTTCGGAGCTAGTCACTGCGGAAAACAGAGGACCAGTCGCGCGAAATACGTGTCGATCTCAGAGCTCACCTCCGGGAGGTACAGTTCTATTGGACACGTGTCACCACCGGAGCTTATCTTCAGGAGGTCCGTCACTGTTGGACACGTGTCAACCTTGGAGCTCGTCTCTGAGAAGAAAGGAAGTCTGGCACTGTTAGGGCACGTGGCACACCCGGTGCCACCTCCGAAGAGAGGGGAGGTCCGGCACTGACACATGGCCTGCGCGGAGCACATCTCTGAATATAGAGGAGGTCTCGACCCGCCTGGATACGTGGCGCACGCGGAGCCCGCCTCTGAGAAAGAGGGAGGTCTCGCTCGCTTGACACGTGGCACAACCGGAGCTCGTCTCTATGGAAAGGGGGAGACCAGGCCCCCGATGGACACGTGGAGTTTCCGGAGCTCATCACCGCGGAGGTAACGAATTCTGGAACGGTTTTTGCTTCTGTACGTGTGGGAATACCGTACGGGAGGAAACCGACATGAATTCCACAATGTTACCGCACCAAATCAACTAAAGATAAGTTGTTAAGATTCAACGACAATTTGAATAGGACTCTTATTCGAAATACATTCAGATTATGACTCTTCTCCTCCCGATTATAAATAGAACCCAGAACCTTTGGCCGAAACCACAGACTTCTTTTCCACCTCCTGAGCCGACAACTTAGAGCTCTAGCCCCAGCTCGCCGAGTAAAACCTTCGCCGGAGTTCGGTCGAGAGAGATCGCCGGAAGAAAGCCCCAACGATCTGTCTTGCTAGGAGAAGGACCCCGAGACCAAGAAGAACGTAAGGTAGATCTCCAATACTAACTTACGACATCATCGCGTTTTCTTTGCATCTGTTCTTCGATTCCTTTCGAACAGAAGCTTTTTCATGAACAGATCACTTGTTGATCGGTTTGATCTAAAGTCAAGATCATCGCCACGTCCACAATTGATCTCTACAACTCTGTTCATCGTAAAACCCATGCAAGCCATGCAACAACACGTATAAACTAATCTAATAGAAACTGATCATAGGATTGCATGCATATGCATCATCGCATCTAGTTAAAGTTTGTGCATGATATTGATTGTTGTAAATCTTGTATGCGCGTGATCGTTTATAGAATGACAAGCTCAGGGAGCTACCTACGACGGACTACAACAACAAGATTTTGAGCAACCGGAACAGCCAGAACAAGGCAAGTGCCCCTTGACCATATTGATCCCATATTTTGGAAAAACTATTTTGTTTGCAAAAGGGTGTGGGTGCTGAGTCAAACATGATGGGAAACCCTTTTATAGGAGTTTACTAGTTTTGGTTATACCACCCTTGTCGCCAGGGAAGTTTATAAGTCGGGTATGGTTTTTACTTTTATGCTTCGCTGAGTCCATGGAATTACGGGAAGCGAGATAGATGTGTCTAGCTAAGTGTACTCGTAAGAATATTGAGGAACTGATGTTGTTAATAAACATGGATTGGAGGGAGATCTAGGCAAGCCTGGGTTTGTGAATGAGGTAGAATGAGATGGTGGTTTACTTGTCGTAGATCTAAGCACCGGTTCATGCGAGCACATGCCAGGATAACAGTGCCACCACAATGCCAAGTACGGGTGGGGCTTAGCTGAGTAATTAGGTAAGTTACTAGATTGTTATGGACCGTGGAAGGCGCGGGGAATGGGAGTCGAGTGAGGACTGCCCTGGGAATTGCATGGCACAAGAGGGGGCCCGTGGGTGGGAGAATTGGAGATTCTGGCCTGCCGGTGAAACCTTAGTGAGTCCATACATCTAGTAACCCCTTTGTCAAGGCTATTTTGTGATCTCTTGGCCATACACCGACGGTTGTGTACTGGTATAATGGAGGTTCTGCAGTCGCCGACGGGTGACGAAATCACAAACTTGTGGGTAAAGAGGTGCAAACTATGCAGAGTCTAAAACTATCATGATAGACGAGATTACGGTCATGGGCGCCTGGCCAACTTCCATGATTAGTTGGATGGTTATTTTGGGATGGTTTGGAAGGTTTTGGTTATGGTTTGGTTTTGATTTTCGGGACTGTTGAGTCCGGGTGATAAGATTCGGTTGCATGACTGTTGAGTCATGGCAACGAGATTGGTCTCGGTGTGAGACGGAATGGTTTATGAGATGAAATGGTAGCGAATACGAGATGGTATTCGTGAGATGGTAGCGAATACGAGAGGGTATTCGTGAGCAAGGAAGAAGTTGATTAATGTCTGGTTGGGACATGGAAAGTGATGCGCATAATGGAGGTATGTTGGTATTTTAATACACGTTGGGATTACGTTGCTGTTTTATCGTGGTTTGGAATAACTTTGCTTTCTGCAATGAGCCTTTTTATACCTACCTTGTTGTGAGCTACATATCATATTTTCTCGCACTTGCTGAGCACATCATTGTACTCAAACTTGCATTATCATTTCATCATCAGCAACAGGAGAAGATTACTATGAAGACCAGGTGGAGCATTAGGTGTGTGATCTGTCCTCAACCTTGCCTGTGGGGAATGGAGCAGAGATGGAGCTGCTACTGCTGCTTAGATTGCTTCCGCATTAGTTAGAAGACTTCCACTGTTAGATTAAGACTTCTGCTGTTAGCATGAGTCCAAGACTCATGAGACATTGAAATAAACTATGTTATTCGTGGTTATATATATATATATATATATATATATATATATATACATACATATTCTGAAATTCAGTTTGTGGATGATGTGTATATGTGTGATGAACATCCTGGGCACACATATGCATCAGTTCTCAGTTCCATGGTTTTTCCACAGAATTGAGGGCGTCACAACCAAGTCCCGGGGCTGGGTGAGGAATCTTCTCACCCCCCCTTCCCCTTTCTATTTGAAAACGACATCCTGATGTAAGGAGTAATTGATAAATATACTAAGATAACATACAAAATTCATGATAAGTTAGTGAAGAAAACATTACTTCATCAATTTTAAAATTCATCAACGTCACGATCATGTACCCTACTCCTTAAACCAGACCATCAATCTTCTTTTCTGAGGGTCTGGACTAGATTTGGTTTTTATTTTCGTTTTCGCATATCATAAGTCTTGATATCTTGAGCGTCTCCAACCAAGTCATCGAGTCCTACACCAGGCTCAACGATGAACGAGTCTAGCAACTCTTCTTCTTGGTAAACCTCATAAACTTCATTAGTATCATGGTAACCATCATCTCCTGGAGTGTATAACCGCTCACAAGGATTCACCTTATTTACCACCCACCAAGCATTGAGTTTTTCGCATGGATAAGGTAGGTAATACACTTGCTGCACTTGGTGTGCAAGAACAAATGAATCGTATCCTCGTAGCCGTTCCTTGTGTTTGACTTCCACCATGTGAAATTTGTTTTGTCGAATTTCATGATTGTTATCAAACCAATCACAGTCAAAGAATACTTCTCGAAGATCCTTATTACCGAAGAAAGGAAATTCAAGAATTATTTTAATGATCCCACAGTAAATAGTTTCACGTCCTTGAGAGTCGATTGCTCTCGTCAAAACATCGGTATTAAATGTTGCCGCGAGTGGATGATGAGATTCATTGAGTTATATGGAATCGGAAGCCATTGACGTCAAATCGACCGTAACTTCTAACTTTAACCAATCCATAGGATAGTTGTCGTAAGTCTTCATGGACGTTTGCATCTTTCATGCACAGTCCAAAATATGAAGTTATAAGAAAACTTTGTAAATACTCGTAAGTTAAAAAAATTTGTAAATACTCATAAGTTATAAGAAAATGTTACATGATTATGAAACCAGGATAGGAAGTTAGGTCTTCCGTTTATTCCATCTCGTCGCATCGCTTCTACTTGTTTGCTCGTAGGTTGATGTTTATGTGTCCAATTCTGTTTGTGAAACTCTCTGTACGAAAAGAAAAAAAAATTAGAACATATCTATTCCAAAATATGCTGAGTAGAATAAATGTACGACAAACACTTACTCGAAATATTTGTCCATCTCATCTATATCAGCGTACATGTAGAGGGAAGCAACATTCCTTTCTTCTGTGGTAGAGTTGTAGGAATTGCAACTACCAACAGTAGTGCCTCTTGTTGCAAAAATGGAGAGATCGCTACAAGGAGGTTGCTCATCCATATTTTACCGCATTGCCGAAGTGTTGACATTGTGTTCCTCTACAAAGTAAACACTTGAAAAATATCCTACTTCATTAAGAGTAAATGCTTCGGTGATGCATCCTTCTACCCTTGCCCTGTTACGAACCATTGGTTTCAAATATCTTAGTGCTCATTCAATATGATACATCCACCTATATTGCACGGGATCACCCACTTTAGCTTCATATGGAAGATGTATAAGGAGATGTTGCATTGGATTGAAGAAGCCTGGACGAAATTTTTTTCCATCTTACATAATAATACTGGTATCTCCTTCTCCAACTTACTCATCATCTCTATCGTGATTTCTTTAGCATAGAGCTGTCTATAGAAGTGGCTAAGCTCGGCTAGCACCTTCCACACCGCATCATCAAAATAGCCCTGAAACATAACAGGTAGAAGTCTTTCCATGATTATATGATAATCATGACTGTTCATCTTAGTGAGTTTTCCCATTTTCACATTCACAGCTCGTTTCAGACTAGCTGCGTAACCATCTAGGAATTTCAAACTTTTCAACCATTCGAGTACTTCTTTCTTTTCTTTGGTTCAAAGATAAAAGGAAGCACGTGGTTTACCACCACTTTCAGAGAGCTCAAGAGTTGGACGGTTACAAAGCTCAGCCTGCTCCTTTTGAGCCTTTATATTGTCTTTCGTTTTGCCCGTCATGTTCATGCATGTGCTTATGATACATTCCCCCATGTTGCGCTCTTGATGCATGACATCAATGTTGTGCATTAGTATCAACGACTTCACATATGGTAGCTCCCATAGTACACACATATATGAGTCCAATTGTGACCATCTCCGAAACCGAGAAAATATCCAGGACGATCTTTATCTGGCAACAGTTTGTCCAACATATCAGATATTTCTGACCCGTTAAGACGTTTCAGTGCTCTTTTAGTGACAACGGTCTCCTTTCTGAATACATTCCTCTGTTGCATAAACATGTGATATGAAGGAAGCCAACGTCTATGACAATCAATGTAACATATTTTTCCTCCATGAGTATGTCGAAAACAATCAGTGTCAGAAGGTCATATTGGACAAGTCAAACGACAATGAGTGCTCTATCTAGAAAATATGCCATACGTCGGAAAATCATGGACGAACCACAAATGAGAAGCTCAAATGTTGAATCGATGCTTCTTGTAATTGTCGTACACTTCGACTCCTGTCCACAATATTTTGAATTCTTCGATCAGCGGTTTCAACATCACGTTGAGACGTGACCCAAGATGATCTAGTCCAGGTAAAATGAGGCTAAGGAACATGAACTCATACTTCATAAAAAGGGCCAGTGGTAGATTGTATGGAATGACAAAGACTGGCCAACAGGAGTATGGTGAAGCGTTTGTACTGAACGGTGAGAAATCATCTGTCGCCAAAGCAATCCGAGCATTTCTCGCATCATGGCCGAAATTTGGATCAAAACCGGTCCAGCGCCTTCTATGCCTCACCATCGGACGGGTGCATCATGACTTCTTTGTTCTGACGTACACCTTCTTTGTGCCATCTCATGTGTTTGACAGTTTTTTCGAAAGAAACAAACACTTCAACCGAGGTGTCATGGGTAAGTATCGAAGCTTCTTACGTGCGACTTCTGTCATCACATTTTCACCATCTTCATTAACGACTTCGACATACCTCGATTCACCACATTTTAAAAATTTCTTCTATTTGTCATGTTCTTTCTAGAAAAGCATGCAGTTGTCTGTACACACATCAATCTTCTCATATTTCATACCGAGACCCGAAAGCAATTTATTCGCGTGATACATATCGTTAGGCACTTTATGGGGCCGTGGAAGGATATTGCTGATCAATTTGATGAGGTCGTTGTAACAGTTATTAGAAAAGAAGTACTTAGACTTAATTGCCATAAGTCTAGTCATGAAAGTGAGGGGCGTCACTTCCGTGTGTTCATGCAGCGGCTGTTCTAAAGCTTTGAGAAGCTCAAAGAACGCTTCAACTTCCGTTGTAGGTGGATCCTCCGTAACGTATGGTTGTATAGCTTCTAGCATCTCATCCATCCTATCATCCCCCGTGTTATCATGATTGTCCTCTTCCACTTCTTGTACAGCCTTAGAAGCTATCTTGCCGTGAAAGGTCGAGACCTCATAACATGGCGTGCAACAGTTTCGACCAAATGTATTGAAAGTTCCACTTTGTCCAAAAACTTGGTATTCCGGCATTTCGTACATGGGCACCGCACCTTATCGGTATTTGACAACGAAAATGCTCAATCTACAAAAGCATCTGTCTTAGCGAACCACTCATCCGAGTGACCACCAGGTCTGCTCTTCCAACCAGTATACATTCAACTGCAGTCTTCACCCATGTTTTACTCTGCATTATAAAGCCAGAGAAATTACGTTAACTTTACATCTATTGGAAGGGATAGGTCATAAACCCACCCAAGAGTGACCAAGAGGAGCGTGCTTATAACGAGATGCGGGTCCGGATCCGGACGAAATTTCAGCAGCATTACCCCGCTCTTCTCCAATTGCACGCCTGATAATGGTGCAGCGGAGAACATTAGGGTTACATCGTCAGAATCTCGTCCGAATCCAGACCCCACGTCTCGTCATAAGCACGCCCACTCGTTCACTCCCAGGCTGTCCAAAAAGGGACAATTCTGAACCTACACGCCTCACATGCTTAACGCATGTTAGATAGTCGGTCCGAAACGCGTGACGCATATTGTATAGGTTACGTTAATCTTACGTTTTGGAGTGATTTACGAGAGATAGAAGGAAAGAACGAGGGTGATTAGGGCTAAAAATGGCCGGAGAGTACTCGACGACTGTGCGAGCGGAGGAGGAAATCCTACGATCTTGTTCTCCGACACGGATGGACAAAAAATCTTGGGACATGATCGGTTGGCTTCACAGAAACCTAAGAAGGGCTAAACTAGTTGGCTAAGGCGGCGGCCATGACCATGGCACCGATGACGCTTCTTGATTGAAACCACACGGTTCTTGATGGTGCTCTACTCTGTTTAAACGCGGCAATGGGGAAAATTAACTTTTAAATGGGTCGTGTCGGGCCATAAATGGGCTGTGCCAGGCTGAGCTAGCCCGAAGCCTGTTTATTTATATATCGATATTATACACATAAGCAATCAAATTAAACTAAAATCTCTAACTTAATAATCAACTAACTCAAAATTTTAAAAGAAATATTAAACTAGCTTAAAAAATAACTAAACCAAAATTAAGTAACCTAATTAACTAATATATTAAATCATTAACTAAACCAATTAATAAAATAACTAAATTAAGAACTAAATGAACTAAATGAATTAAATTAATTACTAAATGAACTAAATTACTTACTAAATGAAATAAGTTAATTATTAAATAAACTAAATAGATTACTAGACGAACTAGATGAACTAAATTAATTAATTAATGAACTAAATAAACTAAATTAATTACTAAACAAACTAAATAAACTAAATTAATTACTAAAAAGTACCTCAAAGTGGCGGCGAAGCGGGGTGGGCTTGGGGCCGAGCAGCGGCGGCGGCGCAGGGGTGGCGCGGGACGGTGGGGCGGCCGGTGGGCCGGGGCGGCGGTTAAAACCTGAAACTTACGACGGCCGGGTAACTTACGATGGCTTAGGGTTATGGCCGTTGTAAGTTACTCGTAGTTTAAGAAGAGGCTTTAAGTTACAACAGTTTAAGTTTACGGTCATCGTAAGTTACAGTAATTTACGATCGCCATTGGCCCATGGCCATCGTAAGTTAGTTTACTTACGACGGCCCACAACGACCATCATGAGTAACCTGGCCGTCGTAATGTGTTAGATTTCTTGTAGTGGTTTTTATCTGTTTGTATGTATGAAACATTTAGAACTCCGGAGTTTCTCATTTTTCTGATAGATTTTATCGTCTCTTGTCGTGTCTTGATGATTTTCCATTATTCTTAGAACTGATCACTTTAGCAATCACGGTCTGATTGTCACAGTTCATAAAGATTGTCGATAATGGTTTCTAAACCATAGTCAAAACCATCACAAGCTCTCGCAGCCATTCTGCCTCCGCAGTTGCTGTCTCTAGAGCGTTGAGTTATGCTTCCATGGTTGATCTCGTTAATATGGTATGTTTACAAGATCTCCATGATATAGTGCCACCAGCTAGAGTGAACACATATCCACTTGTAGAATAGAGCTCATAAACATCAGAGATCCACTTCGAATCACTATAACCCTCAAACACGATCGGATGCCCAATATAGTGAATCCTATAACTCATTATACCTCTCAAGTAGCGCATAACGCTTTCAAGTGCATGCCAATGACCTGTACCCGGGTTTGAGATGAACCTGCTCAGTCTGCTCACAGCAAACGAGATATAAGGATGGGTTGCGCTTGCTAAGTACATGAGTGACCCGATCATCTGAGAATATTTAAGCTGATCTCTTGTCTCTTGCTTATTCTTTATAAGTATCACACTAGGATCATAAAGTATTGGAGAAATCTTGCTATCCATAAAGCCAAAACAGCTCAAAATTTTCTCCATATAGTGGG
Source organism: Neostapfia colusana (assembly GCA_030760725.1). Lineage (NCBI taxonomy): Eukaryota > Viridiplantae > Streptophyta > Magnoliopsida > Poales > Poaceae > Neostapfia > Neostapfia colusana. The sequence continues at coordinate 38,170,077 of JASWHV010000002.1, read as the reverse complement.
ATTGCGTCAAAGTAATTCGACTCTCATCCTTGTCCAGCTTAATGTTCAAAATAACATTAGCTTCTTTCAGATCTTTCATATCAAAACACTTTGATAAAAAATACTTGACCTCATAAATTATATTAATGTTCTTACCAAAAATGAGTATATCATCCACATACAAACATATATAATGCTATCACCCCCACCATGGCGATACTACACGCACCGGTCAGCCTCATTAATGACAAAGCCCACAGACGTTAAAGTACTATCAAACTTTTCATGCCATTGCTTAGGTGCTTGTTTCAAGCCATACAAAGATTTCAACAATTTACACACCTTTCTCTCTTCACATTTTACTACGAACCCATCCGGGTGTTCCACATAGATCTCCTCTTCCAACTCTTTGTTAAGGAAAGTTGTCTTCACATCAATTTGATGGATGATAAGACCATAAGAGGCATTCAGAGAAAGTAGTACACAAATTGTTGTCATTCTGGAGACAGGTGAATAAGTGTTAAAATATTCACCTTCCTTTTGAGTATAACCCTTAGCAACTAGCCTCGCCTTGTACTTTATAATAGTACCATCAAGCCTGAGCTTCTTCTTGAACACACTTACAACCTACTATTTGCACCCGTACGTCTGTTCAGTTAACTCCCAAGATCCATTAGAAATTATCGAGTCCATTTCACTATTAACTACTTCTTTCTAGTCATCTGCATCAGGTGATGCATATGCCTCTGCAATGGACTTTGGAGTATCATTCACAAGGTACACAATGAAATCATCACTAAAAGATTTTACAATCCTTGATACTTACTCAACTGAGCTGTTCCATTGTGTTCCTCCTCCAGTATGTTCTCAAATGGGGTTTCAAGAAACTCGCTAGTTATGGTGGATTCAGGACAAATTTTAGAAGATATCCTAACAGTGCTATGCATATCTTTCATAGGAAATATATTCTCAAAAATATTGCATCACAAGATTCCACAATAGTATCAACATGCATATCTGGAACATCCGATTTAACTTCTAAAAATCTTTAGGCGATGCTCCGCTGAGCACAGGATAGAAAGACACAATACATAGTCTTTGATCCAAATTTGTGTTTCTTGATAATTGGAATATTGACCTTTTCTAAACATCCCAAATACGCAAATATGAAAGTCATGGTTTTTGCCCAACGTACTCCTCATAAGCGATTTTCTCCTTATTCTTGTTTGGAAAGCGGTTTAGCATATGACTGTAGTGAATAGAGCGTCCCCCACCATGCCTTAGATAAACCGGAAGTGTCTAACATGGCATCCAACAAGTCACACAATATGCGGTTTTTCCTCTCGGCTACCCCATTTGATTGGGGTGAATAGGGAGGCGTCCTCTCATGTATAATACCATTTTCCTTATAGAAATTATTGAATATTTTGGGAAAATACTCAGCGCTATGATCTGACCTAAGACGTTTGATCTTTCTATCTAATTTATTTTCCACTTTAGCTTTATATATTTTAAAGTATTTTAAAGCTTCAGCTTTACTTTGCAACAAGTAAACATAGCAAAATCTAGTAGAGTCATCGATCAATGTTATGAAGTATTTTATCCACCTTTTGTCAACACACCATTCATCTCGCATAGATCAGAATGTATGAACAATCTAGTGGTCCCAAGTTTCCCTCCTCGGCTAACTTATGAGGCATTCGAGACTGCTTTGATTGCACACAGCTATGAAACTTAGAACCTTTGGCAATGCTGAATTTTGGAAGTAATTTGAGACTAAACAGCCTATTTATTAAACCAAAATTGACATGATATAAACGAGAATGACAAACACTCGCATCATCATCAACACTGTCACAAATATGGTTTACTGACTTATGATTGAACATTGAAAGGGAAAAGCGGAACAAGCCTCCACATTCATAGTCTTTACCAATAAATTGTTCATGCTTCAACACAACTATTTTATTGGACTATAAAACTACTTTAAACCCATCTCTACACATAAGAGAGTCACTAACAAGATTCTTGTTCATAGTAGGGACAAGTTGCATGTTCCTGAGCTGGGCAATCTTTACTAAAGTGAACTTTAGATCGACCGTGCCAACACCACGAACAAAAGCATGTGAACCATTCCCCATTAAGACGGAGGAATCTCGGACGAACTGTTAAGAAGTAAACATAGACATGTCAGAACATACATCACTACAGGAATCCAGCATATTTATGACGGCCAGAAACCGTCGTAAATTACAGAAAACCGTCGTAAATAAGTTATTTAGGACGGTTTTCGGTTATTTACGACTGTTTCTGGCCGTTATTTACGATGGTTTCTGGACGTTTCCAGTAATTGGTCGTAAATAATGTTATTTACGACGGTCACTGTCATAAATAAATAACTTACGACGGCCATTACTAGCCGTTGTCAACAATGGGCCATCGCCCATGGCCGTGTCACGTGGTGGGCTCGACACCTTACTTACGACGGCCTGGACCCTAGCCGTCGTAAGTTAAGTAGGTTAACTTACGACGGCCCTGTATATCTGGCCGTCGTAAAAAATGTTTTTATTTAAAAAAACAGAATATAGATAACCTGACACGATGGTCAGCTCACAGAACAATTTATATACACATCCAAAATATAAAACATCCAAAATATTAAACAAAAAGGAGATCCACTCGCTAAAAACTACCCCTTCCACTCACGGATCCACTCGCTCTAGAGCCGAAGAATCCGTCTCCCCGACCTCCTCCCGGTGCCGGTAGTTGTGGTGGTGGAGTTTGAGCCTCCGTTGTCGATTTCTGCAATGCAAATAAATAGATAAACTGAGTTTGAGTTTCTAGGACTCTCCCCCTTACTGTGACTCTCCCCCCTTACACTCACTCTCTCTCTCCCTCTCCCTTCTCCCGCACTCTCACTTTCTCCCTCACCCTCTCCCTCACTCTGTCTCTCTCTACCTCCCTCTTTCCCTTTTCACTCTCACTCTCTCTCCCTCCCCCTCTCTACCACTATCTCTTACTCTCACTCCCTCCCTCTCTACCCTCACTCTCACTCTCTCCCTTCAACTACACTAAGTTTTTCTTAGATTAGAAAATAGAAAATAAAAAACACATTACCCAGATATCTGAATGTCCATGTGGTGGGAGCACTTGTGGTGGGGCCAACTCTGACGGCTGCCACGTAGGGATCGGGATCTGCTGCTCACTCTGTCAAGCTAAGGTCTGTAATTGCAAAATATTAAAGCAAATATACTAATGCAACAATATGAATTTCAATTAATTTATATTCAATTACTTACCTCCACCGCCGTCTGCATCTGAGCCATGTAGTTTGCCATGTAGGCGGCCTACTGCTCCTATGCGGCTCGGGTTAGGTCCCTCTCCCTCTGGAGCTCCTCTCTATCTCTCTCCGGATCTCGTCTCTCTCCCTATGGAGCCCCTCTATCTCGCCCTGGGAGAGACGACGACTTCTCTGCCCGATGGAGGAACCCTCGGTCGATGGAGTGATGATCGAAGGTCGCACTACCCCCGAGTTGATAACTCCATCTAAAATGGCAAACCTAGAAAATAATAAAAGAATAACAATTAGAAGAAGCAAGATTTTAAGGAAGTAAAGAAAACGACCAACTAACCATCCATGTGTCTTCCCGCCTCTGCTAGCGTAAACGGCTTGAGGGTCGATTGGCGTGTTTTCCCAATCGTACCCTTCCCAGTGTATCCTCACGGCCTCTCGCCCATACTTTTCCCAAAAGAAGTAAAATTGCATATTAGTAACAATTGAATTGATAAGTTTTGATAACTTACAAGTTGATCGGCCGCGACCTGACTGCACTCCCCCGACTGGGATGGGTCCTTATGACCCCGCTTCGAGACTTGAGTGGCGGTTGGTACCTGACCGGTCTCGCGCTCTTGTAGATATGTGTTAGTATGCTAATTATATTTTGAAGACATACAAAGAAGGGTTATTATTCTTACCAGGCGTTTAGCCAAATGCACATGGCCATTGGGGCCATAGGAGTGTTTTGAGTCAGAACCTCTGCATCCACGAGCCTTCCTGGACTTAGCGATGAAAGCATCACTAGCTCACATCTGGCGGAGAGCACGATATGCTTTGGGCCAACTCTCTAGCCATGAAATACTGACCTGTGCATATTTATTATGTCATTGAAATACCATTTACATAACTAAGTATTGAAATAATTGAACACAAACAACTTACCTCCGCGTACTGCTCCTCCGTCAGGTACGTGTGTGAGTGTGACGCCCTCAATTCTGTGGAAAACCACGGAACCGAGAACTAATGCATATGTGTGCCCAGGATGTTCATCACACATACACATACTTTCCACAAACTAAATTCAGATTATATATTACCACGAATAACAGAGTTTATTACAACACCTCATGAGTCTTGGACTCATGCTCACAGCGGAAATCTTAATTCTATGCAGCGGAAGTCTTTATCTAAATGCGGAAGCAAAAACTAATGCGGAAGCAAAACTAAGCAGAAGTGGCTCCATCTCTACTCCCTCCACAGGCAAGGTTGAGAACAGATCACACGCCGTAATGCTCCACTTGGTCTTCATAATAGCCTTCTCTTGCTGTTGATGACGAATAATAATGCAAGTTTGAGTACAATGATGTACTCAGCAAGTGCGGAAAAACACATGATATGCAGCTCATAAACAAGGTAGGTATAAAAGGCTTGTTTGCAGAAAAGCAGATTTATAAAACCATGATAAAACAGTCAACTTGACTTTAGACGTAATCCCAACATGTATTAAATTACCAGCATACCTCCATCACTTCCCGTGTTCCATCCGAACATTGACCAATCTTTTATTCATACTCACGAATACCTCCTCGTATTCGCTACCATCTCACCTCATAAAACAACCTCGTCTCGCACCGAGACCAATCTCATGTCATGACCCATTAGTCATGCAACCATCTCATCTCCCGGACTCCACAGTTCCAAACCAAACCATAACCAAACCAATAACCATAACCAAGAACCTTCCCAATAACCATTCCAATAACCATCCCATCAATCATCCCATCTAATCATGGCAGTTTAGCCAGGTGCTCGTAACCGTAAGCTCAGCTATCATGATAGTTTTAGTAACTCTGCAGAGTTTGTACCTCTTTACCCACAAGTTTGTGATTTTGTCACCCGTCGGCGACTGCAGAACCTCCATTATACCAGTACACAATCGTCGGTGTATGGCCAAGAGATCACAAAATAGCCTTTACAAAGGGGTTACCAGATGTATGGACTCACTAAGGTTTCACCGGCAGGCTAGAATCTCCAATTCTCCCACCCACGGGCCCCCTCTTGTGCCATGCAGTTCCCAGGGCAGTCCTCACTCGACTCCCATTCCCCGCGCCTTCCACAGTCCATAACACTCTAGCAACTTACCTAATTACTCAGCTAAGCCGCACCCATACTTGGCCTTGTGGTGGCACTGTTATCCTGGCATGTGCATGCATGAACCGGTCCTTAGATCTACGGCAAGCAAAACCACCATCTCATGCTACCTCATTCACAAACCCAGGCTTCCCTAGATCTCCCTCTGATCCATGTCCATTATTAACATCAGTTTCTCATTATCATTACGAGTGCAGTTAGCTAGATACATCTATCTCGCTTTTCAATCCCATGGACTCAGCGAAGCATAAAGCAAAAACCATACCCGACTCATAAACTTCCCTGGCGACAAGGGTGGTTTAACCAAAACTAGTAAACTCCTATAAAAAGGTTTCCCATCATGTTTGACTCAGCACACACACCTTTTCGCAAAACAAAATAGTTTTACCCAAAACATAGGATCAACATGGTCAAGGAGCACTTGCCTTGTTCTTGCGGTTCCGGTTGTTCTTGATTCTCAAAACCTTGTTGCTGCAGCTCGTCGTAGACAGCTTCCTGAGTTTGTCCTGCTATGTAGGATTCACGTGCATACAGATTCACAGCAATCAATATCATGCACAAACCCTAAACTAGATGCGATGATGCACATGCATGCTATCCTACGATTAGTTCTATTAGATTGATCTGGTGTTCTTGCATGGCTTGCATGGTCAGAGGTGTTCAGATCAAAGATGAACGTGGCGATGATCTTGTCTTTAGATCAAACTGATCATCGAGTGTTCTGCCCACGAAAAGGTTTCTGTTGGAAAGGAATCGAAGAACAGACGCAAAGAGATGAACAACATGATGTCGTAAGGTGGTTTTGAAGTCCTACCTCACGCTCTTCTTGTCTTCGAGGTCCTCCTCAGACCGCTTGGTTCTTCTCCGATGATCTCCCTTATTGTGCTTCGGCGATGTTTTGCTCGGCGAGTTAGGGCTAGGGCTCTAAGTCGTCGGCTCAGGAGTTGAAAGAGAAGTTCGTGGTTTCGGCCAGAGGTTTCGGGTTCTATTTATAATTGGGAAGAGAAGAGTCCTAATCTAATTGGATCCCGAATAAAAGTCTTATTCAGATCTTTGTTAGATCTTGACGTCTTATCTTCGGTAACATCGTGGAGTTTAGATCGGTTTCCATTGCGTACCCGTATCTTTATGCGTAAAAACTGCTCCAGAACTTGTTACTTCCGCAATGATGAGCTCCGGAAGCTCCACGTGTCCTTCCGAGCCTGGTATCTCCTCATCCGCAGAGACGAGCTCCAGTTGTGCCGCATGTCACGAGCGAGACCTCCCTCTTCTTCGGAGACGATCTCCGCGCACGCCACGTGTGGGTGCCGGTTTTTCCGCTCTACTTTCCTCAGGGACATGCCCCGAGGTTGACACGTGTTTAGCTGCGACGGACCTTCCGGTGATAAGCTCCGGTGGCGACACGTGTTCGATAGATCCGGACTTCTCTGAGATGAGCTCCGAGATTGACACGTATCCCGGCGACGGGTCCTTTGATTTCCGCTAGGACTAGCTCCGAGGATGGCATGTGTCCTACGAAAATGCCTTTGCTTCTTCCGCAGAGGCTAGCTCCGTGTCCAACACGTGTCCCACTTGATCGGACCTCTCCCCTTTGCGGAGACGAGCCCCGAGCCTGCCACGTAGCCAGCTTGGCGGCGGCCTCTCCCCACTTCGCAGGGATGAGCTCCGAACACGCCACGTGGCCAGCGGCCGCGGTGAGTTGTCTTCGGCGCTTTCTGAAAGCTGGATTCGGCTCTCATTGGCTATTCCTTTGATATTTTTCTCTGTTCCTTCTTTTCTTAAAATGTTTCCTCTTCATAAAGCATGAACATATGCTGACACCCGAGATGAGGGTGTCACAGTGAGGCCCTCCTAAACGGCCCTGACTGGTACTCCTGGGGCGGCTTGAGGTACTCGTTCACGGCTTGAACACGAGCGTATATAACGCTTGTGTTACATGCTTCCGTGCGTTCCTTTTGAACACTGCTCTAGCATTGTCCAACATGCTCTGGCTCGTGTCCTCTAAAGGGTACCTCAACTATAAGAAAACAGATATCGAAGAGATGTGCATTAACAATTTAATCAAGTTGAAGAATATAAATTTACAAAAATTTATTAAGCAAACTTACCATGAAATCCTCCCACACACCCCCCTGAAGGTAGTTGTGCGCCTCGTGAGAGACACGAGCGTAGTCGTCCCACGACGTCATAGGGACCCCGTCGATCACACCGGGATAGTGCAGACACACTAATGATCCGATGCAACTGAACACCTGTCCGTGGTGCCCCTGAACCGTGAATAAGCAGTCGTACAAGGAGCTGCAAGGATTTAGTGAACTTATTAATGTACCCACAAACAAAAGAACCTAAAAGTTGAATATTATCTGATAGTTTGCTTTTGTTCTCCAAACGGGCAAATAGTGACCTGCTCTGTAGGAACTGGAGAAGGAGACACAAAGTTCGTCCTCCTCGTTCGCCGCCTCTACTCTGGGACCACGTCTGGTGACCCAGAAGGCTGCTCACCATTGGAGCCCGAAGGCTCCATGCTAGGCACCTCCGCGGCAGCCATAGGCGACCCCAAAGGCTGTGGCGGCGCCCTAGCCTCTGTCTCTGACTCAGATGACTCTGAGTCAGACTGCAAAATGAAGGATTGATAAGAATAGTTAATTCCTAAATGCTATATAAGATAACGTAATTCCTAATGGAAATGTACCTCCATGCGCTGTAAGACCACAGGTCTGCCCGCTAGGTCCAGGACATATCTCAACAGCTGAGAGCGTCTGCTCTCACCTGACGAACTGCCCCTAAAAAGGGTATCCCGTGCCTCTCTGAGGAAGCTCCTAGCCCCCTTCACTTTTCTCTTCTCTGATGACATCCTGTTGTGAGGTGTAATTGATAAATATAATAACAAAATAAACAAAGTTATGATAATTTCATGAAAAAAAGTTACTTGGAGTCAGTTTCAGAATTCATCGACATCACGAACCCTACTCCTTAAACCAGACCATCAATCTTATTTTGTAATTTGTTTCCGTTTTCATTTGTGCATATCAGAAGTCTCTACATCATCAGCGTCTCCGACCAAGTGATCGAGTTCAACACCAGGCTCGACGAAAACGAGTCTGACAACTCTTGTTCTTGATAAACCTCATCAACATCATTGGTATCATGGTAGTCATCATCTCTTGGACTATATAACCACTCACGAGGATTCACCTTATGTACCACCCACCAAGCATTAAGCTTTTGGCATTGATAAGGTAAATAATACACTTGATCCACTTGGTGTGCAAGAATAAATGTATAGTAGCCTAGTAGTCGTTCATATTATTTGATTTCCACCATGCCAAATTTATTTTGTCGTGTTCCATGATTGTTGTCAAACCAATCACAATCAAACAACACGACTTGAAGTTCCTTATTTTCGACAAAACTAAATTCAAGGATTTTGTTAATGACCCCATAGTAATTAGTTTCACAGCTTTGAGAGTCGATTGCCTACGTCACAACTCCAGTATTACATGTTGCCGCGAGAAGACGAAGAGCTAAAAATTGAGTTGTACGAAATGAAAACCCGTTGACGTCATATCGACCATAGCTTCTAACTTTAACCAATACATAGGACAGTTGTTGCAAGTCTTCATGGACGTCGGGCTCTTTCATTCACTGTCCAAATTACGAAGTTATTAGAATATTGTATATTACTTATAAGTTATAAGAATACTTTATAATTACTCATAAGTTAATGAGAAAACGTTACATATTCTCAGAACCAGGAAAGGAAATTAGGTCATCCATTAATTCCGTCTTGTCGTATCGTTTCTACTTGTTTGCTCGTAGGTTGATGCCTATGTGTCCAATTTTTCTTGTGGAACTCACTGGATAGGGAAAACTTTCATGAATATAAATGCTGCATAATATGCCGATAAGAATCAATGTTAGGACAAAAATTTACTCGAAGTATTTGTCCATCCCATCTATATTAGCATACATGTAGAGGAAAGCGGTCGTTCTTTCATTTGCGGTACAATTGTAGCTCCGACTACCACCAACAGTAGTGCCCTTCGTTGCAAAAATAGAGGGATCGCTGCAAGGTGGATGTTCATCCATATTGTATCACATCGCTGAAGTATTTACATAGTGTTCCTCTGCAAAGTAAACACTTAAAATGTATCCCACTTCCTTAAGGGTAAATGCTTCGGCGAGGCACCCTTCCACCTTGCTCGGTTGCCAACCATTGGCTTCAGATATCTAAGTGCTCTTTCAATGTGATACATCCATCTATATTGCACAGGCTGCCCACTTTAGCCTCAAATGGAAGATGGATAAGGAGATGTTGCATGATTGAAGAAACCTGGAGGAATTTTTTTTCCAAATAGTACCGGTATCTCCTTCTTTGACTTATTCATCATCTCTACCATGATTTCTTTAGCACAGAGCTATCTATAGAAGTAGCTAAACTCGGCTAACAACTTCCACACCGCATCATCAAAATAGCCATGAAACATAACAGGTAGGAGTCTTTCCATGATTATGTGATAATCATGACTTTTCAATCCAGTGAGCTTTTCCGTCTTCAAATTCACGGTTCGTTTCAGACTAGCTGCATAACCATCTCAGAATTTCAAACTTTTCAACCATTTCATGACTTCTTTCTTTTCTTTAGATTGAAGACAGAAAGAAGCACGTAGCTTACCACCCCTTGCAGAGAGCTCAAGAGTTGGACGGTTACAAAGCTCTGCGAGATCCTTTTGAGCCATTATATTGTCTTGTGACACCCGGTTCCAAAAACAGAACCAAGTTAATGCATATGTGTGCCCAGGATGTTCATCACACATACACATGTAATCCAGAAACTGAATTCAGAATATAACCACGAATAAATAGTGTTTAAGTACTTTATTACATCGAATCATTGTCTCACTCATGAATATCTAACTTATTCTTGCAGCGGAAGACTCTAAACGACAGCGGAAATAACTAAATAGCAGCAGGCTCCATCTTCAACTCCACAGGCATGTTGACGGTAGTTCGCACGCTTAGTACTCCACATGGTCCTCAAAGTACTCTTCTCCTCTTGCTGATGTTTATGTGATAATGCAAGGGTGAGTACATGTCGTACTCAGCAAGTGCGGGAAAAGTATGACATGTAGCTTACAACAAGGTATGGAATAAAAAGGCTCATTGCAGCAAGCAAATTTTATTTCACAAACATGATAAAAACAGCAACTAAGTCTAGGTGAGTTTAATCCCAATATGACCAAGTAAAACAACAACATTCTTCCATCATAATTCACCATTTATCGTCTCATCCAGCCATTAATCTTTCTCAAGTTCATCTCATGCTCATAAAATATTCATAACCATCTCATATTCATATAGCCAAAGCCAAACTCATTGTCATGACTCAAAACAGTCCCAAAACCATTCCCAATGACCATACCATAACTATACCGAATATCCATCCCAAGTTTTCCATCTAATCATGGAAGTTGGCCAGGTGCTTGTGACCGGAAGCACGGCTATCATGATAGTTTTACACTCTGCAGAGCTGACACCACATTACCCACAAGTTCGTGATTTCGTCACCTGTCGGCGACTGCAGAACCTCCATTATACCAGTACACAACCGTCGGTGTATGGCCAAGAGATCACAAAATAGCCTTTACAAAGGGGTTACTAGATGTATGGACTCACTAAGGTTTCACCGGCAGGCTTGAATCACCATTCTCCCACCCACAGGCCCCCTCTTGTGCCATGCAGTTCCCAGGGCAGTCATTCTCGACTCCCATTCCCCGCGCCATCCGTGGTCCATAACAAGCTAGCAACACACCTAATTAATCAGCTAAGATGCACCCATACTTGGCCTTGTGGTGGCACTGTTTTCATGGTATATTCTCGTATGAACCGGTCCTTAGATCTACGGCAAGTACCACCATCTCATCCAGCAACATTCACGAACCAAGCTTGCCTAGATCTCCCCGATTCCATGCCCATTAACATCATCAAGATCTCATCATCAATAGTCATATGAGTGCAGTAGCTAGACATGTTTTATTTCAGCTTCCCATATCCCGTGAATTAAGCGAAGCAAAAAAGAAAAACGACCATACCCGACTCATCGACTTTCCTGGCGACAAGGATGGTTAACAAAACTAGTAAACTCCTATAAAAGGGTGTCCCATTAAGTTGACTCAAGTGTACGAGTTTTTTCAAACAAAACAGTTTCAAAACATGGGATCAATATGGTCAAGGGACACTTGCCTTGCTCCCGTGGTTCTTGTTGTTCGAGCGTCTCAAAGCCTTGGTGCTGTAGATCCTTGTAGATGGCCTCTTGAGCTTGTTCTTCTACTCACGATCATGCACATACAAAATTTACAGCAATCAATCATCATGCACAAACTTTACTCAAGATGCAATGGTGTAGATGAATGCAAATCCTATGGTGCAGTTTTATTAATCCAGTTTGTATTTGTTCTTGCATGTTTTAATGGGCTTTCATTGGGTTTTATTATGAACAAGGGTGCTGGGATGAAGTGTGGATGTGGTGATAATCTTGACTCAAGATCTAGATCAATTCCACCGTCAAAAATTGATCAAAACACGATCTGTCCACACGAAAAAGTTTCTGTTCAAAGGGGGCGAAGAAAATGGATGCGTAGAAACAGCGGCGACGTCGTAAGATGGGTAATGGAGACCTACCTCACTTCCTTTTGGTGGAAGAGTCTTCCTTCTAGCAGTGTCAGCAGCGGGGAATTTTTCTATGGATGATTAGGGCAGGACAAATCGTCGGTTCTTTTCTGGCGACAGCGATGCGTGATGGGGCTCGACGGCGGGGCTCGTCGGCGTGGCTCAACGGCGGGGCTCACCGGCGACTGAACTCTGGCGAGGGGGGGGGGGAGATCCAACTCAACGAGTTGGGGGATAGGGCCTCCAAGTCGCCGACTTGGGGGGGAAGGGGAGCGGGGCTGCGGCCAAGGGGGGGTCTGGGTTCTATTTATAAGGGGGGAGAATCCTACTCCAATTGGAGCAAAATCCTAACAAACTTTTCCCCAATTGATTTTGTGCGGCAGCAATGTGGGGGAAATTCCCCAAATGTGGGGAAAATTCCCCTTTTGGGGGAATTGGGGAATTTGGAGATTTGGGAAAACATTTGAGGAAATTGGAATTGGCTCATTTCAGCTATCTTTTTCCCATTCCCCACCATTTGTATGTCACTTACTCCATTTTTACATTCCCATCTGCATTTCTATGTCCCGCTCTCCATTTCTATACCCCATTGTCCATTTCTATATGCCCTTCTCCATTTCTATGGTACCTTCCTATATTTCTTTGGTTCTTTCTCCATTTCTATGGTTCTTTCTCCATTTCTATAGTTCTTTCTCTATTTCTATGGTTCCTTCCTCCATTTCTATGGTTCTTTCTCCATTTCTATAGTTCTTTCTCCATTTCTACTTCTTTTATAATGTTTTCTCCTCTCTTGCCCAAAATGTTGAATGGCCTGATGTAGCGAGGTGCTAATTTGCCCTTGATGTTGAACCGTCGTTGTCCTCGTGTAGGCGATACCTTAAGATACACGAAGTCTCCTACTTCGAAGGTCAATTTTCTTCGCCTATTGTCCGCATAACCTTTTTGTCGTGACTGAGCAGCCTTTGTAACACCCCAAAATATCTTAAGAGGGGAATTTAAAAATTTTTGGACGTGTTGCATGTGGTGCAGAAATTCAAATTCAAATTGGAATTCAAATTCAAATCAAAACAGAAAAGAAAAAGAAAAAGAAAAACCTCCCCGGCCAGTGGGCCGAAACCCACCAGCCGGCCCACCATTTCCCCGCGCCAGCCCGCAGCCGCGCGCCTCTCTCTCCCTCTCACTGACACGCGGGGCCCGCGTGTCATCCCTCACCTCTCGCTCGCGCCAACAACCCGGACTCCTCCGCGCGCCCGAATCCAAACTACCCCCGGAAAACCGCGTCCCCCAGCCGAATCTTGTTCCGGACGACTCCAACACGATCCCAACAGATTGCCGCCCTCCCTCGTCTATATAAGCGCCGGCATCGCCCTGTTTTTCTTCCCCGATCGGCTGTTTTTCCTCCCGGTGAGAACCAAAGCTCCGATCACCGTTTTCTCTCGATCCTTGCTCGGGTTTTCTGATCTAACGCGCCGATCATGTTCCACCGCCTCCGGGGAGCCTCGCAGGTGAAGGAAATCGGTTGTTTTGCGCTCTAGACACAGCTCCGACGAGCACCACCGCGTTTTCACCTCGGACCTCGTCGCCGACCGTCTTCCAGGACCTCCGAGTTCAAGAAAAACCCCGAGGTGAGATCCCCGACCTCCCCTCTACCGATCTATGCCATGAAATCCCAGTTTTAGGAAGAATAGACGAAGATCCGAAGTTTTCCGGCGAGATCGCCGCCTCCCTCCACCGCGCGCCGCCGGGCAGCGCCGCCCGCGCACGGTAAGAGCGACGTGGCCGCTTGTGCGCCGTCTATTTTAAATCGCACGGTAGAACTAAAACCCACGCGTACCGGTTCGGCGATCTAATCTGAGCTGTCTGTTTTAAATTGGACGGTCCACGTCTGCCCCACATTATAAAGGCCGGGATTCTTATGCGCTACCCCCTGGGGATCTCGGAAAACACGAGCTAGCCCCGGAAACTTCTGATCTAGCCCCTAGAACTTCAGAAATTCGTGTAAATTCATTTAAAAATCAGTTTTAGCCCCTGGACTTAATAAAAATTAGGAAAACCCCTCTGTTATGTGTAGTTAGACCCCTGGAAATTTATGAATTAATAAATTAGACCCTGTAGTAGGGTGGATTTACCTTTTTGACCCTATATGATATTAAATTCAGAAATTTGAATATGTGATTAGGATTTAAATTTAAAAGGTGAGGCAAACACATTGTAAATTCAAATTTAGACTCTACTAGCACTTGGAAAACTTTAGAATGAGTTAAAAATAGATTTTAAGCTGAAATGAATTCTGTCTAAATGATATTCATATTTATTAGTTCTAGAAACATATTTTAGGCTAGGAAATAATCCTAAAAACTAGTAAAATAAATTTAATTTGTTCCACATCAGAGAGGAAGTTCAAAGATATATTATTGAACATTTTAGATCAGAACCTATTCTGTTTAGATGATGTGTCTTACTATTTTCATAATAAAACTCACTTTTAGGCATAGAAAATAAATCTGAAAATAAAGGAAAATAGGTATGCATAATTAGAAAATGATAAATGAAGTCTCCAAATCCAAAAACTTCAGTTTAGGATTTGGTAGAAGATCTGAAAACCTAATTGGAGTAGGAAAATACCTTTTATACAAACTTTGTGGCTATGAAATGTAATAATTAAATATAAAGAATTTGTTCAAATTGGAACTTCATATATAGTGTGCAAATAGAAATCTGAACATAGAAGTTAGAAATAATATACATATGTTTAAAGGTGAATGTAGGCCAAAAATCAACACATGTAGAGTAACCACAAAACTTAAAAATGTGAATGACTTTCATAGGTATGTATGTGTGGTTTGTATCAAGTGAAAGTGTGAACTATGTCTTATGGATTGTTGTTTTCTTTTGCTATGTGTATTGGCATGAATAGAACCTGCCCCAGAGCAAGTTCTCCCCTTTCAAGACCAAGACTTTCCATTCCCAGAGCAGCAGGAAGAAGGCAAGTGTCCTTGACCACTTTGATCCTATACTAGGATGTGTAGATAGAATTATTTGCATTGTCAATTGAAATATGACACCCATGCTAGGAAGTTTCCCTAGAATTGCAATACCTTTTTCCTTGTAGCTTGGGTTGGGATTTATTTTATTATGTCATTCATTCATATTACTTGTGCTTAGCCATGCTTAGAATGGGATAAGTGGGATATGAGATCATCAACTTGTTTACCTTACTCTTGAATGAGATATTATGAGTTATGTAGAGGTAGGGATCGAGGCAAGTTGGATGATTTGGTTGGTGCTGGGTGTACGAGACTCGGGGTTTGTGTTTAGTACTTGCCTAGATCCTAAGGACCGGTTCATGGAGCATGTAAGCTGGCTTTACCGTGCCAACCACATGCTGAGATGGGGCAGCTTGGCCAATTAATTAGGTGTATCCCCGGCGTAGTATGGGTGTGTTGGATGGTGCGGGGAATAGGTGTCAGCTGGACTACCATATGAACCGCAAGGCTCAAGAGGGGGCCACTGCAGTGGGGTTGGAGCCTCTTGTATGCTGTTATGGGTGAAACCTCAGTGGGCCCACGCTCGTCGGGAATCCCTTTGTAAAGGCTTCGTAGTGATCTCCTGGCTACACACCTGGGAAGTGTGAATGTGGTTCGTGGCCACTGGCATAATGGAGGTTCTTTTAGTCCACCCGACAATGGGGGATGAAATCACTACATGTGGGTACAGTGGTGCAAACTCTGCAGAGTCAAAACTGTCATGACAGCCGTGCTCACGGTCAAGAGCGGCTTGGACTTATTCATGATTAGAGGATGGATGGCTTTGGAAGTTGAGGATGTTAAGCGGGGAGCTTAACATTGGAATTGATGTTATGGTTATTTGATTCTGATGATGGGTTGGGAGATAGGGACCATTTCACCTATGTAATAATGTAGGTGCTTACTAAGCTAAGGTGATAGATATTAATTGCGTAGTGCTTTAACCATGAGTTCAACCTCTCCTTGCTCTAGCCATGCATGACATAACTTTCCCACACTTGCTGAGTACCAACGGTTCTCAAACTTGCATATTTGTTGGTTTAAATTGCTGCTCAGGTCAAGGGGATGATGTGGTGTTCAATGACCAGGACTTCGGACCCGAAGAAGGATTCTAGGTTCATGGAAGTCCCCCGGGCAACGCCTGTGACGGAGCCTACAAGAATAATATTCCGCTGCTGTTTTATTTATATGTCATGAACTTATTATCGTCCATCGAGACGTATGCTATGTAAGACTTATTTATATTCGACACCTGGCTTGTAATAAATGATGCTTCATTATTTGTCATCACATGTATGAGAAAATGATCCTGGCATACATGTGATATTCACTCGGTTGTTCTACGGAGAAACTGGGTGTGACAGCCTTCAAGTTTTCTCGTATCATTTGGACATGCTTCTCAGTGTCTTGCAGACCTTCGGGTCCAAACACTTTGCTCTCTCCGGTCTCATTCCAGAACAGCGGCGTTCTACACCTTCGACCATACAATGCTTCGAAGGGTGACATCTTCAAGCTGGCTTGGTAGCTGTTCTTGTATGAGAATTCAGCATACGGCAATCTCCTATCCCAACTATGCCAATGTTTCAAGGCACAAGCTCTTAACATGTCTTCCAAATTTCATTTGTCCTCTCAGTTTGCCCGTTGGTTTGCGGGTGATAAGCGGAGCTGAAATTCAGTCGTGTACCCATGGCTTCATGCAGCTTCTTCCAGAACCTAGAGGTAAATTGAGAACCCCGATCTGAAACTATCCTTTTTGGAACTCCATGGCGACACACGATTTGCTCCATATACAGCTCGGCTAGTTGTGCAACGTTGTACTTGGTTTTAACAGGAAGGAAATGGGAGGTTTTTGTCAATTGGTCGACGATAACCAAAATAGAGTCGTAACCCAATTGAGTACGTGGCAATCCAACGATGAAATCCATGCTGATGTCTTCCCACTTCCACTCGGGTACTTTCAATGGCTGCAACAGTCCAGCGGGTCTTTGATATTCGGCCTTCACCCGTTGGCACGTATCGCATAAGGCAACATATTCGGCTATGTCCCTTTTCATACCATCCCACCAATAGCAAGTTTTCAGGTCCTTGTACATCTTTGTACAGACGGGATTTATGGAATAAGGTAAGTCATGTGCCTCCTTTAATATCGTGTCGCGGATGTTCTTTACGTTAGGCACACAAATCCTTTTCCCTAACCAAAGTGTACCTTTCTCGTCTTCCTTGAAGTCCTTTTCTATGCCTTGACGGATTATTTCCTTATTTCCTTGCTTTCCTCATCCGTTGCTTGACCATCTCTTATCTCTTGTTCCAGTGAGGAGTTGAGTTCTATCACTTCCATCTCGTTCAAGAATCCGAGATGCAACCATTCGAACTCCTTGCGCAGCTCGGGCGGCAGCTCCCGAACCGTGAGTTTGTGACATGCTCCCTTTCGGCTCAACGCATCAGCTACTACATTGACCTTTCCCGGGTGATAGTTAATTCCGACATCATAACCCTTGATGAGTTCCAACCATCGACGTTGCCTCAAATTCAGATCCATTTGCGTGAATATATACTTGAGGCTTTTGTGATTCGGATAAATCTCACATAGATGGCCAAGGATATAATGCCTCCAAATATTCAAGGCATGTACCACAGCTGCACGTTCCAAGTCATGTGTGGGGTAATTCAGCTCGTGTTTCTTTAGTTGCCTCGACGCATAGGCTACCACTTGTCCTTCTTGCATGAGCACACATCCAAGCCCTTGTCTTGATGCATCACAATATATGTCGAAGCTCTTGCTCATGTACGGCAATACCAAAACCAGCGCTATGGTTAGTCTTTTCTTGAGCTCCTCAAAGCTTTCTTGGCACATTGGTGTCCACTTAAATGCTTTTCCCTTGATTAGCAATTCAGTCATAGGCTTCGCTATTTTGGAGAAATCCTTGATGAACCGGCGGTAGTATCCAGCCATTCTAAGGAAACTCCGAATATCTCTTACATTCTGCGGTTGATTCCACTTTAAAATGTCTCCCACTTTTCTGGGATCAACCGATACTCCTCCCTCGGAGATGATGTGGCCTACGAACGATATCTCGTTTAGCCAAAACTGACACTTGCTGAACTTGGCATACAATTGATGCTCTCGTAGTTTCTGCAATGTCAATCTCAAGTGTTCTTCATGTTCTTCCTCGCTTTTCGAATACACCATGTTATCGTCGATGAAGACCACGATGAAGTTGTCCAAGTACTCCATGAAGACCTTATTCATGAGGTACATAAAGTATGCGGGTGCATTTGTTAACCCAAAAGACATAATGGTATATTCATATGAACCATACCGTGTTCGAAATGCAGTCTTGGGTATGTCGGAGGGCTTAATCTTCAGCTGGAAATATCCTGACCGAAGATCAATCTTGGAGAAAATTCGGGCACCTTTCATTTGGTCGAACAGGTCCTCTATACAGGGCACCGGGTATTTATTCTTGATCGTCACCTCATTGAGAGACCTATAATCAACACACATCCTTTGGGTCCCGTCCTTCGTGTCTACAAAGAGCACGGGCGCTCCCCATGGTGACGAGCTTGGGTGTATAAAACCCTTTTCTAGCTGCTCCTGAATTTGCTTCTTAAGTTCCACTAGTTCATTAGCGGGCATCCTATACGGCCTCTTTGCTATAGGTGCAGTTCCAGGTACTAAATCAATGGCAAATTCAATGTCCCGGTCAGGTGACATACCTGGAAGTTCTTCTGGGAACACATCTTAAAATTCTTGAACCACCGGAATGCTTTCCAATGTTGCTTCTTCAACGTGGTTCAAGCTGCCTTCTCGGTTTCTGGTTGGGCTGACTCGAACTCAATACGAGTACCGTTCTCATTTGTCAACTGCACGCTCCTCTCAGCACATTGAATCACTCCGTTGTGCTTGCTTAACCAATCCATTCCAAGTATTATATCAATCCCTTGGGAATCCAAGACAATAAGGTTGGCAAGAAATTCTACCCCCTTATTTTAAGGCTACTTTTGGACATACTATATTTGTAGGGGATAGAATCCAGATTTTAAAGAAGCGATTTCCCAACTATATGCATCAAGGTGTATGAACTAAGTATCTTCATTTATTAATATCAACCTTTATGAGGATGTGAACATGTGCCGAAGCATCTCACATCTCTCCACTATGTGTGGATGTGGACATTCACCGAAGCGTTCCACAACTCACACCAAGCACACAAACATAAGCAATCATCATGAAATTTCAGGACACCAGTCTTATTCAAGCTACTACGATCTAAACGTTCCTATTACAGCTTTATTCAATGGGAAACCTAGACTTAATCATGAGAACCGGTGCTGTTCTCACTGTGTGACGGGGTGGTCCATACATGGGCACACGCCATGGTGAGTCGGCAGTCCATGTAGGGTTATATGATGCTGGTGCTCCATTTGCTCCCGCGTTGGTACGAGTCTCCTCTTGTTTCTCCAGAAAATACAGCTTCTTGTGGAGGTAACGGATCTCTTCTTGTGTGCTTGCGTAACGGTTTCCTAACTCCACGAGCAACCTCTGAGACTTGTCAGCAGCCTGTGGCTTGGAAAGAGCTGTTACATGGGGTCCAATGATCTCCCTTGTACCACTCTTCCGACACGGGTGCAGCTCAAAAGTGGTGCCCTCAAGCTGCTCATGGAAGGCGTAGCACAGTCCGGTGAGTGCTTCCCATGCAGTATTATCGATAGCTTCTGCCCTTGTAGCTCTCCATGTGAGTGTGAAGTGACGAGTGACAACCCTACCATTAGATAGGATGGTTACATCAGCCTTCCACTCTTCATGTCCGCGATGAGAGACTTTCTTGAGAAGATATTCCGGATGTAGGCTGCAGCAATCCAGAAATTCTTTGGGCTCCCTAGATATGTGTGACACCCGGTTCCAAAAATAGAACCAAGTGAATACATATGTGTGCCCAGGATGTTCATCACACATACACATGTAATCCACAAACTGATTTCAGAATATAACCACGAGTAAATAGTGTTTAAATACTTTATTACATTGACTCAATGTCTCACTCAAGAATCTCTAACTTATTCTTGCAGCGAAAGTCTCTAAACGACAGCGGAAATAACTAAACATCAGGCTCCAATCTTCAACTCCACAGGCATGTTGACGGTAGTTCGCATGCCTAGTACTACACATGGTCCTCGAAGTACTCATCTCCTGTAGCTGATGTTTATGTGAGTACATGTCGTACTCAGCAAGAGCGGGAAAAGTATGACATGTAGCTTACAACAAGGTATGGAATAAAAAGGCTCATTGCAGCAAGCAAATTTTATTTCACAAATATGGTAAAAACAGAAACTAAGTCTAGATGAATTAAATCCCAATATACCCAAGTAAAACAGCAACATTGTTTCATCATAATTCACCATTTATCAAGTCTCATCCAGCCATTAATCTTTCTCAAGTTCATCTCATGCTCATAAATATTCATAACCATCTCATTTTCATATAGCCAAAGCCAAACTCATTTGTCATGACTCAAACTGTTCAAAAACCAATCCTAATGACCATACCATAACCATACCGAATAACCATCCTAAGTTGCCCCTCTAATCATAGAAGTTGGTCAGGTGCTTTTGACCGGAAGCATGGCTATCATGATAGTTTTACACTCTGCAGAGGTGGCACCACTTTACCCACAAGTTTCTGATTTCGTCACCCATCGGCGACTGCAGAACCTCCATTATACCAGTACACAACCATCGGTGTATGGCCAAGAGATCACAAAATAGCCTTTACAAAGGGGCTACTAGATGTATGGTGTGACGCCCCCGTTCTGAGAGGAAACCTCTCTAAACCAAGACTGATGTGTATGTGTGCCCAGGATGTTCATCACACATACACATATAACTCACAAACTGAATTCATAATATATATAACCACGAATAACAGGGTTTGTTACAAAGTCTCATGAGTCTCCGACTCATTCTAGCAGCGGAAGTCTATCTTAGCAGCGGAAGTCTAAATCTAGTAGCGGAAGTCTTTATTCTAGCAGTGGAAACAATTAAGCAGCAGCAGCGGCTCCATCTCTACTCCATCCCCACAGGCAAAGTCGAGGATAGATTTCACGCCTAACACTCCACGTGGTCTTCATAGTACTCCTCTTCTGTTGCTGATAATGAAGTAATAATGCAAGTTTGAGTACATGATGCACTCAGCAAGCGCGGGAAAATATGATATGTAGCTCACAGCAAGGAAGGTATAAAAAGGCTCATTGCATAAAAGCAAAATTCATTTCACAAACAAGATAAAAACAGCAACTTAGCTTTAAGTGAATATAATCCCAACTTGTATTAAAACATTAACATACCTCCATTATGATTCATCCCTTTCCATGTCTCAACCAGACATTAATCTTTCTCAGCTTTGCTCATGAATACCATCTCAGATTCACTACCATCTCATGAATACCATCTCGTATTCACTACCATCTCATATTCAATTCCTTCTCATTCCGAGACCCAATCTCATTGCCATGACTCAACAGTCATGCAACCAATCTCATCACCCAGAATCAACAGTCCCGAAAACCAAATCCAAAGACCAAACAAAACCAACAACCAAAAACCATCCCAAAAACCATCCCATCTAATCATGTGAGTTGTCCAGGCGCTCGTGACCGTAAGCTCGGCTGTCATGATAGTTTTAGACTCTGTAGAGTTTGCACCAATTTGCCCACAAGTTTGTGATTTCGTCACCCGTCGGCGACTGCATAACCTCCATTATACCAGTACACAACCGTCGGTGTATGGTCAAGAGATCATAAAATAGCCTTTACAAAGGGGCTACTAGATGTATGGACTCACTAAGGTTTCACCAGTAGGCTAGAATATCCAATTCTCCCACCCACGGGCCCCCTATTGTGCCATGCAGTTCCCAGGGCAGTCCTCACTCGACTCCCATTCCCTGCGCCTTCCACGGTCCATAACAATCTAGCAAGTTACCTAATTAGTCAGCTAAGCCGCACCCATATTTGGCCTTGTGGTGGCACTGTTATCCTGGCATGGCTAGCATGAACCGGTCCTTAGATCTACGGCAAGTAAACCACCATCTCATTCTACCTCATCCACAAACCAAGGCTTTCCTAGATCTCCCTCCGATTCATGTTCATTAACAACATCCGTTTCTCATTATTCATACGAGTGCAGTTAGCTAGACACATCTATCTCGCTTCCCGCATCCCATGGACTCAGCGAAGCATAAAAGAAAAAAACCATACCCGACTCCTGAACTTTCCCGGTGACAAGGGTGGCTAACAAAACTAGTAAACTCCTATGAAAGGGTCTCCCATCATGTTTGAATCAAGCACACACACCTTTTCACAAACAAAATAGTTTTTCCAAAAACATGGGATCAATATGGTCATGGGGCACTTGCCTTGTTCTTGCGATTCCTTTTGCTCAAATTCTTGCTATTGTAGTCCGTCGTAGGTAGCTCCCTGAGTGTCACACCCGGTTTCTCCGAAGAACAACCGAGTGAATATCACATGTATGCCATGATCATTTTCTCATACATGTGATGACAAATAGTGAAGCATCATTTATTACAAGCCAGGTGTCGAATATAAATAAGTCTTACATAGCATATGTCTCGATGGACGATTTTAAGTTCATAACAAGAAAATATAATAGCAGCGGAATATTATTCTTGTGGGCTCCGTCACAGGTGTTGCCCGGGGGACTCCATGAACCTAGAATCCTTCTTCGGGTCCGAAGTCTTGATCATTAAACACCACATCATTTTCTTGACCTGAGCAGCAATATAAACAAACAAATATGCAAGGTTGAGTACCGATGGCACTCAGCAAGTGTGGGAAAGTTATGTCATGCATGGCTGGAACAAGGAGGGGTTGAACTCATGGTTGAAGCGCTACGCAATTATTGCCTACCACCTTAGCTTATTAAGCACCTACATTACTACACAGGTGAAATGGTCCCAAACTCCCAACCCATCATCAAGTAACCATAATAATCATATCCAATGTCAAGCTCCCCGCTTAACATCCTCAACTTCCAAAGCCATCAATCCTCTAATCATGAATAAGTCCAAGCCACTCTTGACCGTGAGCACGGCTGTCATGACAGTTTTGACTCTGCAGAGTTTGCACCACTGTACCCACGTGTAGCCAGGAGATCACTACGAAGCCTTTACAAAGGGATTCCCGACGAGCGTGGGCCCACTGAGGTTTCACCCCTAACAGCATACAAGAGGCTCCAACCCCGCTGCAGTGGCCCCCTCTTGAGCCTTGCGGTTCATATGGCAGTCCAGCTGACACCTATTCCCCGCACCATCCAACACACCCATACTACGGCGGGGATACACCTAATTCATTGGCCAAGCTGCCCCATCTCAGCATGTGGTTGGCACGGTAAAGCCACGTTACATGCTCCATGAACCGGTCCTTAGGATCCAAGCAAGTACTAATCACAAACCCGAGTCTCGTGCACCCAGCACCAACCAAAATCATCCAACTTGCCTTGATCCCTACATCTACATAACTCATAACATCTCATTCAAGAGTATGGTAAATAAACTGTTGATCTCATATCCCAATTATCCCATTCTAAGCATGGCTAAGCATAAGCATGTCAATAAATGATATGATTAAATAAATCCCAATCCCAAGCTACAAGGAAACAAGATAATGCAATTCTAGGGAAACTTCCTAACATGGGGTTCATATTTCAATTGACAATGCAAATAATTCTATCTACATATCCTAGCATAGGATCAAAGTGGTCAAGGACACTTGCCGTCTTCCTGCTGCTCTGGGAATGGATAGTCCTGGTCTTGAAAGGGGAGAACTTGCTCTGGGGCAGGTTCTACTCATACCATCACACATAGCAAAAGAAAACAACAATCCATAAGACATAGTTCACACTTTCACTTCATACAAACCACACATTCACATTTATGAAAGTCATTCACATTTCTATGTGTTGTGGTTACTCTATATATGTTGATTTTTGGTCTACATGCACTTTTAAACATATGTATATGATTTCTAACTTTTGTATTCAGATTTTCTGTTTGCACACTATATATGAATTTCCAATTTAAACAACTTCTTTAATACACTCTTTAGCTACCAAGTTTGCATGGAAGGTAACTTCCTACTTCAAATGGGTTTTCAGATCTTCTACCAATCCTAAACTGAAGTCTTTGGATTTGGAGACTTCATTTATCATTTTCTAGTCATGCACACCTATTTTCCTATATTTTCCAGATTTATTTTCTATGACTAAAAATAAATTTTAATATTAAATATTAGGGCATATCATCTAAACAGAATAGGTTCTGATCTAAAATATTAAATAATATATTTTGGAACTTCTACTCTGATGTGAACTAATTTAAATTTATTTTACCAATTTTCAGAATTATTTCCTAGCCTAAAAATGTGTCCCTATAACTAATTAAATGTGAACAATCAATTAAACAGATTCATTTCAGCTTAAAATCTACTTTTAACTCATTCTTAAGTTTTCCAAGTGCTAAGAGAGTTTAAATTTGAATTTACAATGTGTTTGTCTCACCTTTTTAAATTTTAAGTCCTAATTACATATTCAAATTCCTAAATTTAATATTATATAAGGTTAAAAAGGCAAACTTACCCCATCAAAGGGTCTATTATATTATTTTATAAATTTCCAGGGGTCTAACTACACATAACAGAGGGGTTTTCCTAATTTTTATTAAGTCCAGGAGCTAAAACTGATTTTTAATTGAATTTACATTAATTTCTAAAGTTCCAGGGGCTAGATCAGAAGTTTCCGGGGCTAGCTCGTATTTTCCGAGAACCCCAGGGGGTAGCGCGTAAGAATCCTGACCTTTATAACGCGGGGCTGACGTGGACCGTCCGATTTAAAACAGACGGCTAAGATTATAACGTCGAACCGGTACGCGGGGATTTAAATTCTACCGTGCGATTTAAAATAGACGGCGCACTAGCGGCCACGTCGCTCTGATCGAGAGCGGGCGGCGCTGCCCGGCGGCCCGCGGCGGCGGGAGGCGGCGATCTCGCCGGAGAGCTTCGGATCTTCGTCAATTCTTCCTAAAACTGGGATTTCATGGCATAGATCGGTAGAGGGGAGGTCGGGGATCTCACCTTGGGGGTTTTCTTGAGCTCGGAGGTCCTGGAAGGCGGTGGGCAACGAGGTCCGAGGTGAATTCACGGCGAGGCTCGTCGGTGCTGTGGTTGAAGCGCAAACCACCGAGTTTTCTGCACCTGCGTGATTCCCCGGAGGCGGTGGATCAAGACAGCGCGTTAGATCAGAAATCCCGAGCGAAGATCGAGCAAAATTGGCCGGAGAAACTCGGGTTCTCACCGGAAGGAAAAGCGGCTGATCGTGGGTGGAAATCAGGAAGATGCCGGTGTTTATATAGCTGGGGAAGGGCGGCGGGGTTGTTTAGATCGAGTTTGAGTCTTCTGGGGCCGGGAGTCGGGCTGAGGGACGCGGAAATCCGTGTCGGTTACGATCACGCGCGCGCGTGGAAGAGTCCGGGGTCGGCGCGAGCGGGAGGTCGGGGATGACAGGCGGGCCCCGCATGTCAGTGAGAGGGAAGCGGGCGCGCGGCTGCTGGCTGGCGGGGGGGGGGGGGGGTGAGGTGGGCCGGCTGGTGGGTTTCGGCCCACTGGCCGGGGGGGGGGGGTTGTTTTTTTCTTTTTCTTTTCTGTTTTGAGTTTAATTTGAATTCCAATTTGAATTTGAATTTCTGCACCACATGCAATACGTCCAAAAATTTTTAAATTCCCCTCTTAACCGGTTTTGGGGTGTTACACTGAGCTTGTCCTTCTATACGCGATCACGCACATACAAGATTTATAGCAATCAATCATCATGCACAAACTCTACTTTAAGATGCAATGATGCATATGCATGCTAATCCTATGATGCAGTTTTTTATTAGATCGGTTTGTACGTGTTCTTGCATGGCTTGCATGGGTTTACGATGAACAGAGGTGTAAAGATCAATTGTGGACGTGGCGATGATCTCGACTCAAGATCTAGATCAGACCGATCAACACATGATCTGTCCACGAAAAAGCTTCTGTTCGAAAGGATCGAAGAACAGATGCAAAGAAAACGCAATGATGTCGTAAGGTGGTATTGGAGACCTACCTTACTATCTTCGGGTCCTTCCTCCTAGCAATGG
Organism: Neostapfia colusana; assembly: GCA_030760725.1. Classification (NCBI taxonomy): domain Eukaryota; kingdom Viridiplantae; phylum Streptophyta; class Magnoliopsida; order Poales; family Poaceae; genus Neostapfia; species Neostapfia colusana. The sequence continues at coordinate 38,143,784 of JASWHV010000002.1, read as the reverse complement.
CAGTGAAACAGATCGTCGGCTCTCCTCCGGCGATGGCAATCGTCTCTGGGCTCGTCGGCGATCTCTCTGGTGGTCAAACTCCAGCGAAGGGGTTTAGCTCGGTGAGTTTGGGGGCTAGGGCTCTAAGTTGTCGGCTTAGAAAAGATGTTATGACCAAGGGGTTGTTTCGGGTTCTATTTATAACAGGGAAACGAAGAGTCCTAATCTGATCGGAATTCGAATAAGAGTCCCATTCAAATTGTTTTTGAATCTTAACAACTTATCTTCAATTGATTTGGTTGCAGTATCAACGTAGAATAGTTCGTGTCGGTTTCCTCCGTGTCGGGCACTCGTGCATGGGAGAAAAACCGCTTCAGAATCACGTCCTTATGCAGGGATAAGCCCCGTAGGCTCCACATGTCCAGCGGGGACCTGGGCTTCCCTTTTCCGCAGAGGTGAGCTCTGGTTGTGCCGCGTGTCAGGCGGGCGAGACCTCCCTCTTACTCAGAGGTGAGCTCCGCGTGCACCACACGTCCTGGCGTTTGGGACCTCCCTCTTCCTAGAGCTCCCAAACCACCTCTCCGACGTACATGACGTGTTTCATGTATCCCAGCTCAAGAAGTGCTTGAGAGCACCAGAGGAACAAGTCTCAATGAGAGAGCTTCAACTTCAAAAGCACCTGACTTATGTGGAACACCCTGTCCGAATCTTGGACGTAAAGGAAAGAGTCACCCGGAACAAGGTGATTCAATGGTGCAAGGTACAATGGAGCCATCACATCGAAGCTGAAGCCACATGGGAGCGTGAAGAGGATATCAAGGCAGAATTTCCCCATCTATTTTCTACTAACGAATCTCGAGGACGAGATTCAATTTAAGGGGGGTAGATTTGTGACACCCTCATCTCGGGTGTCATCATATGTTCATGCTTTATGAAGAGGAAACATTTTAAGAAAAGAAGGAACAGAGAAAAATGTCAAAAGGATAGCCAATAAGAGTCGAATCCAGCTCTCAGAAAGCGCCGAAGACAACTGACCACGGCAGCTGGCCACGTGGCGTGTTCGGAGCTCATCCCCGAGAAGTTTGGAGAGGTCCCCCGCTAAACTGGCTACGAGGCAGGCTCGGGGGTCACCTCCGCAATTGGAAAGCGGTCCGACCCTGTGGGACACGTGTTGCCCACGGAGCTAGCCTCTGCGGAAGAAGCAAAGGCATTTCCGCAGGACACGTGTCATCCTCAGAATTAGTCCTCGCAGAAGTCAGAAGACCAGTCGCGCGGGATACGTGTCGATCTCGGAGCCCATCTCCGAGAGGTCCTGTTCTATTGGACACGCGTCGCCACCGGAGCTTATCTCCGGGAGGTCTGTCGCTACTGGACACGTGTCGACCTCGGGGCATGTCCCTGAAGAAAGAAGAGAGGAAAGACCGGCGCCAACACGTGGCGTGCGCGGAGCTCACCTCCAAAGGAGGGGGAGGTCTCGGTCGATTGACATGCGGCACAACCGGAGCTCGTCTCTACGGAGAAGGAGACACCAGGCCCCGGAAGGACACGTGGAGCCTCCGGAGCTCATCGCCGTGAAGGTAACGAGTTCTGGAACGCGTAAGAATACCGGTACGTAAAGGAAACCGACCTGAATTCCACAACGTTACCGCACCAAATCGACTAAAGATAAGATGATAGGATCCAACGATGATCTGAATAAGACTCTTATTCGGGATACAATCAGATTAGGACTCTTCTCGTCCCGATTATAAATAGAACCCAGAACCTCTGGCCGAAACCACAGACTTCTCTTTTTTTCCAATTCCTGAGCCGACGACTTAGAGCCCTAGCCCTAACTCGCCGAGTAAGCCATCACCGAAGCACAGCAAGTGAGATCGCCGGAGTGGAGCCGAGCGGTCTGAGGAGGACCTCGAAGACCGAGAGGAACATAAGGTAGGCCCCAATACCACCTTACGATATCGTTGTTTTTTCTTTTGCATCTGTTCTTTCATTCCTTTCGAACAGAAGCCTTCTCGTGGATAGATCACTCGATGATCAGATTGATCTAAAGACAAGATCATTGCCACGTCCACCTTTGATCCAAAAACCTCTGTCCATATAAGCCATAGGATAGCATGCATATGCATCATCGCATCTAGTTTAATGTTTGTGCATGATATTGATTGCTGTGAATCTTGTATGCACGTGATCCTACCTAGCAGGATAAGCTCAGGGAGCTGTCTACAACGAACTGCAGCAACCAGGTTTTGAGATTCAAGAACAACCGGAACCGCAAGAACAAGGCAAGTGCTCCTTGACCATGTTGATCCTATGTTTTGGGTAAAACTGTTTTGTTTTGCGAAAAGGTGTGCGTACTGAGTCAAACATGATGGGAAACCCTTTTTGTTTAAACCACCCTTGTCGCCTGGGAAGTTTTATGAGTCGGGTATGGTTTTTGCTTTATGCTTCGCTGAGTCTATGGGATTGGGAAGCGAGATAGATGTGTCTAGCTAACTGCACTCGTATTGATAATAAGAAACTGATGTTTATAATGGGCATGGATCGGAGGGAGATCTAGGCAAGCCTGGGTTTGTGAATGAGGTAGCATGAGATGGTGGTTTTACTTGCCATAGATCTAAGGACCGGTTCAAGCATGCACATACAAGGATAACAGTGCCACCACAAGGCCAAGTATAGGTGCGGCTTAGCTGAGTAATTAGGTAAGTTGCTAGAGTGTTATGGACTGTGGAAGGCGCGGGGAATGGGAGTCGAGTGAGGACTGCCATGGGAACTGCATGGCACAAGAGGGGGCCTGTGGGTGGGAGAATTGGAGATTCTAGCCTGCCGGTGAAACCTTAGTGAGTCCATACATCTAGTAACCCCTTTGTAAAGGCTATTTTGTGATCTCTTGACCATACACCGACGGATGTGTACTGGTATAATGGAGGTTCTGCAGTCGCCGATGGGTGACGAAATCACAAACTTGTGGGTAAAGAGGTGCAAACTCTGCAGAGTCTAAAACTATCATGATAGCCGAGCTTACGGTCACGAGCGCCTGGCTAAACTGCCATGATTAGTTGGGATGGTTATTGGGAAGGTTATTGGTTTGGTTATGGTTTGGTTGTTGGGACTGTTGAGTCTGGGTGATAAAATGGTTGCATGACTGTTGAGTCATGGCAACGAGTTTGGTCTCGGTATGAGATGAAGTTGTTTTGAGATGGTAGCGAATACGGGGAGGTATTCGTGAGATGGTAGCGAATACGAGGAGGTATTCGTGAGTAAGAATGAACATGGAAAGCGATGAAGGTATGTTGGTAATTTAATACATGCTGGGATTACATTCATTTAAAGTTAAGTTGCTGTTTATCATGAATTTATAAATTTGCTTTTCTGCAAATAAGCCTTTTTATACCTACCTTGTTTATGAGCTGCATATCATGTATTTTCCCGCACTTTCTGAGTACATCATTGTACTCAAACTTGCATTATTATTTCATCATCAGCAGCAGGAGAAGCCTACTATGAAGACCAAGTAGAGCATTATGGCGTGTGATCTGTTCTCAACCTTGCCTGTGGAGGGAGTAGAGATGGAGCCACTTCTGCTTAGATTTGCTTCCGCATTAGTTGAATTGCTTCCGCATTAGAATAAAGACTTCCGCTGCATAGAAATAAGAATTCCGCTGAGAGCATGAGTCCAAGACTCATGAGACATTGTAATAAACTCTGTTATTCGTGGTTATATATATTCTGAATTCAGTTTGTGGAATATATGTCTATGTGTGATGAACATGCTGGGCACACATATGCATTAGTTCTCGGATCCGTGGTTTTTTCCACAGAATTGAGGGCGTCACAGCGCCAGACTTCCTTTCTCCTCAGAGACGAGCTCCGAGGTTGACACTTGTCCATCAGCGTCGGACCTCCCGGAGATGAGCTCCGGAGATGACACGTGTCCGGTAGTGTCGGACCTCCCGGAGACAAGCTCTGGAGGTGACACGTGTCCAGTAGGACCGGACCTCTCTGAAGTGAGTTCCAAGAGTGACACGTGTCTAGCGGGGCCGGACCTCTCGGAGGTGAGCTCCGAGAGCGCCACGTGTCCCGCACGGCTGGTCCTCTCTCTTCCGCAAGGACTAGCTCCGCAGCCGACACGTGTCCTGCGGGACTGGCCTCGCTCCTCCGCAGAGGCTAGCTCTTGGGGCAACACGTGTCCCACGGGGTCGGACCTCGCCCTTTTTACAGAGGCAAGCTCCGAACCCGCCACGTAGCCAAGTAGCGGTAGACCTCTCCCCCTTTTGTGGGGATGAGCTCCGAAGGCGCCACGTGGCCAGCGGGCCGTGGGAATTGTCTTCGGCACTCTCTGTGAACTGGAATTTACTCTTTTTGGCTAACTTTTTGATTCTTTCTTTGTTTCAACATATTTTAAAAATGTTTTCTCTATATAAACTATGAATACATGCAGAAATAAAAAATGAGAGTGTCACATATGGACTCACTGAGGTTTCACCGGCAGGCTCGAATCACCATTATCACACCCACGGGCCCCCTCTTGTACCATGCAGTTCCCAGGGCAGTCCTCGCGCCATCCAAGGTCCATAACAAGCTAGCAACACACCTAATTAATCAGCTAAGCCGCACCCATACTTGGCCTTGTGGTGGCACTGTTTTCCTGGCATATTCTCGCATGAACCGGTCCTTAGATCTACGGCAAGCACCACCATCTCATCCGCAACATTCACAAACCAAACTTGCCTAGATCTCCCCAATTCCATGCCCATTATCATCATCAAGTTCCCATCTTCATTATTCATATGAGTGCAGTAGCTAAGCATGTTTTAATTCAGCTTCCCGTATCCCGTAGATTAAGCGAAGCAAAAAGGAAAAACGACTAAACCCGACTCATCAACTTTCCTGGCAACAAGGATGGTTAACAAAACTAGTAAACTCTTATAGAAGGGTGTCCCATCAAGTTGACTCAAGCACACACGTTTTCGCAAACAAAACAGATTCAAAACATGGGATCAATATGGTCAAGGGGCACTTGCCTTGCTCCAGTGGTTCTTGTTGTTCAAGTGTCTCGAAGTCTTGGTGCTGTAGTTCCTCGTAGATGACCTCTTGAGCTTGTTCTTCTACTTACGATCATGCACATACAAAATTTACAGCAATCAAACATCATGCACAAACTTTACTCAAGATGCAATGGGGTAGATGAATGCAAATCCTATAGTGTAGTTTCGTTAATCCAGTTTGTATGTGTTTTTGCATGTTTTAACGGGCTTTCATGGGGTTTTATGATGAACAAGGGTGCTGGGATGAAGTGTGGACATGGTGATTATCTTGACTCAAGATCTAGATCAGTTCCATCATCAAAAATTGATCAAAACACGATCTGTCCACACGTAAAAGTTTATGTTCGAAGAGGGCGAAGAAAATGGATGCGTAGAAACAGCGGCGATGTCGTAAGATGGGTAAAATAGACCTACCTCACTTCCTTCTTGGTGGCAGGACCTTCCTTCTAGCAATGGCAGCAGCGGGGAGTTTTTCTATGGAAGATTTTGGTAGGAAAGAACGTCGGGCTTCTTCTCCGGCGATGGCGGGGCTCGATGGGGCTCGATGGCGGCCAAATTGCGGCAAGGGGGGAACTTGGCGACTTGGCAGCAAGGAAGGGGGCTTGGCAGCAGGGGGAGGACGTCCAAAATAGAGAGGGGACGGCCAAGGGGGTGGGGGTTATATTTATAAGGGGAAAAAGAGGAGTCCTACTCCAATTGGAGCTCAAATAAGAGTTCTACTCAATTTTTGATCTCAACAAACTTATCTTTTCAGTTGGGTGCGGCAGCCTTGGGGATTTTATCCCCCGGAATGTGGGGAAAATTCTCCTTTTGTGGAATTGGGGAATTTGGAAATTTTGGGGGAAATTTTGGGAAATTGAAAATAGCTCATTTCAGCTATCTTTTTCCCATTCCTCACCATTTCTATGTCCCACTCTTCATTTCTACATTCCCCTCTCCATTTCTATGTCCCATTTCTCCATTTCTAAATGCCCGTCTCAATTTCTATGGTTCCTTCCTCTATTTCTATGGTCCTTTCTCCATTTCTATGGTTCTTTCTGCATTTCTATGGTTCTTTCTCCATTTCTATAGTTCTTTTCTCCATTTCTATGGTTCTTTCTCCATTTCTATTTCTTTTATAATGTTTCTCTACATGAAACATGTATGCAATGCATGGAAATGAATTTGAGGGTGTTACAAACCTATCCCCCTTAAACTGAATCTCGCCCTCGAGATTCGATAGAGTAGAGAACAGATGAGGGAATTCTGCCTTGAGGTCTTCCTCACCCTCCCATATAGTTTCGGCTTCCGTGTGATGGCTCTATTGTACCTTGCACCAACGGATCACTTTGTTCCTCGTGACCCTTTCCTTTACGTCCAAAATTTTGATGGGGTGCTCCGCGTAGGTCAGATCATCTTGAAGCTCGAGCTCGTCTATCGGTACTTGTTCTTTCGGTACTCTTAAGCACTTCTTTAGTTGGGACACGTGAAACACGTCGTGTACATCGGAGAGGTGCGTTGGCAGCTCTAGTTGTTAGGCTACTTCTCCTCGCTTGCCCAAAATCATGAGTGGTCCGATGTAGCGAGGTGCTAACTTGCCCTTGACGTTGAACCGTCGTTGGCCTCGGATAGGCGATACTTTAAGATACACGAAGTCTCCCACTTCGAAGGTCAATTTTCTTCGCCTATTGTCTGCATAACCTTTTTGTCGTGACTGAGCAGCCTTCAAGTTTTCTCGTATCATTTGGACTTGCTTCTCGGCGTCTTGCAGCACCTTCGGGTCCAAACACTTGACTCTCTCCGGTCTAATTCCAGAACAGCGGAGTTCTACACCACCTACCATACAATGCTTCGAAAGGTGACATCTTCAAGCTGGCTTGATACCTGTTGTTGTAGGAGAATTCAGCATACGGCAAGCTCCTATCCCAACTACGCCGATGTTTCAAGGCGCAAGCTCTCAACATGTCTTCCAAAATTTGTTTTGTCCTCTCAGTTTGCCCGTCGGTTTGCGGGTGATAAGCGGAGCTGAAATTCAGTCGTGTACCCATGGCTTCATGCAGCTTCTTCCAGAACCTAGAGATAAATTGAGAACCCTGATCTCAAACTATCCTCTTCGGAACTCCATGGCGACACACGATTTGCTCCATATACAGCTCGGCTAGTTGTGCGATGTTGTACTTGTTTTTAACAGGAAGGAAATGGGCTATTTTCGTCAATCGGTCAACGATAACCAAAATAGAGTCGTAACCCGATTTAGTTCATGGCAATCCGACGATGAAATCCATGCTGATGTCTTCCCACTTCCACTAGGGTACTTTCAACGGCTACAACAGTCCAACGTGTCTTTGATGTTCGGCCTTCACCCGTTGGCATGTGTCGCATAAGGCAACATATTAAGCTATGTCCCTTTTCATACCATCCCACCAGTAGCAAGTTTTAAGGTCCTTTTTCATCTTTGTACAGCCGGGATGTATGGAATAAGGTCAGCCATGTGTCTCCTTTAATATCGTGTCGCGGATGTGCTTCACGTTAGGCACACAAATCCTTTTCCCTAACCAAAGCGTGCCTTTCTCGTCTTCTTTGAAATCCTTTTCTATGCCTTGTCGGATTCTTTCCTTGATTTCCTTGATTTCCCCATCTGTTGCTTGGCCATCTCATATCTCTTGTTCCAGCAAAGAGTAGAGTTCTATCACTTCTATCTTGTTCAAGAACCCGAGATGTAACCGTTCGAACTCCTTTCTGTGATGCCCGGTCCAGTAGAACACGGAACCCAGCTAATGCATATGTGTGCTGTAAAATCCAAAGAAAATGGACTTGCAAAAACTTTTCATCACCTCACAACACCACAGCTTTTGTTGTGGATATCTTGTGAAGATTGGTGAAGAGCAAGTAACCTCCATCAAAAGGATGATTAGAGGGGAAAGCCCTAACTTTCACAAAGTAGGATTTCCATACATGAACATGCAAGGTTGAGCTCACCCTAGACCTTAAATAGTCTTGGGTAGGCTCAGGCCAAATTTCATGAAAAGCAGCCACTTTTTCAGGCACTTTTGGAGACAATTCAAAAAGGGGCCAATTTGAATGTAATTTAAAATTGCAGCAACTTTCATCACTTGAATTCAAAAGTTGGCTTCATATTCAAACTCAGCACATTTTTCTGAGTTAGTCCACAAATTTTCATTCCCATCGGAGTTCATCTTGTCGGGAGCTAAATTTGCAATAATTCAAAACTGAATTTGAATTTCAGTTCAAATGTGAAGCAAATTTAGCCAAACAAATTTCACATTTGGGAAACCAAATTCAAACTGTGACTTGGGGATTAAGTCTCACAGTTAATGGTGAGTAGCTGGGATCTTTGCATTAGAAATTTGGAAAAAGAAATTGAGGGAGGAATGGGACCCACTGGTCAGTGTCCCAGCTTCACTGAACCGACTCAACCTGAGGCCACGGCGACCGACGGGTGCTCGGAGGGCCGACAGCGCGATCGATTACCGCCACCTCACGGTGAAAAATACGGCTACAAAGTCCAGCACACAAGCTACCCCATCCAATCTCTTCGTTACCGAGTAAACCCAGCTCCCACCGCGTGAGAAGAACTGGTTCCGCTCACGTGCTGTTGCTGCCGTTCTCTGATCACTGACGACCGGCCGATCCCGGCGGTATCACGCGCCACCACCAGAGAAGAAAAGGTGCGCCCGCGTGTGAGGAAGCTGTGGGAGGAAACCGTTCACCGTGTCATGCAGGGTAGAGGGAGAATTCTGAGTTTTCCCCCATGGTGCACCTTACGGTTAGCAATCGGTCATCGGCGAAATTCATCGCACCGGAGCAACCGCCGGTCGAGCTGCAGCTCACACACGTTCTAGACACCCGTGCGCGTCTTTCCGAGCAGAAAACCGCAGGAGCAACCGTTGCAAACCCTAGTTTCACCGGTAACAGTTCAGCGGAAGGGAGGGTCGCCGGTGAGGTCTAGGTTGCAGGCCGTTTAGGGCCCAACCGAGGTCATGCCGAGCTTCCCGAGGTCTCCCTGAGCATGGTGACGCGATTAGCGCGCGAAGGGGGTAGTCAAGAGGGCGGGAACGCGTTGCCGAGGTAGCACAGAGGCATAAAGCTCGTCCCCGGCGAGCTATGGCGGTTAGCCGGCGGCGGCATGGTGTCCAGCGTGTTCAGCGTCTGAAATTATGTGGGGACGGCGAGTCTCACCGTCGCTGGCGAGCTAGATCACCAGGAACGCCGACCTTGCCGGAGCTCCTGCAGCTCGAGCAGCGGCGTCGGGAGGTAGACGAAGGCGTGGGCCCCACGTGTCTGCTGCTGAGTTAAGCGCGCGCGAGCGCGGTTAGATTAAATTAAACTGGGCGGGCCCCGCTGTCAGCCTCGGATTAAGCGCGGGAAAGGATTTTCTGTAGGAAAATAATTCAGGGATCAGCCCAAACTTTAGAAATTCATAACTTTGGATAGGAAGCTCCAAATTCAGTGAACCAAATTTTGCTGAACTCAGAATTTTGAGTACTTTCCAGCAATACAAATTTATGCTCATGAAAGTTAATAGTTTTCCATAATTAAATCTCTAAAGTTCAAACTGTTAGGAATTTTATCTGGAGAATTACTTTATGAAATATTCTGAAATTTTGCTGAGAGGTTCATTGGAAAATCCTGGAGTCGCAGTAAAATTTTCAGTCTCATCCAAGTTCATTTAGTCGCCCTAATGGTGTGATTATGTGAACTGCCCTGAGAAAATAGAAAAATATACAGAAACATTTTTCAGATTTTCTCAAATCTTGTTTAGGGCACAACTTCCTCTAGAATTCTTCAAATGACATGAAACCAGTTCCATTAGAACCATCTCAATTTCTAGTTTCCAGAAAGTAATGGTTGGAGCCATGAAAACCCATGGAATTACTTAGAGGCTCTAATATTGACCAAATAGGTTTTTATTTGTACAAGGCTCAAATGAACCTTGGTTCAAATGAAACTTGGTTAAGACTCTGGTTAGGACCTTCCCAAGCCACCATAAAAAATTCAGAGCGAAAGGGGAGGGCTAGCTAGAGTTATAGTAATTACTTATTCAAGTTTACACATTGCAATTAAAATGACATGTAATATCTCGTTAACGTATGGTCGCTGAAGGCGAGGAGACTCCGGAAGTGCTCGAATTCCTTCTTCCGGACGAAGACCTAACCACTGACCAGCAGCAACAAGGCAAGCCCCGGTTTGCATTAACTTTTTTTTTTTAAGTTTTGCTTTGTTTACATATCTAGTGTGAGGTATGGATGTGCATTAGGTGTAGGATGGATGGAACCCCCCTTCCATAACCAGAACTTTCCTACAAGAGTAAGGGTAGTGTCTAAGACCTCGAGTAGACATGCTATGCTTAATGATTCATAGGACTTCGGTACAAGTCGAGTAGTTGGAATCTACTCGCGAGTTTAGGCTTGGGACACACGGGATTTGTTTGAGTGATGTGAGATCACTTTAGTAATGAAAAGGAGACTAGGCAGGGGCTAGGGTGCAGCAAGAGAAAGTCTTGTGTGCACAGCCCTTTCCGTGTCGATTGAGGACCGATCCGTGTGCAGTCCACGCTGATCAAGTTTGAACGTACCGAAGGCATATCGGATATATGGGCCCCGATAAACCGATGTAACCTAAACCTCCGGGCGTCGAGGCATAACGCACCAATTTATAGGTGTACGCTGAGGGCAGCAAGGTGGAAATCTGCTAACGGGCATAGAGAGATGCTTATTGTAGCGAACCTCCTGCTCATTTCGGTGTGACCAGTTCGACGTTTGGGCTGTTGGGCAAAAGGTTGTCCCGTACGGAATCGAGTGAGCATGCTTTGCAGCTCCACGGGTGGGCGTACGTGACGTGCTCTTTGGGTCTCCCGGCAGGTGTATATCGAGTCGATTCGCCGTCCCTCGTGGTGAAGAGTACCACTTGGTCACTAAGTCATCACGTAGGCTAATGTATGAAATGTGATGAGTCAATTTTGCTGTTATGATATAATTGTATTGTTACCTATGTGCCACCAATTATTTCTTACTAAATTTCAGATTCATGAACTGTTAACTTGTGGCTAAAAGATGAAATAAGGATGAACTTGTAGGCATGTCCGTTTGCTGCAATTAGACCATCCCATGTTCATTGTTCACTACATGTAGAGTTCCATGCCTAGGCGAGTCGGTTAAGTCTTGTTGAGCCATCATGCTCACGGTTGCTGCTTAAGTGTTTTTCAGGTGAGGACCACCCACGGACTCAGGTTACAAGTCCACCGCCGAGGGTTACCCTCCGTCGGGGACAACGGCTGAGTAGGAGCCGTACACGCCACACTGAGCTGAGGAGTGCAGCTAGTGTGGGTTGCCCTAGGGCTCGGCAACCGACTTTTGCTAGATAGGCGGGCGTGAGTTGTACAAATTAGACTTCCGCTGTGTAATAGAGACACTAGTTTGTAACTGAGTAGTGTACTACTTTGTACATTTCAGTTGGTTTTCTATGTAATACAATGTATCCTTATGATGTGTGCTGTCGGGTGTCGCATCGTGCGGCACAACCCTCTGTGATCTTGGATGAGCGGATTCTTGTCCGCCACAGGCTGGTATCAGAGCAGCATTGGGGATAGCACATTAGTTAAGGACTGTATTACGGGTACTTGGAACGGGTCCAATTTAGAGAAGATGGTGAAAGTTCCCACACAAGAAATGGAGACTGGGCAGGGAGGTGTAGATGCAGCAGGTTGCAGGCCGTGCGTGCATAGCCCTGCCTGTGTCGGTTAAGGCCCGTCCGTGCTTGGCCCTGTTGGACAAGTTTGAGTTGTGTACCGGGCACATACTGGCTATATAGGACCCAGGAAACCGATGTACCTTGGGAGATCCATAGTGGAACTTTTCCAACTGACTTAGGCTTTCGGCGTCAGGGTAGCAGGGGGTACCTCGCTCAAGAACATACCACAGAGGGCACGCTGACGCGACCCGCTCAACCGAGACAGGCCACTCGCCCGGGAATCGCATTGGGTGGTGCCGTGTTGTGCGGCACCCAACAGCACACATATGAGGAACAATGTATTACATAAAACAATAGCGGAAGCTTACAAGTTTTTCTTTGTAAATACTTTACATCAAGTAACTACAGAGGAAGTCTATACCAACTCACGTCGAATAACTAAAAGCACTCGAGATGAAGTCCAGCCCACGGACCCCTCTCGCTAGCAACACGAAGACAACAGCAGCGGCTAGGTTCTCCCTAGGTTAAATGACTCGGAAGTCTCCGAGTCCCACCGGACAACCTTCTTTTTAGCATCGCTGTTAACCTGCAAAACCACTTATATAGCAAGCGTGAGCACATAGGCTCAGCAAGTCTGACCCGTCTCTCCTAAACAAGAAACTCTACATGCACGACGGTTGCAATTGGGTCGGCTGGATTTGCATAAAGGACTCGCCTAAAGTTGATCCTTAACTTTCAGATTTTAAGCCTCATTGTGCAGACCTTGAGCCGAAAAGCATCGCAACTCCACAATCAAACAAGAAACGATTTGTTGCGATGCCCCTTGCACAAAGTGAAAGTAAACTTTAATGAGCCTATCTCTAATTCAATCATGGTTGCAATAAAAGTTATAGCACATCCTTATCAAGTTCAAAATAATAACCAGTTCAGTTCTTACTACTTCAAGACGCAGTGGGCAAGTATGCTCATATGACCGCGAGCGACGGTGATTCGAATCAGTACACGCCCGGACTACACGACACGTACACCCGTGGCCCACAGTCAGGTTTAAACATTTCCCTGATTTATTCAAATTCCTGATTTTTCCCCAAACTTTAGAAGAGCATAACTTTTGCTAGGAACCTCCAAAATTAGTGATTCAAATTGGGTTAGATTCAGATTGACAAACTCTATCCAAATATGCAACCCAATTTGTATGAAAGTCTTTATTTAATTCTGGAAAATTCTTTAAATATTTTCAGCAAAAGAATTTTAGAGTGAGTTTAGGGTGTTATTAGACTCCTGTAAAAGTTTCAGCTCATTTGGAGTTGAATTGATCAGGGTAATTCAGATTGTAAGTTCCTGTATTCAAATGAATACAGAAACATTTTCAGAGAATTTCCAAAACTTCTAAATTCAGTTCTTGGAAATTCCTAGCTCCAAAAATCCTAGGAAAATCCATGTAGACTCTATAAACTATAATTGAAATTGTGGTTTACTGAGTTTGACATGAACATGGATGTTACCTCAGAATTAATTCATCTTTTACTAAACACTTAGAGAATTATTCTGAATAAACCATTCCATGAAATGTGCTAAATTTTGGTCCAGAGTACTTTCTTGTGACAAGGAACTCACATGAAAATTCTCCGCTCCATTAGAGCTCTGGATCACCACTGTCATGTGTGATCTCTTGAGGTGAGCAACACTTAAGTGGGAAGAAGCACTCAACACTTGATCTTAGTGTTTAAGCCCAACCCAAACCACTAGCACCAGTGTCATTTTAAATTCTTAAACAAAGTTCCAGTTTTAAAATGGTCATTAGATCTTATGAGCAAAAGCTTTTCAATTAAATACATATGCATGATCATATCGTGTAGCATATACGTGAAGAAGGTGAGAAGAACTTGAGGTGAAGATCAAGGAGGGAGGAAATCAAGTGATCAGGCTCCAAGTGATCGTCAATAACTGATTGTAACAGTAGTCACCTGCAAAACAGGCAAGCCCCGGTTTGCATTTCAACCGTTTTATAAAGCATTTTCATTTGTAGAGATCATAGCTTTGCATCGTTGATTGCATTACGTCTAGATGATATTGAAAACCCCACTTGCATGACCAGAAACACCTAAGAGAGAAAGGGTAGAATAGCAACTCCTCAAGGGAATTTGGCTACGCTAATGTTAGTAGGAAAGGTCCGGTAGGAGACGAGTAGTTGGAATCTACTCGCGAGTTTAGCGCTGGGGTACTTGGAACGGGTCCAATTTAGAGAAGATGAGGAAAGTTCCCACATAAGAAATGGAGACTGGGCAGGGAGGTTTAGATGAAGCAGGTTGCAGGCCGTGCATGCATAGCCCTGCCTGTGTCGGTTAAGGCCCGTCCGTGCTTGGCCCTGTTGGACAAGTTTGAGTTGTGTACCGGGCACATACTGGCTATATGGGACCCAGGAAACCGATGTACCTTGGGAGATCCATAGTGGAACTTTTCCAACTGACTTAGGCTTTCGGCGTCAGGGTAGCAGGAGGTACCTCGCTCAAGAACATACCACAGCGGGTATGTACCTTGAGAGAGCTTGCGTACTCGGGGCCGTTGGACTGCGTCCAATGTGGAAGATCTTGGGAAAGGTGGCCGTGTACAACGTCAGTCGAGGTTGCTGCCGGCAACTCGGAGTACGGGTGTACTTGTCGTGTAGTCCGGGCGTGTACTGATTCGAATCACCATCGCTCGCGGTCATATGAGCATACTTGCCCACTGCGTCTTGACGTAGTAAGAACTGAACTGGTTATTCTTTTGAACTTGATAACGATGTGCTATAACTTGTATTGCAACCATGATTGAATTAGAGATAGGCTCATTAAAGTTTACTTTCACTTTGTGCAAGGAGCATCGCAACAAAGCGTTTCTTGTTTGATTGTGGAGTTGCGATGCTTTTCGGCTCAAGGTCTGCACAATGAGGCTTAAAATCTGAAAGTTAAGGATCAACTTTAGGCGAGTCCTTTATGCAAATCCAGCCGACCCAATTGCAACCGTCGTGCATGTAGAGTTTCTTGTTTAGGAGAGACGGGTCAGACTTGCTGAGCCTATATGCTCACGCTTGCTATATAAGTGGTTTTGCAGGTTAACAGCGATGCTGAAAAGAAGGTCGTCCGGTGGGACTCGGAGACTTCCGAGTCATTTAACCCAGGGAGAACCCAGCCGCTGCTGTTGTCTTCGTGTTGCTAGCGAGAGGGGTCCGCGGGCTGGACTTCATCTTGAGTGCTTTTAGTTATTCGACGTGAGTTGGTATAGACTTCCGCTGTAGTTACTTGATGTAAAGTATTTACAAAGAAAAACTTGTAAGCTTCCGCTATTGTTTTATGTAATACATTGTTCCTCATATGTGTGCTGTTGGGTGCCGCACAACACGGCACCACCCAATGCGATTCCCGGGCGAGTGGCCTGTATCGGTTGAGCGGGTCACGTCAGCGTGGTATCAGAGCCACATTGGTAATAGCACACGGAATAAGGAAGGTATTACGACAAAAATTTAGGTTACGGTGAGGATACGGTATTAGGCCCACATAAGGATTACTATTAGCTTATTATGAAGGTGGCAACCTAACTTATTTGTTATGTCGGAAAATCGTGCATCTCATGACAATTTATGTATTAGGGGGTGCACGTAAGCGCTGTCCACCAGTGCGCACAAGCTGAAGGGTGGAGCCCCACGTGTGGCAGGTAACCCGATCCGCTTTAGTATCCTCTACGACTCCTCATGTCGTTTGGGGTGCTCGAGCAACGTCTGTCCCAGACGTGCGTGGTGCAATTTGGGAAACCCCGTCACGTGGTTAGTAACATGAACACATAACTCAAGGCGTGTTTGGCTTGAGAACACCTGTGCGAGTGATGACGGACAGGTGTAAGAACTGTATGTATACCGGGTTCGGTGTGCAGCCGGACCTGACGATTGAGTGTGACTTGTGCAGGGTTAACCACGAAATCGTAATACGAATAGTACACGTTTGCGAGTGACCGTTTTAGTGCCACCTAAGATACGTTTATGCCAGTATAATCCGGTTAAGGTTTTCTTTTGGTGAGGCTACGTAGTACCGACATGCTTCTTACGGTGCATCGACGCCGTACTAAACTTAATAACGTATTTCCTTCAAAGAAATAACTCATGAACTAAATTTCAAATAAAAATGGAAGTTTGAAACAAATATTAGTTACTGAACTCTTATTTTGAGCTATTATTCAAATGAGAGGAAGATTAGACTTCAAATATTTCAAAAACAGAGTGCCCTGTTTCCAGCATAAATTTGTGCTGGACTTCAACAGAGCATAACTCTGGGTAGCTTGACCAAATTAAGGTGTATGATACAGTTCTGGAAAGATTTTCAAGTGATCTACAACTTCTTTGCAGACCTCCAGAGCTAAATCACATGCTAAATGGGTAGAAAGTTCAGAGTAAGGTAAACTGTCCAGAACCAGGACAGCAACAAAACCTCTTGGGACCTTTCTGTTTTTAAGCCATAACTTTCTGTAGAAAACCCCTTAAGAAGCCTATGGTACACCATTGGAAATGTTATGAAATGTGCAACATTGTTGTAGTTCAAAGTTTGTTCAGGTTCTTATTGTATTTACATATACAACTGTGATAAAATCAGCCACGTACAAAGGAGGTGCTGGCAAATTTTATCCAGGAATTCTGTCAAACTTGAAGAATCATGACTCTTAATCCGGAGAAGATCTGGGGGCATATGAGTACTCGTTGGAAAGATACTGAAGTTAACTTTAACTTTGGTATTCAACTTGAGTTATGAAAATGCCCTTAACTAGATCAAAATCTGGAGATAGTGCATAAAGGTCTGTCCTGTACAGATAGGCTGGATAGTTATGCCTACTAAGGAGTTTTGTAAACATGAATTTTGTTACTGCTTTCATAAGTTTTGACATAATCATGTTTCCATTAGTCTCACATACTGCTGAGTTCTTGTTTAACTCATCTCAACTACATTTTGCAGAATGGTTCGTACTCGCTCTAGGAGTAGGGCCGGAAGATCTCGTCGAGATGGTGATGCTTCTATTCCACCATCGGAACCACCGTCCACGGGATGGATGGATCTTATGACTCGAGTTGTCGAGTCTAACCAAGAGAACGCTAGGCTACTCCAAGAAGCAACGCAAGAACACACACGCTTACTCCAACCTTTGGTACAGCAAGGCGTACTCCAGAACACGCAAAAAGTCGTTCCGTCTCGGGACGCTTATCTGGACTTCTTGGCGACTCAACCGCCAATTTTTACTGAAGCCACCGAACCTGTGGAAGCAGATCAATGGCTTCGTGTCATGGAGTCCAAGTTTGGAGTATTCAAGTGTGATGAATACCAGAAAACTAAGTTTGCCGCTCAACAACTCCATGGAGCCGCCGGAAACTGGTGGGTGGATCATGTTGCCACCATTCCAGTGGGCCATCGAGTGACATGGAGAGAGTTTTGTGAAGCCTTTCGTACTCATTACATACCATTAGGTATTGTCAAGGCTAAGCGGGAGGAATTTTTGGGCTTGAAGCAAGGGGACATGAGTGTCCTTGAGTATGTCAGGAGATTTAATCTTTTGGCCCAATATGCTCCCGAGTATGTGGCGAAAGAAGAGGCACGGTGTGACCTATTCTTCCATGGCCTGAGTGCCATATTACGGGAGAAGCTGGCCGTACATAATAACGGCAGTTACACCGACATGGTCAATGCGGCTTTCATACAAGAGAAGCCGACACTTGAGTGGCAAGCGGAGAAGAGAAAGATGAGTAAGATCGAGCAGGCTAGCACAAGTCATGTGCCTCAGAAGTAACGTTTGGTGTATCAAACGCCATCCGGTGAGAGATGGAGGCCACCTGTACGATCAACTCCCCAGAGATTGATTACTGGTCAAGTTCTACAACTTGCACCACCTCCACTGCCGCAGCATCAGACGGTGGTTTGTGCTCCATCGCTGCAGCCATATGTACCTAGCAGTCCACCGCAAGTCAACGAAGAACCGGAGGGGCATCCGTGTCTTACTTGTGGGCGTACGGGCCATTATGCTAGGCAATGTCCGAAGGGAATTCGAGACTACGGGTCATCATATTTAAAACAATACGATCCGTACCTTAATCTGCAGATAGGAGGGCAGATAAGGGGCTACATTCACTATACTGTGATTGATGATGTTCCGGAAGGAGAAGCCGCTTTAGCAGGGATGTTTTCTCTGAATCAGCTACCGGTTTTAGTTCTCTTTGATTCCGGTGCCACACACAACTTCATTAGCCAATCTTTTGTGGCTCAACATCAGCTCCAAACCGTTTATACAAAGAGGCAATACCTCATATCTTCGCCCGGGGGCAGCAGTACCGCAAGCGAGGTTGTCTCCCGAGCACCTCTTTGTTTGGGCGGTAAAATATACCCTACGACTCTCATTATCCTTGAGGGTCTGAAGATCGACATCATTTTGGGGATATCGTGGTTGAATTACCACAGAGCGGTTCTTAACATCAGCTCCAGGACCGTTGAGCTCAACTCCCCACAGCACGGTCTTCATATATTAATTCTGGGCGCCAGACGGCAGCAGATTGCAACAGTGAACCACACGGAAGCTGTCAAGACAGAGGACATTCCGGTGGTACGTGAGTATCCTGATATATTTCCCAAGGATTTACCGGGCATGCCGCCCGAACGAGACGTTGAGTTCAAGATTGAACTCATACCGGGAACAACACCGATATCATGAAGGCCGTACAAGATGGCACCCAATGAACTGGCAGAATTGAAGACACAGCTGAATGACCTAATGAGCAAGGGCTTTATACGACCGAGTTCGTCACCTTGGGGTTGTTCAGTGTTGTTTGTCAAGAAGAAGGACGAAACACTACGGCTTTGTGTTGATTATCGTCCTTTGAATGTCGTTACTATCAAGAACAAGTATCCACTACCTCGCATTGATATGCTCTTCTATCAATTAGTGGGTGCGAAGGTATTTTCGAAGATGGATCTTCGGTTCGGATACCATCAGATTAAAATCTGGGCAGAAGATATTCCGAAGACGGCATTTTCAACGAGATACGGGCTGTATGAGTATCTCGTTATGTCTTTTGGTTTGACCAACGCCCCGGCACACTTTATGTACCTGATGAATTCAGTGTTCATGCCGGAGTTGGATAAATTCGTCGTTGTCTTCATCGATGATATCTTGGTGTACTCCAAGTCAGAGGAAGAACATGCTGAACGTCTGCATATTGTGCTACAAAGATTGCGAGATCATCAGCTCTATGCAAAATTCAGCAAGTGTGAATTCTGGATTAATCAAGTACCTTTTCTCGGACACATCATTTCAGCGGAGGGCATCACTGTAGATCCGAGTAAGATTATCCAGGTGCAGAAGTGGGAGTCACCAAAGTCAGTACATGAAATCCGAAGCTTCCTCGGTTTAGCAGGTTACAACCGGAGGTTTATTCCGAGTTTCTCCAAGATTGCTAAACCGATGACGGAATTATTAAAGAAGAACACCAGATTTATGTGGGGTGCTGCATGTGAACAAGCTTTCAAGACCTTAGTGAAGCATCTCACAACAGCCCCAGTTCTTGCTCAGCCGGATATAACGAAGCCATTCGACGTTTATTGCGATGCATCTGGCATCGGTCTTGGCTGCGTACTGATGCAAGAAAGACGAGTGGTCGCTTATGGATCTCGTCAACTCAGAACTCACGAGCAGCATTATCCAACTCATGATCTTGAGTTAGCTGCCGTAGTCCTTGCTTTGAAGATGTGGAGGCATTACTTGCTCGGAAATCTTGTACACCTCTAGACCGACCACAAGAGCTTGAAGTACATCTTCACTCAGAAAGAATTGAACATGAGGCAACGAAGATGGCTAGAGCTCATTAAGGACTATGAACTAGAGATTCATTATCATCCAGAATAGGCGAATGTGGTCAACGATGCGCTCAGTCGTAAGGCGCATATCCATCACCTAACTATTGCAGAAATGGATGATGAAGAACCAAGCCTCCGTGTCATCCCGTATGGAGCTCTCTATAATCTTGCTCTCATTCCTACCATCCGAGAGGAGATCATTGAGGCTCAACGAAAAGACAAGGGTATGTCTCACATACGACGAAGATTAGACAACGGAGAAATGAAGTGCTTCCGGAAGGACGATGAGGGTACTTTGTGGTTTAACGACCGGATTGTAGTACCCCGGAATATGGGACTACGGAGGAAAATTTTGGATGAAGCTCATTTGTCCAATTTTTCCATTCATCCGGGCAGTAATAAAATGTACCAAGACCTCCGGAAGAAGTTTTGGTGGACGCGTATGAAACGTGAAGTTGCAAAGTACGTTTCGGAATGTGATACGTGTCGAAGAGTCAAGGCCGACCATATGAAGAAGTCAGGCCTGTTGCAGCCATTGCAAGTACCGGCATGGAAGTGGGAAGATTTGAGTATGGACTTCATCGTCGGGTTGCCGATGACCTCCCACAACCATGATTCAATTTGGGTAATCGTGGACCGATTAACCAAATCAGCACATTTCATCCCTGTGCATACTAGGTACAACGCAAAGCAGTATGCGGAGTTGTACATAGCACTGATCTTGTGCTTACATGGAGTTCCCCGCACCATTGTGTCAGATAGAGGATCGCTGTTCGTAGCCCGTTTCTGGGAACAGCTACACGCCTCCTTGGGGACAAAGTTGATTAGAAGCTCTGCGTATCACCCTCAAACCGATGGGCAAACTGAGAGGGTGAATCAAATACTAGAGGATATGCTGAGAGCATGTACAATCCACCACGGTAAGAGCTGGGATGATCACTTACCGCTGGCGCAGTTCTCGTACAGCAACGGGTATCAGACGAGCATCAAAATGGCACCATATGAAGCTCTATACGGCCGGAAGTGCCGTACGCCCTTGAATTGGTGCGAATCCGGTGAACGAGTAACGTTCGGGGTTGATCTTGTCAATGAAGCCGAAGAGAAAGTTCGGATAATACAAGAGAACCTCAGAGCTGCCCAATCTCGTCAAAAGAGCTACGCGGACCAGAGACGTCGACCACTGCATTTCGAAGTCGGAGAGCACGTGTATCTTCGTGTGTCTCTGATGAAGGGGATTCATCAGTTTGGTGTCAAGGGGAAACTTGCTCCCCGATTCATCGGTCCATTTACTATCACGGAGAAGTGCGGGACTGTAGCCTACCGGCTGGAACTACCGGCAAGCCTTGCCGGTATTCATGACATATTTCACGTGTCCCAGCTACGGAAGTGTCTCAAGTTTACCGCTGTCATCCGCACTGAAGACATCGATGAGTTGAAGCCAGATCTCACCTATGTCGAGGAACCTGTACAGATTATCGACGAAAAGACCCGGATCACCCGGAACCGGACATTGAAATTTTACAAAGTCCTGTGGAGTAATCATACCCCGGAAGAGGCGACGTGGGAAACCGAAGATTACATCCACAAGAATTATCTGGAGCTTTTGTCATAAACCTTGTAATTACCTCCCACCTCGTTCTTATTTTGAATCTCGGGACGAGATTCTTTTTAAGGGGGGAGGAATGTAAAGGTCCCAAAATAATGAATATAAAGAAACACTTATTTGCAAAAGTTGGTTTCACATGTATGAAATTTAGGACTTGTTAAAACTTTCCCACATGTGATGACACACATGAGGGTTTTTCATCACACAAGTCAAATGTTTATTTGAGAACTTGGAACCCTAGAGGGGTCTAAAACAAGGATGGGAAGTTCCCATATGTGTGAGAAAACAAAAATCAGATTTGGAACAATTTGTTCAAACAAAAATTCAAATGAGAAAAACACAATGGAATTCAAAACTGTTGTGCTAAAAATCTCATTTGCAGCAGCCAAAATAAAAATCAGATTTCATATTTGAATTCCTTGAGTCCAAATTAGGGGGTGTGCAAAGTTTCATGATTTATGGAAATAGTTTGCAACCCATTTTGCAAAATGGACTTTAAAAGACAAAGAATTCAAATGCATGTTTGAGTTTGGATGAAACTTGCCCAATTATCCAAATGCATACCAGTTTTGAATTTCCACAATTGAATTCACTCGACATTCAAACTTGGGAGATATTTGGAGAGGGGATAAGGAGGACTGATCAGTGGGTCCCACATGTCATTGTGTGAACTGAAAACTTGCAAAAGATCTCAGTGTTGGGTCTCTGTTTGCCTCCTTCAGTCGGTACCCGACACCGACGGGCGCAGCTCCGCTCGACACCGATGCTCAGCCGGCAGCCACCTCCTGGTGGAATTTCGTCACGCTGGAGAACCGCCCGACCGGCCTATACCCTCTCCCGGCCTCCTGTTCGCTCTTATCACCGAGACACCACAGCTCCTTCCTCCCTCACGCGAGAAATCAACCGAGAACCGCCGCTGAGCTCTCGGTCGATCGACCACCGCCTGGCGCGTGTGCCAGCCACAGCTGAGCAGCAAAACTGCACCACAGAACACCCCACAACATTCTCGAGCCATCACTGAGCGGGTTCGCGCTCTCTGCACCGAGAACGGCGAGTTTCCACGGCAGCTGCCATAGGACCGAGAGCAAGTGCTCTCATGGGCAGCTTCAACCGCGGCTTGTCACGACCGAGCTAGGCCATCTCTGGGCACGCGCGACGTCCAGGCAACTCACCCCCGAAGCTCAGGATCAACCGTGGATCGTCGGCAGGGAATTCCGAGAATTTCTCCCGATCGGTGCAAACCGACCTTCCGGTACGTTTCCGAGAAATTCCCAGTTGATTATGGTCTAGATAGCCCAAAACTTTGCACACGAGGGCTAGACGTAAGGACGCACCAGTTTGCTTTTGAAACCCCGCATGAAAAACACTGTGCACGACGTATTTCCAGTCTTTACGACGGCGACTATGGCGGAAAGGTTTGGGTGCACGGTGAACCCTAATTTAGAACCGTTTCTGAGCCATTGTATTCCCATGTCGATGTTCCTTAGCGTCCGCCGGTGCTCTAGAGCTTGGAAACCGAAGCCTAGAAGGTTTAGGGCGTCGGGGCGACGTCGCCGGACTTCGTCCGAACCGTTGCGCCGTCGCGGGCTAGTTTGGGGGCCCTGCCAGCCCGAACAAACCCCACTAGCGTGTTCCTCACGTTGAATAAGGGGCTGGCAGCAAGTTTCAGCGTCAGGGGTTGCCGGACGGCCGATCCCGGAGCTACTCCGGCGAGCCCGGCGGCGGGATCGCGCGGGAGCGGGAGGTAGAAGAAGACCTCGCCGGCCCCACGCGTCAGTCGCACGGCAACAGTGGGCCAGATACTCTGTGGCGCGGGATCAATTGTGACAGCGCGGGAAATGACCCTGTGACCCCGAGTGGCACTCCCTCAGCAGCTGACACGTGCCCCGTGGCCCACAGTCAGGTTTAAACATTTCCCGGATTTATTCAAATTCCTGATTTTTCCCCAAACTTTAGAAGAGCATAACTTTTGCTAGGAACCTCCAAAATTAGTGATTCAAATTGGGTTAGATTCAGATTTACAAACTCTATCCAAATATGCAACCCAATTTGTATGAAAGTCTTTATTTAATTCTGGAAAATTCTTTAAATCTTTTCAGCAAAAGAATTTTAGAGTGAGTTTGGTTTATCCAAAAATCCTCAAATTTTGCCAGAATATTCTCTAGGGTGTTATTAGACTCCTGTAAAAGTTTCAGCTCATTTGGAGTTGAATTGATCAGGGTAATTCAGATTGTAAGTTCCTGTATTAAAATGAATACAGAAACATTTTCAGAGAATTTCCAAAACTTATAAATTCAGTTTTGGGAAATTCCTAGCTCCAAAAATCCTAGGAAAATCCATGTAGACTCTATAAACCATAATTGAAATTGTGGTTCACTGAGTTTGACATGAACATGGATGTTACCTCAGAATTAATTCATCTTTGACTAAACACTTAGATAATTATTCTGAATAAACCATTCCATGAAATGTGCTAAATATTGGTCCAGAGGACTTTCTTGTGACAAGGAACTCACATGAAAATTCTCCGCTCCATTAGAGCTCTGGATCACCACTGTCATGTGTGATCTCTTGAGGTGAGCAACACTTAAGTGGGAAGAAGCACTCAACACTTGATCTTAGTGTTTAAGCCCAAACCACACCACTAGCACCAGTGACATTTTAAATTCTTAAACAAAGTTCCAGTTTTAAAATGGTCATTAGATCTTATGAGCAAAAGCTTTTCAATTAAATACATATGCATGATCATATCGTGTAGCATATACGTGAAGAAGGTGAGAAGAACTTGAGGTGAAGATCAAGGAGGGACGAAATCAAGTGATCAGGCTCCAAGTGATCGTCACTAACTGATTGTAACAGTAGTCACCTGCAAAACAGGCAAGCCCCGGTTTGCATTTGAACCGTTTTATAAAGCATTTTCATTTGTAGAGATCATAGCTTTGCATCGTTTATTGCATTACGTCTAGATGATATTGAAAACCCCACTTGCATGACCAGAAACACCTAAGAGAGAAAGGGTAGAATAGCAACTCCTCGAGGGAATTTGGCTACGCTAATGTTAGTAGGAAAGGTCCGGTAGAAGACAAGTAGTTGGAATCTACTCGCGAGTTTAGGGCTGGGGTACTTGGAACGGGTCCAATTTAGAGAAGATGAGGAAAGTTCCCACATAAGAAATGGAGACTGGGCAGGGAGGTTTAGATGCAGCAGGTTGCAGGCCGTGCGTGCATAGCCCTTCCTGTGTCGGTTAAGGTCCGTCCGTGCTTGGCCCTGTTGGACAAGTTTGAGTTGTGTACCGGGCACATACTGGCTATATGGGACCCAGGAAATCGATGTACCTTGGGAGATCCATAGTGGAACTTTTCCAACTGCCTTAGGCTTTCGGCGTCAGGGTAGCAGGAGGTACCTCGCTCAAGAACATACCACAGTGGGTATGTACCTTGAGGGATCTTGCGTACTCGGGGCAGTTGGACTGCGTCCAATGTGGAAGATCTTGGGAAAGGTGGCCGCGCACAACTTCAGTCGAGGTTGCTGCCGGCAACTCAGAGTACGGGTGTACGTGTCGTGTAGTCCGGGCGTGTACTGATTCGAATCACCGTCGCTCGCGGTCATATGAGCATACTTGCCCACTGCGTCTTGACGTACTAAGAACTGAACTGGTTATTCTTTTGAACTTGATAAGGATGTACTATAACTTGTATTCAACCATGATTGAGTTAGAGATAGGCTCATTAAAGTTTACTTTCACTTTGTGCAAGGAGCATCGCAACAAAGTGTTTCTTGTTTGATTGTGGAGTTGCGATGCTTTTCGGCTCAAGGTCTGCACAATGAGGCTTAAAATCTGAAAGTTAAGGATCAACTTTAGGCGAGTCCTTTATGCAAATCCAGCCGACCCAATTGCAACCGTCGTGCATGTAGAGTTTCTTGTTTAGGAGAGACGGGTCAGACTTGCTGAGCCTATGTGCTCACGCTTGCTATATAAGTGGTTTTGCAGGTTAACAGCGATGCTGAAAGGAAGGTTGTATGGTGGGACTCGGAGACTTCCGAGTCATTTAACCCAGGGAGAACCCAGCCGCTGCTGTTGTCTTCGTGTTGCTAGCGAGAGGGGTCCGCGGGCTGGACTTCATCTCGAGTGCTTTTAGTTATTCGACGTGAGTTGGTATAGACTTCCGCTGTAGTTACTTGATGTAAAGTATTTACAAAGAAAAACTTGTAAGCTTCTGCTATTGTTTTATGTAATACATTGTTCCTCATATGTGTGCTGTTGGGTGCCGCACAACACGGCACCACCCAATGCGATTCCCGGGCGAGTGGCCTGTCTCGGTTGAGCGGGTCGTGTCACGGAGGGCCGACAGCGTGATCGATTACCGCCACCTCACGGTTAAAAATGCGGCTACAAAGTCCAGCACACAAGCTACCCCATAAATTCTCTTCGTTTCCAAGTAAACCCAGCTCCCACCACGCGAGAAGAACTGGTTCCGCTCACGTAGGTGGGAATTTTGATGGGGTGCTCCGCGTAGGTCAGATCCTCTTGAAGCTCGAGCTCATCTATCGGTACTTGTTCTTTCGGTACTCTTAAGCACTTCTTTAGTTGGGACACGTGAAACACGTCGTGTACGTCGGAGAGGTGCGTTGGCAGCTCTAGCTGTTAGGCTACTTCTCCACGCTTGCCCAAAATCTTGAGTGGTCCGATGTAGCGAGGTGCTAACTTGCCCTTGACGTTGAACCGTCGTTGGCCTCGGAAAGGCGATACTTTAAGATACACGAAGTCTCCTACTTCGAAGGTCAATTTTCTTTGCATATTGTCTGCATAACCTTTTTGTCGTGACTGAGCAGCCTTCAAGTTTTCTCGTATCGTTTGGACTTGCTTCTCGGCGTCTTGCAGCACCTTCGGGTCCAAACACTTGACTCTCTCCAGTCTCATTCCAGAACAGCGGAGTTCTACACCATCTACCATACAATGCTTCGAAAGGTGACATCTTCAAGCTGGCTTGGTACCTGTTGTTGTAGGAGAATTCAGCATACGGCAAGCTCCTATCCCAACTACGCTGATGTTTCAAGGCGCAAGCTCTCAACATGTCTTCCAAAATTTGATTTGTCCTCTCAGTTTGCCCGTCGGTTTTCGGGTGATAAGCGGAGCTGAAATTCAGTTTTGTACCCATGGCTTCATGCAGCTTCTTCCAAAACCTAGAGGTAAATTGAGAACCCCGATCTCAATCTATCCTCTTCGGAACTCCATGGTGACATACGATTTGCTCCATATACAGCTCGGCTAGGTTTGCGATGTTTTACTTGTTTTTAACAGGAAGGAAATGGGCTATTTTCGTCAATCGGTCCACGATAATCCAAATAGAGTCGTAACCGGATTTAGTTCATGGCAATCCGACGATGAAATCCATGCTGATGTCTTCCCACTTCCACTAGGGTACTTTCAACGGTTACAACAGTCCAACGGGTCTTTGATGTTCGGCCTTCACCCGTTGGCATGTGTCGCATAAGGCAACATATTCAGCTATGTCCCTTTTCATACCATCCCACCAATAGAAAGTTTTAAGGTCCTTTTTCACATTTGTACAGCCGGGATGTATGGAATAAGGTGAGCCATTTGCCTCCTTTAATATCGTGTCGCGGATGTGCTTCACGTTAGGCACACAAATCCTTTTCCCTAAACAAAGCGTGCCTTTCTCGTGTTCCTTGAAATCCTTTTCTATGCCTTGTCGGATTCTTTCCTTGATTTCCTCATCTGTTTCTTGGCCATCTCATATCTCTTGTTCCAGCGAAGAGTTGAGTTCTATCAGTTCTATCTCGTTCAAGAACCCGAGATGTAACCGTTCGAACTCCTTGCTGTGACGCCCGGTCCAGTAGAACACAGAACCCAGCTAATGCATATGTGTGCTGTAAAAGCCCAAGAAAAGGGACTTGCAAAAACTTTTCATCACCTCACAACACCACAGCTTTTGTTGTGGATATCTTGTTAAGATTGGTGAAGAGCAAGTAACCTCCATCAAAAGGGTGATTAGAGGGGAAAGCCCTAACTTTCACAAAGTAGGATTTCTATACATGAACATGCAAGGTTGAGCTCACCCTAGACCTTAAATAGTCTTGGGTAGGCTCAGGCCAAATTCCATGCAAAGCAGCCACTTTTTGAGTCACTTTTGGAGACAATTAAAAAAGGGGCCAATTTGAATGTAAATTCAAAATTGCAGCAACTTTCATCACTTGAATTCAAAAGTTGGCTTCATATTCGAACTCAGCACATTTTTCTGAGTTAGTCCACAAATTTTCATTCCCATTGGAGTTCATCTTGTCGGGAGCTAAATTTGCAATAATTCAAAACTGAATTTGAATTTCAGTTCAAATGTGAAGCAATTTAGCCAAACAAATTTCATATTTGGGAAACCAAATTTAAACTGTGACTTGGGGATTAAGTATCACAGTTAATGGTGAGTAGCTGGTATCTTTGCAGTAGAAATTTGGAAAAAGAAATTGAGGGAGGGATGGGACCCACTGGTCGGTGTCCCAGCTTCACTGAACCGACTCAACCTGAGGCCACGGCGACCGACGGGTGCTCGGAGGGCCGACAGCGCGATCGATTACCGCCACCTCACGGTGAAAAATGCGGCTACAAAGTCCAGCACACAAGCTACTCCATAAATTCTCTTCGTTTCCGAGTAAACCCAGCTCCCACCGCGCAAGAAGAACTGGTTCCGCTCAAGAGCTGTTGCCGCCGTTCTCTGATCACTGACGACCGGCCGATCCCGGCGGTATCACGCGCCACCACCAAAGAATAAAAGGTGCACCCGCGTGTGAGGAAGCTGTGGGACGAAACCGTTCACCGTGTCATGCAGGGTAGAGGGAGAATCCTGAGTTTTCCCCCACGGTGCACCTTAGGGTTAGCAATCGGTCATCGGCGAAATTCGTCGCACCGGAGCAACCGTCGGTCGAGCTGCAGCTCACACACGTTCTAGACACCCGTGCGCGTCTTTCCGAGCAGAAAACCGCAGGAGCAACCGTTCCAAATCCTAGTTTAACCGGTAACAGTTCAGCGGAAGGGAGGGTCGCCAGTGAGGTCTAGGATGCCGGCCGTTTAGGGCCCAACCGAGGTCATGCTGAGCTTCCCGAGGTCTCCCACGTGTCAGCCGCAGAGTTAAGCGTGCGCGAGGGCGGTTAGTTTAAATTAAACCGGGCGGGCCCAGCTGTCAGCCTCGGATTAAGCGCGGGAAAGGATTTCCTGTAGGAAAATAATTCAGTGATCAGCCCAAACTTTAGAAATTGATAACTTTGGATAGGAAGATCCAAATTCAGTGAACCAAATTTTGCTGAACTCAGAATTTTGAGTACTTTCCAGCAATACAAATTTCAGCTCATGAAAGTTAATAGTTTTCCAGAATTAAATCCCTAAATTTCAAAATGTTAGGAATTTTATCTGGAGAATTACTTTATGAAAAATTCTGAAATTTGGCTGAGAGGTTCACTGGGAAATCCTAGAGTCGCAGTAAAATTTTCAGACTCATCCAAGTATATTTAGTCCCCCTAATGGTGTGATTAATTGAACTTCCCTGAGAAAATAGAAAAATGTACAGAAACATTTTTCAGATTTTCTCAAATCTTGTTTAGGGCACAACTTCCTCTAGAATTCTTCAAATGACATGAAACCAGATCCATTAGAACCATCTCAATTTCTAGTTTCCAGAAAGTAATGGTTGGAGCCATGAAAACCCCTGGAATTACTTAGAGGCTCTAATATTGACCAAATAGGTTTTTATTTGTACAATGATCAAATGAACCTTGGTTCAAATGAAACTTGGTTAAGACTCTGGTTAGGACCTTACCAAGCCACCATAAAAATTTCAGAGCCAAAGGGGAGGGCTAGCTAGAGTTATAGTAATTACTTATTCAAGTTTACACATTGCAATTAAAATGACATATAATATCTCGTTAACGTATGGTCACTGAAGGCGAGGAGACTCCAAAAGTGCTTGACTTCCTTCTTCCGGACGAAGACCTAACCACTGACTAGCAGCAACAAGGCAAGCCCCGGTTTGCAATAACTTTTTTTAAGTTTTGCTTTGTTTACATATCTAGTGTGAGGTATGGGTGTGCATTAATTGTAGGATGGATGGAACCCCACTTGCATAAACAGAACTTTCCTACAAGAGTGAGGGTAGTGTCTAAGACCTCGAGTAGACATGCTATGCTTAATGATTCATAGGACTTCGGTACAAGTCGAGTAGTTGGAATCTACTCGCTAGTTTAGGTTTGGGACACACGGGATTGGTTTGAGTGATGTGAGATCACTTTAGTAATGAAAAGGATACTAGGCAGGGGCTAGGGCGCAGCAAGAGGAAGTCTTGTGAGCGGAGCCCTGTCCGTGTCGATTGAGGACCGATCCGTGTGCGGCCCACGCTGATCAAGTTTGAACGTACCGAAGGCATATCGGATATATGTGCCCCAATAAACCGATGTAACCTAAACCTCCGGGCGTCGAGGCATAACGCACCGATTTATAGGTGTAGGCTGAGGGCAGTAAGGTGGAAATCTGCTAACAGGCATAGAGAGATGCTCCATGTAGGGAACCTCCTGCTCGTTTTGGTGCGACCGGTTCGACGTTTGGGCTGTTGGGCGAAAGGTTGTCCCGTACGGCATCGAGTGAGCGTGCTGTGCAGCTCCATGGGTGGGCGTACGTGACGTGCTCTTTGGGTCCCCCTGCAGGTGTATATCGAGTCGATTCACCATCCCTCGCGGTGAAGAGTACCACTTGGTCACTGAGTCGTGACGTAGGCTAATGTACGAAATGTGATGAGTCAATATTGCTGTTACGATATAATTGTATTGTTACCTGTGTGCCACCAATTATTGCTTACTAAATTTCAGATTCATGAACTGTTAACTTGTGGCTAAAATATGAAATAAGGATGAACTTGTAGGTGTGTCCATTTGCTGCAATTAGACCGTCCCATGTTCATTGTTCACTACATGTAGAGTTCCATGTCTAGGCGAGTCGGTTAAGTCTTGTTGAGCCATCGTGCTCACGGTTGCTGCTTAAGTGTTTTTCAGGTGAGGAGCCACCCACAGACTCGAGTTACGAGTCCACCGGCGAGGGTTACTCTCCGTCGGGGAGCACGGCTGAGTGGGAGCCGTACACGCCGCGCTGAGCTGAGGAGTGCAGCTAGTGCGAGTTGCCCTAGGGCTGGGCAACCGACTTTTGCTAGATAGGCGGGCGTGAGTTGTACAAATTAGACTTCCGCTGTGTAATAGAGACACTAGTTTGTAACTGAGTAGTGTACTACTTTGTACATTTCAGTTGGTTTTCTATGTAATACAATGTATCCTTATGATGTTTGCTGTCGGGTGTCACATTGTGCGGCACCACCCTATGTGATCTTGGATGAGTGGATTCTCGTCCGCCACATGTGCCCAGGATGTTTAACACACATACACATGTAATCCACAAACTGAATTCAGAATATTACCACAGTAATAGGGTTTAAGTACTTTATTACATAAATATCTAGCTTATTCTTGCAGCGGAAGTCTCTAACTTATTCTAGCAGCGGAAGTCTCTAAACGATAGCGGGAGCATCTAAACAGGGCAGCGGCTCCATCTCCAACTCAACAGGCAAGTTGACGGTAGTCTGCACGCCTAGTACTCCACGTGATCTTCGAGGTACTCTTCTCCTGTTGCTGATGTTTGTATGATAATGCAAGGGTGAGTACATGTCGTACTCAGCAAGTGCGGCAAAAGTATGACATGTAGCTTACAACAAGGTAGGAATAAAAAGGCTAATTGCAGAAAGCAAAGTTTCTTTCACAAACACAATAAAAACAGCAACTATCTTTAAGTGAATTTGATCCCAACATATACCAATTAAAACAGTAACATACCTCCATCATATTTCACCATTTATCTCTTCTCATCCAGCCATTAATGTTTCTCAACATAATCTCATGCTCATAATAACCATCTCATATTCATATCCATCTCATAACCGAGACCAGAACTCATTATCATGACTCAACAGTCCCGAAACCAATCCCAAAGACCATACGATAACCAAACCAATAAACATCCCAATAACCATCCCATCTAATCATGGAAGTTGGCCAGGTGCTTGTGACCGGAAGCACGGCTATCATGATAGTTTTACACTCTGCAGAGGTGGCACCACTTTACCGACAAGTTTGTGATTTTGTCACCTGTCGGCGACTGCAGAACCTCCATTATACCAGTACACAACTGTCGGTGTATGGCCAAGAGATCATAAAATAGACTTTACAAAAGGGCTACTAGATTTATGGACTCACTAAGGTTTCACCAGCAGGCTCGAATCACCATTCTCCCACCTACGGGCCCCCTCTTGTGCCATGCAGTTCACAGGGCAGTCCTCTCTCGACTCCCATTCCCCGCGCCTTCCACAGTCCATAACAATCTAGCAATTTACCTAATTAGTCAGCTACGCCGCAGCCATACTTGGCCTTGTGGTGGCACTGTTTTCCTGGCATGTGCGCACATGAACCGGTCCTTAGATCTACGGCAAGTAAACCACCATCTCATTCTACCACATCCACAAACCAAGCTTTCCTAGATCTCCCCCAATTCAAGTTCATTATCAACATCGAGTTCTAATTATCATTGTTCATATGAGGGCAGTAGCTAGACACATTCTATCTCGCTTCCCATATCTCGTGGACTCAGTGAAGCAAAAAGCAAAAACGACCACACCAAACTCATCAACTTTCCCGGCGACAAGGGTGGTTAACAAAACTAGTAAACTCCTATAAAAGGGTTTCCCATCAAGTTGACTCAAACATACATGTTTTCGCAAACAAAACAGTTTCCAAAACATGGGATCAATATGGTCAAGGGGCACTTGCCTTGTTCCTGAGCTTGTCCTTCTACTCACGATGACGCACATAAAAGATTCACAACAATCAATCATCATGCACAAACTTTACTCAAGATGCAAAGGTGTAAATGCATGCTGATCCTATGGTGCAGTTTAGTTTGTACGTGTTCTTGCATGTTTTAATAGGCTTGCATGGGGTTTTACGATGAACAAGGGTGTAAGTATCTATTGTGGACGTGGTGATTGATCTTGTATGAAGATCTAGATCAATTCCACCATCAAAAACCGATCAACACGTGATCTGTCCACACGAAACAGCTTCTGTTCGAAGAAAAGCAGATGTGAAGAAAACTGTGATGATGTCGAAGAAAATCTTTGAATGGTTGCAACAGTCCAGCGGGTCTTTGATGTTCGGCCTTCACCCGTTAGCACGTATCGCATAAGGCAACATACTCAGCTATGTCCCTTTTCATACCATCCTACCAATAACAAGTTTTCAGGTCCTTGTACATCTTTGTACTGCTGGGATATATGTAATAAGGTGAGTCATGTGACTCCTTTAATATCGTGTCGCGGATATGCTTCACGTTAGGCACAAAAATCCTTTTCCCTAGCCAAAGCGTACCCTTCCCGTCTTCCTTGAAGTCTTTTTCTATGCCTTGTCGGATTCTTTCCTTGATCTCCTTAATTTCCTCATCTGTTGCTTGGCCATCTCTTATCTCTTGTTCCAACGAATAGTGGAGTTCCATCACTTCCATCTCGTTCAAGAACCCGAGATGTAACTGTTCGAGCTCTTTGCGCAGCTCGGGCGGTAGCTCCCGAACCGTGAGTTGGTGACATGCTCCCTTTCGGCTCAATGCATCAGCTTCTACATTGGCCTTTCCGGGATGATAGTTGATTCCAACATCATAATCCTTGATGAGTTCCAACCATCGATGTTGCCTAAAAGTCAAATCCGTTTGGGTGAATATGTACTCGAGGCTTTTATGATCCGTATAGATCTCACATCAGTGGCCAAGGATATAATGTCTCTAAATCTTCAAGGCATGTACCACGGCTGCGAGTTCCAAGTCATGTGTGGGGTAATTCAGCTCGTGTTTCTTTAGTTGTCTCGACGCATAGGCTACCACTTGTCCTTCTTGCATGAGAACACATCCAAGCCCTTGTCTTGATGCGTCACAATATATGTCAAAGCTCTTGCTCATGTCCGGCAATACCAAAACCGGCGCTATGGTTAGTCTTTTCTTGAGCTCCTCAAAGCTTTCTTGACGCGCTGGTGTCCACTGAAATGCTTTTCCCTTAATTAGCAATTCAGTCATAGACTTTGCTATCTTGGAGAAGTACTTGATGACACGTCGGTAGTATCCAGCCATCCAAGAAAACTCCAAATGTCTATCACGTTTTGCGGTTGGTTCCACTTCAGAACATCTCCCACTTTTCCGGGATCAACCGATACTCCTCTCTCGGAGATGAAGTGGCCTAGGAACGATATCTCCTTTAGCCAAAATTGACACTTGCTGAGCTTGGTGTACAATTGATGCTCTCGCAGCTTCTGCAATGTCAATCTCAAATGTTCTTCCTCGCTTTTCAAATACACCATGATATCGTTGATGAAAACCACGACGAACTTCTCCAAGTACTCCATGATGACCTTATTCATGAGGTACATTAAGTACGCGGGTGCATTCGTTAACCCAAAATACATAACGGTATATTCATACGAACCATACCGTGTTCGAAAGGCAGTTTTGGGTATGTCGGAGGGCTTAATCTTCAGCTGGAAGTATCCCGACCGAAGATCAATCTTGGAGAAGACTCGGACACCATTCATTTGGTCAAGCAGGTCTTCTATACGGGGCAGCGGGTATTTATTCTTGATCGTCACCTTATTGAGAGACCTATAATCCACACACATCCTTTGGGTCCCATCCTTCTTGTCTACGAAGAGCACGGGGGCTCCCCATGGTGACGAGCTCGGGCCAATAAAACCCTTTTCTAGCTGCTCCTGAATTTTCTTCTTAAGTTCCACTAGTTCATTAACGGGCATCCTATATGGCCTCTTTGCTATCGGTGCAGTTCCAGGTACCAAATCAATGGCAAACTCAATGTCCCGGTCAGGTGGCATACCTGGAAGTTCTTCCGGGAACACGTCCAAAAATTCTTGAACCACCGGAATGCTTTCCAATGTTGCTTCTTCGACGTGGTTCAATGTTGCCTTCTCGGTTGCCGGTTGGGCTGACTCGAACTCAATACGAGTACCGTGCTTGTTTGTCAACTGCACGCTCCTCTTAGCACATTGGATCACTCCGTTGTGCTTGCTTAACCAAACCATTCCGAGTATTATGTCGAGCCCTTGGGAATCCAAAACAATGAGGTTGGTAAGGAAGTCTACCCCCCTTATTTTAAGGTTTACTTTCGGACATACTATATTAGAACTCATCTCTCCACCGTGAGAATTAACCAATATACTATATTTCATGTGTGATATGGGCAGATTATATTTGGCAACATACTTGGATGATATGAATGAATGCGATGCTCCAGAATCAAATAAAACAATAGCTGGGTTGGAGTTGGCAAGGAACATACCAATCACGACGTCCTCAGCCTGTTGCGCTTCCTCAGCGGAGACATGATTCACGTTGCCACGAGCATAGTTCTGCTGCCCACGGTTATCTTGATTAGCTCCTCCGTTCGGCCGTCGGTTCTGCTTGGGCACGTTGCTTGGTTTTCCAAGGCCTTTCCTCGGGCACTTACTTGCAAAGTGTCCCGTTTCTCCGCATGCAAAGCATGCCTTGTTGCCCAAGACAGCAGGGACGTTGGGGCGGGGGTGGTTTTGAGCATATGCGCCCATGTTGGGACGGGGTGCAGAAGGCAAGGGCACACGGGGTGCTTGCATGACAGGACGTTGCTGCGGTGGTGCATTAGGGCAAAAAGTAGAAGTGGACGAGCCATACTGTGGTGCAACTGGGGGCATGAAACAGGGACGTACATTGCTCCCTTGTGGTTGGTATGGCATCTTTCTCTTGCCCTCTTGCTCGATCTCACGGATCTTGCTCTCAACCACTATAGCTTTGTCAACTAGCTTCTGGAAGTTTGCATAGTCATTGTTGAGCAGCTGAACTTGGATCTCATTGTTAAACCCTCTCATGAACAAGTATTGCTTCCATTGATCTGAGTTGATATCTTCGGGGCATACCTTGACAGCTGCGTGAACTTGTTGAGGTACTCATTCACGCTCTTCTTGCCTTGGCGGAGACCTTAAAACTCTTGCCTTTTAAGCATCATGACTCCAACAGGGACATAATGAGAGAGGAAACTCTCCTTGAACTCAGCCCAAGTGATAGTCTCCTGGTAGACATGAGCATTGCAAAGAGCGTCCCATCACTCAGTGGCTGCTCCCATAAGTTGGTGCGATGCAAAGAGAACTTTCTCCCGATCATTGCACTGACCAATAGCAAGCTTCTTCTCCATGGACTTCAACCAGTCATCGGCCTCCATGGGATCATTAGCTTGTGCAAAAGTAGGCGGTCGAGTCCTCATGAGCTCTCCTAGTCGGTTGTGAGCCGGCGGTGGTGGTGGTGGGGGTGGTGGTGGTGCAGGAACGGGGTTAGGATGGTTGTTGTTGTTGGCTTGCAGCTGACCCAAAGTTTGGATCATAGTTTGCATGAGCTGGTTCTGCATAGCCATCAACCGTTCAAGGTTGTTTTCACCAGCCCCGGGGTTAGGATTTTCAGGAACTTCAACGTGGTCCTCCTCTTGTGGTTCCTGGTTGCCACGAACGTTCCTCCTTTGACGGCCGACATTTTCTCTCACAATATGTGAGAGAGAGTGTTGGGTAGCGTAGAAGTTAGAAGTTTAGATGGATTCACCTAACTATATGCATCAAGGTGGATGAACTAAATATATTTACTTTTATATGACGATGTGAACACATGCCGAAGCATCTCACATCTCTCTACTATGTGTCGATATGGACAACGCTGAAGCGTCCCATAACTCACACTAAGCACTCAACACAAGCAATCATCACAAAAGTTCAGCACGCCACTCCTATTCAAGCTCCTATGGTTTAAACGTTCCTATGTGTTTTAGGGTGTCAATCTACCTAAGCTTGCATGCTATGGTCAAGGTGGTTCTGATGCCAATCTATGCATTCTACCTAGGCTTGCGTCCTATGGTCAATGTGGCTCTGTTGCAAATCTGTGACTTCCACCTAGGCTTACGTCCTACGGTCAACGTGGCTCTAATGTCACTCTGTGACTAGGCCTGCGTCCTACGGTCCACGTGGCTCTAATGCCAATCTGTAACTAGGCTTGTGTCCTACAGTCAACGTGGCTCTGATACCAATCTGTGACGCCCGGTCCCGTAGAACACGGAACCCAGCTAATGCATATGTGTGCTGTCACACCCGGTTTTTCCGAAGAACAACCAAGTGAATATCACATGTATGCCAGGATCATTTTCTCATACATGTGATGACAAATAGTGAAGCATCATTTATTACAAGCCAAGTGTCGAATATAAGTAAGTCTTAAAAAGTAAATGTCTCGATGGACAATAATAAGTTCCTCAGAAGTAAATAAACTAGCAGCGGAATATTATTCTTGAGGGCTCCGTCACAGGCGTGGCCCGGGGGACTCCATGAACCTAGAAACCTTCTTCGGGTCCAAAGTCTTGATCATTATACACCACCTCATTATCTTGACCTAAGCAGCAATATAAACCAACAAATATGCAAGGTTGAGTACCGATGGTACTCAGCAAGCGGGGGAAAGTTATGTCATGCATGGCTAGAAAACAAGGGGAGGTTGAACTCATGGTTAAAGCACTACGCAATCAATACCTATCACCTTAGCTTATTAAGCACCTATATTACTACACAGGTGAAATGGTACCAATCTCCCATCCCATCATCATAATCCAATAACCATAACATCATTTCCAATGTTAAGCTCCCCGCTTAACATCCACAACTTCCAAACCCATCAATCCTCTAATCATAAATAAGTCCAAGCCGCTCTTGACCGTGAGCACGACTGTCATGACAGTTTTGACTCTGCAGAGTTTGTACCACTGTACCCACATGTAGTGATTTCATCCCCCGTTGCCGGGTGGACTAAAAGAACCTCCATTATGCCAGTGGCTACGAATGACATTCACACTTCCCATGTGTGTAGCCAGGAGATCACTACGAAGCCTTTACAAAGGGATTCCCGACGAGCGTGGGCCCACTGAGGTTTCACCCCTAACAGCATACAAGAGGCTCCAACCCCGCTGCAGTGGCCCCCTCTTGAGCCTTGCGGTTCATATGGTAGTCCAGCTGAAACCTACTCCCCGCACCATCCAACACACCCATACTACGCCGGGGATACACCTAATTAATTGGTCAAGCTGCCCCATCTCAGCATGTGGTTGGCACGGTAAAGCCAGGTTACATGCTTCATTAACCGGTCCTTAGGATCCAGGCAAGTACTAAACACAAACCCAACTCGTGCACCAAGCACACAACCAAAACATCCAACTTGCCTTGATCCCTACCTCTACATAACTCACAATATCTCATTCAAGAGTATGGTAAAATAAACTGATGATCTCATATCCTAATTATCCCATTCTAAGCATGGCTAAGCATATGCATAATAATAAATGACATGATAAAATGAATCCCAACCCAAGCTACAAGGGAACATGGTAATGCAATTCTAGGGAAACTTCCTAGCATGGGTTTCATATTTCATTTGACAATGCAAATAATTCTATCTACACATCCTAGCATAGAATCAAAGTGGTCAAGGACACTTGCCTCCTTCCTGCTGCTCTTGAAATGGGTAGTCCTGATCTTGGAAAGGAATAACTTGCTCTTGAGCAGGTTCTACATCATACCATCACACATAGCAAAAGAAAAACAACAATCCATAAGACATAGTTCACACTTCCACTTCATACAAACCACACATTCATATTTATGAAAGTCATTCACCATTATATGTGTTGTGGTTACTCTATGTGTGTTGATTTGTGGCTTGCATGCACTTTTGATCATATGTATATGATTCCTACTTTTGTGTTCACATTTATACTTACATACTATATATATGAGTTTCCAATTTAAATAAATTCCTTATATTCAATTAGTACACCTTTTAGCTACCTAGTATGAATGAAAGGTATTTTCCTTCTCCATATGTGTCTTCATAATTTCTACCAACCCTAAACTGAATTCTTTGGATTTTAGAAACTCCATTTATCATTTATTAGTTGCTATATTTACAGATTTATTTCCTATGCCTAAGTGTGAACTTTATTATAAAAATAACAAGACACATCATCTAAACAGAATAGGTTCTGATCTAAAATATTTGCTAATATATTTTTGACCTTTTCCTCTGATGTAAACTATTTTACAATTATTTTCCCTATTTTCTAGAACTATTCTTTACTTAAAAATGTGTCCCTAAATGTGAATAATAAATTAAACAGATTCACTTCAGCCCAAAATATGTTTTTATCTCACTCCAAAGTTTTTCTAAATACTGAGAAAGTTTTTAATTTAATTTTGACAATATGTTTGTCCCAGTTTTTAAATTTTAAACACTAGCCACATATTCAATTTCCCAAATTAAATATTAAACAGGGCTAAAAAGGTAAACTCACCCCACTACAGGGTCTATACTATTATTTTAAGAATTCTCAGGGGTCTAGCTACTCATAACAGAGGAGTTTTTCCTAATTTTTATTAAGTCCAGGGGCTAAAACTGATTTTTAAATGAATTTATATGATTTTCTGAAGTTCCAGGGGCTAGATCAGAAGTTTCCGGGGCTAGCTCTTATTTCCCGAGAACCCCAGGGGGTAGCACGTAAGAATTCCAGTCTTTATAACGCGGGGTTGACGTGGACCGTCCGATTTAAAACAGACGGCTGAGATTATAACGTCGAACCGGTACGCGGGGATTTAAACTCTACCGTGCGATTTAAAATAAACGGCACACAAGCGGCCACGTCGCTCTGATCGAGCGCGGGCGGCGCTGCCGGCGGCGCACGGCGGCGGAAAGCGGCGATCTTGCCGGAGACTTTTGGATCTTCGAAAATTCTTCCTAGAATTGTGATCTTATGGCATAGATCGGTAGAGGGGAGGTCGGGGATCTCACCTCGGGATTTTCTTGAGCTCGGAGGTCCTGGAAGGTGACGGCGATGAGGTCCGAGGTGAATTCACGGCGAGGCTCGTCGGCGCTCTGTTTACACCGCAAGTCACCGAGTTTTCTGCACCTGCAAGGTTCCCCGGAGGCGGTGGATCAAGACCAGCGAGTTAGATCGGAATTTCCGAGCGTAGATCGGCCAGAATTCGCCGGAGAAGGCTCGGCTCTCACCGGAGTAAAAACAGCAGATCGCGTGGGAAAAACAGAACGAGGCCGGGGTTTTTATAGACGGGAGAGGGCGGCGGGGTGGCTTAGATCGAGTTCGCGTCGCCCCCGAGCAAAATTCGGCTGGGATTCGCAGAAATGCGGATCGGTTTGGATTCGGGGTGAGGGAGTCCGGCGCGGGCTCGAGGTAGACGAAGAACTGGCGGGCCCCGCCTGTCAGTGGGAGGAAAGGGGCGCGCGCGGCTGCGGGCTGGCGCGGGTTCTGGTTGGGCCGGCTGGTGGGTTGCGGCCCACTGGCTGGTTTTTTTCTGTTTTCTTTTTTTTTCTTTTTCTATTTCTTTTCTGATTTGAGTTTAATTTGAATTCCAGTTTGAATTTGAATTTTCGCAAAACATGCGACACGTCCAAAAATTTTTAAATTCCCCTCTTAACATGATTTAGGGTCTTAACAAGATTTTTGGGGTGTTACAGCTCTACCCCCCTTAAAAGAAATCTCGTCCTTGAGATTGGTGGTTCTAAGAAAACAATTCCGGAAATTGTGCCTTTAGCTCATTTCCCGCTCCCAGGTGGCTTCCTCTTCTGAGTGATGCTTCCACTGCACCTTGCACATCCGGATTCTTTTATTTCTGGTGAGGCGTTCCATTGTCTCCAAAATCTTGTATGGTTGCTCGGCATAAGACAAATCCTCAGCTACGTTCACTTCATTCATGGATAACACCTCTTCAGGCGTCCTCAGGCATTTCTTGAGTTGTGACACATGGAATACATCGTGCACATCCGATAGATGAGCCGGTAACTCTAGTTGATACGCCACTTCGCCTTTCCTTTCCAGAACTTGAAAGGGTCCGATGTATCTAGGTGACAACTTCCCTTTTACCTTGAACCGGCGAAGTCCTTTGATAGGGGACACCTTGAGATAGACATAGTCTCCCACGTTGAAAACGAGCTCTCTTCTTCGTTCATCGGCGTAGCTCTTTTGGCATGTCTGCGCTATCCTCAAGTTGTTGCGAATTTCCCTCACCTTCGCCTCGGCTTCTTGTAGTACTTCTGGACCAAACACTTTACTTTCCCCCGTTTGGTTCCAAAATAGGGGAGTTCAGCACTTCTTCCCGTACAAGGCTTCAAACGGTGACATCTTCATACTAGCTTGATAGCTGTTGTTATAGGAAAACTCCGCATACGGTAAGTTTTTATCCCAGCTCCGATTGTTTTTGAGTGCACATGCTGTCACAACCCACGTGAGAAAAAGGCAGCAACCGCTGCCCACAACCGCCTCCTACAACCCCCTCCTTCATTCTCCTATTTAAACAAACAAGAGACCCCAATTCTCTTTCTCCCACACACAAGCAAATTCTCATTAGGATACCCTCCAACAAGAAAAAAAATGTAGAAGATCCTTGATCCTAACGCTCTTGCGATGAAGTCCGACGA
The DNA here is from genome assembly GCA_030760725.1 of Neostapfia colusana. NCBI lineage: Eukaryota > Viridiplantae > Streptophyta > Magnoliopsida > Poales > Poaceae > Neostapfia > Neostapfia colusana. The sequence continues at coordinate 38,102,963 of JASWHV010000002.1, read as the reverse complement.
TCACCGCCGCCGTTCAACGCATTTTGGGGCTGTTTCGATCAAAGAAACCGCACTAGGTGAGTTACTCGTGTTTTCCTCCTCCGAATTTGGTAGAAAAGTTGAGGATTAGTGAGTTTTTCCATGTGTTCGTGTTTCTTTGTCGAGACAGTCATCGGTGCCGCCGAGCGACACCGTGCGCCTCCGTTGATCACGGCCGGAATGATGCGGCGCTCTCGAAATCGTTGAATTAAGAACCAGCCCCAAAACCAACTGTCGATTTTCAACGGCAAATTTTGACATTTCTGAGCAGCAATAAAAAGGCAAGTGTTCCTTGACCACTTTGTTCCTATTCTAGGATGAATAGTTAGATTATTTGCATGATGTCATTAACATGAGACCTAACTTAGGGTGTTTCCCTAGTTTATTTCCTTTGTCATTCCTTGTTGAACCATGGAGGGACTTAGTTGATATTTGATGGTTATCATTTTATGTGCTTAGCCATGCATACTTAGAACTTAGAGAATGAATGGAACATTGATGATACTCGTCTTGTGGTATTATATGAAAGACACAAGAGTGTGTCATGGTAAGAGGAATCTAGACAGGCTGGTTGTTTGGTTGGTGCTTCGTGCACGAGACTCGGGAATGAGTTAGTGCCTGTCTTAGATTCTAAGGACCGGTTCATGGAACAGTTAACCTGGCTTTACAGTGCCACCACAAGACTGAGATGGGGCAGCTTGGCCAATTAATTAGGAGTTTGCCGGTATAGTATGAGTGTTTGGATGGTGCGGGGAATGGGAGTCCATTTTTGACTGCTCTGGGAACTGCAAGGCTCAAGAGGGGGCTTCTGTAGGGGACGGTTACTCCCAGGAACTACAGCGGTGAAACCTCAGTGGGCTTGTACTTGCCGGTAGACCCTTTGTAAAGGCCATGTAGTGATCTCCTGATCGCACACCAAAGGAATTGTGTAATGTGGCTTGCAACCACGGATATCAGGGAGGTTCTTAGTCCACCTGGCAACAGGGGATGAAATCACTACTTGTGGGTAAAGTGGTACAATCTCTGCAGAGAACCAAACTTTCATGCCAGCCGTGCTCACGGTCAAGAGCGGCTTGGACTTGTCCATGATTAGAGAAACATGGATGTGAGTCAAAAGAGGTTGTTGGGTGGTGTAACCTAACATTAATGACTTAATTATGATGATGGTGGGATTATCACTTAGTAAGACAGGTTGCTAATCAAAGCTAAGACTTAGGATTAATGCATAGTGCTTAACCATGTTAGCCTTCCCTTGCTATTGGCCTTCATAACATTCTTTCCTACACTTGCTGAGTACCTTCGGTACTCAAACTTGCTTTTGTTGGATATCATATGTTGGCTCAGGTGCAAATGAAGACGTAGACTTTGACGAGGAGTACTTCGATCCCGAGAAGTTATTCTAGCTTGGCGAAACCCCCGGGCAACGCCTGTGGAGATGGAGCACCCATGATGTAGTCTTCCGCTGTTGTGTTTAATGTATTGGTACTAATAGTTGATATTTTATGAACAATGATGTAATATTATGATGTACGTTAAACTTGGCTTGTAATATAATGAAATTACACTCTTGTCGGCACATGTATGAATCAACTGATCCTGGCATACATGTGAGTATACGCTCGGGTATTTCTTATGGAATACCGGGTGTGACAAAGTGGTATCAGAGCCAAGGTTGCCCGTAGGACGCAAGCCTAGTTAGAAATGGACATATTAACTATTTTATCATTATCATAAAAATTATTTAAAAAAATATTTGATATTTTGGTTCTTATTTCCTTGTTTAGCCTCATCTAGCTTCCTATATTTTTTTCTAACTTTGTTATTTTTCAAATCAACATAATTTTAACTTTTGAAGATTAACATATAAAGACAACTTGAAAAGAGAAGAAGACTTTTGAAGAAATTTATTCACCACTCGCTTAGGTCCCATTTTGATTAGCGAATGAAATCAATGCCTTGGTCATAACGAGTTAAAAAAAATTATGTGATATATTGTAATCTAGTGCGTTTCTTTATTTAAGGGGGTAGTTTATCGCATTTTAGTACTTACTTTTAAGAACGATTAGATAATCGATATGAAAGATCATCACCGATGACGACAATGTAAGAAGAAAGAAAAATTTGACATAGAAGGCTCTCACACATGAAGATGAAGATCCACTAACAGGAAGCAACCTCGGAGGCTCTGAAGATCGCTACAAACCTATGATGATATATGCTTACTTGTGTGTAGCGTGTATACTAGGTTAGTAAAGCTTATATCTCCTTCACCATATCAAAACCGTTTTTTGGCACTTAACAATCATTGTAGCCACAAATAGTTTGGTCTTAACCGTGTGGTACTAATTATATGAATTTTGATTACGTCTTTCTTGCACATCTTAATGAAACCATTTTACTCAACCAAACTTTCAAAATCCTAAACCTTCTGAATCTCGGGGCGAGATTCCATTTAAGGGGGGTAGTTTGTCACAACCCACGTGAGAAAAAGGCAGCAACCGCTGCCCACAACCGCCTCCTACAACCCCCTCCTTCATTCTCCTATTTAAACAAACAAGAGACCCCAATTCTCTTTCTCCCACACACAAGCAAATTCTCATTAGGATACCCTCCAACAAGAAAAAAAATGTAGAAGATCCTTTCTAGCGCTCTCGCGATGAAGTCCGACGATCACCGCCGCCGTTCAACGCATTTTGGGGCTGTTTCGATCAAAGAAACCGCACTAGGTGAGTTACTCGTGTTTTCCTCCTCCGAATTTGGTTGAAAAGTTGAGGATTAGTGAGTTTTTCCATGTGTTCGTGTTTCTTTGTCGAGACAGTCATCGCTGCCGCCGAGCGACACCGTGCGCCTCCGTTGATCACGGCCGGAATGATGCGGCCCTCTCTAAATCGTTGAATTAAGAACCAGCCCCAAAACCAACTGTCGATTTTCAACGGCAAATTTTGACATTTCTGAGCAGCAATAAAAAGGCAAGTGTTCCTTGACCACTTTGTTCCTATTCTAGGATGAATAGTTAGATTATTTGCATGATGTCATTAACATGAAACCTAACATAGGGTGTTTCCCTAGTTTATTTCCTTTATCATTCCTTGTTGAACCATGGAGGGACTTAGTTGATATTTGATGGTTATCATTTTATGTGCTTAGCCATGCATACTTAGAACTTAGAGAATGAATGGAACATTGATGATACTCGTCTTGTGGTATTATATGAAAGACACAAGAGTGTGTCATGGTAATAGGAATCTAGACAGGCTGGTTGTTTGGTTGGTGCTTCGTGCACGAGACTCGGGAATGAGTTAGTGCCTGTCTTAGATTCTAAGGACCGGTTCATGGAACAGTTAACCCGGCTTTACAGTGCCACCACAAGACTGAGATGGGGCAGCTTGGCCAATTAATTAGGAGTTTGCCGGTATAGTATGAGTGTTTGGATGGTTCGGGGAATGGGAGTCCATTTTTGACTGCCCTGGGAACTGCAAGGCTCAAGAGGGGGCTTCTGTAGGGGAGGGTTACTCCCAGGAACTACAGCGGTGAAACCTCAGTGGGCTTGTACTTGCCGGTAGACCCTTTGTAAAGGCCATGTAGTGATCTCCTGATCGCACGCCAAAGGAAGTGTGTAATGTGGCTTGCAACCACGGATATCAGGGAGGTTCTTAGTCCACCTGGCAACAGGGGATGAAATCACTACTTGTGGGTAAAGTGGTACAATCTCTGCAGAGAACCAAACTGTCATGACAGCCGTGCTCACGGTCAAGAGTGGCTTGGACTTGTCCATGATTAGAGAAACATGGATTTGAGTCAAAAGAGGTTGTTGGGTGGTGTAACCTAACATTAATGACTTAATTATGATGATGGTGGGATTATCACTTAGTAAGACAGGTTGCTAATCAAAGCTAAGACTTAGGATTAATGCATAGTGCTTAACCATGTTAGCCTTCCCTTGCTATTGGCCTTCATAACATTCTTTCCTACACTTGCTGAGTACCTTCGGTACTCAAACTTGCTTTTGTTGGATATCATATGTTGGCTCAGGTGCAAATGAAGACGTAGACTTTGACGAGGAGTACTTCGATCCCGAGGAGTTATTCTAGGTTGGCGAAACCCCCGGGCAACGCCTGTGGAGATGGAGCACCCATGATGTAGTCTTCCGCTGTTGTGTTTAATGTATTGGTACTAATAGTTGATATTTTATGAACAATGATGTAATATTATGATGTACGTTAAACTTGTCTTGTAATATAATGATATTACACTCTTGTCGGCACATGTATGAATCAACTGATCCTGGCATACATGTGAGTATACGCTCGGGTATTTCTTATGGAATACCGGGTGTGACACATGCCCTCAGCATATCTTCAAGAATATGATTGGTTCTTTCCGTCTGCCCATCAGTTTGGGGATGATAGGCAGAACTAAAGTTCAGATGGGTTCCCATGGTTTCGTGCAACTTCTGCCAGAACCTTGAGGTGAACTGTGTCCCTCGATCCGACACAATCTTCTTTGGCACTCCATGGTAACACACGATCCTTGACATGTACAACTCTGCCAATTTGGATCCGCTGTAGCTTTCCTTCGCGGGGATGAAGTGAGCTACCTTGGTTAGCCTATCAATGATGACCCATATCGAATCATATCCTGATTGAGTCCTAGGCAATCCCACAATGAAATCCATGCTGATTTCTTCCCATTTCCATTCAGGAACTTTGAGTGGTTGCAATAATCCCGCGGGTCGTTGATGTTCTGCTTTCACCAACTGACATGTGTCACATAGGGCAACATGTTCCACGACATCTCGCTTCATGCCATACCACCAATACCTGCTCTTGAGGTCCTGGTACATTTTCGTACTCCCAGGATGAATGGAATAGTCAGAATCATGAGCCTCCTTCAAAATCAATTCACGGATCTCCTTTACTTCTGGCACACATATTCTTTTCACGTGCCACACCGTTCCTTGTTCATCCTCTCTAAAACCCGGAGCTTTATTTTCCTTGATGAGTTGTATGATCTCTTGTATCTTCTCATCATTCTTTTGACCCTCGCGTATGTCTCGCTCTAGTGTGGAGTCCAATTCCATGGCGATGGCTTCACCACTATTTACCAGGCATAGATGGAGCCTTATAACATCGTCCTTCAATTCTGCAGGCATGTCCTTCAAGCTCAACTTATTGACCTGCACTTTCCGACTTAAAGCATCTGCCACGACGTTTGCTTTCCCAGGATGATAGTTGATGCCTACATCAAAGTCATTGATTAGCTCTAACCATCTCCTTTGTCTGAGGTTGAGATCTGGCTGTGTGAAAATGTACTTCAAACTTTTATGATCTGTATATATCTCTGTCCTCTTCCCCATCAAATAGTGCCGCCAAATTTTCAATGCGTGTACCACTGCGGCTAGTTCTAGGTCATGTGTAGGATAGTTTTTCTCGTGCTTCCGAAGCTGCCGGGATGCATAAGCCACGGCATGCCCTTCTTGCATGAGAACACATCCCAACCCGTCTCCAGAGGCATCGCAGTACACTGTGAAATTCTTCTGCATATCTGGCATAGCCAACAGTGGGGCTGTTGTCAATCTTTTCGTTAGCTCCTGAAAACTCGTCTCGCACTGTGGCGTCCATGTGAATGTGATTCCCTTCTCCAACAGTTTGGTGAGAGGTCTCGAGATCTTGGAGAATCCCTCAATAAACCGTCGATAGTATCCAGCCAATACCAAGAAGCTTCGAACTTCCCCGACATTTTCAGGGGTCTTCCACTTCTGTATATCCTCGATTTTGGCAGGATCCACGGAGATTCCTCCCTCCGAGATTATATGTCCTAAGAAGGGAACTCTGTTCAGCCAAAACTCACACTTGCTCAACTTGGCATATAGTTGGTGTTCTCTTAGCCTCTGCAACACTAACCTTAGATGTTTCTCATGTTCTTCTTCATCTTTGGAGAAGACGAGAATGTCATCTAAGAAAACCACCACAAATTTGTCCAGATATTCCATGAATACCTTGTTGATGAGATACATGAAGTATGCCGGGGCATTAGTTAGCCCAAAAGGCATGATGGTGTATTCATACAGTCCGTACCGAGATACGAAAGTTGTCTTGGGAATATCAGTTTGCCTTATCTTGAGTTGGTGGTATCCCGACCTGAGATCAATTTTCGAGAACACACAAGCTCCCCTCAACTGATCAAACAAGTCTTCAATGCGGGGTAATGGGTACTTGTTCTTGATGGTTACATCATTCAAGGCACGGTAATCCACGCATAACCTTTGGGTTCAGTCCTTCTTGGGCACAAATATCACCGGAGCTCCCCATGGTGAGGAACTAGGGCGAATATACCCCTTCTCCGTCAATTCTCTCAAATGATCCTTGAGTTCTTCTAGCTGCTTGGAGTCCATCCGATAAGGTCTCTTGTATATCGGGGTTGTTCCAGATACTAGCTCAATTGCGAATTCCACTTCACGATCGGGAGGCATACCTGGCAACTCCTCCGGAAAACATCTGAATATTCCCTGATGGTCCTGATTTCCTCAACTTTCACCTCTACTTGATTTAATTTAATGTCCCTCCTAGGCTCGTGTATTGTTACGAACTTTACTCTTGTGCCACTAGGGTGAGTTAGTTCCACCGTTCTGGTCGAACAATAGATGATTCCCTTATGTTTGGTCAACCAGTCCATGCCCAAAATAATATCGATCCCTTGGGAATCTATTACTATGAGGTTAGCAGTAAACACTACCCCATTAATGTCTAGATTCACCTTGGGACACACTTGTCTTGTCCTTATTTCTCCACCTGGAGAGTTTACTGCTAGCATATAATTCATTTGTGTTGTTGCTAGATCATGTTTCTTAACAAACCCTTTAGCAATGAACGAGTGGGTAGCACCAGAATCAAACAGCAGGGTTGCAATGTGTAAATTGGCAGGAAACTTACCAACTACCACGTCGGGTGCCTCTTGTGCTTCCTCCATAGTGACGTGGTTCACCCGTCCTCTCATCACATTCTGCTGTTGTGGCGGCGTGGGCTTCTTCTTTGGGCACTTATGGGCATAGTGCCCCACTTCACCACAGCTAAAACATTGCACCCCAACCTTAGGTGCCTGGCCTTTGTTGTCTTGGGGTTGGTTTGGGGGTCCTTGCACTGCTGGTCGAGGTGGATATGCAGGGCGAGGCTGCTGTACAAACTGACGTTGTGCCTGTGCTGGTGCTGCGGGAGGCCTGTAGTTCGGGTTGTACCCTATTGGTGCTGAGTAGGGTACCGCAGCACGGTTCATCTGCCCTGTAGGTTGCTGCATCAAACGTGGGCGGGTGTTGCTCCCTGAGGCTTGATGTGACCACCCGGCCTTCCTCTTATTCTCATTTTCCAAGGCCTTCAGTTTCCTTTCCACCACAAACGCTCTGTCCACCATCTTTTGGAAGCTTTCATACTCATTTGAGGACATTGCACACTGCATCTCCGCGGTAAGTCCCTCCACGAAACAATCTTGTTTCTGCTCATCAGTCTCTATGTCCCGTGGAGCATAACGGGATAGTTGAGTAAATTTAGTGAGGTATTCCCTCACTGTCATGTTCCCCTGCTGCAGTCCCAAAAACTCCTTCCTCTTGTTTTTGAGTTCACCTCTTGGTATGTAATGATTGCGGAAGCTACATTTGAACTCTTCCCAAGTGATGTTCTCAGGGTCATGATGGGCAGCCACGTAGGCGGTCCACCAATCAGCAGCAGGTCCATGTAATTGATGAGAGGCAAACAGCACCCTCTCATACCCTTGGCACTGGATGATCCTCATCTTGCTTTCAATGGTCTTTAGCCAATCATCTGCCTCCAGAGGTTCAGCAGCACTTGCAAACTTTGGAGGTTGAGTTCCTAGAAACTCACTCAACCTTGGTTGGCGTGGTGCAGCTTGTGGAGGTGGAACTTGATGCAAGTTGGCCACCACTTGAGTCAAGTTCTGGATGAGCTGATTTTGATTCTCCAGCATTTGGTGGAGGGGATCAACTCCTTCATGGTGACCACCCCGGTCCTGGCCTCTAGAAAGATGAGGGTTGCATGCCTCATCGTTGTTGTTGGCGGGGTTGGCAGCACGTCCTTTTCCTCTTTCGGCCATCTGGCACAATCAAGCAATGTTAATTTGAAAGCATTTAGTATCATCTTACTACTTTCATTTGTTTGTACTTTGAAGTGTTGAGGCTTTGTTATACTTTTCGGAGGGTTCATTTCTCACACAAAAATAAATGCACTATTATTTCATGTGGGTTCACATACCAAAGCAAAACAATCTAAAGACGAGGCTGTGGACAATTGCTCATGGCTTCCACAACTCACGTCACACACCAAGCATTAACACATCATTAACTTAACGTAACGACTCGACTATTCGACATCTTGCTAACTAAGGGAAGGACTCTACACTACTCGTTTTCTTGAGCTGGCTCCTCGGGATCTTCCTCATCATTTCGGCTGCCTTCTGACTCTGCTTTGGGTGGGGAGGCTGCTGGTGGAGAAGTGCGACGACGCCTGATCGCTCGGCGATCCGGGGAGTCAGGAGTCCATGTATCATTCACGGTGACACAAAGTTCATTCCCATCTCCTCTTTCTCTCGCCCTCAAGCAGGCTCGCAGCAACACCTCCGTTTCCTTCAGGGTGTCCCGGACATCCTGAAGCTCTTGTTGACACTCCTGCAGTCGAGTGCTGAGCATAGCAGCATCCTCCAAGCACAAGTCCATGTGCTCATGGGAAGTCCCTTGCTGCACTGGCGGGTACTTGTATTCCATGGTACCACTCTCACGCTGGAGAACATACATGTACTCAGTCCTGTCCAGGTGGCGACGATAGATGTGACTCTGGCAGGTGATGGCCTCCCAGGTGACATCCTTCTCCGCATCGACCTGTGTCGCTCTACAAGCTAGAGAGTGGTGGATCTTAAGCAGCTGATTTTCGTGTATAATCCTCATCTCTGAACTCCATTCTTCCCTCTTATGACGGATGGTCCTGGTGGAGTTATAGTGGATGATTAGCTTGCCCGTATTGCCGGCGGCTTCGAGCATACGTCGAAGACGGTGCAACAAGCCTCCTACTGCCAATCCGTAGGAAAGGTACGTCACCGGACGGCTCTCCTCTCTTTGGGCAAGGGCAACTACGGGAACTCTCCCTCCTGTGGACTTGCGAGCGGTGCGAATCATGCGAACCATCTAAAACAAAAAGCATTTAAACTTAGGTTAGATAAACTTTTAAACAAAAATCCTATTTTGAATGAAAATTGGGGTAAGATGAAGAAAGTGACTCATTAAATAACACTTTTCAACACACTCCTTGTAAAAATAGTTTTTAAGAAAATAAGGCCCTTAAATACGTCCATTTCTACCTAGGTCCACGTTCCTACGGGCAACCTTGGCTCTGATACCACTTCTGTCACACCCGGTTTTTCCGAAGAACAACCAAGTGAATATCACATGTATGCCAGGATCATTTTCTCATACATTTGATGACAAATAGTGAAGCATCATTTATTACAAGCCAGGTGTCGAAAATAAGTAAGTCTTACATAGTAAATGTTTCGATGGACAATAATAAGTTCATCACAAGTAAATAAACTAGCAGCGGAATATTATTCTTGAGGGCTCCGTCACAGGCGTTGCCCGGGGGACTCCATGAACCTATAAACCTTCTTCGGGTCCAAAGTCTTGATCATTATACACCACCTCATTATCTTGACCTGAGCAGCAATATAAACCAACAAATATGCAAGGTTGAGTACCGATGGTACTCAGCAAGTGGGGGAAAGTTATGTCATGCATGGCTAGAAAACAAGGGGAGGTTGAAATCATGGTTAAAGCACTACGCAATCAATACCTATCACCTTAGCTTATTAAGCACCTATATTACTAGACAGGTGAAATGGTTCCAATCTTCCATCCCATCATCATAATCCAATAACCATAACATCATTTCCAATGTTAAGCTCCCCGCATAACATCCACAACTTCCAAAACCATCAATCCTCTAATCATGAATAAGTCCAAGCCGCTCTTGACCGTGAGCACGGCTGTCATGACAGTTTTGACTCTGCAGAGTTTGTACCACTGTACCCACATGTAGTGATTTCATCCCCCGTTGCCGGGTGGACTAAAAGAACCTCCATTATGCCAGTGGCTACGAACCACATTCACACTTCCCAGGTGTGTAGCCAGGAGATCACTACGAAGCCTTTACAAAGGGATTCCCGACGAGCGTGGGCCCTGTAAGGGCCTCAGTTTTTGACACCCATTTGTAGTGTTCATCCCCACACCACACACCTCATTTGAGGAAGAATGATGAACACAAATGAAGAGCAAGTAACAATTATCAACATGCTCATTAGGGAACAAACTTACACATTGCAAAAGTGGTATTTCCCACATGTGATATAGATGGGCTGGACATAGGAAAACTCCTACACTTTGCCAAGGATGTCCATGCCAAGTTTCACCCAAATTCAAAACCTTTTTGAGGTCATCTTGGGTATAGATAGGAAGGGGGCAGTTTGAAAACATATTCAAATTCAAACTGTTTTTATACCATGAATTTGAAAGTGGAAGGCATATTCTTACTCAGCACATTTTTGTGAGCTCACACACCAATTTTCACTCCATTTGGAGTTGATCTTGACATGAGCTAAGGGGGAGAAATTCAAACTTTATTTGAATTTCAAACTGAACTTGTGCTGAAATTCATTCAAACCAAACCTCATTTGAACTTTGATCAACTCAAATGGCTCATGGGTGAATAATTTGAATGGCCAAGGGCAGTATAGGATTCACTGTTTACCACAGTTGTTAGGAGTAAATTTCAGAGGTTAAAAGGAGGGGTGGGACCCACATGTCAGCATCTGCTTCAACACAAACCGACTGAAACACAGTTCAGTCGGTTCCCGGTTGCAGTGTGCGCGCGCCACCGAGGGGGGGCAGCCGGCGCCAGCTCCTGCTGCGCGCCCCAAGCCGGAGACCAGCCGCCGGGCTATTTATTCCCTCCCCGGCGTGCTCCGATCACTCATTCCCCGAGCTGCCGGCATACTCGGCCGTTTTTCCACTGCCATCACCGCCGCTCGAGCTCACGCTTGATCAAGCCGATCACTCGCGAGCACAGCCTCCTCCACAGCAAAACGGCACCAAGAGATCGAGAGCAACCTCCCACACTCCGTGTTGGCCAGTGAGCAAGCTTCCTCGAGCTGTGCGAGCCATTTCTCCGGCGAGCCGAACATCGCCGCCGATCGGGCTCCCGTGGACAGCACGGCACAGCCGTTGTCACGTCCTCTTCTCTACACAAGAAAGGTGCGCGATTGTATGTAGATGGAGTAGCCGAAAGCCGTTTGGCGATTGATCAACCCTCGGCCGAGAATTTCCAAATTTACTCTTGATCAGTTCATAAGAACCGAGCTCACCTTCGGGTGAAATTCGTGCTCTATGCACGAAGGTTGGACGAGCTCGTTACCTAGTAGCTTCTACGCACGATAGCGCCCACGCTCGAACTGGAATTAGAAAAAACCATCAAGAATCGGCCATGATATGGCTGTTTTCCCCGCCGCCATGGCTGAACACCTCGGCTCACCGCCGAGAGCCTAGTTGCCGGTATTTCTAGCTTCCACCCAGCCCTGGTTCGTGTTTCCCATGCCCTACTGATGCTCTCCGACCGATTTCCGGTCGATTTGGTGCACGGGAGAGCGGGACCGACCTCACCGGAACCCTAGCAGGTGCTGTCACCGGTGCGCACGGGTTTCCGGTCATCGCCGGCAGCCGGCGACCCCACCATCGAGTCCAGGGGGTCGGAAAAGGGGCAGGCGCCAAGTTTCGGGCCGGGGGGTGGCCGGGAACTCAGTTCCGGCGAGGGTCGCCGGAGAACGCCGCCGCCGCGCAGTTGGCGCGAGGTGGGAGACGACGCACTGTGTGCGGGGCCCACAAGCCAGAGTTTAAAATTTTCCCCGAATTTCAGTTTTAGTTCAACCTTCAAATCTTTATAACTTTGGCTAGGAAGCTCCAAATTGAGTGAACCAAATTTTGCTGGATTCAGCTCTCTGAGTACTTTCCAGAAAATCAAGTTTCACTTCATGAAATTCCTTATTTCTCCAGAATTAATTCCTTAAAATTTAAATTGTTAGGAATTTTACCTGGAGAATCCTTTGGAGGAAAATCCTGAAATTTTGCTGAGATGTTCACCAAAATATCCTTGAACTACCATAAAAATTTCAGATCTATTTGAGCTCATTTAGTCCACCTAATGGTGTGATTAGTGAAACTGTCCCAGAGAAAATAGAAAATGTTCAGAAACATTTTCAGAATTTTCTCTGAAATTGTTTAGCTCATATCTTTAGTTAGAGACTTCCAAATTAAGTGAGACCAACTCCATTAGAACCCTCTGAAAATCTAGTTTTCAGAAAATCATAGTTTGTCTCATGAAAATTCCTAGAACACCCTAAGAGTTCCAATTAAGGTCAAGGACATAATTATTTGTGGAGGGCTCAAATGAGCTTTGCTGCAACTAAAACTTGACCAAGTCTCTGTTTAGGTTGTGACCAAGCCACAGAAAAAGTTTCACAGTCATTAGGTCTATCTAGCAAAGGTTATAGACTTCACAACTTCAAAATTAATACAAATGCATTTAAATTGATACATATGTTTCTTATATCATGTAGTCGCTAAGGTCGAGGAGGAACCCGAAGTCCTAGACTTCGTTACTCCAGAGGAACAGCTAGCCTATGACCAAGAGCAGCAAGGCAAGCTCCGGTTTGCATTAACCTTTTTACAAAGTTTTATTGTTTTGAGCACATACCTGTTTCCTTTGTTCTGTGCATTAGAGTCTTGTTTGGAAACCCCACTGCATAGCCAAGAAAACCAGGGGTTGGGGCTTAGGATTGCAAACCCCGTTAGCCACTGCATTGCTAGGATAGAGTAGGATTCGGTACAAGTCGAGTAGTTGGAACTACTCGCGAGAATAGGCTAGAGGCACATTGCTCGGGTAGAGATAGCACATGATACACATGGCAAGAAAATGAGACCGAGCGGAGAGTAAGGGCAACAGGACTTTGGGGCCTGTGTGCTGTAGCTCCGCTTGTGTCGATTGAGGACCGAGCCGTGTGCGGGCCTGTTGAACAAGCTAGAACAGTACCGAAGACCTACCGGCTATATGGGAACCGGGAAACTGATGTAACTCGGGTAGCTGGGTATTGAGGCATTGCCCGTCGTTCAGAGGGTAGGTTGAGAGCTCGAGGTGTAAATCGGCTGGCGGCACGGAGATGCGCGTGCAGAGACCTCTTGCTCGGGACGATGGGACCGGTTCAATATTTGGCTAACGGGTGAAAGGTAGTCGCGTACGGCGTCCGTGATGGTTGTTGTAGGCAACATCGAGTACGGGCGTACGTGACGGGTTGTTCGGGTAACCCTGCAGGTGTAAATCGATTATAATCGCCGTCCCTCGCGGTCAGTGAGTACCACTTGTTCACTGTACCGTGACGTAGAAAGAACAGGCTAGTTACATGTTAAAATATTGCTGATTGAAAGCTGGACATTGATTGTTAATGATGTGCTGTAGCTTAGAGCTAATTAAACTTCTTTTCAACTTTGGGCAAAGTACATGAGAGAAATGCGTTTCTTGTTTGATTGCGGCTCTCTCATGTGCCTTAGCGTAAGGTTCTCCACAACCTGCTGCTAAAACTTGAAAGTAAGGTTCTACTAATTAGGCGAGTCCTTGCAAATGATTTTTACCTCATGCAACCCATTACCCTCATGTAGAAGTTCCATGTTTAGGTGAGACGGGTCAGACTTGCTGAGCCTTCGTGCTCACTGCTTGTGTTTGAAGCTTTTGCAGGGTTCTATGAGGAAGGGACTCCCGAAGAGGAGACGGAACCCCAGGAGGGGAACCCCGTCGAGTGGGAGTCGTGCACGCCGCAGAGTTAGTGTGCGTGTGTGCTAGCAAGGACACGTTCAAGGGCTGAACGTGTACTTGATGCTTAGTCTACGCCCGCGAGTGTAGACTAAACTTATTTTGATGTAAACATGTTCATAAACTTGTTTATGTAATAAAATTTCGCTTCCGCTTTGTACCTTTGACGTGTGTTATACGGTGCTGTGCAACGCAGCACCCCTCAGCGTGATCCTGGCTCGACAGGACCAGTGGGGTCGTGTCAGGCCCACTGAGGTTTCACCCCTAACAGCATACAAGAGGCTCCAACCCCGCTGCAGTGGCCCCCTCTTGAGCCTTGCGGTTCATATGGTAGTCCAGCTGACACCTACTCCCCGCACCATCCAACACACCCATACTGCCCCGGGGATACACCTAATTAATTGGCCAAGCTGCCCCATCTCAGCATGTGGTTGGCACGGTAAAGCCAGGTTACATGCTTCATGAACCGGTACTTAGGATCCAGGCAAGTACTAAACACAAACCCAAGTCTCGTGCACCCAGCACACAACCAAAACATCCAACTTACCTTGATCCCTACCTCTACATAACTCACAATATCTCATTCAAGAGTATGGTAAAATAAACTGATGATCTCATATCCCAATTATCCCATTCTAAGCATGGCTAAGCATATGCATAATAATAAATGACATGATAAAATGAATCCCAACCCAAGCTACAAGGAAACAAGGTAATGCAATTCTAGGGAAACTTCCTAGCATGGCTTTCATATTTCATTTGACAATGCAAATAATTCTATCTACACATCCTAGCATAGGATCAAAGTGGTCAAGGACACTTGCCTCCTTCCTGCTGCTCTTGAAATGGGTAGTCCTGATCTTGGAAAGGAATAACTTGCTCTTGAGCAGGTTCTACATCATACCATCACACATAGCAAAAGAAAAACAACAATCCATAAGACATAGTTCACACTTCCACTTCATACAAACCACACATTCATATTTATGAAACTCATTCACCATTATATGTGTTGTGGTTACTCTATGTGTGTTGATTTGTGGCTTGCATGCACTTTTGATCATATGTATATGATTCCTACTTTTGTGTTCACATTTATACTTACATACTATATATATGAGTTTCCAATTTAAATAAATTCCTTATATTCAATTACTACACCTTTTAGCTACCTAGTATGAATGAAAGGTATTTTCCTTCTCCATATGTGTCTTCATAATTTCTACCAACCCTAAACTGAATTCTTTGGATTTTAGAAACTCCATTTATCATTTATTAGTTGCTATATTTTCAGATTTATTTCCTATGCCTAAGTGTGAACTTTATTATAAAAATAACAAGACACATCATCTAAACAGAATAGGTTCTGATCTAAAATATTTGCTAATATATTTTTGACCTTTTCCTCTGATGTAAACTATTTTACAATTATTTTCCCTATTTTCTAGAACTATTCTTTACTTAAAAATGTGTCCCTAAATGTGAATAATAAATTAAACAGATTCACTTCAGCCCAAAATATATTTTTATCTCACTCCAAAATTTTTCTAAATACTGAGAAAGTTTTTAATTCAATTTTGACAATATGTTTGTCCCACTTTTTAAATTTTAAACACTAGCCACATATTCAATTTTCCAAATTAAATATTAAACAGGGCTAAAAAGGTAAACTCACCCCACTACAGGGTCTATACTATTATTTTAAGAATTCTCAGAGGTCTAGCTACTCATAACAGAGGAGTTTTTCCTAATTTTTATTAAGTCCAGGGGCTAAAACTGATTTTTAAATGAATTTACATGATTTTCTGAAGTTCCAGGGGCTAGATCAGAAGTTTCCGGGGCTAGCTCTTATTTCCCGAGAACCCCAGGGGGTAGCACGTAAGAATTCCAGTCTTTATAACGCGTGGTTGACGTCGACCGTCCGATTTAAAACAGACGGCTGAGATTATAACGTCGAACCGGTACGCGGGGATTTAAACTCTACCGTGTGATTTAAAATAAACGGCGCACAAGAGGCCACGTCGCTCTGATCGAGCGCGGGCGGCGCTGCCGGCGACGCACGGCGGCGGAAAGCGGCGATCTCGCCGGAGACTTTCGGATCTTCGAGAATTCTTCCTAGAACTGTGATCTTATGGCATAGATCGGTAGAGGGGAGGTCGGGGATCTCACCTCGGGGTTTTCTTGAGCTCGGAGGTCCTGGAAGGTGATCGGCAACGAGGTCCGAGGTGAATTCACGACGAGGCTCGTCGGCGCTGTGTTTACACCGCAAGTCACCGAGTTTTCTGCACCTGCAAGGTTCCCCGGAGGCGGTGGATCAAGACCAGCGAGTTAGATCAGAATTTCCGAGCGTAGATCGGCCAGAATTCGCCGGAGAAGGCTCGGGTTCTCACCGGAGTAAAAACAGCAGATCGCGTGGGAAAAACAGAACGAGGCCGGGGTTTTTATATACGGGAGAGGGCGGCGGGGCGGTTTAGATCGAGTTCGCGTCGCCCCCGAGCGAAATTCGGCTGGGATTTGCAGAAATCTGGATCGGTTTGGATTCGGGGTGAGAGAGTCCGGCGCGGGCTCGAGGTAGATGAAGAACTGGCGGGCCCCGCCTATCAGTGGGAGGAAAGGGGCGCGCGCGGCTGCGGGCTGGCGTGGGTTCTGGTTGGGCCGGCTGGTGGGTTGTGGCCCGCTGGCTGGTTTTTTTCTGTTTTCTTTTTTTTTTCTTTTTCTATTTCTTTTCTGATTTGAGTTTAATTTGAATTCCAGTTTGAATTTGAATTTTTGCAAAACATGCAACACGTCCAAAAAATTTTAAATTCCCCTCTTAACATGATTTAGGGTCTTAACAAGATTTTTGGGGTGTTACATGTGCCCAGGATGTTTAACACACATATACATGTAATCCATAAACTAAATTCAGAATATAACCACAGTAATACGGTTTAAGTACTTTATTACATGAATCTCTAGCTTATTCTTGCAGCGGAAGTCTCTAACTTATTCTAGCAGCGGAAGTCTCTAAACGATAGCGGAAGCATATAAACTCAGCAGCGGCTCCGTCTCCAACTCCACAGGCAAGTTGACGGTAGTCTGCACACCTAGTACTCCACGTGATCTTTGAAGTACTCTTCTCCTGTTGCTGACGTTTGTATGACAATGCAAGGGTGAGTACATGTCGTATCAGCAAGTGCAGAAAAAGTATGACATGTAGCTTACAACAAGGTAGGAATAAAAAGGCTCATTGCAGAAAGCAAAGTTTCTTTCACAAACACAATAAAAACAGCAACTATCTTTAACTGAATTTGATCCCAACAAATATCCAATTAAAACAGTAACATACCTCCATCATATTTCACCATTTATCTCTTCTCATCCAGCCATTAATCTTTCTCAACATCATCCCATGCTCATAATAACCATCTCATATTCATATCCATCTCATAACTGAGACCAGAACTCATTATCACGACTCAACAGTCCCAAAACCAATCTCATTACCAAGACTCAACAGTCCCGAAACCAATCCCAAAGACCATACCATAACTAAACAAATAAACAATCCAATAACCATCCCAATAACCATCCCATCTAATCATGGAAATTGGCCAGGTGCTTGTTACCGGAAGCACAACTATCATGATAGTTTTACACTCTGCAGAGGTGGCACCACTTTACCCACAAGTTTGTGATTTCGTCACCCGTCGGTGACTGCAGAACCTCCATTATACCAGTACACAACCGTCGGTGTATGGCCAAGAGATCACAAAATAGCCTTTACAAAGGGGCTACTAGATCTATGGACTCACTAAGGTTTCACCAGCAGGCTCGAATCACCATTCTCCCACCCACGGGCCCCCTCTTGTGCCATGCAGTTCCCAGGGCAGTCCTCTCTCGACTCCCATTCCCCGCGCCTTCCACGGTCCATAACAATCTAGCAACTTACCTAATTAGTCAGCTAAGCCGCACCGATATTAGGCCTTGTGGTGGCACTGTTTCCCTGGCATGTGCTCACATGAACCGGTCCTTAGATCTACAGCAAGTAAACCACCATCTCATTTTACCACATCCACAAACCAAGCTTGCCTAGATCTCCCCTGATTCATGTTCATTATCAACATCAAGTTCTTATTATCATTGTTCATATGAGGGCAGTAGCTAGACACATTCTATCTCGCTTCCCATATCCCGTGGACTCAGCGAAGCAAAAAGCAAAAACGACCATACCCGACTCATCAACTTTCCCGGCGACAAGGGTGGTTAACAAAACTAGTAAACTCCTATAAAAGGGTTTCCCATCAAGTTGACTCAAACATACATGTTTTCGCAAACAAAACAGTTTCCAAAACATGGGATCAATATGGTCAAGGGGCACTTGCCTTTTTCCTGTGGCTTTTGTTGCTCATGCGCTTCGAAGTCTTGGTGCTGTAGTCCTTCGTAGATAGCTCCCTGAGCTTGTCCTTCTACTCACGATCATGCACATACAAGATTCACAGCAATCAATCATCATGTACAAACTTTACTAAAGATGCAATGGTGTAGATGCATGCTGATCCTATGGTGCAGTTTAGTTTGTACGTGTTCTTGCATGTTTTAATAGGCTTGCATGGGGTTTTACGATGGACAAGGGTGTAAGGATCTAGTGTGGACGTGGTGATGATCTTATATCAATATCTAGATCAATTCCACCGTCAAAAACGGATCAACACGTGATCTGTCCACACGAAACAGCTTCTGCTCAAAGAAAAACAGATGCGAAGAAAACTGCGATGATGTCGTAAGGTGGTAACGAATACCTACCTCACTTCTCCTTGGTATCAGGGCCTTCCTCCTAGCAAGACAGATCGTCAGCTCTCTTCCGGTGACGGCGAGCGTGTCGGGGCTCGTCGGCGGCCTCAACAGCGGCTGAACTCCGGCGAAGGGGTTTAACTCGGCGAGTTGGGAGCTAGGGCCTTTAAGTTGTTGGCTTGGGAAGGTGTTACGACCAAGGGGTGTTTTGGGTTCTATTTATAAGGGGAAGAAAAGAGTCCTACTCCGATTGGATTTCAAATAAGAGTCCTATTCAAATTGTTTTTGATCTTAACAACTGATCTCCAATCGATTTGGTTGCAGTATTCAACGCGGAAGAATTCAGTTTCCTCAGTATCGGGTACTCGCGTACTGGGGAAAAACCGCTTAAGGATCTCGTCCTTCCGCAGTGGTGAGCTCTGGAGGCGCCACGTGTCCAGCGGGGGCCTGGCCTCGCTTTTCTGCAGGGGCAAGCTCCCGGTGCGCCACGTATCTGGCGGGCGGGACCTCCCACTCCTTCAGAGGCGAGCTCCGCGTGCGCCACGTGTCTGGCGGGTCGGGCCTCCCCTCTTCTACAGAGGCGAGTTCTGGGGGTGCCACGTGTCAGTGCCGGACCTCCCCTCTCCTCGGAGGTGGGCTCTGAGAATGCCACATGTCAAGTAACGTCGGACCTCCTTTCTCCTCAGAGACGAGCTCTGAGGTTGACACGTGTCCAGCGGGGCGAACCTCTCGGAGACGAGGTCCGAGAGCGACATGTGTCCAACAGTGTTGGACCTCCCTTCTCCTCGAAGGTGAGCTCCGAGGACGACACGTGTCCAGCAGTGTCTGACCTCCTGGAGGCGAGCTCCGAGGGTGACACGTGTCCCGCAGGATCTGACCTCTCGGAGGCGAGCTCCGAAGGCTCCACGTGTCCCGCGCGGTGGGTCCTCGCTTCTCCGTAGAGTCTAGCGCTGGAGGTGACACGTCTCCCGCGGGGTCGGACCTCGCTTCCCTGTAGAGGCGAGCTCCACAGGCGACACGTGTCCAGCGGGGCCGGACCTCATCCCTTCCGCAGAGGCGACCTCCGAGCCTGCCATGTGGCCAGTCAGTGGCGGACCTCACCCCTCTCTACAGGGATGAGCTCCGAAGGCGCCACGTGGCTAGCGGGCCGCGGGAAGTGTCTACAGCGCTCCTCGGCGAACTGGAATTGGCTCCTTTCGGCTATCTTTCTGATTCTTTCTCCGTTTCTACTTCTTTTAAAATGTTTCTCTATATGAAATATGTATGCATGCGTGGATACGAAATTGAGGGTGTTACACTTGCGCAGCTCGGGTGGCAGCTCCCAAACTGTGAATTGGTGACATGCTCCTTTTCGGCTCAACGCATCAGCTACTATATTGGCATTTCCAGGGTGATAACTGATTCCAACATCATAATCCTTGATGAGTGCCAACCATCGACCTTGCCTCAAATTCAGATCCATTTGCGTGAATATATACTTGAGGCTTTTGTGATCCGTATAGATCTCACATCGGTGGCCAAGGATATAATGTCTCCAAATCTTCAATGCATATACCACGGCTGCAAGTTCCAAGTCATGTGCGGGGTAATCCAGCTCGTGTTTTTAGTTGTCTCGATGCATAGGCTACCACTTTTCCTTCTTGCATGAGCACACATCCAAGCCCTTGTCTTGATGCGTCACAATATATGTCGAAGCTCTTGCTCACGTCCGGCAATAACAAAACCGGCGCTGTGGTTAGTCTTTTCTTGAGCTCCTCAAAGCTTTCTTGGCACACTGGTGTCCACTGAAATGCTTTTCCGTTCATTAGCAATTCAGTCATAGGCTTCGCTATTTTGGAGAAATCCTTGATGAATCAGCGGTAGTATCCAGCCATTCCAAGGAAACTCCGAATATCTCTTACATTCTGCGGTTGATTCCACTTTAAAACGTCTCCCACTTTTCCGGGATCAACCGATACTCCTCCCTCGGAGATGATGTGGCCTAGGAACGATATCTCCTTTAGCCAAAATTGACACTTGGGGAACTTGACATACAATTGATGCTCTCGCAGTTTCTGCAATGTCGATCTCAAGTGTTCTTCATGTTCTTCCTCGCTTTTCGAATACACCATGATATCGTCGATGAAAACCACGACGAACTTGTCCAAGTACTCCATGAAGACCTTATTCATGAGGTACATAAAGTATGCGGGTGCATTTGTTAACATAAAAGACATAATGGTATATTCATACGAACCATACTGTGTTCGAAATGCAGTCTTGGGTATGTCGGAGGGCTTAATCTTCAGCTGGAAGTATCCCGACCGAAGATCAATCTTGGAGAAAATTCGGGCACCTTTCATTTGATCGAACAGGTCCTCGATGCAGGGCAGCGGGTATTTATTCTTGATCGTAATCTCATTAAGAGACAATCCACACACATCCTTTGGATCCCATCCTTCTTGTCTACGAAGAGCATGGGGGCTCCCCATCGTGACGAGCTTGGGCATATAATACCCTTTTCTAGCTGCTCCTGAATTTGCTTCTTAAGTTCCACTAGTTCATTAGCGGGCATCCTATATGGCCTTTTTGCTATAGGTGCAGTTCCGGGTACTAAATCAATGGAAAATTCAATGTCCCAGTCAGGTGGCATACCTGGGAGTTCTTTCAGGAACACATCTGAAAATTCTTGAACCACCGGAATGCTTTCCAATGTTGCTTCTTCGACGTGGTTCAATGCTTCCTTCTCGGTTGCCGGTTGGGCTGACTCGAATTCAATACGAGTACCGTGCTAATTTGTCAACTGCACGCTCCTCTCGGCACATTGAATCACTCCGTTGTGCTTGCTTAACCAATCCATTCCAAATATTATATCAATCCCTTGGGAATCCAAGACAATAAGGTTAGTAAGAAAGTCTAACCCCCTTATTTTAAGTTTTACTTTTGGACACACTATATTAGTCCTCATCTCTCCACCGGGAGAATTAACCAACATAGTGTGTTTCATGTGTGATATGGGCAGATTATACTTGGCAACACACTTGGATGATATGAATGAATGCGATGCTCCGGAATCAAATAAAACAGTGGCTGGGTTTGAGTTGACAAGGAACATACCAATCACGACATCCTCAGCTTGTTGTGCTTCCTCAGTGGAGACATGATTCACATTGCCACGAGCGTAGTTCTGCTGCCCACGGTTACCTTGCGTAGCTCCTCCATTCGGCCGTGGGTTCTGTTTTGGTGCGTTGCTCGGCTGTCCAAATCCTTTCTTACGGCACTGACATGCAAAGTGTCCCCCCCTCTCCGCATGAAAAACATGCTTTGCTGCCCATAACAGCAGGAATGTTTGGGCGAGGCTGGTTTTGAGCATAGGCGCCCATGTTGAGATGGGGCGCAGGAGGCAAAGGCATACGAGGTGCTTGCATAACAGGACGTTTCTGCGGTGGTTGATTAGGTCGAGGTGGATTTGCAGGGCGTAAAGTAGAAGTGGACGAGCCATACTGTGGTGCAGCTGGTGGCATGAAACGGGGGCGTGCATTGCTCCCTTGTGGCTGGTATAGCATCTTCCTCTTGCCGTCTTGCTCGATCTCATGGATCTTGCTCTCAACCACTATAGCTTTGTCAACGAGCTTCTGGAAGTTTGCATAATCGTTGTTGAGTAGCTGAACTTGGATCTCATTGTTCAATCCTCTCATGAACAAGTATTGCTTCCTTTGATCCGAGTTGACGTCTTCTGGAGCATACCTTGACAGCTGCGCGAACTTGTTGAGGGTACTCATTCACGCTCTTCCTTCCTTGGCGGAGACCTTCAAACTCTTGCCTTTTAAGCATCATGACTCCAGCAGGGACGTAATGAGAGCGGAAACTCTCCTTGAATTCAGCCCAAGTGATAGTCTCCTGGTTGACATGAGCATTGCAAAGAGCGTCCCACCGGTCAGCGGATGCTCCCATAAGTTTGTGCGATGCGAAGAGAACTTTCTCCCGATCATTGCAATGAACAATAGCAAGCTTCTTTTCCATGGACTTCAACCAATCATCAGCCTCCATGGGATCATTAGCTTGTGCAAAAGTAGGCGGCAATGTCCTCATGAACTCTCCCAATCTGTTGTGAACCGGCGGTGGTGGCGGTGGGGGTGCAGGAACGGGGTTAGGATTGTTGTTGTTGGCTTACAGCTGTCCTAACGTTTGTATCATAGTTTGCATGAACTGGTTCTGCGTAGACATCAACCATTCAAGGTTGTTTGCATCAGCCCCGGGGTCACCATTTTCAGGAACTTCAATGTTGCCATCCTCTTGTGGTTCATTGTTGCCTCGGGCATTCCGCCTTTGACGGCTGGCGTTTTCCCTCACCATCCGTGAGAGAGAGTAGAGTAGAATGGAAATAGAAGTTTATATTGATTCCCCCCAACTATATGCATCAAGGTGTATGAACTAAATATCTTCTTTTATTGATTTCAGCCTATATGAGGATGTGAACATGTGCCGATGCATCTCACATCTCTCCACTATGTGTGGATGTGGACATTCGCCAAAGCGTCCCACAACTCACATCAGCACACAAACCAAGCAATCATCACAAAAGTTCAACACACCACTCTTATTCGAGCTACTATGATCTAAATGTTTCTATTACAGCTAATTTAATGGGAATCCTAAACGTAATCATGTGAACCGATGCTGTTCTCGCCGTGTGACGGGGGTGGTCCATACATGGGCACATGCCATGGTGAGTCGGCTGTCCATGTAGGTTAGATGACGCTGGTGCTCCATTTGCTCCCGTGTTGGCACGAGTCTCCTCTTGTTTCTCCAGCAAATACAGCTTCTTATGGGGGTAACGGATCTCTTCTTATGCGCTTGCGTAGCGGTTTCCTAACTCCACAGGCAACCTTTGTGACTTGTCAGCAGCTTGTGGGTTGGAAAGGGCTGCTACATGGGGTCCAATGATCTCCCATGTGCCACTCTTTCGGCACGGGTGCAGCTCAAAAGTGGTGCCCTCAAGCTGCTCATTGAAGGCGTAGCACAGTCCGGTGAGTTCTTCTTATGCAGCATCATCGATAGCTTCTGCCCTTGTAGCTCTTCATGTGGGTGTGAAGTGCCAAGTGACAACCCTACCGTTAGATAGGATGATTACATCAGCCTTCCACTCTTCATGTCCGCGACAAGGGACTTTATTGAGGAGGTACTCCGGGTATAAGATGCAGCAATCCAGAAATTCTTTGAGCTCCCTGGATGTGTGTCCTCCTTCCGTTCCATCGAACCAAAATTCTTGAACTGAATGGTTGGCCCATTCATCACCTCCATTATTGGTCTCAGCAAGGGGTGGCTCCTCCTTGGGTTCATCTCTTCCCGTCATAGTTTCATGAGGCTCCACGGGGTGTAAGCCCGCGTGAAACTCCTCCTGAGGTGTGTACCAATGCTGTTCTTGTGGATCATCTTCCATGTCGTCTTCGAATGGTTCCACCTCTTCCGGATCATCTTCCTCATGCATATAACTATTGACTTCCTCTTCATCATGAGGTTCCGTCTTCACTTCCTCCCAATATGGTCCATCCGACACCTCAATGGGGTTAAGAGCACTCCCACGTGGTGGTGGACGAGCCCTTATGCGTGCTGTGCTCCTGGTTACTGTAACACCCCAAAATCCTGTTAAGAGGGGAATTTAAAAATTTTTGGACGTGTTGCATGTGGTGCAGAAATTCAAATTCAAATTGGAATTCAAATTCAAATGAAAACAGAAAAGAAAAAGAAAAAGAAAAAGAAAAAACAAAACCCCCGGCCAGTGGGCCGAAACCCACCAGCCGGCCCACCCGCCCCCGCGCCAGCCCGCAGCCGCGCGCTTCCCTCTCTCTCTCTCACTGACACGCGGGACCCGCGTGTCATCCCTCACCTCCCGCTCGGGCCAACAGCCGGACTCTTCCCCTCGCCCGATCGCAACCGACTCCGGAAATCCGCGTCCCCAGCCTGACTCCCAGTCCCGGACGACTCCGGCTCGATCTAAACAGACACGCTTCCCTCCCTCGTCTATAAAAACGCCGGCATCGCCCCGTTTTTCCCCCATGATCGGCTGTTTTTCCTCCCGGTGAGAACCGAGCTCCGATCACCGTTTTCTCTCGATCTCTGCTCGGATTTTCCGATCTAACGCGCCGATCGTGTCCCACCGCCTCCGGGGAATCACGCAGGTGCAGAAGACTCGGTGGTTTGCGCTCTAGGCACAGCTCCGACGAGCACCGCAGCGATTCCATCTCGGACCTCGTCGCCGACCGCCTTCCAGGACCTCCGAGCTCAAGAAAAACGCCGAGGTGAGATCCCCGACCTCCACTCTACCGATCTATGCCATGAAATCCCAGTTTTAGGAAGAACAGACGAAGATCCGAAGTTTTCCGGCGAGATCGCCGCCTCCCGCTGCCGCGCGCCGCCGGGCAGCGCCGCCCGCGCACGGTCCGAGCGACGTGGCCGCTTATGTGCCGTCTATTTTAAATCGCACGGTAGAATTGAAATCCCCGCTTACCGGTTCGATGTTATAATATTAGCCGTCTGTTTTAAATCGGACGGTCCACGTCAGCCCCGCGTTATAAAGGCCGGGATTCTTACGCGCTACCCCTGGGGATCTCGGAAAACACGAGCTAACCCCGAAAACATCTGATCTAGCCACTGGAACTTCAGAAATTCATGTAAATTCAATTAAAAACCAGTTTTAGCCCCTGGACTTAATAAAAATTAGGAAAACCCCTCTGTTATGTGTAGTTAGACCCCTGGAAATTTATGAAATAATATAATGGACCCTGTAGTGTGGTGAGTTTACCTTTTTAACCCTATATGATATTAAATTTAGGAAATTGAATATGTGATTAGGATTTAAATCTAAAAAGGTGAGGCAAACACATTGTAAATTCAAATTTAAACTCTCCTAGCACATGGAAAACTTTAGAATGAGTTAAAAGTAGATTTTAAGCTGAAATGAATATGTCTAATTGATTGTTCACATTTATTAGTTGTAGGGACACATTTTTAGGTTAGAAAAAATTCTGAAAATTGGTAAAATAAATTTAAATTAGTTCACATCAGAGGAGAAGTTCCAAGATATATTATTTAATATTTTAGATCAGAACCTATTCTGTTTAGATGATATTCCCTACTATTTAATATTAAATTTTACTTTTAGGCATGGAAAATAAATCTGGAAAATATAGGAAAATAGGTGTGCATAACTAGAAAATGATAAATGAAGTCTCCCAATCCAAAGACTTCAGTTTAGGATTGGTAGAAGATCTGAAAACCCATTTGGAGTAGGAAATTACCTTCCATGCAAACTTGGTAGTTAAGAAGTATATTAATTAAATATAAAGAATTTGTTCAAATAGAAAATTCATATATAGTGTGCAAACAGAAATCTGAAATACAAAATTTAGAAATCATATACATATGTTTAAAAGTGCATGAAGGCTAAAAATCAACACATCTAGAGTAACCACAACACATAGAAATGTGAATGACTATCATATGAATGTATATGTGGAGCGAAAGTGTGAACTATGTCTTATGGATTGTTGTTGTCTTTTGCTATGTGTGTTGACATGAGTAGAACCTGCCCCAGAGCAAGTTCTTCCCTTCTAAGATCAGGACTATCCATTCCCAGAGCAGCAAGAAGAAGGCAAGTATCCTTGACCACTTTGATCCTATGCTAGGATGTATAGATAGAATTATTTGCATTGTTGATTGAAATATGAAACCCATGCTAGGAAATTTCCCTAGAATTGCATTACCTTCTTTCCTTGTAGCTTGGTTTGGGATTTATTTTATCATGTCATTTATTTATATGCTTATGCTTAGCCATGCTTAGAATGGGATAACTGGGATATGAGATCATCAATTTATTTACCTTACTCTTGAATGAGATATTATGAGTTATGTAGAGGTAGGGATCGAGGCAAGTTGGATGATTTGGTTGGTGCTGGGTGCACGAGACTCGGGTTTGTGTTTAGTACTTGCCTGGATCCTAAGGACCAGTTCATCGAGCATGTAACCTAGCTTTACCGTGCCAACCACATGCTGAGATGGGGCAACTTGGCCAATTAATTAGGTGTATCCTCGGCGTAGTCTGGGTGTGTTGGATGGTGCGGGGAATAGGTGTCAGCTGGACTATCATATGAAAAGCAAGGCTCAAGAGGGGGCCACTGCAGCGAGGTTGGAGCCTCTTGTATCCTGTTAGGGGTGAAACCTCAGTGGACCCACGCTCGTCGGGAAACCCTTTGTAAAGGCTTCGTAGTGATCTCCTGGCTACACACCTGGGAAGTGTGAATGTGGTTCGTAGCCACTGGCATAATGGAGGTTCTTTTAGTCCACCCGACAACGGGGGATGAAATCACTACATGTGGGTACAGTGGTACAAACTCTGGAGAGTCAAAACTGTCACGACAGCCGTGCTCACGGTCAAGAGCGGCTTGGACTTATTCATGATTAGAGGATGATGACTTTGTAAGTTGTGGATGTTAAGCGGGGAGCTTAACATTGGAAATGATGTTATGGTTATTTGATTATGATGATGGGATGGGAGATTGGGACCATTTCACCTATGTAGTAATGTAGGTGCTTAATAAGCTAAGGTGATAGGTATTAATTGCGTAGTGCTTTAACCATGAGTTCAACCTCACCTTGTTCTAGCCATGCATGACATAACTTTCCCACACTTGCTGAGTACCAACGGTACTCAATCTTGCATATTTGTTGGTTTAAATTGCTGCTCAGGTCAAGGGGATGATGTGGTGTTCAATGACCAAGACTTCGGACCCGAAGAAGGATTCTAGGTTCATGGAGTCCCCCGGGCAACGCCTATGACGGAGCCCACAAGATTTATATTCTGCTGCTATTTTATTTACATGTTATAAACTTATTATCGTCCATCGAGACATATGCTATGTAAGACTTATTTATATTTGACACCTGGCTTGTAATAAATGATGCTTCACTATTTGTCATCACATGTATGAGAAAATGATCCTAGCATACATGTGATATTCACTCGGTTGTTCTTCGGAGAAACCGGGTGTGACAGAAGTGGTATCAGAGCCAAGGTTGCCCGTAGGAACGTGGACCTAGGTAGAAATGGATGTATTTAAGAACCCTATTTTCTTAAAAACTATTTTACAAAAGTGTGGGTTGAAGGTGTTATTTAATGGGGTCACTTTATTCATCTTACCCCAACTTTTATTCAAAATAGGATTTTTGTTTAAAATTTTGTCTAACTTAATTTTAAATGCTCTATGTTTTAGATGGTTCGCATGATCCGTACCGCCCGCAAGTCCACCGGAGGGAGAGTTCCCATAGTTGTCCTTTCCCTAAGAGAGGAGGACCGTCCGGTAATGTATCTCTCTTACGGATTGGCAGTAGGAGGCTTGTTGCGCCATCTTCAACGCATGCTCCAAGCCGTCGGCAATACGGGCAAGCTAATCATACACTATAGCTCCACCCGGACCATCCGTGAGAAGCGGGAAGAATGGAGTTCAGAAATGAGGATTATCCACGAAAATCAGCTGCCCAAGATCCACCGCTCTCCAGCTTGTCGAGCAACACAGGTCGATGCGGAGAAGGATGTCACCTGGGAGGCAATCACCTGCCAGAGTCACATCTATCGTCGCCACCTGGACAGGACTGAGTACATGTATGTACTCCAGCGTGAGAGTGGTACAACGGAGTACAAGTACCCGCCCGTGCAACAAGGGACTTCCCATGAGCACATGGACTTGTGCTTGGAGGATGCTGCTATGCTCAGCACTAGACTGCAGGAATGTCAGCAGGAGCTTCAGGATGTACGTGACACCCTGAAGGAGACTGAGGCGTTGCTTCGAGCCAGCTTGAGGGCGAGAGAAAGAGGATATGGGACTGAACTGTGTGTCACCGTGAATGACACATGGACTCCTGACTCCCCAGATCGCCGGGCATGCAGGCGTCGCCGCACTTCTCCACCAGCAGCTTCCCCACCCAAAGCGGAGTCAGAGGGCAGCCGCAATAATGAGGAAGATCCCGAGGAGCCAGCTCAGTGATACAAGTAGTGTAGAGTCCTTTCCCTTAGTCTAGCAGATGTCGAGTAGTCGAGTGGTTACCTTAGTTAATGGTGTGATTATGTTTGGTGTGTGACGTGAGTTGTGGAAGCCATGGACAATTGTCCACAACCTCGTCTTCAGGATTGTTTTGCTTGATGTGTCAACCCCTATGAATTAAGACTGCATTTATTTTCGCGTGAGACGTGAAACCCTCAGAAAGTTTTAATATAATAAGACCCCATGAGTTTAAGTTTAAACAAGAAAATTGGGAATTTAATACGAAACGCTTTAAATTAATATTTGGTTGATCATGATAGATGGCCGGAAGAGGAAAGGGTTGTGGTGCCAACCCCGCCAACAACAACGATGAGGCCGGCAACCCTCATCTTTCTGGAGGACAAGACAAGGGTGGTCGCCATGAAGGAGTTGATCCCATCCACCAAATGCTTGAAAATCAGAATCAGCTCATCCAGAGCCTGACTCAAGTGGTGGCCAACTTGCACCAAGCTCCACCTCCACAAGCTGCACCACGCCAACCAAGGTTGAGTGAGTTTCTAGGAACTCAACCTCCAAAGTTTGCAAGTGCTGCTGAACCTCTAGAGGCAGATGATTGGATAAAGACCATTGAGAGCAAGATGAGGATCATACAATGCCAAGGATATGAGAGGGTGCTGTTTGCCTCTCACCAATTGCATGGACCTGCTGCTGATTGGTGGACCGCTTACGTGGCTGCCCATCATGACCCTGAGAACATCACTTGGGAAGAGTTCAAGCGTAGCTTCCGCAACCATTACATACCAAGGGGTGAACTTAAAAATAAGAGAAAGGAGTTCTTGGGGCTACAGCAAGAAAACATGACGGTGAGGGAATACCTCACTAAATTCACCCAACTATCCCGTTATGCACCACGGGACATAGAGACCGATGAGCAGAAACAGGACTGCTTTGTGGAAGGACTTACAGTGGAAATGCAGTGTGCAATGTCCTCCAACGAGTATGTAAGCTTCCAGAATATGGTGGACAGAGCATTTGTTGTGGAAAGGAAGCTGAAGGCCTTGGAAAATGAAAACAAGAGGAAGGCGGGATGGTCACACCAAGCCTCGGGTAGCAACACCCGCCCACGTCTGATGCAGCAACCCGCAGGGCAGACGAGTCGTGCTGCTGTACCCTACTCCACGCCGAGAGGGTACAACCCAAATTTCAGGCCTCCGTCAGCACCAACACAGCCACAACGTCAGTTTGTACAGCAGCCTCGCCCCGCATATCAACCTCGACCAGCAGTACAAGGACCCCCGAACCAACCCCAAGACAACAAAGGACAGACACCTAAGGTCGGGGAGCAATGCTTTAACTGTGGTGAAGTGGGGCACTATGCCCATAAGTTCCCAAAGAAGAAGCCCGTGCAGCCGCAACAGCGGAATGTGATGCGAGGACGGGTGAACCACTTGAACATGGAGGAAGCGCAAGAGGCACCCGACGTGGTAGTTGGTAAGTTTCCTGCCAATTTACACATTGCAACCCTGTTGTTCGATTCTGGTGCTACCCACTCGTTCATTGCCCAAGGGTTTGTTAAGAAGCATGATCTAGCAACAACACAAATGAACCATATGCTAGCAGTAAACTCTCCAGGTGGAGAAATAAGAACAAGACAAGTGTGTCCCAAGGTGAATCTAGACATTAATGGGGTAGTATTTATTGCCAACCTCATAGTGATAGATTCACAAGGGATAGATATTATTTTGGGCATGGATTGGTTGACCAAACATAAGGGAATCATCCATTGTTCGACCAGAACGGTGGAACTAACCCACCCTAATGGCACAAGAGTAAAGTTTATAACAATACAAGAGCCTAGGAGGGACATTAAA
The DNA here is from genome assembly GCA_030760725.1 of Neostapfia colusana. Lineage (NCBI taxonomy): Eukaryota > Viridiplantae > Streptophyta > Magnoliopsida > Poales > Poaceae > Neostapfia > Neostapfia colusana. The sequence goes on along the minus strand of JASWHV010000002.1, from coordinate 38,072,372 downwards.
TTAAATCAAGTTGAGGTGAAAGTGGAGGAGATCAGGATTATGAGGGACTATCCAGATGTTTTTCCGGAGGAGTTGCCAGGTATGCCCCCCGATCGAGAAGTGGAATTCGCAATTGAGCTAGTGCCTGGAACAGCTCCGATATACAAGAGACCTTATCGGATCGACTCCAAGCAGCTGGAAGAACTCAAGGATCATTTAATAGAATTGACAGGGAAGGGGTACATTCGTCCTAGTTCCTCACCGTGGGGAGCTCCAGTGATATTTGTGTCCAAGAAGGATGGGACCCAAAGGCTATGCGTGGACTACCGTGCGTTGAATGAGGTAACCATCAAGAACAAGTACCCATTACCCCGCATCGAAGACTTGTTTGATCAGTTGAGGGGAGCTTGTGTGTTCTCAAAAATTGATCTCAGGTCGGGATACCACCAACTTAAGCTAAGGCAAACTGATATTCCAAAGACAGCTTTCGTATCTCGGTACGGACTGTATGAATACACCGTCATGCCTTTCGGGCTAACTAATGCCCCGGTATACTTCATGTACCTCATGAACAAGGTATTCATGGAATATCTGGACAAATTTGTGGTGGTTTTCATTGATGACATTCTCGTCTTTTCCAAAGATGAAGAAGAACATGAGAGGCATCTAAGGTTGGTGGGGCATCTTCTTCCGTATAGCACCTCGTAAGGAGCCATCTTGATGCTGGCTTGGTACCCATTGTTGTACGAGAACTCAGCCAATGGCAAGTGATCATCCCAATTCTTGCCGTGGTTGATAGCGCAAGCTCGTAGCATATCTTCTAAAATTTGGTTTACCCATTCACTTTGTCCATCCATCTGCGGGTGGTATGCTGAACTACGGATCAGCTTTGTCCCCAGTGCAGCGTGTAGCTGCTCCCAAAAACGGGACACAAATAAAGTGCCCCAATCCGATATGATGGTACGGGTACGCCGTACAAGCATAGGATCCGTGAGATCTACAGTTCAGTGTACTTCTTGGCGTTGTAGTTGGTGTTGACCGGGATGAAATGGGCAACTTTGGTGAGCTGGTCGACGACCACCCACACAGAATCATGCTTCTAAAAAGTGGTGGGTAAACCGACGATGAAGTCCATGCTCACATCTTCCAACTTCCACGCAGGAACGCCCAGTGGTTGTAGCAGTCCGGGTTTCCGCATATGATCTGCCTTCACCCTCCGACATGTATCACACTCGGACACGTACTTTGCGATCTCCCGCTTCATCCGTGTCCACCAAAACTTGCTTCTGAGTTCTTGATACATTTTGTTGCTGCCGGGGTGAATAGAAAACTTTGACAAGTGAGCCTCATCAAAGATTTTCTTCCGTAACTCCGGGTTACGGGGTACGAACACCACTGAATTGGTGTGAGTCTGGAGAAAGGGTTACCTTCGGGATTGATCTTGTCAACAACGCGGAGGAAAAGGTTCGGCTGATTCAAGCGAACCTAAAAGTCGCTCAATCCCGAAAGAAACAATATGCGGACCGGAGAAGACGCCCATTACAGTTCGAAGTCGGGGATCACGTATACCTACGTGTGTCTCCAATGAAGGGCGTGAACAGATTCAGGGTGAGGGGAAAGTTGGCACCCCGATTCATCGGTCCATTTCAGATTACCGAAAGATGTGGATCGGTAGCATACCGGCTGAATTTACCAGAAGCACTCTCAGGTGTGCACGACGTCTTTCACATCTCCCAGCTGAGGAAGTGTCTCAAGCTATCAACTACCATTCAGCTGGATGATATAGAGGAACTAAAACCCCGGATCTCACGTATCGGGAGGAACCGGTTCAGATTATAGATGAAAAGGCCCGAACCACACGCAACCATACTTTGTGGTTCTACAAAGTTCTTTGGAGTAATAACTCCGTAGACGAAGCGACATGGGAGAGCAAAGGATTTCTTCGCACTAACCACCCCGACTTTTTCACGTCGCATATACGGTAATTTTCCACCGTCCTCTCTCTCATTTTCATCTTATAATCTCGGGACGAGATTCTTATAAGGGGGTGGAATGTAAGGGCCTAAGTTTTTGACACATATTCAAAGTGTTCATCACCACACACACCCTTCATTTAAAGAAACTTGATGAACACATTTGAAGATCAAGTAACCACCATCAACATGCTCATTAGAGAATAAACTCACAAAATGCAAAAGTGGCATTTCCCACATGCATCATCTAGGGGCTGAGCATATGAAAAACTCCAACACCTTGCTAGGAAGGCTCATGCCAAAATTCACCCAAATCCAAAACCTTTTGAGGTCTTTTTGGGTATAACTACAAAGAGGGTGGTTTGAACTCAAATTCAAATTCAAACTACTTCCATCCCATGAATTCAAAAGTGGGAGGCATATTCTTACTCAGCACATTTTGTTGAGCTCACACACCAATTTTCACTCAGCTGAGAGAACACCAACTATATGCCAAGTTAAGCAAGTGTGAGTTTTGGTTGAAGAGAGTTCCTTTCTTAGGACATATAATCTCGGAGGGAGGAATCTCCGTAGACCCCGCCAAGATCGAGGATGTACAGAAGTGGAAGACCCCTGAGAATGTTGGGGAAGTCCGAAGCTTCTTGGGATTGGCTGGGTATTATCGACGGTTTATCGAGGGTTTCTCCAAGATCTCGAGACCCCTCACCAAACTGTTGGAGAATTGAGCCACATTCACATGGACGCCGCAGTGCGAGACGAGTTTCCAGGAACTAAAGAAAAGATTGACAACAGCCCCAGTGCTAGTTATGCCAGATATGCAGAAGAACTTTTTGGTGTACTGCAATGCTTCTAAAAACGGGTTGGGATGTGTTCTCATGCAAGAAGGGCATGTCGTGGCTTATGCGTCCCGGCAGCTCCGGAAACACGAGAAGAACTATCCTACACATGACCTAGAGCTAGCTGCAGTAGTACACGCGTTGAAAATTTGGCGGCATTACTTGATGGGGAAGAGGACAGAGATATATACGGATCATAAGAGCTTAAAGTACATTTTCACACAGCCAGATCTCAACCTCAGACAAAGGAGATTGTTAGAGCTAATCAATGACTTTGATGTGGGCATCAACTATCATCTTGGGAAAGCGAATGTCGTGGCAGATGCTTTAAGCCGGAAAGTGCATGTCAATATGTTGAGCTTGAAGGACATGCCTGCAGAATTGAAGGAAGATGTTATAAAACTCAACCTATGTCTGGTGAATAGTGGTGAAGCCATTGCCATGGAAGTGGACTCCACATTAGAGAAAGACACCCGCAATGGTCAGAAGAATGACGAGAAGATACAAGAGATTAGAGAATTCATCAAGGAAAATAAAGCCCCTGGTTTCAGAGAGGATGAACAAGGTATGGTGTGGCACGGGAAAAGAATCTGTGTGCCTGAAGTAAAGGAGATCCGTGAACTGATTTTGAAGGAGGCTCATGATTCTGACTATTCCATTCATCCTGGGAGTACGAAGATGTACCATGACCTCAAGAGCAGGTATTGGTGGTATGGCATGAAGCGAGATGTCGCGGAACATGTTGCCCTATGTGACACATGTCAGTTGGTGAAAGCGGAACATCAACAACCTGCGGGATTACTGCAACCACTCAAAGTGCCTGAATGAAAATGGGAAGAAATCGGTATGGATTTCATAGTGGGATTACCCAGGACCCAATCAGGATATGATTCGATATGGGTCATCATTGACAGGCTAACCAAGGTAGCTCATTTCATCCCTGTGAAAGAAAGCTGCAGCAGATCCAAATTGGCAGAATTATTCATGTCAAGGATCGTGTGTTTCCATGGAGTGCCAAAGAAAATAGTGTCAGATCGAGGGACACAGTTCACCTCAAGGTTCTGGCAGAAGTTGCATGAAACCATGGGAACTCATCTGAATTTTAGTTCTGCCTGCCATCCCCAGACTGACAGACAGACGGAAAGAACTAATCAGATCCTTGAGGACATGCTGAGAGCGTGTGCACTCAAAAACAATCGGAGTTGGGATAAGAACTTACCGTATGTGGAGTTCTCCTATAACAACAGCTATCAGGCTACTATGAAGATGTCACCGTTTGAAGCTTTGTATGGGAGGAAGCGCAGAACTCCCTTATTTTGGAACCAAACAGGGGAAAGTAAAGTGTTTGGGCCTGAAGTACTACAAGAAGCCAAGGCGAAAGTAAGGGAAATCCGCAACAACTTGAGGATAGAACAAACACGACAAAAGAGCTATGCCGATGTCGTCGGTTCAAGGTGAAAGGGAAGTTATCACCTTGATACATCGGACCCTTTCAAGTTCTGGAGAGGAAAGGTGAAGTGGCATATCAACAAGAACTACCGGCTCGCCTATCGGATGTGCATGATGTATTCCATGTGTCACAGCTCAAGAAATTTCTAAGCACTCCTGAAGAGATGTTACCCATGAATGAGGTTGACGCACGAGAGGATCTGTCTTATGTCGAGCAACCGGTCAAGATTTTGGAGACAACAGAACGCCTCACAAGAAATAAAAGAATCCGGATGTGCAAGGTGCAGTGGAAACATCACTCGAAAGAGGAAGCCACATGGGAGCGAGAAGACGAGCTTAAGGCACAGTTTCTGGAATTGTTTTCCTAGAACCACCAATCTCGAGGACGAGATTTCTTTTAAGGGGGGTAGAGCTATAACACCCCGAAATCCTGTTAAGAGGGGAATTTAAAAATTGTTGGACGTGTTGCATGTGGTGCAGAAATTCAAATTCAAATTGGAATTCAAATTCAAATCAAAACAGAAAAGAAAAAGAAAAAGAAAAAACAAAACCCCCGGCCAGTGGGCCGAAACCCACCAGCCGGCCCACCCACCGCCGCGCCAGCCCGCAGCCGCGCGCTTCCCTCTCTCTCTCTCACTGACACACGGGACCCACGTGTCATCCCTCACCTCCCGCTCGCGCCAACAGCCGGACTCTTCCCCGCGCCCGATCGCAACCGACTCCGGAAATCCACGTCCCCAGCCCGACTCCCGGTCCCGGACGACTCCGGCTCGATCTAAACAGACACGCCGCCCTCCCTCGTCTATAAAAACGCCGGCATCGCCCCGTTTTTCCCCCATGATCGGCTGTTTTTCCTCCCGGTGAGAACCGAAGCTCCGATCACCGTTTTCTCTCGATCTCTGCTCGGATTTTCCGATCTAACGCGCCGATCGTGTTCCACCGCCTCCGGGGAATCACACAGGTGCAGAAGACTCGGTGGTTTGCGCTCTAGGCACAGCTCCGACGAGCACTGTAGCGATTCCATCTCGGACCTCATCGCCGACCGCCTTCCAGGACCTCCGAGCTCAAGAAAAAACCCCGAGGTGAGATCCCCGACCTCCCCTCTACTGATCTATGCCATGAAATCCCAATTTTAGGAAGAATAGACGAAGATCCAAAGTTTTTCGGCGAGATCGCCGCCTCCCGCCGCCGCGTGCCGCCGGGCAGCACCGCCCGCGCACGGTCCGAGCGACGTGGCCGCTTATGTGCCGTCTATTTTAAATCGCACGGTAGAATTGAAACCCCCGCGTACCGGTTCGACGTTATAATCTCAGCCGTCTGTTTTAAATCGGACGGTCCACGTCAGCCCCGCGTTATAAAGGCCGGGATTCTTACGCGCTACCCCCTGGGGATCTCGGAAAACACGAGCTAGCCCCGAAAACTTCTGAAATTCATGTAAATTAAATTAAAAACCAGTTTTAGCCCCTGGACTTAATAAAAATTTGGGAAACCCCTCTGTTATGTGTAGTTAGACCCCTGGAAATTTATGAAATAATATAATAGACCCTGTAGTGGGGTGAGTTTACCTTTTTAACCCTATATGATATTAAATTTTGGAAATTGAATATGTGATTAGGATTTAAATCTAAAAAGGTGAGGCAAACACATTGTAAATTCAAATTTAAACTCTCCTAGCACTTGGAAAACTTTAGAATGAGTTAAAAGTATATTTTAAGCTGAAATGAATCTGTCTAATTGATTGTTCACATTTCCTAGTTCTAGGGACACATTTTTAGGTTAGAAATAATTCTGAAAATTGGTAAAATAAATTTAAATTAGTTCACATCAGAGGAGAAGTTCCATGATATATTATTTAATATTTTAGATCAGAACCTATTCTGTTTAGATGATATGCCCTACTATTTAATATTAAAATTTACTTTTAGGCATGGAAAATAAATCTGGAAAATATAGGAAAATAGGTGTGCATGACTAGAAAATGATAAATGAAGTCTCCCAATCCAAAGACTTCAGTTTAGGATTGGTAGAAGATCTGAAAACCCATTTGGAGTAGGAAATTACCTTCCATGCAAACTTGATAGTTAAGAAGTATATTAATTAAATATAAAGAATTTGTTCAAATTGAAAATTCATATATAGTGTGCAAACAGAAATCTGAAATACAAAAGTTAGAAATCTGAAATACATATGTCTTATGGATTGTTGTTTTCTTTTGCTATGTGTGTTGTCATGAGTAGAACCTGCCCCAGAGCAAGTTCTTCCCTTCCAAGATCAGGACTATCCATTCCCAGAGCAGCAAGAAGAAGGCAAGTGTCCTTGACCACTTTGATCCTATGCTAGGATGTGTAGATAGAATTATTTGCATTGTCAATTGAAATATGAAACCCATGCTAGGAAGTTTCCCTAGAATTGCATTACCTTCTTTCCTTGTAGCTTGGGTTGTAATTTATTTTATCATGTCATTTATTTATATGCTTATGCTTAGCCATGCTTAGAATGGGATAATTGGGATATGAGATCATCAATTTATTTACCTTACTCTTGACTGAGATATTATGAGTTATGTAGAGGTAGGTATCGAGGCAAGTTGGATGATTTGGTTGGTGCTGGGTGCACGAGACTCGGGTTTGTGTTTAGTACTTGCCTGGATCCTAAGGACTGGTTCATGGAGCATGTAACCTGGCTTTACCGTGCCAACCACATGCTGAGATGGGGCAGCTTGGCCAATTAATTAGGTGTATCCTCGGCATAGTATGGGTGTGTTGGATGGTGCGGGGAATAGGTGTTAGCTGGACTATCATATGAACCGCAAGGCTCAAGAGGGGGCCACTGCAGCGGGGTTGGAGCCTCTTGTATGCTGTTAGAGGTGAAACCTCAGTGGGCCCATGCTCGTTGGGAATCCCTTTGTAAAGGCTTCGTAGTGATCTCCTGGCTACACACCTGGGAAGTGTGAATGTGGTTCGTAGCCACTGGCATAATGGAGGTTCTTTTAGTCCACCCGGCAACGGGGGATGAAATCACTACATGTGGGTACAGTGGTACAAACTCTGCAGAGTCAAAACTGTCATGACAGCCGTGCTCACGGTCAAGAGCGGCTTGGACTTATTCATGATTAGAGGATGGTGACTTTGGAAGTTGTGGATGTTATGCGGGGAGCTTAACATTGGAAATGATGTTATGGTTATTTGATTATGATGATGGGATGGGAGATTGGGACCATTTCACCTATGTAGTAATGTAGGTGCTTAATAAGCTAAGGTGATAGGTATTAATTGCGTAGTGCCAATCTTCAACTCCACAGGCATGTTGACGGTAGTTTGCATGCCTAGTACTCCACATGGTCCTCGAAGTACTCATCTCCTGTAGCTTATGTTTATGTGGTAATGCAAGGGTGAGTACATGTCGTACTCAGCAAGTGCAGGAACAGTATGACATGTAGCTTACAACAATGTATGGAATAAAAAGGCTCATTGCAGTAAGCAAATTTTATTTCACAAACATGGTAAAAACAGCAACTAAGTCTAGATGAATTAAATCCCAATATAACCAAGTAAAACAGCAACATTGTTTCATCATAATTCACCATTTATCAAGTCTCATCCAGCCATTAATCTTACTCAAGTTCATCTCATGCTTATAAATATTCATAATCATCTCATATTCATATAGCCAAAGCCAAACTCATTTGTCATGACTCAAACTGTTCCAAAACCAATCCCAATGACCATACCATAACCATACCGAATAACCATCCCAAGTTTTCCCTCTAATCATGGAAGTTGGCCAGGTGCTTGTGACCGGAAGCACGACTATCATGATAGTTTTATACTCTGTAGAGGTGGCACCACTTTACCCACAAGTTTGTGATTTCGTCACCCGTCGGCGACTGCAGAACCTCCATTATACCAGTACAGAACCGTCGGTGTATGGCCAAGAGATCACAAAATAGCCTTTATAAAGGGGCTACTAGATGTATGGACTCACTGAGGTTTCACCGGCAGGCTCGAATTACCATTCTCCCACCCACGGGCCCCCTCTTGTGCCATGCAGTTCCCAGGACAGTCCACTCTCGACTCCCATTCCCCGCGCCATCCACGGTCCATAACAAGCTAGCAACACACCTAATTAATAAGCTAAGCCGCACCCATACTTGGCCTTGTGGTGGCACTATTTTCCTGGCATATTCTTGCATGAAGCGGTCCATAGATCTACGGCAAGCACCACCATCTCATCCAGCAACATTCACGAACCAAACTTGCCTAGATCTCCCCGATTCCATGCCCATTATCATCATCAAGTTCCCATCTTCATTATTCATATCAGTGCAGTAGCTAAGCATGTTTCAATTCAGCTTCCCGTATCCCGTAGATTAAGCGAAGCAAAAAGGAAAAATGACCAAACCCAACTCATCAACTTTCCTGGCGACAAGGATGGTTAACAAAACTAGTGAACTCCTATAAAAGGGTGTCCCATCAAGTTGACTCAAGCACACACGTTTTCGCAAACAAAACAGTTTCAAAACATGGGATCAATATGGTCAAGGGGCACTTGCCTTGCTCCCGTGGTTCTTGTTGTTCGAGTATCTCAAAGTCTTGGTGCTGTAGTTCCTCGTAGATGACCTCTTCAGCTTGTTCTTCTACTCACGATCACGCACATACAAAATTTATAGCAATCAAACATCATGCACAAACTTTACTCAAGATGCAATGGGGTAGATGAATGCAAATCCTATAGTACAGTTTCATTAATCCAGTTTGTACGTGTTTTTGCATGATGAACAAGGGTGCTGGGATGAAGTGTGGACGTGGTGATGATCTTGACTCAAGATCTAGATCAGTTCCAGCATAAAAAATCGATCAAAACACGATCTGTCCACACGGAAAAGTTTCTGTTCGAAGAGGTCGAAGAAAACGGATGCGTAGAAACAGAGGCGACGTCGTAAGATGGGTAATGGAGACCTACCTCACTTCCTTCTTGGTGGCAGGGCCTTCCTTCTAGCAATGGCAGCAGCGGGGAGTTTTTCTATGGAAGATTTTGGTAGGACAGATCGTCGGGCTTCTTCTCCGGCGATGGCAGGGCTTGACGGGGCTCGACGGCGGCCAAATTCCGGCAAGGGGGGGGGGACTTTACGACTTGGCAGCAAGGAAGGGGGCTTGGCAGCAGGGGGAGGATGTCCAAAATAGATAGGTGTCGTCCAAGGGGGTGGGAGTTATATTTATAAGGGGAAAAAGAGGAGTCCTACTCCAATTGGATCTCAAATAAGAGTCCACCTCAATTTTAGATCTCAACAAACTTATCTTTTCAGGTAGGTGCGGCAGCCTTGGGGATTTTATCCCCTCAAATGTGGGGAAAATTCCCCTTTTGTGGAATTGGGGAATTTGGAAATTTTGGGGGAAATTTGGGGAAATTGAGAATAGCTCATTTCAGCTATCTTTTTCCCATTCCTCACCATTTCTATGTCACTTACTCCATTTCTACATTCCCCTATCCATTTCTATGTCCCACTCTCCATTTCTACATTCCCCTCTCCATTTCTATGTCCCATTTCTCAATTTCTAAATGCCCTTCTCCATTTCTATGGTTCCTTCCTCTATTTCTATGGTCCTTTCTCCATTTCTATGGTTCTTTCTCCATTTCTATAGTTTTTTTCTCCATTCCTATGGTTCTTTCTCCATTTCTACTTCTTTTATAATGTTTCTCTACATGAAAAATGTATGCAATGCATGGAAATGAATTTGAGAGTGTTACAATATGTGTCCTCCTTCCATTCCGTCGGACCGGATCTTGAACTGAATGGCTGGCCCGTTCATCACTTTCATTATGGGTCTCAGCAAGGGATGGCTCTTCCTTGGGTTCATCTCCTCCCGTCATGAGGCTCCACGGGGTGTAAGCCCGCATGAAACTCCTCCTGAGGTGTGTACCAATGCTGTTCTTGTGGATCATCCTTCACATCGTCTTCGAAGTGTTCCACCTTTTCTGGATCCTCTTCCTCATGCATATAGCTATTGACTTCACCTTCGTCATGAGGTTTCGTCTTCACTTCCTCCCAATACGGTCCATCGGACACCTTAATGGGGTTAAGAGGACTCCCACGTGGTGGTGGACGAGTCCTTATGCGTGTTGTGCTCCTAATCACTGGCATTTATAAATAAGACATGAGAAAATTAGGGAAGGAGGAAATAACTCCAAAACTTCAGAATCTATGGAGTGAGAAAGCAAAAGTTTTGCTGTGCAAAAGAAGAGAAAAGAGGGGCTGAAAATAGCACTTTGCGGTGGCTGAATTGACAAGTAAAGTGCAGCAGCAAACAATTTTCGAAAATAGCAGTTTATAGGGGTGTTCCTATGTGTTTTAGAGTGTCCATTCTACCTAGGCTTGCGTCCTACGATCAACGTGGCTCTGATACCAATCTGTGACACCCGGTTCCAAAAACAGAACCAAGTTAATGCATATGTGCGCCCAGGATGTTCATCACACATACACATGTAATCCACAAATGGAATTCAGAATATAATCATGAATAAATAGTGTTTAAGTACTTTATTACATCGACTCATTATCTCACTCATGAATCTCTAACTTATTCTTGCAGCGGAAGACTCTAAGCGACAGCGGAAATAACTAAATAGCAGCAGGCTCCATCTTCAACTCCACAGGCATGTTGACGGTAGTTCGCACGCTTAGTACTCCACATGGTCCTCGAAGTACTCTTCTCCTGATGCTGATGTTTATTTGATAATGCAAGGGTGAGTACGTGTCATACTCAGCAAGTACGGGAAAAGTATGACATGTAGCTTACAACAAGGTATGGAATAAAAAGGCTCATTGCAGAAAGCAAATTTTATTTCACAAACATAATAAAAACAGCAACTAAGTCTAGGTGAATTTAATCCCAATATGACCAAGTAAAGCAGCAACATTCTTTCATCATAATTCACCATTTATCAAGTCTCATCCAGCCATTAATCTTTCTCAAGTTCATCTCGTCCTCATAAAATATTCATAACCATCTCATATTCTTATAGCCAAAGCCAAACTCATTGTCATGACTCAAAACAGTCCCAAAACCTTTTCCAATGACCATACCATAACATACCGAATATCCATCCCAAGTTTTCTCTCTAATCAAGGAAGTTGGCCACGTGATTGTGACCGGAAGCACGACTATCATGATAGTTTTACACTCTGCAGAGGTGGCACCACTTTACCCACAAGATCATGATTTCGTCACCCGTCGGCGACTGCAGAACCTCCATTATACCAGTACACAACCGTCGGTGTATGGCCAAGAGATCACAAAATAGCCTTTACAAAGGGGCTACTAGATGTATGGACTCACTAAGATTTCATCGGAAGGCTCGAATCACCATTCTCCCACCCACGGGACCCTTCTTGTGCCATGCAGTTCCCAGGGCAGTCCTCGACTCCCATTCCCCGTGTCATCCACGGTCCATAACAAGCTAGCAACACACCTAATTAATCAGCTAAGCCGCACCCATACTTGGCTTTGTGGTGGCACTGTTTTCCTAGCATATTCTCGCATGAACCGGTCCTTAGATCTACGGCAAGTACCACTATCTCATCCAGCAACATTCACGAACCAAGCTTGCCTATCTCCCCGATTCCATGCCCATTAACATCATCAATATCTCATCATCATTATTCATATGAGTGCAGTAGCTAGACATGTTTTATTTCAGGTTCCCATATCCCGTATATTAAGCGACGCAAAAAGGAAAAATGATCATACCCGACTCATCAACTTTCCCGGCGATAAGGATGGTTAACAAAACTAGTAAACTCCTATAAAAGAGTGTCCCATCAAGTTGACTCAAGCGTACGAGTTTTCACAAACAAAACAGTTTCAAAACATGGGATCAATATAGTCAAGGGGCACTTGCCTTGCTCCCGTGGTTCTTGTTGTTCGAGCGTCTCGAAGCCTTGGTGCTATAGATCCTCGTAGATGGCCTCTTGAGCTTGTTCTTCTACTCACGATCACGCACATACAAAATTTACAGCAATCAATCATCATGCACAAACTTTACTCAAGATGCAATGGTGTAGATGAATGCAAATCCTATGGTGCAGTTTTATTAATCCAGTTTGTATGTGTTCTTGCATGTTTTAATTGGCTTTCATGGGGTTTTATGATGAACAAGGGTGCTGGGATGAAGTGTGGACGTGGTGATGATCTTGACTCAAGATCTAGATCAATTCCACCATCAAAAATCGACCAAAACACGATCTGTCCACACAAAAAAGTTTCTGTTCGAAGGGGGCGAAGGAAACAGATGCGTAAAAACAGCGCCGACGTCGTAAGATGGGTAATGGAGGCCTACATCACTTCCTTTTGGTGGCGGGGTCTTTGTTCTAGCAATGGCAGTAGCGGGGAATTTTTCTATGGATGATTAGGGCAGGACAGATCGTCGGTTCTTTTCCGGCGACGGCGAGGCGTGACGGAGCTCGACGACGGGGCTCGACAACGGGCTCGACGGTGGGGCTCGCCGGTGGGGCTCGACGGTGGGGCTTGACGGCATGGCTCACCGGCAACTGAACTCCGGTGAGGGGGTGTGAGACCTATGTGTGCTGAATACATTGGCTTTGATGATAAAAGTTTTGAATACTACCAAAACACCTTTTTAACAACGTCCGAGTCTATGTCCGAGCTCCTGCAAGGTCCGACGATAGGTCCGATGTAAGGTCCGACTTGCTTTGTCTAGGTCTGACTTATTTTGGCTAGGTCCGACTTGTTTTTGCTAGCTCCGGTGCTAGGTCCAACTAGCTTTGGTAAGTTCCGTGCTAGGTCCGACTAAGCTTTAGTAAGCTCCGGCGCTAGGTCCGACTAGCTTTGGTATGCTCCGGTTCAAGGTCCGGTTAGCTTTGGTAAGGTTTGGAGTTTGATTGCAATGGTTATGCTTTTAACTTGCAATGTTTCGAACTTGCTTTACTCTTATGGAAAGTTTGCTTAGTATTATTTTACTAAGTTTTTGGTGTGTTTTGGTGGTTATGGCTGATATCATTTTGCTATGGTTTACAACATGCTTATGTGAGATGCTCACGTAAGATGTTGTAGTTTCGGAACTAACGAGAGTCAACTCGAGGACTTGTGCTCGGAAGTATTGGTTGTTTATTCATGTGCAAGTGTTGCTTGAGTTTAAGACATGGCTGGTGACGGGATCCATTGAACTAGTCTTAGAGAGAAGATGAGGTTCAACAACCAAGTTCGGGAGGAATTGTGGTTGAGTTGATCGGGAGGTTGCGCAGTATATTTGAATTAAGAACAATGCATATGAAGGTACCTTGGAAGTCGTTGGAAGATGTTTGCACGTGTGCAAGGAGTGCATGGATGTGGCTGAATGGTTCCAAGGTGTGATGAAGATATGTGGACGTAAAGAATTGGTCGGAAAGGTCCAACCGACTAGGTTATGGACTCAGGCTGCGGCTGAGTCGTGTTTGACTCAAATATCGAAAGTTTTGAGTTGGTTATGATAGGATTTCATGTGGGACATGAAGTTGAGTTGTTTTAGAAATGTTTGGGACGTTGCTCAGGTGTTTGCAAGTCTTAAGGTTGCTTCTATCTGCGTGTAGAAGAGTCTTGAGCAGTATTGGAAAGTTATAGTTTGAATCCAAGTAGGAGTAGGGGTCCTAGATTGAATTGGGTTGGCCATAGGGCTGGTTATATAAGAAAGGGAGGCCAAGACTCGTGGGTACACGACTTTGGAGCTATTCCTCTTGTGTTTTTATAAACAAAATTTGTATTCTAAAGGAACTTTTGTGCCTTGTTCGTCCGACTTGTTTCACACAAGTTTTTCTCGTCGAGTTTCTGCTCAGCACTACCTTGCTTCGGTGGTTTTATCATAACTCGAGTTTTACAGATCCAATTGATGTGATTCTTTTTGGGTTGTCTTCACAACTTGATTATCTATCATCTGTAAAATTTCACGGTAATTGAATTTGTGGTTTCTGATCTACACGAGTTTCTTTGCAGTATTCCAGAACTGTTTTTCTCGCATAGGACAGATTGACCTTTGTTCGATCTTTCAATCGTAACTTGAGTTTCTCTCAACGGATTTTCATGATTCTTGTTGTGACGTCTTCGTGACTTGATTCTCTATAATATATACTAGTTTTGTCACAGTTTAACATGTTTAGATTAGTCGCACACACGGTTTCTTTAACAGATCAGTTTTCTGCTGAGGGGTGTTTTGTTGCTTCCGCTGAAAAGTTTTTATCTACCATTCACCCCCCTCTGGTAGCTTTACACGTGTACTTCGATCCTACAATTGGTATCACTGCCAGGTTGCTCTAATCTTTGTGATTTGCACATATTTTGACTAATCATCATGGAGAAATACTCCGCCAAACCTTGTGTGTTTAGTGGTATTGATTTTCAGGTTTGGAAGGCACGCATGGAAGCTTTCATCCAGGCGCAAGGCTTTGCAATATGGGAAAAGGTGTACAAGCCTCACGATGTGCCTTCAAACGATCAAGTCACGGCTACAAACATGAGAGATGTCGAAAATAACAACAAGGCTCGGAACTTGATCATACAAGGACTAACTCAGAGCGACTTCGACCGTGTTGCACACCTCCGATCGGCGTATGATGTGTGGAGAGCACTTTGTGACTACCACGAAGGATCCAACACGATCAAGGAGGTAAGACAGGATATGTTCAAGAAAGAATACATGCGCTTTGAGATGCAACCCGGTGAGTCCATTGATGACCTCTTTGCTCGCTGTAATAAAATTCTCAGCAACTTGCGTAGTGTCAATGTTAATTTTTCAGATGCTGAAAATGCTAAGCAATTACTAAGTGCATTAGACATGTCAATTTGGGAGATGAAAGTAACATCCATACGTGAATCCACTGTCATGAGTACTCTTACATTAGATGTGCTTTATTCTAAGCTAAAAACTCATGAAATTGACATTATATCACGCAAGAACCCAAATAAGACTATTGCATTTGTCTCACAACGTGATATGCCTAGCTCCGGCCAATCATCTAGCAATACACTTGCTTTGCTATCTTCACTAACCCTGGAAAAAATTGAGGAGTTTCCAAAGGAGGAGCTAGTACTTCTTTCTACTAGGTTCTCAAAAGCATTGCAAAATGTGAGAACTAGAAGGAGAGGAAGCTCCGGACCTCAACGATGCTTTGAATGTGGTAAGACAAGATACTTTCGTACAGATTGCCCTAACCTTTCAGCTCCTTCTAACCGTGATGAAAAGCAGAATAAAGTCAAGTCCTCTTTTGGCAACACCAACAAGAAAAAGAAGGGTTTTACAGGACGCAAACTGATAAACAATTTCATCACCGCACTTCAAGAACTTGGCTCGAGTGATGTAGACATTGGAAGTGATGAAGATGAAGATGATCTGGAAAACTTGTGCTTCATGGCAGGCAAATCAAAATCAAGTATGGAGGATGCAGAACACAACAGTGACAACGAAGAGGTATGTCCTACTTGCGAAGAAATGTGTGATGCTATTTCACGTGCCACTATTATTGTTAAGGAAAAAGGACAAAAAGCTTAGGGACAATGCTGTTAAAATTGAGTCACTAGAATCTGAAATTAATCGTTTAAAATCCTTGATTCCTAGTGATGATTCTTGTTCCTCATGTGATTTAATATATGAACAATTGTCCTCTCTAAGAAGTGCACACACCTCCACACTTCATAAACTTGAACTTGAAATCGAAAAGAACAAAAAGCTTGCTGCACTTAATGATAAAAACTTGAAAGATTCTTGTTGTTCTACAATTGATTTGCATTGTTCTACTTGCGGTGATCTTGATAAGAAACTACAAGATGCTATTAAACAAAATTCTATATTGAACAATGCTTTAAGTTCTTTGAAGTTAAATATTGTTTCAATTGCAAATTAAAAGGAACTTCATGTGAAAATTGCCTTGATCTATCAAATAACCTTGATAACATGCATAGGACATTAGATCGGTTTTGTAATGGGAATAAGAACCTAAACTTGCTGCTGAATTCTTCCAAGTCTTGCAATGATAAAACTGGTTTAGGTTTTGATCACATGCTCATGCTAAGGAACATCCACCTAAAATTGTAAAATCATTAGGAAGTGGTTTGAATCAAACAGTTCCTAAAAAAGAAGTGGTTTTTAAATCTGCATGAGTGTTGTCACATTCAGGTTCAAATAAGCATACTGCATGCTCATCTAGACATAAACACAAAGTTAAATTTCATTGTACCTATTGTGGTAGAGATGGTCATGTCATAGATTTTTGTTATAGACTAGCTAAACAACATAAAAAGGAAAGAATGCAAGCTAGATCTTATAACTCTCATGCAAAATTTTATGCACATACTAAACCGAACGTCAGGAACATGCAACCTGCTGTTATGAGTCAGAAATATTCAAAGTTTACCTCCAGAGCTGTCACACCCGGTTTTTCCGAAGAACGACCGAGTGACACCCACATGTATGCCAGGATCATTTTCTCATACATGTGACGACAAATAGTGAAGCATCATTATATTACAAGCCAAGTCTTCGAATATAAATAAGTCTTACATAACATAACGTCTCGATGGACGATAATATGTTCATAACATGTAAATAAAACAGCAGCGGCAGATAATTCTTGTGGGCTCCGTCACAGGCGTTTCCGGGGGAACTCCGTGAACCTAGAATCCATCTTCGGGTCTGAAGTCTTGGTCGTTGTACACCACGTCATTCCCTTGCCTGAGCAGCAATTTAAACCAACAGAAAAGCAAGCTTGAGTACCGTTGGTACTCAGCAAGTGTGGGAAAGTTATGTCATGCATGGCTAGAGCAAGGAGAGGTTGAACTCATGGTTAAAGCACTACGCAATTAATACCTATCACCTTAGCTTATTAAGCACCTACATTACTACATAGGTGAAAAGGTCCCATTCCCCTAACTCATCATCAATATCAAGCAAACATAGCTCCCTTTCCAATGTTAGGCTCCCCCCTTAACATCCTCAACTTCCCAATTCATCATCCTCTAATCATGAATAAGTCCAAGCCGCTCTTGACCGTGAGCACGGCTGTCATGACAGTTTTGACTCTGCAGAGTTTGCACCACTATACCCACATGTAGTGATTTCATCCCCTGTT
This sequence comes from Neostapfia colusana, assembly GCA_030760725.1. Lineage (NCBI taxonomy): Eukaryota > Viridiplantae > Streptophyta > Magnoliopsida > Poales > Poaceae > Neostapfia > Neostapfia colusana. Next base: position 38,055,021 of record JASWHV010000002.1, on the reverse strand, counting down.
GCCGGGTGGACTAGAAAACCTCTTATTTGCTAGTGGCCGCGAACCACATTCACATTTCCGAGGTGTGTAGCCAGGAGATCACTACGAGGCCTTTACAATGGGATTCCCGACGAGTGTGGGCCCACTGAGGTTTCACCCCTAACAGCATCCATGAGGCTCCAACCCCGCTGCGTTGGCCCCCTCTTGAGCCTTGCGGTTCATATGGTAGTCCAGCTGACACCTATTCTCGGCACTATCCAAACACCCATACTATGCCGGAGATACACCTAATTAATTGGCCAAGCTGCCCCATCTCAGCATGTGGTTGGCACGGTTAAGTCAGGTTACATGCTCCATGAAACGGTCCTTATGTTACACCCGGTTTCTCCGAAGAACAACCGAGTGAATATCACATGTATGCCAGGATCATTTTCTCATACATGTGATGACAAATAGTGAAGCATCATTTATAACAAGCCAGGTGTCGAATATAAATAAGTCTTACATAGCATATGTCTCGATGGACGATAATAAGTTCATAACATGTAAATAAAATAGTAGCGGAATATTATTCTTGTGGGCTCCGTCACAGGCATTGCCCGGGGAACTCCATGAACCTAGAATCCTTCTACGGGTCCGAAGTCTTGGTCATTGAACACCACATCATCCCCTTGACCTGAGCAGTAGTTTAAACCAACAAATATGCAAGGTTGAGTACCGTTGGTACTCAGCAAGTGGGGCAAGGTTATGTCATGCATGGCTAGAGCAAGGAGAAGTTGAACTCATGGTTAAAGCACTACGCAATTATTACCTACCACCTTAGCTTATTAAGCACCTACATTACTACACAGGTGAAATGGTCCCAATCTCCCATCCCATCATCATAATCAAATAACAATAACATCATTTCCAAGGTTAAGCTCCCCGCTTAACATCCACAACCTCCAATGTCATCATCCTCTAATCATGAATAAGTCCAAGCCGCTCTTGACCGTGAGCACGGTTGTCATGACAGTTTTGACTCTGCAGAGTTTGCACCACTGTACCCACATGTAGTGATTTCATCCCCCGTTGCCGGGTGGACTAAAAGAACCTCCATTATGCCAGTGGCCACGAACCACATTCACACTTCCTAGGTGTGTAGCCAGGAGATCACTACGAAGCCTTTACAAAGGGATTCCCGACGAGCATGGGCCCACTGAGGTTTCACCCCTAACAGCATACAAGAGGCTCCAATCCCGCTGCAGTGGCCCCCTCTTGAGCCTTGCGGTTCACATGGTAGTCCAGCTGACACCTATTCCCCGCACCATCCAACACACCCATACTACGCTGGGGATACACCTAATTAATTGACCAAGCTGCCCCATCTCAGCATGTGGTTGGCACAATAAAGCCAGGTTACATGCTCCATGAACCGGTCCTTAGGATCTAGGCAAGTACTAAACACAAACCCGAGTCTCGTGCACCCAGCACCAACCAAATCAACCAACTTGCCTCGATCCCTACCTCTACATAATTCATAATATCTCATTCAAGAGTAAGGTAAACAAGTTGATGATCTCATATCCCACTTATCCCATTCTAAGCATGGCTAAGCACAAGTAATATGAATGAATGACATAATAAAATAAATCCCAACCCAAGCTACAAGGAAAAAGGTAATGCAATTCTAGGGAAACTTCCTAGCATGGGTGCCATATTTCAATTGACAATGCAAATAATTCTATCTACACATCCTAGTATAGGATCAAAGTGGTCAAGGACACTTGCCTTCTTCCTGCTGCTCTGGGAATGGAAAGTCTTGATCTTGGAAGGGAAGAACTTGCTCCGGGGCAGGTTCTACTCATGCCAACACACATAGCAAAAGAAGACAACAATCCATAAGACATAGTTCACACTTTCACTCCATACATACATACATACATACATACATACATACATACATACATACATACATACATACATACATACATACATACATACATACATACATACATACATACATACATACATACATACATACATACATACATACATACATACATACATACATACATACATACATACATACATACATACATACATACATACATACATACATACATACATACATACATACATACATACATACATACATACATACATACATACATACATACATACATACATACATACATACATACATACATACATACATACATACATACATACATACATACATACATACATACATACATACATACATACATACATACATACATACATACATACATACATACATACATACATACATACATACATACATACATACATACATACATACATACATACATACATACTGTCACACCCGGTTTTTCCGAAGAAACAACCAAGTGAATGTAACATGTATGCCAGGATCATTTGCTCATACATGTGATGACAAATAGTGAAGCATCATTTATTACAAGCCAGGTGTCGAATATAAGTAAGTCTTACATAGTAAATGTCTCGATGGACAATAATAAGTTCATCACAAGGGAATAAACTAGCAGCGGAATATTATTCTTTAGGGCTCCATCACAGACGTTGCCCGGGGCTTCCATGAACCTAGAAACCTTCTTCGGGTCCAAAGTCTTGGTCATTATACACCACCTCATTATCTTGACCTGAGCAGCAATATAAACCAACAAATATGCAAGGTTGAGTACCAATGGTACTCAGAAAGTGTGGGAAAATTATATCATGCATGGCTAGAACAAGGAGAGGTTGAACTCATGGTTAAAGCACTACGCAATTAATACCTATCACCTTAGCTTATTAAGCACCTACATTACTACACAGGTGAAATGGTCCCAATCTCCCATCCCATCATCATAACTAAATAACCATAACATCATTTCCAATGTTAAGCTCCCCGCTTAACTTCCAAAACCATCAATCCTCTAATCATGAATAAGTCCAGGCCGCTCTTAACCGTGAGCACGGCTGTCAAGACAGTTTTGACTCTGCAGAGTTTGTACCACTGTACCCACAAGTAGTGATTTCATCCCCCGTTGCCGGGTGGACTAAAAGAACCTCCATTATGCCAGTGGCTACGTTCCACATTCACACTTCCCAGGTGTGTGGCCAAGAGATCACTACAAAGCCTTTACAAAGGGATTCCCGACGAGCGTGGGCCCACTGAGGTTTCACCCCTAACAGCATACAAGAGGCTCCAACCCCGCTGCAGTGGCCCCCTCTTGAGCCTTGTGGTTCATATGGTAGTCCAGCTGACACCTACTCCCCGCACCATCCAACACACCCATACTACGCCGGGGATACACCTAATTAATTGGCTAAGCTGCCCCATCTCAGCATGTGGTTGGCACTGTAAAGCCGGGTTACATGCTCCATGAACCGGTCCTTAGGATCCAGGCAAGTACTAAACACAAACCCAAGTCTCGTGCACCCAGCACACAACCAAAACATCCAACTTGCCTTGATCCCTACCTCTACATAACTCCCAATAGCTCATTCAAGAGTATGGTATAATAAACTGATGATCTCATGTCCCAAATATCCCATTCTAAACATGGCTAAGCATATGCATGTAAATAAATGACATGACAAAATAAATCCCAACCCAAGCTACAAGGAAACAAGGTAATGCAATTCTAGGGAAACTTTCCTAGCATGGGTTTCATATTTCATTTGACAATGCAAATAATTCTATCTACACATCCTAGCATAGGATCAAAGTGGTCAAGGACACTTGCCTCCTTCTTGCTGCTCTTGGAATGGGTAGTCCTGATCTTGGAAAGAAATAACTTGCTCTTGAACAGGTTCTACTTCATACCATCACACATAGCAAAAGAAAAACAACAATCATAAGACATAGTTCACACTTCTACTTCATACAAACCACACATTTCATATTTATGAAATTCATTCACCCTTATATGTGTTGTGGTTACTTTATAGGTGTTAAGTTGTGGCTTGCATGCACTTTTAACCATGTATATATGATTCCTACTTTTGTGTCCACATTTATACTTGCCTACAATGTGCCTTCACAACTTCTATCAACCCTAAACTGAATTCTTTGTATTTTAGAAACTCCATTTATCATTTACTAGTTTCTATATGTTCAGATTTATATTCCTATGCATAATTGTGTATTTTATTATTAAATTAGTAATACACATCACCTAAACAGATTAGGTTCTGGTCCTAAATAATTTAAAATCATATTTTGACCATGGCTTATGTTGTATACTATTTCATAATTATTTTTCCCTATTTTTCTATAACTATTCTTTACTTTAAAAATGTGTCCCTAATCTAAATAATGTGATTAATGAAACAGATTCATATCAGCCCAAAAATATATTTTTATCTCACTCCAAAGTTTTCTAAGTACTGAGAAAGTTTTTAATTAATTTTGACAATTATGTTTGTCCCACTTTTAATTTTTAAACACTAGTTACATATTCAATTTTCTAATTTAAATACTAAACAGGGTTAAAAAGTAAACTCACCCATCCCAGGGTCTATAATATTATTTTCATAATTTCCAGGGGTCTAGCTACACTTAACCGAGGTGTTTTTCTTAATTTCTATTAAGTCCAGGGGCTAAAACTGATTTTTAAATGAATTTACATGATTTTCTGAAGTTCCAGGGGCTAGATCTGAAGTTTCCGGGGCTAGCTCTCAATTCCAGAGAACCCCAGGGGGTAGCACGTAAGACTCCAGCCTTTATAACGCGGGGTCGACGTGGACCGTCCGATTTTAAACCGACGGCTGAGATTATAACATCGAACCGGTACGCGGGGATTTAAAGTCTACCGTGCGATTTAAAATAAACGGCGCACAAGCGGCCACGTCGCTCTGATCGAGAGCGGGCGGCGCTGCCGGCGGCGCACGGCGGCGAGAAGCGGCGATCTCGCCGGAAACTTTCGGATCCTCGAGAATTCTGCCTAGAACTGTGATCTTAGGGCCTAGATCGGTAGAGGGGAGGTCAGGGATCTCACCTCGGGGGTTTTCTCGAGCTCGGGGGTCCTGGAAAGTGCTCGGCGGCGAGGTCCGAGGCAAAACCACGGCGAAGCTCATCGGCGCTGAGTTTACACCGTAAGTCTTCGGGTTTTCTGCACCTGCAAAGTTCCCCGGAGGCGGTGGATCAAAACCAGCGAGTTAGATCAGAGTTTCCGAGCTTAGATCGGCCAGAATTCACCGGCGAAGTCTCGGTGCTCACCGGAGTGAAAATCGGCGATCGCATGAGGAAAACTGATCGGATCGGTGGTTTTTATAGCCGGGGGAGTGCGGTGGGTCTGTTGTGATCGAGTTGGAGTCCGCTGGGACCGGAATTTGGCTGCGGGACGCGATTTCCCGATCGGTTGCGATCGCGCGCGCGGGAGAGAGTCCGGGGTCGCGGGGTTACGGATGACATGTGGGTCCCACCCGTCAGCGAGGGGCAGCGCGGCGCACGCGGGGGCGGGCTGGAGCGGGGTTTGCTGGGCCGGCTGGCTGTTTCGGCCCACTGGCCAGTTTTTTTCCTGATTTCCTTTTTCTTTTTCCATTTCTTTTCTGTTTTGGGTATAATTTGAATTCCAGTTTGAATTTGAATTTTTGCAAAACATGCAACACGTCCAAAAATTTCTAAATTCCCCTCTGAACATGGTTTAGGGTTTTGAATCCAAATTTGAGTTTTGACTAAAAATTTGGGGTGTTACAGCTCTACCCCCCTTAAAAGAAATCTCGTCCTCGAGATTGGTGTTTCTAAGAAAACAATTTCGGAAATTGCGCCTTGAGCTCATCTTCCCGTTCCTAGGTAGCTTCCTTTTCTGAGTGATGCTTCCACTGCACCTTGCACATCCGGATTCTCTTGTTTCTGGTGAGGCGTTCCATTGTCTCCAAAATCTTGTAGGGTTGCTCGGCATAAGACAAATCTTCAGCTACATCCACTTCATTCATGGGTAACACCTCTTCAGGCGTCCTCAGACATTTCTTGAGTTGTGACACATGGAATACATCGTGCACATCCGATAGATGAACCGGTAACTCTAGTTGATACGCCACTTCGCCTTTTCTTTCCAAAACTTGAAAGGGTCCGATGTATCGAGGTGACAACTTCCCTTTTACCTTGAACCGACGAAGCCCTCTGATAGGGGACACCTTGAGATAAACATAGTCTCCCACGTTGAAAACGAGCTCTCTTCTTCGTACATCAGCATAACTCTTCTGGCGTGTTTGTGCTATCCTCAAGTTGTTGCGAATCTCCCTCACCTTCGCTTCGGCTTCTTGTAGCACTTCTGGACCAAACACTTTACTTTCTCCTGTTTGGTTCCAAAATAGGGGAGTTCTGCACTTCCTTCCATACAAAGCTTCAAACGGTGACATTTTCATACTAGCTTGATAGCTGTTGTTATAGGAAAACTCCGCATACGGTAAGTTCTTGTCCCAACTCCTATTGTTTTTGAGTGCACATGCCCTTAACATGTCTTCAAGGATCTGATTGGTTCTCTCCGTCTGCCCGTCAGTTTGGGGATGATAGGCAGAGCTGAAGTTCAGATGGGTTCCCATGGTTTCATGCAACTTCTGCCAAAACCTCGAGGTGAACTGTGTCCCTCGGTCCGATACTATCTTCTTTGGCACTCCATGGTAACACACAATCCTTGACATGTACAATTCTGCCAATTTGGATCCGCTGTAGCTTTCTTTCACAGGGATGAAATGAGCTACCTTGGTTAGCCTATCAATAATGACCCATATTGAATCATACCCGGATTGGGTCCTAGGCAATCCCACGATAAAATCCATGCTGATTTCTTCCCACTTCCATTCAGGCACTTTGAGTGGTTGCAATAATCCCGCGGGTCGTTGATGTTCTGCTTTCACCAACTGACATGTGTCACATAGGGCAACATGTTCCGCGACATCTCGCTTCATGCCATACCACCAATACCTGCTCTTGAGGTCCTGGTACATCTTCGTACTCCCAGGATGAATGGAATAGTCGGAATCGTGAGCCTCCTTCAAAATCAATTCACGGATCTCCTTTACTTCTGGCACACAGATCCTTTTCCCGTGCCACACCGTTCCTTGTTCATCCTCTCTAAAACCAGGAGCTTTATTTTCCTTGATGAGCTGTCGGATCTCTTGTATCTTCTCGTCATTCTTTTGGCCCTCGCGTATGTCTCGCTCGAGTGTGGAGTCCACTTCCATGGCGATGGCTTCACCACTATTTACTAGACATAGATTGAGCCTTATAACCTCGTCCTTCAATTCTGCGGGCATGTCCTTCAAGCTCAACTTATTGACCTGCACTTTCCGACTCAAAGCATCGGCCACGACGTTTGCTTTCCCAGGATGATAGTTGATGCCCACATCAAAGTCATTAATTAGCTCTAACCATCTCCTTTGTCTGAGGTTGAGATCTGGCTGTGTGAATATGTACTTCAAACTCTTATGATCCCTATATATTTCTGTCCTCTTCCCCATCAAATAGTGCCTCCAAATTTTCAACGCATGTACCACTGCAGCTAGTTCTAGGTCATGTGTAGGATAGTTCTTCTCGTGCTTCCGAAGCTGTCGGGATGCATATGCCACGACATGTCCTTCTTGCATTAGAACACATCCCAACCCATTTCCAGAGGCATCGCAGTACACTGTGAAATTCTTCTGCATATCTGGCATAACCAACACTGGGGCTGTTGTCAATCTCTTCTTTAGCTCCTGAAAGCTCGTATCGCACTGTGGCGTCCAGGTGAATGTGATTCCCTTTTCCAACAGTTTGGTGAGAGGTCTCGAGATCTTAGAGAATCCCTCAATAAACCGTCGATAGTATCCAGCCAATCCCAAAAAGCTTCGAACTTCCCCGACATTTTCAGGGGTTTTCCACTTCTGGATATCCTCGATTTTGGCGGGATCTACGGAGATTCCTCCCTCCGAGATTATATGTCCTAAAAAGGGAACTCTCTTCAGCCAAAACTCACACTTGCTCAACTTGGCATATAGTTGGTGTTCTCTCAGCCTCTGTAACACCAACCTTAGATGTTTCTCATGTTCTTCTTCATCTTTGAAGAAGACGAGAATATCATCTATGAAAACCACCACACATTTGTCCAGATATTCCATGAATACCTTTTTCATGAGGTACATGAAATATGCCGGGGCATTGGTTAGCCCGAAAGGCATGACAGTGTATTCATACAGTCCGTACCGAGATACGAAAGCTGTCTTGGGAATATCAGATTGCCTTATCTTGAGTTGGTGGTATCCCGACCTGAGATCAATTTTCGAGAACACACAAGCTCCCCTCAACTGATCAAACAACTCTTCAATGCGAGGCAATGGGTACTTGTTGTTGATGGTTACCTCATTCAAGGCACGGTAATCCACGCATAAACTTTGGGTTCCGTCTTTCTTGGGCACAAATATCACCGGAGCTCCCCATGGTGAGGAACTAGGGCGAATATACCCCTTCTCCGTCAATTCTCTCAAATGATCCTTGAGCTCCTCTAGCTGCTTGGAGTCCATTCGATAAGGTCTCTTGTATATTGGGGCTGTTCCCGGTACTAGCTCAATTGCGAATTCCACGTCACGGTCGGGGGGCATACCTGGCAACTCCTCCGGAAAAACATTTGGGTATTCCCTGATAGTCCTAATTTCCTCAACTTTCACCTCCACTTGATTTAATTTAATGTCCCTCCTAGGCTCGTGTATCGTTATGAACTTTACCTTGGTACCACTGGGGTGAGTTAGTTCCACCGTTCTGTTCGAACAATGGATGATTCCTTTATGTTTGGTCAACCAATCCATACCCAAAATAATATCTATCCCTTGTGAATCTATCACTATGAGGTTAGCAGTAAATACTACCCCATTAATGTCTAGGCTCACTTTGGGACACACTTGTCTTGTCCTTATTTCTCCACCTGGAGAATTTACAGCTAGCATATGGTTCATTTGTGTGGTTGCTAGGTCATGCTTCTTAACAAACCCTTGAGCAATGAACGAGTGGGTAGCACCAGAATCAAACAGCAGAGTTGCAAGGTGTAAATTGGCAGGAAACTTACCAACTACCACGTCGGGTGCCTCTTGTGCTTCCTCCATGGTGACATGGTTCACCCGTCCTCTCACTACATTCTGCTGTTGTGGCGGCGCAGGCTTCTTCTTCGGGCATTTATGGGCGTAGTGCCCCACTTCACCACAGTTGAAACATTGCACCCCAACCTTAGATGCTTGACCCTTGTTGTCTTGGGGTGGGTTTTGGGGTCCTTGCACTGCTGGTCGAGGTGGATATGCAGGGCGAGGCTGCTGCACAAACTGACGTGGCGGCTGTGCAGATGCTGCGGGAGGCCTGTAGTTTGGGTTGTACCCTCTTGGTGCCGAATAGGGTACCGCAGCACGGCTCATCTGCCCCGTAGGTTGCTGCATCATACGTGGGCGAGTGTTGCTCCCTGAGGCTTGATGTGACCACCCGGCCTTCCTCTTATTCTCATTTTCTAGGGCCTTTAGCTTCCTTTCTACCACAAATGCTCTGTCCACCATCTTTTGAAAACTTTCATACTCATTGGAGGACATGGCACACTGCATCTCTGCGGTAAGCCCTTCCACGAAACAATCTTGTTTCTGCTCATCAGTCTCTATGTCTCGTGGAGCATAACGGGGTAGTTGAGTAAATTTAGTGAGGTATTCCCTCACCGTCATGTTTCCCTGCTGCAGTCCCAGAAACTCTTTCCTCTTGTTTTTGAGTTCACCTCTTGGGATGTAGTGGTTGCGGAAGCTACGCTTGAACTCTTCCCAAGTGATGTTCTCAGGGTCATGATGGGCGGCCACGTAGGCTGTCCACCAATCAGCAGCAGGTCCCTGCAATTGATGAGAGGCAAACAGCACCCTCTCATACCCTTGGCATTGGATTATCCTCATCTTACTTCCAATGGTCTTCAGCCAATCATCGGCCTCCAGAGGTTCAGCAGCACTTGCAAACTTTGGAGGTTGAGTTCCTAGAAACTCACTCAACCTTGGTTGGCGTGGTGCCGCTTGTGGAGGTGGAACTTGATGCAAGTTGGCCACCACTTGAGTCAAGTTCTGGATGAGCTGATTTTGATTCTCCAGCATTTGGTGGAGAGGATCAACTTCTTCACGGCGACCACCCCGGTCCTGGCCTTCAGAAAGATGAGGGTTGCATGCCTCATCGTTGTTGTTGGCGGGGTTGGCAGCACGTCCTTTTCCTCTTCCGGCCATCTGGCAGAATCAACAAATGTTAATTTGATACCATTTAGTATCATCTTACTACCTTCATTTGTTGGTACTTTAAGGTGTTGAGGCTTTGTTAAAATTTTACGAGGGTTTATATCTCACACCAAATAAATGCACTATTATTTCCTGTGGGTTCACACACCAAAGCAAAACAATCTGAAGACGAAGCTGTGGACAATTGCTCATGGCTTCCACAACTCACGTCACACACCAAGCATCATCACACCATTAACTACGTAACGACTCGACTACTCGACCTCTTGCTAGCTAGGGGAAAGACTCTACACTACTCGTCCTCTTGAGCTGGCTCCTCGGGATCTTCCTCCTCATTTCGGCTACCTTCTGACTCTGCTTTGGGTGGGGAGGCTGCTGGTGGAGAAGTGCGACGACGCCTGATTGCTCGGCGATCCGGGGAGTCAGGAGTCCATGGATCACTCACGGTGACACACAGTTCATTCCCATCTCCTCTTTCTCTCGCCTTTAAGCAAGCTCGCAGCAACGCCTCCGTTTCCTTTAGGGTGTCTCGGACATCCTGAAGCTCTTGTTGACACTCCTGCAGTCGAGTGCTGAGCATAGAAGCATCCTCCAAGCACAAGTCCATGTGCTCATGGGAAGTCCCTTGCTGCACCGGTGGGTACTTGTACTCCGTGGTACCACTGTCACTTTGGAGGACATACATGTACTCAGTTTTGTCCAAGTGGCGACGATAGATGTGACTCTGGCAGGTGATGGCCTCCCAGGTGACATCTCTCTCCGCGTCAACTTGTGTTGCTCGACAAGCTGGAGAGTGGTGAATCTTAAGCAGTTGATTCTCGTGTATAATCCTAATCTCCGAACTCCATTCTTCCCTCTTCTCACGGATGGTCCTGGTGGAGTTATAGTGGATGATTAGCTTGCCCGTATTGCCTGCGGCTTCGAGCATACGTCGAAGACGGCGCAACAAATCTCCTACTGCCAATCTGTAGGAAAGGTACGTCACTGGACGACTCTCCTCTCTTTCGGCAAGGGCAACTACGGGAACTCTCCCTCCTGTGGACTTACGGGCGGTGCGAATCATGTGAACCATCTAAGACAAAAGAATTTAAAATTAGATTAGATAAATTCTCAAACAAAAATCCTATTTTGAATGAAAGTTGGGGTAAGATGAAGAAAATGACTCCTTTAATAACACTTTTCCACCCACACTTTGGAAAATAGTTTTTTTTAAGAAAATAGGGCCCTTAAATACGTCCATTTATACCTAGGTCCACGTTCCTACGGGCAACCTTGGCTCTGATACCACCTCTGTCACACCCGGTTTTTCCGAAGAAACAACCAAGTGAATGTCACATGTATGCCAGGATCATTTGCTCATACATGTGATGACAAATAGTGAAGCATCATTTATTACAAGCCAGGTGTCGAATATAAGTAAGTCTTACATAGTAAATGTCTCGATGGACAATAATAAGTTCATCACAAGGGAATAAACTAGCAGCGGAATATTATTCTTTAGGGCTCCACCACAGGCGTTGCCCGGGGCTTCCATGAACCTAGAAACCTTCTTCGGGTCCAAAGTCTTGGTCATTATACACCACCTCATTATCTTGACCTGAGCAGCAATATAAACCAACAAATATGCAAGGTTGAGTACCAATGGTACTCAGCAAGTGTGGGAAAATTATATCATGCATGGCTAGAACAAGGAGAGGTTGAACTCATGGTTAAAGCACTACGCAATTAATACCTATCACCTTAGCTTATTAAGCACCTACATTACTACACAGGTGAAATGGTCCCAATCTCCCATCCCATCATCATAACCAAATAACCATAACATCATTTCCAATGTTAAGCTCCCCGCTTAACTTCCAAAACCATCAATCCTCTAATCATGAATAAGTCCAGGCCGCTCTTAACCGTGAGCACGGCTGTCAAGACAGTTTTGACTCTGCAGAGTTTGTACCACTGTACCCACAAGTAGTGATTTCATCCCCCGTTGCCGGGTGGACTAAAAGAACCTCCATTATGCCAGTGGCTACGTTCCACATTCACACTTCCCAGGTGTGTGGCCAAGAGATCACTACAAAGCCTTTACAAAGGGATTCCCGACGAGCGTGGGCCCACTGAGGTTTCACCCCTAACAGCATACAAGAGGCTCCAACCCCGCTGCAGTGGCCCCCTCTTGAGCCTTGCGGTTCATATGGTAGTCCAGCTGACACCTACTCCCCGCACCATCCAACACACCCATACTACGCCGGGGATACACCTAATTAATTGGCTAAGCTGCCCCATCTCAGCATGTGGTTGGCACTGTAAAGCCGGGTTACATGCTCCATGAACCGGTCCTTAGGATCCAGGCAAGTACTAAACACAAACCCAAGTCTCGTGCACCCAGAACACAACCAAAACATCCAACTTGCCTTGATCCCTACCTCTACATAACTCCCAATAGCTCATTCAAGAGTATGGTATAATAAACTGATGATCTCATGTCCCAAATATCCCATTCTAAACATGGCTAAGCATATGCATGTAAATAAATGACATGACAAAATAAATCCCAACCCAAGCTACAAGGAAACAAGGTAATGCAATTCTAGGGAAACTTTCCTAGCATGAGTTTCATATTTCAATTGACAATGCAAATAATTCTATCTACACATCCTAGCATAGGATCAAAGTGGTCAAGGACACTTGCCTCCTTCTTGCTGCTCTTGGAATGGGTAGTCCTGATCATGGAAAGAAATAACTTGCTCTTGAACAGGTTCTACTTCATACCATCACACATAGCAAAAGAAAAACAACAATCATAAGACATAGTTCACACTTCTACTTCATACAAACCACACATTTCATATTTATGAAATTCATTCACCCTTATATGTGTTGTGGTTACTTTATAGGTGTTAAGTTGTGGCTTGCATGCACTTTTAACCATGTATATATGATTCCTACTTTTGTGTCCACATTTATACTTGCCTACAATGTGCCTTCACAACTTCTATCAACCCTAAACTGAATTCTTTGTATTTTAGAAACTCCATTTATCATTTACTAGTTTCTATATGTTCAGATTTATATTCCTATGCATAATTGTGTATTTTATTATTAAATTAGTAATACACATCACCTAAACAGATTAGGTTCTGGTCCTAAATAATTTAAAATCATATTTTGACCATGGCTTATGTTGTATACTATTTCATAATTATTTTTCCCTATTTTTCTATAACTATTCTTTACTTTAAAAATGTGTCCCTAATCTAAATAATGTGATTAATGAAACAGATTCATATCAGCCCAAAAATATATTTTTATCTCACTCCAAAGTTTTCTAAGTACTGAGAAAGTTTTTAATTAATTTTGACAATTATGTTTGTCCCACTTTTAATTTTTAAACACTAGTTACATATTCAAATTTCTAATTTAAATACTAAACAGGGTTAAAAAGTAAACTCACCCATCCCAGGGTCTATAATATTATTTTCATAATTTCCAGGGGTCTAGCTACACTTAACCGAGGTGTTTTTCTTAATTTCTATTAAGTCCAGGGGCTAAAACTGATTTTTAAATGAATTTACATGATTTTCTGAAGTTCCAGGGGCTAGATCTGAAGTTTCCGGGGCTAGCTCTCAATTCCAGAGAACCCCAGGGGGTAGCACGTAAGACTCCAGCCTTTATAACGCGGGGTCGACGTGGACCGTCCGATTTTAAACCGACGGCTGAGATTATAACATCGAACCGGTACGCGGGATTTAAAGTCTACCGTGCGATTTAAAATAAACGGCGCACAAGCGGCCACGTCGCTCTGATCGAGAGCGGGCGGCGCTGCCGGCGGCGCACGGCGGCGAGAAGCGGCGATCTCGCCGGAAACTTTCGGATCCTCGAGAATTCTGCCTAGAACTGTGATCTTAGGGCCTAGATCGGTAGAGGGGAGGTCAGGGATCTCACCTCGGGGGTTTTCTCGAGCTCGGGGGTCCTGGAAAGTGCTCGGCGGCGAGGACCGAGGCAAAACCACGGCGAAGCTCGTCGGCGCTGAGTTTACACCGTAAGTCTTCGGGTTTTCTGCACCTGCAAAGTTCCCCGGAGGCGGTGGATCAAAACCAGCGAGTTAGATCAGAGTTTCCGAGCTTAGATCGGCCAGAATTCATCGGCGAAGTCTCGGTGCTCACCGGAGTGAAAATCGGCGATCGCGTGAGGAAAACTGATCGGATCGGTGGTTTTTATAGCCGGGGGAGTGCGGTGGGTCTGTTGTGATCGAGTTGGAGTCCGCTGGGACCGGAATTCAGCTGCGGGACGCGATTTCCCGATCGGTTGCGATCGCGCGCGCGGGAGAGAGTCCGGGGTCGCGGGGTTAGGGATGACACGTGGGTCCCACCCGTCAGCGAGGGGCAGCGCGGCGCACGCGGGGGCGGGCTGGCGCGGGGTTTGCTGGGCCGGCTGGCTGTTTCGGCCCACTGGCCAGTTTTTTTCCCGATTTCCTTTTTCTTTTTCCATTTCTTTTCTGTTTTGGGTATAATTTGAATTCCAGTTTGAATTTGAATTTTTGCAAAACATGCAACCCCGTCCAAAAATTTCTAAATTCCCCTCTGAACATGGTTTAGGGCTTTGAATCCAAATTTGAGTTTTGACTAAAAATTTGGGGTGTTACACATACATACATACATACATACATACATACATACATACATACATACATACATACATACATACATACATACATACATACATACATACATACATACATACATACATACATACATACATACATACATACATACATACATACATACATACATACATACATACATACATACATACATACATACATACATACATACATACATACATACATACATACATACATACATACATACATACATACATACATACATACATACATACATACATACATACATACATACATACATACATACATACATACATACATACATACATACATACATACATACATACATACATACATACATACATACATACATACATACATACATACATACATACATATGATAATCATTCACATTTCTAAGTGTTGTGTTTGCCCCAGTTGTGTTGATAACCTTCATTCACTTTTAAACATATGTATATGATTTCTAACTTTTGTATTCAGATTTCTGTTTGCACACTATATATGAATTTTCAATTTGAATAAATTCTTTATATTAAATTAATATACTTCTTAACTATCAAGTTTGCATGGAAGGTACTTTCCTACTTGGGCTTTCAGATCTTCTACCAAATCCTAAACTGAAATCTTTGGATTTGGAAACTTCATTTATCATTTTCTAGTTTTGCATACCTATTTTCCTATATTTTCAGATTTACTTTCTATGCCTAAATGTGAACTTTATTATGAAAATAGTAAGACACATCATCTAAATAGAATAGGTTCTGATCTAAAATATTAAATAATATATTTTTGAACTTCTCCTCTGATGTGAACTAATTTAAATTTATTTTACCAATTTTCAGAATTATTTCCTAGCCTAAAATATGTTTCTATAACTAATAAATATGAACAATCAACTAGACAGATTTATTTCAGCTTAAAATCTAATTTTAACTCATTCTAAAGTTTTCCAAGTGCTAGGAGAGTTTAAATTTGAATTTACAATGTGTTTGCCTCACCTTTTAAATTTTAAATCCTAATCACATATTTAAATTCCTAAATTTAATATCATATAGGGTTAAAAGGTAAACTCACCCCACTACAGGGTCTATTATATTATTTCATAAATTTCCAGGGGTCTAACTACACATAACAGAGGGGTTTTCCTAATTTTTATTGAGTCCAGGAGCTAAAACTGATTTTTAAATGAATTTACATGAGTTTCTGAAGTTCCAGGGGCTAGATCAGAAGTTTCCGGGGCTAGCTCGTGTTTTCCGAGATCCCCAGGGGGTAGCGCGTAAGAATCCCGACCTTTATAATGCGGGGCCGACGTGGACCGTCCGATTTAAAACAGACGACTCAGATTAGATCGCCGAACCGGTACGTGCGGGTTTTAATTCTACCGTGCGATTTAAAATAGACGGCGCACAAGCGGCCACGTCGCTCTGACCGTGCGCGGGCGGCGCTGCCCGGCGGCGCGCGGCGGCGGGAGGCGGCGATCTCGCCGGAAAACTTCGGATCTTCGTCTATTCTTCCTAAAACTGGGATTTCATGGCATAGATCGGTAGAGGGGAGGTCGGGGATCTCACCTCGGGGTTTTTCTTGATCTCGGAGGTCCTGGAAGGCGGTCGGCGTCGACGTCCGAGGTGGAACCGCTGCGGTGCTCGTCAGAGCTGCGCCTAGAGCGCAAACCACCGAGTTTTCTACACCTGCGTGATTCCCCGGAGGCGGTGAAACATGATCGGCGCGTTAGATCGGAAAATCCGAGCAGAGATCGAGAGAAATCGGTGATCGGAGCTTCGGTTCTCACCGGGAGGAAAAACAGCCGATCGTGGGGAAAAAACGGGGCGATGCCGACATTTTTATAGACGAGGGAGGGCGGCGTGTTTGTTTAGATCGAGCCGGAGTCGTCCGGGACCGGGAGTCGGGCTGGGGACGCGGAATTCCGGAGTCAGTTGCGATCGGGCGCGCGCGGAAGAGTCTGGCTGTTGGCGCGAGCGGGAGATGAGGGATGGCACGCGGGCCCCGCAAGTCAGTGAGAGGGAGAGGGGAGCGCGCGGCTGCGGGCTGGCGCGGGGGCGGGTGGGCCGGCTGGTGGGTTTCGACCCACTGGTCGGGGTTTTTGTTTTTTTCTTTTTCTTTTTCTTTTCAGTTTTGAGTTGAATTTGAATTCCAATTTGAATTTGAATTTCTGCACCACATGCAATACATCCAAAAATTTTTAAGTTCCCCTCTTAATAGGTTTTAGGGTGTTACAGCTCTACCCCCCTAAAAAAATCTCGTCCTCGAGATTGGTGGTTCTAGGAAAACAATTACGGAAGCTGTGCCTTAAGCTCGTCTCCTCGCTCCCATGTGGCTTCCTCTTCCGAGTGATGCTTCCACTGCACCTTGCACATCCGGATTCTTTTATTTCTTGTGAGGCGTTCCATTGTCTCCAAAATCTTGAACGGTTGTTCGGCATAAGACAGATCCTCAGCTACGTCAACCTCGTTCATGGGTAACATCTCTTCAGGCGCCGTTAGGCATTTCTTGAGCTGTGACACATGGAATACATCATGCACGTCCGATAGGCGAGCCGGTAATTCTAGTTGATATGCCACTTCGCCTTTCCTCTCCAGAACTTGAAAGGGTCCGATGTATCGAGGTGATAACTTCCATTTCACCTTGAACCGACGAAGTCCTCGAATAGGGGACACCTTGAGGTATACATAGTCCCCTACGTTGAAAACGAGCTCTCTTCTCCGTACATCGGCATAGCTCTTTTGTCGTGTTTGTGCTATCCTCGAGTTGTTGCAGATTTCCCTCACTTTCGCCTCGGCATCTTGTAGTACCTCGGGTCCAAACACTTTACTTTCCCCGGCTTGGTTCCAGAATAGTGGGGTTCTGCACTTTCTCCCATACAAAGCCTCAAATGGTGACATCTTCATACTAGCCTGATAGCTGTTGTTATAGGAGAACTCCGCATACGGTAAGTTCTTATCCCAACTCCGATTGATTTTGAGTGCACACGCTCTCAGCATGTCCTCAAGGATCTGATTGGTTCTTTCCGTCTGTCCGTCAGTCTGGGGATGATAGGCAGAACTAAAGTTCAGATGAGTTCCCATGGTTTCATGTAACTTCTGCCAGAACCTTGAGGTGAACTGTGTCCCTCGATCTGACACTATCTTCTTTGGCACTCCATGGAAATACACGATCCTTGACATGTATAATTCTGCCAATTTGGATCCGCTGTAGCTTTCTTTCACAGGGATGAAATGAGCTACCTTGGTTAGCCTATCAATGATGACCCATATCGAATCATATCCTGATTGGGTCCTGGGTAATCCAACTATGAAATCCATACCGATTTCTTCCCATTTCCATTCAGGCACTTTAAGTGGTTGCAATAATCCCGCAGGTCGTTGATGTTCTGCTTTCACCAACTGACATGTGTCACATAGGGCAACATGTTCCACGACATCTCGCTTCATGACATACCACCAATACCTGCTCTTGAGGTCATGGTACATCTTCGTACTCCCAGGATGAATGGAATAGTCTGAATCATGAGCCTCCTTCAAAATAAATTCACGAATCTCCTTTACTTCAGGCACATAGATTCTTTTCCCGTGCCACACCGTACCTTGTTCATCCTCTCTGAACCCAGGGGCTTTATTTTCCTTGATG
This sequence comes from Neostapfia colusana, assembly GCA_030760725.1. NCBI lineage: Eukaryota > Viridiplantae > Streptophyta > Magnoliopsida > Poales > Poaceae > Neostapfia > Neostapfia colusana. The sequence continues at coordinate 38,036,546 of JASWHV010000002.1, read as the reverse complement.
AGTTCTCTAATCTCTTGTATCTTCTCGTCATTCTTTTGACCATTGCGGATGTCTTTCTCTAATGTGGAATCCACTTCCATGGCGATGGCTTCACCATTATTCACCAGACATAGATTGAGTTTTAAAACCTCTTCCTTCAATTTTGTAGGCATGTCCTTCAAGCTTATCCTATTGACCTGCACCTTCCGGCTTAAAGCATCTGCCACGATGTTCGCTTTCCCAGGATTATAGTTGATGCCCACATCAAAGTCGTTGATCAGCTCTAACCATCTCCTTTGCCTGAGGTTGAGATCTGGCTGTGTGAAAATATACTTTAAGCTCTTATGGTCCGTATATATCTCTGTCCTCTTCCCCCATCAAGTAATGCCGCCAAACCTTCAACGCGTGTACTACTGCAGCTAGCTCTAGGTCATCTGTAGGATAGTTATTCTCGTGTTTCCGGAGCTGCCGGGACGCATAAGTCACGACATGCCCTTCCTGCATGAGAACACATCCCAACCCGTTTCCAGAAACATCGCAGTACACCGAAAAGTTCTTCTGCATATCTGGCATAACTAGCACTGGGGCTGTTTTCAACCTTTTCTTTAGCTCTTGAAAACTCGTCTCGCACTGCGGCGTCCATGTGAATGTGATTCCTTTCTCCAACAGTTTGGTGAGGGGTCTCGAGATCTTGGAGAAACCCTCGATAAACCGTCGATAATACCCAGCCAATCCCAAGAAGCTTCGAACTTCCCCGACATTCTCGGGCGTCTTCCACTTCTGTACATCCTCGATCTTGGCGGGGTCTACGGAGATTCCTCCCTCCGAGATTATATGTCCTAAGAAGGGAACTCTCTTCAACCAAAACTCACACTTGCTTAACTTGGCATATAGTTGGTGTTCTCTCAGCTTCTGCAACACCAACCTTAGATGCCTCTCATGTTCTTTTTCATCTTTCGAAAAGACGAGAATGTCATCAATGAAAACCACCACAAATTTGTCCAGATATTCCATGAATACCTTGTTCATGAGATACATGAAGTATGCCGGGGCATTAGTTAGCCCGAAAGGCATGACGGTGTATTCATACAGTCCGTACCGAGATACGAAAGCTGTCTTTGGAATATCAGTTTGCCTTATCTTAAGTTGGTGGTATCCCAACCTGAGATCAATTTTTGAGAACACACAAGCTCCCCTCAACTGATCAAACAAGTCTTTAATGCGGGGTAATGGGTACTTGTTCTTTATGGTTACCTCATTCAACGCACGGTAGTCCACACATAGCCTTTGGGTCTCATCCTTCTTGGGCACAAATATCACTGGAGCTCCCCATGGTGAGGAACTAGGACGAATGTACCCCTTCCCCGTCAATTCTCTTAAATGATCCTTGAGTTCTTTCAGCTGCTTGGAGTCCATCCGATAAGGTCTCTTGTATATCGGAGCTGTTCCAGGCACTAGCTCAATCGCGAATTCCACTTCTCGATCGGGGGGCATTTCTGGCAACTCCTCCGGAAAAACATCTGGATATTCCCTGGTGATCCTGATCTCCTCCACTTCCACCTCAACTTGATTTAATTTAATGTACCTCCTAGGCTCTTGTATTGTTATGAACTTTACTCTTGTGCCGCTAGGGTGAGTTAGTTCCACCGTTCTGGTCGAACAATGGATGATTCCTTTATGTTTGGTCAACCAATCCATGCCCAAAATAATATCTATCCCTTGTGAATCTATCACTATGAGGTTGGTAGTAAATACTACCCCATTAATGTCTAGATTCACCTTGGGACACACTTGTCTTGTCCTTATTTCTCCCCCTGGAGAGTTTACGGCTAGCATATGGTTCATTTTGTTGTTGCTAAATCATGCTTCTTAACAAACCCTTGGGCAATGAATGAGTGGGTAGCACCAGAATCAAACAACAGGGTTGCAATGTGTAAATTGGCAGGAAACTTACCAACTACCACGTCAGGTGCCTCTTGCGCTTCCTCCATGGTCACGTGATTCACCCGTCCTCGCATCACATTCTGTTGTTGTGGCTGCATGGGCTTCTTCTTTGGGCACTTATGGGCGTAATGCCCCACTTCACCACAGTTGAAGCATTGCACCCCAACTTTAGGTGCCTGGCCTTTGTTGTCTTCGGGTTGGTTCGGTGGTCCTTGTCCTGCTGGTCGAGGTTGATATGTGGGGCGAGGCTGCTGTACAAACTGACGTTGTGGTTGTGCTGGTGCTGACGGAGGCCTGAAGTTCGGGTTGTACCCTCTCGGTGCAGAGTAGGGTACCGCAGCACGGCTCGTCTGCCCTGCGGGTTGCTGCATCAGACGTGGGCGGGTGTTGCTACCCGAGGCTTGGTGTGACCATCCCGCCTTCCTCTTGTTTTCATTTTCCAAGGCCTTCAGCTTCCTCTCCACCACAAATGCTCTGTCCACCATCTTTTGCAAGCTTTCGTATTCGTTGGAGGACATTGCACACTGCATTTCCGCTGTAAGTCCTTCCACAAAGCAGTCTTGTTTCTGCTCATCAGTCTCTATGTCCCGTGGTGCATATCGGGATAGTTGGGTGAATTTAGTGAGGTATTCCCTCACCATCATGTTTCCTTGCTGCAGCCCCAAGAACTCCTTTCTCTTGTTTTTAAGTTCACCCCTTGGTATGTAGTGGTTGCGGACGCTATGCTTGAACTCTTCCCAAGTGATGTTCTCAGGGTCATGATGGGCGGCCACGTAAGGGGTCCACCAATCAGCAGCAGGTCCATGCAATTGGTGAGAGGCAAACAGCACCCTCTCATACCCCTGGCATTGTATGATCCTCATCTTGCTCTCAATGGTCTTTAGCCAATCATCTGCCTCCAGAGGTTCAGCAGCACTTGCAAAATTTAGAGGTTGAGTCACTAGAAACTCACTCAACCTCGGTTGGCGTGGTGCAGCTTGTGGAGGTGGAGCTTGGTGTAAGTTGGCCACCACTTGAGTTAGGCTCTGGGTGAGTTGATTCTGATTTTCAAGCATTTGGTGGATGGGATCAACTCCTTCATGGCGACAACCCCTGTCTTGTCCTCCAGAAATATGAGGGTTGCCGGCCTCATCGTTGTTGTTGGCGGGGTTGGCAGCACGACCCTTTCCTCTTCCGGCCATCTATCATGATCAACCAGATGTTAACTTAAAGCATTACGTATTAACTTCCCAATTTGCTTGTTTTAAACTTAAAATTTTGAGACCTTATTATATTTATATTTTCTGAGGGTTTCATGTCTCACGCGAAATAAATGCACTCTTTATTCATAGGGGTTCACACATCAAAACAAAACAATCCTGAAGACGAGGTTGTGGACAATTGCACCTGACTTCCACAACTTCCGTCACACACCAAACATAATCACACCCCTAACTAAGGTAACGACTCGACTACTCGACATCTGCTAAACTAAGGGAAAGGACTCTACACTACTCGTATCACTGAGCTGGCTCCTCGGGATCTTCCTCATTATTGCGGCTGCCCTCCGACTCCGCTTTGGGTGGGAAGGCTGCTGGGGGAGAAGTGCGGCGACGCCTGCTCGCCCGGCGATCCGGGGAATCAGGAGTCCATGTGTCATTCACGGTGACACACAGTTCATTCCCATCTCCTCTTTCTCTCGCCCTCAAGCTGGCTCGAAGCAACGCCTCAGTCTCCTTCAGGGTGTCACGTACATCCTGAAGCTCATGCTGACACTCCTGCAGTCGAGTGCCGAGCATAGCAGCATCCTCCAAGCACAAGTCCATGTGCTCATTGGAAGTCCCTTGCCGCACTGGCGGGTACTTGTACTCCGTTGTACCACTTTCGCGCTGGAGGACATACATGTACTCAGTCCTGTCCAGGTGGCGACGGTAGATGTGACTCTGGCAGGTGATTGCCTCCCACGTGACATCCTTCTCCGCATCGACCTATGTCGCTCGACAAGCTGGAGAGCGGTGGATCTTGAGCAGCTGATTTTCGTGGATAATCCTCATTTCTGAACTCCACTCTTCCCGCTTCTCACGGATGGTTCGGGTGGAGCTGTAGTGTATGATTAGCTTGCCCGTATTGCCGGCGGCTTGGAGCATGCGTCGAAGACGGCGCTACAAGCATCCTACTACCAATCCGTAGGAGAGATATGTCACCGGACGGTCCTCCTCTCTCAGGGCAAGGGCAACTACGAGAACTCTCCCTCCGGTGGACTTGCGGGCGGTACGGATCATGCGGACCATCTAAAACATAAAGCATTTAAAATTAAGTTAGATAAAATTTTAAACAAAAATCCTATTTTGAATAAAAGTTGGGGTAAGATGAATAAAGTGACCCCATTAAATAACACCTTCAACCCACACTTTTTTAAAATAGTTTTTAAGAAAATAGGGTCCTTAAATACGTCTATTTTCTACCTAGGTCCACGTTCCTACGGGCAACCTTGGCTCTGATACCACTTTCTGTTACACCCTGTTTCTCCGAAGAACAACCGAGTGAATATCACATGTATGCCAGGGTCATTTTCTCATACATGTGATGACAAATAGTGAAGCATCATTTATTACAAGCCAGGTGTCGAATATAAATAAGTCTTACATAGCATATGTCTCGATGGACGATAATAAGTTCATAACATGTAAATAAAATAGCAGCGGAATATTATTCTTGTGGGCTCCGTCACAGGCGTTGCCCGGGGAACTCCATGAACCTAGAATCCTTCTTCGGGTCCGAAGTCTTGGTCATTGAACACCACATCATCCCCTTGACCTGAGCAGCAGTTTAAACCAACAAATATGCAAGGTTGAGTACCGTTGGTACTCAACAAGTGGGGAAAGGTTATGTCATGCATGGCTAGAGCAAGGAGAGGTTCAACTCATGGTTAAAGCACTACGCAATTATTAACTACCACCTTAGCTTATTAAGCACATACATTACTACACAGGTGAAATGGTCCCAATCTCCCATCCCATCATCATAATCAAATAACAATAACATCATTTCCAAGGTTAAGCTCCCCGCTTAACATCCACAACCTCCAAGGTCATCATCCTCTAATCATGAATAAGTCCAAGCTGCTCTTGACCGTGAGCATGGCTGTCATGACAGTTTTGACTCTGCAGAGTTTGCACCACTGTACCCACATGTAGTGATTTCATCCCCCGTTATCGGGTGGACTAAAAGAACCTCCATTATGCCAGTGGCCACGAACCACATTCACACTTCCCAGGTGTGTAGCCAGGAGATCACTACGAAGCCTTTACAAAGGGATTTCCGATGAGCGTGGGCCTACTGAGGTTTCACCCCTAACAGCATACAAGAGGCTCCAACCCCGCTGCAGTGGCCTGTCACACCCGGTTTTTCCGAAGAACAACCAAGTGAATATCACATGTATGCCAGGATCATTTTCTCATACATGTGATGACAAATAGTGAAGCATCATTTATTACAAGCCAGGTGTCGAATATAAATAAGTCTTACATCGCAAATGTCTCAATGGACACTAATGCTTCATCACAAGTAAATAAACTAGCAGCGGAATATTATTCATTAGGGCTCCATCACAGGCGTTGCCCGGGGGTCTTCATGAACCTAAAATCCTTCCTCGGGTCCAAAATCTTGGTCATTATACACCACCTCATTATCTTGACCTGAGCAGCAATATAAACCAACAAATATGCAAGGTTGAGTACCAATGGTACTTAGCAAGTGTGGGAAAATTATATCATGCATGGCTAGAACAAGGAGAGGTTGAACTCATGGTTAAAGCACTACGCAATTAATACCTATCACCTTAGCTTATTAAGCACCTACATTACTACACAGGTGAAATGGTCCCAATCTCCCATCCCATCATCATAATCCAAATAACCATAACATTATTTCCAATGTTAAGCTCCCCGCTTAACTTCCACAACTTCCAAAAACCATCACTCCTCTAATCATGAATAAGTACAGGCCGCTCTTAACCGTGAGCACGGCTGTCAAGACAGTTTTGACTCTGCAGAGTTTGTACCACTGTACCCACAAGTAGTGATTTCATCCCCCGTTGCCGGGTGGACTAAAAGAACCTCCATTATGCTAGTGGCTACGATCCACATTCACACTTCCCAGGTGTGCGGCCAAGAGATCACTACGAAGCCTTTACAAAGGGATTCCCGACGAGCGTGGGCCCACTGAGGTTTCACCCCTAACAGCATACAAGAGGCTCCAACCCCGCTGCAGTGGCCCCCTCTTGAGCCTTGCGGTTCATAAGGTAGTCCAGCTGACACCTACTCCCCGCACCATCCAACACACCCATACTACGCCGGGGATACACCTAATTAATTGGCTAAGCTGCCCCATCTCAGCATGTGGTTGGCACTGTAAAGCCGGGTTACATGCTCCATGAACTGGTCCTTAGGATCCAGGCAAGTACTAAACACAAACCCAAGTCTCGTGCACCCAGCACACAACCAAAACATCCAACTTGCCTTGATCCCTACCTCTACATAACTCCCAATAGCTCATTCAAGAGTATGGTATAATAAACTGATGATCTCATGTCCCAAATATCCCATTCTAAGCATGGCTAAGCATATGCATGTAAATAAATGACATGGTAAAATAAATCCCAACCCAAGCTTCAAGGAAACAAGGTGATGCAATTCTAGGGAAACTTCCTAGCATGGGTTTCATAATTAACTTGACAATGCAAATAATTCTATCTACTCATCCTAGCATAGGATCAAAGTGGTCAAGGACACTTGCCTCCTTCTTGCTGCTCTTGAAATGGGTATTCCTGGTCTTGGAAATGAATAACTTGTTCTTGAACAGGTTCTACTTCATACCATCACACATAGCAAAAGAAAAACAACAATCCATATGACATACTTCACACTTACACTTCATACAAACCACACATTCACATTTATGAAATTCATTCACCATTATATGTGTTGTGTTTCAGTTTTAAATAAATTCCTCATATTAAATTACTACACCTTTTCACTACCAGGTGTGTATGAAAAGTATTTTTCTTCTCCATATGTGCCTTCAGAATTTCTACCAACCCTAAACTGAATTCTTTGGATTTTAGAAACTCCATATATCATTTACTAGTTGCTATATTTTCAGATTTATATTCCTATGCATAATTGTGTATTTTATTATGAAACTAGTAATACACATCATCTAAACAGTATAGGTTCAGGTCCTAAATAATTTAATAACACATTTTGACCTTGGCTTCTGATGTAGACTATTTCATAATTATTTTCCCTATTTTTCTATAACTATTCTTTACTTAAAAATGTGTCTCTATACTAATAAATGTGATTAATAAAAGAAACAGATTCATTTCAGCCCAAAATATATTTTTATCTCACTCCAAAGTTTTCTAAGTACTGAGAAAGTTTTTAATTTATTTTGACAATTATGTTTGTCCCACATTTTAATTTTTAAACACTAGTTACATATTCAATTTTCTAAATTAAATACTAAACAGGGCTAAAAAGTAAACTCACCCCATTACAGGGTCTATAATATTATTTTCATAATTTCCAGGGGTCTAGCTACACTTATCAGAGGTGTTTTTCTTAATTTCTATTAAGTCCAGGGGCTAAAACTGATTTTTAAATGAATTTACATGATTTTCTGAAGTTCCAGGGGCTAGATCTGAAGTTTCCGGGGCTAGCTCTCAATTCCAGAGAACCCCAGGGGGTAGCACGTAAGAATTCCAGTCTTTATAATGCGGGGCTGACGTGGTCCGTCCGATTTTAAACCGACGGCTGAGATTATAAGATCGAACCGGTACGCGGGGTTTTAAAGTCTACCGTGCGATTTAAAATAAACGGCGCACAAGCGGCCACGTCGCTCAAATCGAGCGCGGGCGGCGCTGCCGGCGGCGCACGGCGGCGGGAAGCGGCGATCTCGCCGGAAAGTTTCGGATCCTCGAGAATTCTGCCTAGAACTGTGATCTTATGGCCTAGATCGGTAGAGGGGAGGTCAGGGATCTCACCTCGGGGGTTTTCTTGAGCTCGGGGGTCCTGGAAAGTGATCGGCGGCGAGGTCCGAGGCAAAACCACGGCGAAGCTCGTCGGCGCTGGATTTACACCGTAAGTCTTCGGGTTTTCTGCACCTGCAAAGTTCCCCGGAGGCGGTGGATCAAGACCAGCGAGTTAGATCAGAGTTTCCGAGCTTAGATCGGCCAGAATTCACCGGCGAAGTCTCGGTGCTCACCGGAGTAAAAATCGGCGATCGCGTGAGAAAAAACTGATCGGATCGGGGGTTTTTATAGCCGGGGGAGGGCGGTGGGTCTGTTGTGATCGAGTTGGAGTTCTCCGGGTCCAGAATACGGGCGACGGGACGCGGTTTCCGGTCGGTTGCGATCGCGCGCGCTCGGGGGAAAAATCCGGGGTCGCGGGGGCTCGGGGTTAGGGATGACAGGTGGGTCCCACCCGTCGGTGAGAGGCAGCGCGGCGCGCGCGGGGGTGGGCTGCGCGGGAGTAGCTGGGCCGGCTGGCGGGTTTCGGCCCACTGGCCGGTTTTTTTCCCGTTTTCCTTTTTCTTTTTCCATTTCTTCTCTGTTTTGAGTATAATTTGAATTCCAGTTTGAATTTGAATTTTTGCAAAACATGCAACACGTCCAAAAAATTTTAAATTCCCCTCGAAACATGGTTAAGAGTTTTGAATCAAAATTTGGGGTGTTACATGGCCCCCTCTTGAGCCTTGCGGTTCATATGGTAGTCCAGCTGACACCTATTCCTCGCACCATCCAACACACCCATACTACGCTGGGGATACACCTAATTAATTGGCCAAGCTGCCCCATCTCAGCATGTGGTTGGCACGGTAAAGCCAAGTTACATGCTCCATGAACCGGTCCTTAGGATCTAGGCAAGTACTAAACACAAACCCGAGTCTCGTGCACCCAGCACCAACCAAATCATCCAACTTGCCTCGATCCCTACCTCTACATAACTCATAATATCTCATTCAAGAGTAAGGTAAACAAGTTGATGATCTCATATCCCACTTACCCCATTCTAAGCATGGCTAAGAACAAGTAATATGAATGAATGACATATTAAAATAAATCCCAACCCAAGCTACAAGGAAAAAGGTAATGCAATTCTAGGGAAACTTCCTAGCATGGGTGTCATATTTCAATTAACAATGCAAATAATTCTATCTACACATCCTAGTATAGGATCAAAGTGGTCAAGGACACTTGCCTTCTTCCTGCTACTCTGGGAATGGAAAGTCTTGATCTTGGAAGGGAAGAACTTGCTCTGGGGCAGGTTCTACTCATGCCAACACACATAGCAAAAGAAGACAACAATCCGTAAGACATAGTTCACACTTTCACTCCACGCATACATACATATGATAATCATTCACATTTCTAAGTGTTGTGTTTACCCCAGCTGTGTTGATTTTTAACCTTCATGCACTTTTAAACATATGTATATGATTTCTAACTTTTGTATTCAGATTTCTGTTTGCACACTATACATGAATTTTCAATTTGAATAAATTCTTTATACTAAATTAATATACTTCTTAACTATCAAGTTTGCATGGAAGGTACTTTCCTACTCCAAATGGGCTTTCAGATCTTCTACCAAATCCTAAACTGAAATCTTTGGATTTGGAAACTTCATTTATCATTTTCTAGTTATGCATACCTATTTTCCTATATTTTCAGATTTATTTTCTATGCCTAAATGTGAACTTTATTATGAAAATAGTAAGACACATCATCTAAACAGAATAGGTTCTGATCTAAAATAATAAATAATATATTTTTGAACTTCTCCTCTGATGTGAACTAATTTAAATTTATTTTACCAATTTTCAGAATTATTTCCTAGCCTGAAATATGTTTTTATAACTAATAAATATGAACAATCAACTAGACAGAATCATTTCAGCTTAAAATTTATTTTTAACTCATTCTAAAGTTTTCCAAGTGCTAGGAGAGTTTAAATTTGAATTTACAATGTGTTTGCCTCACCTTTTAAATTTTAAATCCTAATCACATATTCAAATTCCTAAATTTAATATTATATATGGTTAAAAAGGTAAACTCACCCCACTACAGGGTCTATTATATTATTTCATAAATTTCCAGGGGTCTAACTACACATAACAGAGGGGTTCTCCTAATTTTTATTAAGTCCAGAGGCTAAAACTGATTTTTAAATGAATTTACATGAGTTTCTGAAGTTCCAGGGGCTAGATCAGAAGTTTGCGGGGCTAGCTCGTATTTTCCGAGATCCCCAGGGGGTAGCGCGTAAGAATCCCGGCCTTTATAATGCAGGGCCGACGTGGACCGTCCGATTTAAAACAGACGGCTCAGATTAGATCGCCGAACCAGTACGCGCGGGTTTTAATTCTACCATGCGATTTAAAATAGACGGCGCACAAGCGGCCACGTCGCTCTGACTGTGCGCGGGCGGCGATGCCCGGCGGCGCGCGGCGGCGGGAGGCGGGGATCTCGCTGGAAAACTTCGGATCTTCGTCTATTCTTCCTAAAACTGGGATTCCATGGCATAGATCGGTAGAGGGGAGGTCGGGGATCTCACCTCAGGGTTTTTCTTGATCTCGGAGGTCCTGGAAGGCGGTCGGCATCGAGGTCCGAGGTGGAACCGCTGCGGTGCTCGTCGGAGCTGTGCCTAGGGCGCAAACCACCGAGTTTTCTGCACCTGCGTGATTCCCCGGAGGCGGTGGAACACGATCGGCGTTTAGATCGGAAAATCCGAGCAGAGATCGAGAGAAATCAGTGATCGGAGCTTCAGTTCTCACCGGGAGGAAAAACAGCCGATCGTGGGGAAAAAACGGGGCGATGCTGGCGTTTTTATAGATGAGGGAGGGCGGCATGTTTGTTTAAATCGAGCCGGAGTCGTCCGGGACCGGGAGTCGGGCTGGGGACGCGGAATTCCGGAGTCAGTTGCGATCGGGCGCGCGCGGAAGAGTCCGGCTGTTGGCGCGAGCGGGAGTTGAGGGATGACACACGGGCCCCGCGTGTCAGTGAGAGGGAGAGGGGAGCGCGCGGCTGCGGGCTGGCGCGGGGGCGGGTGGGCCGGCTGGTGGGTTTCGGCCCACTGGCCGGGGTTTTTGTTTTTTCTTTTTCTTTTTCTTTTTAGTTTTGAGTTGAATTGGAATTCCAATTTGAATTTGAATTTCTGCACCACATGCAATACGTCCAAAAAATTTTAAATTCCCCTCTTAACAGGTTTTAGGGTGTTAAACCTTAGGATCCAGGCAAGCACTAAACACAAACCTGAGTCTCGTGCACATAGCACCAACCAAAGCATCCAACTTGCCTAGATCCCTACCTCTACATAATTCATTCAAAGGTAAAGTGATCAAGGTGATGATCTCATATCCCATGTATCCCATTCTAAGCATGGCTAAGCATGAGTGGCATAAATGAAAGATATAATAAAGTAGCTCCCAACCCAAGGCTACAAGGAAACAAGATAATGCAGTTCTAGGGAAACTTTCTAGCTTGGGTATCATATTTCAAATTGACAATGCAATTAAATTCTAACTACACATCCTAGTATAGGATCAAAGTGGTCAAAGACACTTGCCTTCTTCCTGCTGCTCCGCGAATGAAAAGTCTTGATCTTGAAACGTGAGAACCTGCTCTGGGGCTGGTTCTACTCATGCCAATACACACATAGCAAAAGAAAACAACATTCCGTAAGCCACAGTCCACATTTCCACTCATGTAGACCACACATACATACATTTGAAAGTCATACACATATTTAAGTGTTGTGCTTACCCTAGATATGTTGATTCTAAGCATACATGCACTTTTAAACATATATATTATTTCTAGCTTTAATATTCAGATTTCTAAGTGCACACTATATATGAATTTCCAATTTGAACAAATTTTCTATATTAGATAATACACTTCTTAGCAACAAAATTTGCATGAAAGATAATTTCCTACTCCAATTAGGTTTTCAGATCTTCTACAAAATTTTAATTTGAAGTTTTGGATTTGGGGACCTCATTTAACATTTTCTAATTATGCATACCTATTTTCCTATATTTTCAGATTTATTTTCCATACCTAAAAGTGAACTTTAATATTAAAATAGCAAGACATATCACCTAAACAGAATATGTTCTGATCTAAAATGTCCAATAAAATATCTTTTGACTTCCTCTCTGATGGGGATCAATTTAAATTTATTTTTACCCATTTTCAGAATTATTTTCTAGCCTAAAAATGAATTTCCAGCCATAAAACAGCAACCTAAATTCATACAAAAATTTCTACTGTTCCAACTACCTAAACAGAACCTTTATGAATTTTCCCTACCCCTTTTTGGTTACTTAGATTCATTTTCCCACATTTTAAATTTGTTTTATGCCTAAAGGGTGTATTTCAGGGATAAATCACAAAACAGCAACCTCATTTAGTTTAAAAGTTTATTCCCCATCTAAATTCAGACTTCAGATTGTTCTACAAATCTCCAACAGGGTTAGAATAATTAAACTGAACCTATACCTATGTTTGAACTTAAATCCTGTTCACATATTCAATTTCCTGAAATTAATAACCCTCAGGGGCTGATGTGCAAATCCACACTGCTGTGGGGCCCCATTTCTCATTTTCTAAATTTTAGGGGTCTAAGTGTGCAAAACAGGGAGGTTTTCATAATTCTTATTAAGTCCAGGGGCTAAAACTGATGTATAAACGTGTTTGCATAAATTACCGAGGGTCCAGGGGCTAGATCAGAAGTTTTCCGGGGCTAGATCGTGTTTTCCGAGATCCCTAGGGGCTAGCGCGTAAGTTTCCCGGCCTTTATAATGCGGGGCTGATGTGGGCCGTTTGATTTTAAATGGAGGGCTGAGATTACATCGCGAAGCGGTACGGGTTAAATCTATTCGGGACCACACGATTTAAAACTGACGGGCCACAGCGGGCCACGTCGCCCTGGCCGGAGCCAGCCCGCGCGTGCGGCGGCGGGGGCGGCGATCTCGCCGGCGCAGACTCGGTTTTCCAACTCCACTCGCTAAAACCCAGATTTATCGGCCTAGAACGGAAGGGGGGAGGTAGGGGAGCTCACCAGTGGGCTTCTCGTGATCCCGAAGTGACCGGAGACCGCTCGGCGACGGTATCCGAAGTTGGAGCTCGGCGATGCTCGTCGGAGGGGTGGTTTGGGCGCAACGCTCGGTGCCTGCTTCGCCTGCAAGGTTCCCCGGTGGCGGCGGGCCATGACAAAGTCGTTAGTCCAGCGAAAAGCGAAGAGATCCGAAGGTTTTTCGGCGGGGGATGATCGGTTCTCACCGGAGAGGGAAAAGGAGCGGTTGATGGGGTTCCGGCAGCGATTCCTTGCGTTTATATGCATGAGGGAGGCGGCGGGGTCGGTTGAGCGATGTAGCACCGCTTGGCCGAAGATAGTGGGTCGTGGCGTGGAATTCGGAGAGGAGGTGCGGTCGGTTGCTCGGCGGGAAAAACGCAGGCGGTTGGGGGCGCGCGGAGGAAGGAGATGACTGGCGGGGCCAGCTCGGCAGAGAGAGAGGGGGGGGAGAAGCTGCGGGCTGCTGGGCCGGCTGAGGTGGGTTTCGGCCCATTGGCCGTTTTTCTTTTTCCTTTTTCTTTTCTGTTTTTGATCCAAATTTGAATTCTAGTTTGAGTTTGAATTTTTTCTCCACATGCATTACGTCCAAAAATTTTGAATTCACATTGTTGACACATTTTGGGGTGTTACACGAGCTTCAGTTTTTGCCTCCGGAGCTTCAGTTTTTGCCTCTGGACCTTCTGTTTTTGCCTCCGGAGCTACTTATTTTCGTGCTACACAAGTAACACCTCATAGGTCAGTAGTTAAGAACAAAAAATCTCAAACTTTGACTCATAAACCAGTTGTTTTATCTCAGCTTTCGCATGTTATTCCTGCTGGACGTCGTGTGACTCAGTACTGGATTCCTAAATGCCTATTAACTAACCCCAGTATTGAGTCATCGACGTATTGTGCTTCTATGTAGGTTACACGCTTGAGGAAGGAGAACATTTGGATTGTGGATTCGGGTTGCTCACGCCACATGACCGGTAACAAAGAATGGTTCTCCTCTCTCTCTTTTGTATCACGTGTAGAGAATGTTACTTTTGCTGATAATTCATCAACTCCTATAATTACTAAGGGTTCAGTTAGAGTAAATGATCACTACACTTTTAAGGATGTGGCACTTGTCAAAAATTTGAAATACAACTTGCTTTCTGTTTCACAATTGCTAGATGGAAATCTGGAAATTATTTTAACAAAAACTGCTGCAAAGTTGTAGGTTCAAATAGTGAGCTTATTTTTAACATGTCTTGGTTTGGAAGAGTTTTTAAAGCTGATTTTGATATGTCTTCCTCTAAGCATAGATGTCTAGTTGCAAATGATTCCAAAGATTTATATTTTTGGCATCGTAGACTTGGTCACGTAGGCTTTGATCATTTCACGCGTGTTAGTGCTCTTGATCGCATAAGTGGGCTGCCTAAGCTTAAAGGGGACAAAGAAATTGTGTGCTCTTCTTGTAGACATGCTAAGATGGTTGCAGGTTCACATGCTCCTCTCACAACTGAACCGGGTCAACTTTTACACCATGACACCGTAGGACCTTCACGTGTTCAATCCTTCGGAGGTAAATGGTATGTTCTTGTGATTGTTGATGACTATTCTAGATACTCTTGGGTTTACTTTATGGCATCTAAGAATGAAGCTTCTAGTCACTTTAGAACTTGATTTCTTAGATTATCAATTGATCACCCAGGATCTTTAAGAGCAATTAGAAGTGATAATGGAACCGAATTTAAAATCAATCGTTTGATCACTTTTGTGCTAAAAATGCAATAGATCATCAATTTTCTTCACCATATGTACCTCAACAAAACGGTGTTGTAGAGAGAAAGAACAGAACCTTAGTTGAGATTGCTAGGATTATGCTTGATGAATATCAAACTCCTAGGAAATTTTGGGCTGATGCAATTGCAACCGCTTGTTATGTCTCAAATCGTGTTTTCTTACGTGCTAAGCTAGGTAAAACACCGTATGAGCTCAGGTTTGGACATAGGCCTAGTGTCACACACTTTAGGGTCTTTGGTTGCAAATGCTTTGTTAACAAACATGGTAATCTTGATAAATTTGAAGCTAGATCTGTTGATGGCATGTTTCTTGGTTATCCATTCCATACTAGAGGCTACCGTATGCTCTTACTTGATACTAACAAAATTGTGGAGACCTATGAGGTTTCTTTTGATGAAGCTAGCCCAGGTACTATTTAAAATATTGCAGGTCCGGATCCATATCCGCAGGGGGAGAGTATTTTTGTTGAAGAAGAGGAAGAAGTGGTGCTGCTGCCCGAAAATTCAGCAGCTAATGACATTGTTCCAGCTCCTGATCTTGATTCACAGCTAGCACCGACGACCACCATTGCTGGTCCAGATCCTCCTCACGTCACAAGTTCATCTATTTGTGATGAACATGAAGAAGAAGCTTGTGAAGTCTCCACTCCCCTCTGGATTCTCAAAATTCATCCTCCACAACAAATTATTGGAAGCTTGCATGAACGAGTTACAGGATCCAGGTTTTTTGACCCCAATTCTCATGCTCATTCTGCTTTTGTTGCTTCTTTTGAACCCAAAGATATATCACACGCACTCACTAATGAATCTTGGATTATTGCCATGCAAGAAGAGTTAGAAAATTTTGAAAAAATAAGGTTTGGAAACTTGTACCTCCACCTCAAGATCACACTTTAATTGGAAATAAATGGGTGTTTAAAAATAAACAAAGTGAGGATGGGGTTGTGGTTAGGATTAAGGCTAGGTTGGTTGCTCAATGTTTCACACAAGTTGAAGGTCTAGATTTTGATGAAACTTTTGCTCCTGTTGCTAGATTAGAAGCCATAAGAATTTTGTTAGCTTTTTCTGCATCTAAAGGTTTTAAGCTATATCAAATGGATGTTAAAAGTGCTTTTCTTAATGGCTACATAGATGAGGAGGTTTATGTCAAACAACCACCTGGTTTTGAAAATCCAAATTTTCCTAATCATGTTTACAAACTGTTGAAAGTCTTGTACGGTCTCAAACAAGCCCCTAGAGCATGGTATGATATGTTAAAAACATTCTTACTTGAAAAGGGTTTACCATGGGCAAGGTTGATAAAAACTCGTTTTGTGCTTAAGCATGGCAATGACTCATTATTCGTTTAAGTGTATGTGGATGATATTATCTTTGGTTGTGCTTCTCATGATCTTGTGTCCAAGCTTTCAGCTATGATGAGTTCAGAATTTGAGATGAGTATGATGGGAGAACTCACGTACTTTTTGGGGCTGCAAATCAAGCAAACCAAGGAGGGTACCTTCGTGCATCAAACAAAGTATACAAAAGATCTCCTAAGGAGCTTCAACATGGACAAAAGCAAGCCTCTTCGGACACCAATGGGAACAGCAACAACACTTGAACTTGATGAAGATTGTGATCCCGTTGATCAAAAAGAATATAGAAGCATGATTGGATCACTTTTGTCTCTCACGGCATCAAGACCGGACATACAATTCAGCGTATGTCTTTGTGCACGGTTTCAAGCCTCCCCACGTGCTTCACATCGTCAAGCCGTCAAAAGGATTCTCAGGTACTTACATGGAACTCAAGAATTTGGCATTTTTCTTCCTTCTTCCTCAACCGTTACTTTGAAAGCTTTTTCCGATGCTGATTTTGGGGGTTGTAGGATTGATAGGAAAAGTACTTTTGGTGCTTGTCATTTTCTTGGTAATTCACTTGTTGCCTGGTCCTCTAGAAAACAAAGTTCAGTTGCACAATCCACAGCCGAATCTGAATATGTAGCTGCTGCTAGTGCTTGCTCACAAATTCTTTGGATTGTTCAAACACTTAAGGACTATGGGGTTGAGCTAGATAGTGTTCCACTGTTTTGTGATAACACTAGTGCCATTTGTATTGCTAAAAACCCCGTGCAACATTCAAGAACTAAGCACATTGACATTAGGTATCACTTTCTCCGTGATAATGTCGAAAAAGGGAACATTGTGCTTCACCATGTAGATACCGAACAACAATTGGCTGACATTTTTACAAAACCTTTGGATTTCACTCGTTTTTGTTACATTCGTAGTGAAATAGGGGTTATGCATCCTCATGGCTTAAATTGAAGGAGAATTTTGAAACTTGGGAAGTCTATGTGTGAATATGAAATTAAAATAATATGAGCATAGTATTTCATGCATATATGACTTTGTGATTCCTTTTTCATGCTGAAAGTTCTTACTACATTACTCGTGTTATACATTTTGTAGTTTTTACCATGTCTAGTAATTGGAATAATTACATACACTAAATCTGGTCATGGTCAAACTTTCTTGCTGTTTTGAACTTGTTGCATGCTCACAAGTGCTTTTAATCATAAAGAATTAATCAAGTAATCAACTCACATGTTGAGTTTTTATGTTCAAATAAAAAAATGAGAAAAGATCAAGAGAATATGCATGCATCGCACTTCTTCTTTTGAGATGGCTTATCATTGCACTTAGATATGAACTTGAAAAGAGTTGAGTATGACTAAAACCATGTCCTTAAGCTTCTGACTGTCAACTGACATAGGCTTGGCTTGGTTGGTTAGAATAAGGCTGATGCTGCATATAATCTCTTGCAAATGTCATAAGATCAAAATTTATGCTTTAAATGATAAATAAAATGCAGCAACAAGTGCCATGCTTTCAGGTCTTGAAATAGTTAAGTTTGTGAGATCGTGACTTGCTTAAATTGAAAATTACACTTGATCTCTAGCATGACTTACACAACTTTATGTATCTCATTGATGTGATAGTGTAAGTTACTTGATAATATGATTTGGATGAGCTTTGTTTTATATGTATATGTTATAATGTGCTCATAACAAATTAAAATTTCTCTTTTGTACCTTGCTGAATACATTGTCAAAGGGGGAGAAATTGATCACACATTGCACACATTCACAAGTGTTTTGGCACTATTCTTCTCAGGGGGAGAATTTTTGGTATTTTTGTTTTTCTTCTCATTTTATTTCTGATTTACAAAGGGGAGAAATTGTTTTTAAAACTTTTCATGTGAATAAGCCAATGTTCGGATTTCAAGTGGTGTTGCCAATACATTCATCAAGGGGGAGATTGTGAGACCTATGTGTGCTGAATACATTGGCTTTGATGATAAAAGTTTTGAATACTACCAAAACACCTTTTTAACAAGGTCCGACTCTAGGTCCGAGCTCCTGCAAGGTCCGATGATAGGTCCGACGTAAGGTCCGACTTGCTTTGTCTAGGTCTGACTTATTTTGGCTAGGTCCGACTTGTTTTTGCTAGCTCCGGTGCTAGGTCCGACTAGCTTTGGTAAGTTCCGTGCTAGGTCCGACTAAGCTTTAGTAAGCTCCGGCGCTAGGTCCGACTAGCTTTTGTAAGCTCCGGTTCAAGGTCCGGTTAGCTTTGGTAAGGTTCGCAGCTTGATGGCAATGGTTCTGCTTTTAACTTGCAATGTTTTGAACTTGCTTTACACTTATGGAAAGTTTGCTTAGTATTATTTTACTAAGTTTTTGGTGTGTTTTGGTGGTTATGGCTGATATCATTTTTCTATGGTTTACAACATGCTTATGTGAGGTGCTCACGTAAAATGTTGTAGTTTCGGAACTAACGAGAGTCAAGTCGAGGACTTGTGCTCGGAAGTATTGGTTGTTTATTCATGTGCAGGTGTTGCTTGATTTCAAGACATGGCTGGTGACGGGATCCATTGAACTAGTCTTAGGGAGAAGATGAGGTTCAACAACCAAGTTCGGCAGGAATTGTGGTTGGGTTGATCGGGAGGTTGCGCAGTATGTTTGAATCAAGAACAATGCATATGAATGTATCTTGGACGTCGTTGGAAGATGTTTGCACGTGTGCAAGGAGTGCATGGATGTGGCTCCATGGTTCCAAGGCGTGATGAAGAGATGTGGACGTAAAGAATTGGTCAGAAAGGTCCAACCGACTAGGTTATGGACTCAGGCTGCGGCTGAGTCGTGTTTGACTCAAATATGGAAAGTTTTGAGTTGGTTATGATAGGATTTCGTGTGGGACATGAAGTTGAGTTGTTTTAGGAATGTTTGGGACGTTCCTAATGTGTTTGGAAGTCTTAATATTGCTTCTATCTGTGTGTAGAAGAGTCTTGAGCAGTATTGGAAAGTTACAGTTTGAATCCAAGTAGGAGTAGGAGTCCTAGATTGAATTGGGTTGGCCTTAGGGCTGGTTATATAAGCAAGGGAGTCCAAGGCTCGTGGGTACACGACTTTGGGGCTGTTCCTCTTGTGTTTTGATAAACAATGTTCATATTATAAAGGAACTTTTGTGCCTTGTTCGTCAGACTTGTTTCAGACAAGTTTTTCTCGTCGAGTTTCTGTTCAGCACTACCTTACTTCGGTGGTTTTATCATAACTCGAGTTTTACAGATCCAATTGATGTGATTCTTTTTGGGTTCTCTTCACAACTTGATTATATATCATCTTTGAAAATTTCACGATCATGGAATTTTTGGTTTCTGATCTACACGAGTTTCTTTGCAGTATTCCAGAACTGTTTTTCTCGCGTAGGACAGATTGACCTTTGTTCGATCTTTCGATCGTAACTTGAGTTTCTCTCAACGGATTTTCATGATTCTTTTTGTGACGTCTTCGTGACTTGATTCTATAGAATCTATACTAGTTTTGTCACAGTTTAACACGTTTAGATTAGTCAAAACACGGTTTCTTTAACAGATCGGTTTTCTGCTGAGGGGTGTTTTGTTGCTTCCGCTGAAAAGTTTTTATCTACCATTCACCCCCCTTTGGTACCTTTACACGTGTACTTCGATCCTACAGGCGGGGGGGGGGGGGGGGGGGGAGTCCAACTCGGCGAGTTGGGGGCTAGGGCCTCCAAGTCACCGACTTGGGGGGGGGGGGGGGGGAAGGGGTTTGGTTCTATTTATAAGGGGGGAGGGGGGAGAATCCTACTCCAATTGGAGCTAAATCCTAATAAACTTTTCCCCAATTGATTTGGTGCGACAGCAATATGGGGGAAGTTCCCAAAATGTGGGGAAAATTCCACCTTTGGGGGGGGGGGGGAATTGGGGAATTTGGAGATTTGGGGAAATTGGAATTGGCTTATTTCATCTATCTTTTTCCCATTCCCCATCATTTGTATGTCACTTACTCCATTTCTACATTCCCCTCTCCATTTCTATGTCCCGCTCTCCATTTCTATGCCGCATTCTCCATTTCTCTATGCCCTTCTCCATTTCTATGGTTCCTTCCTCCATTTCTATGGTTCTTTCTCCATTTCTATGGTTCTTTCTCCATTTCTATAGTTCTATCTCCATTTCTATGGTTCCTTCATCCATTTCTATGGTTCTTTCTCCATTTATATAGTTCTTTCTCCATTTCTACTTCTTTTATAATGCTTCTCTACATGAAAAATATATGCAATGCATGGAAATGAATTTGAGGGTGTTACATGTCTTTCGTTTTGCCTGTCATAACCATGCATGTGCTTATTATACATTTGTGACGCCCTCAATTCTGTGGAAAACCACGGAACCATGAACTGATGTGTAGGATCGAAGAGCACGTGAAAAGCTACCAGAGGGGGGGTGAATGGTAGATTAAAACTTTTCGCAGCGGAAACAACAAAAACCCCTCAGCAAAAAATCAATCGGTTAAAGAAACCGTGTGTGCAAGTATTTTCAAACGTGTTCAACCGTGACAAATCAAGTAGAGAGGTAGAGAATCAAGTCACGGATCTAATTCAACAAGAATCACTTGAAAACACGAAGTAAAACTTGAGATATGATCAAAACATTAAACGAAGATCAATCTGTTCTACCCGATATAAAACAGATCTGCAACGCTGCAAAGAAACTCGTGTATCTCAAAAACTACAGATCCGAAGCTCGTGAAAATTTCAAAGATGATATATAATTGAGTTGTGAAGACAACCCAAAAAGAATCACGTCAATCGGATCTGTAAAACTTGAGTTATGAACGAAACACCGAAGCAACGTCGGTCTGTCCAGAAACTCGGCGAGAAAGACTTGACGAAAAACAAGTCGGACGAACAAGGCACAAAAGCTCCTCGAAACTATGAATTTTATTCAATAGAAACACAAGAGGAACAGCCCAAAGTTCTCTACACACGAGAGCTCTGGCCTCCCTTGCTTTTATAGCCAGCCCTCAGGCTAAACAATCCAATCTAGGACTCCTACTCCTAATTGGACTCGTATCCTAACTTATCATAACTGCTCAGGACTCTCCTCTTCGCAGATAGAAGCAATCATGAGACTTCCAAACACCTTAGGAACGTCCTAAACATTACTAAAACAACTCAACTTCGTGCCTAGCATGAAATCCTATCATAACCAACTCAAATCTTCCATATTTGAGCCATATCCGACTCAGCCTCAGCCTGAGTACGCAATCCAGCCGGTTGGACCTTTCCGACCAATTCTTTACGTCCACTTCTCTTCATCACGCCTTGGAACAATGTTGCCATGTCCATGCACTCTTTGCACATGTGCAAACACCTTCCAACGACGTACACGCAACCTTCCTATGCACTGCCCTTGATCCAAACATGCTGCGCGACCTCCCGATCAACTCAACCACAGCTCCTCCCGAACTTGGTTGTTGGAACCTCATCTGCTCCCTGAGACTAGTCCAAGGATCCCGTCACCAGCCATGTCTTGAACTCAAGCAACACATGCACATGAATAAACAACCAATTCTTCCGAGGACAAGTCCTCGACTTGACTCACGTTATTTCGAAAACCACAACACCTTACATGAGCACGTCACATAAGCATGTTGCAAACCATATCAAATGATAACAGCCATAACCACCAAAACACACCAAAAACTTAGCAAATTAATACTAAGCAAACCTTCCCATAAAACAAATTTGAAACATTGCGAGTTAAAAGCAAAAACAAGACGCTGCAGTTCTACGAGTTGAACTTCACGGGACCTTGCGTCGGACCTTGCCAACACTTGGCGGACCTAACAAAGAACTTGTCGGACCTTGCCACAGAAGAATGTTTTGGCAATATTCAAAACTTTGAATGTTAATGCTAACTTTTATCCTAATTGCCAATGTATTCAGCACACATAGGTCTCACAATCTCCCCCTTGATGAATGCATTGGCAACACCAATTAAAATCCGGAAATTGGCTTATGAAAAGTTTTGAAAAGCTTTGAAAACTCATTTCTCCCCCTTTATTAATTTCTCCCCATTTTTTAAAATCAGAGAAGGAAGAAAGTGTATAACATATGCAAAGTGTAAAAAAATCTCTCCTTATACATATTTCTCCCCCTTTGACAATGTATTCAGCAAGGTTCAAAAGAGAAATTTTTAAATGTTATGAGAATATTATAACATATACATACAAAACAAAGCTCATCCAAGTCATACTATCAGGTTACTTACACTATCACATCAATGAGATACATAAAGTAGTGTAAGACATGCTAGAGATCAAATGTATTTTTTCAGTTTAAGCAAGTCATGATCTCCCTTACTCAACTATTTCAAAACCTGAAAACATGACACTTGTTGCTGCATTTTTATTATTCATAATCATTTAAGGCACAAAGTTGATCATATGATATTTGCAAGAGATTATATGCCGCATCAGCCTTATTCTAACCAACCAAGCCAAGCCTATGTCATTTGACAATCAGAAGCTTAAGGACATGGTTTTAGTCATACACAATTCCTTCCAAGTTCATATCTTAGTGCAATGATAAGCAATCTCGAAAGAAGAAGTGTGATGCATACATATTCTCTTGATCTTTTCTGAATTTTTTATTTGAAAACTCAACATGTGAGCTGATCACTTGATTAATTTTTTATGATTAAAAGCACTTGTGAGCACGCAACAAGTTCAAAACATCAAGAAAGTTCGATCATGAACAGATTTAGTGTAAGTAATTATTCCAATTACTAGTCATGGCAAAAACTACAAAATGTATAACATGAGTAATGTAGTAAGAACTTTAAGCCTGTAAAAGGAATCACAAAGTCATATATGTATGAAATACTATGCTCTTATTATTTTAGTTTCAGATTCACACATAGACTTTCAAAGTTTCAAAACCTCCCCCTCAATTTAAGCCATGAGGATGCATAAACCCTATTTCACTACGAATGAAACAAAAACGAGTGAAATCCAAAGGTTTTGTAAAAATATCAGCCAATTGTTGTTCGGTATCGACATGGTGAAGCACAATGTTTCCTTTTTCAACATTATCACGAAGAAAGTGATACCTAATGTCAATTTGCTTAGTTCTAGAGTGTTTCACGGGGTTTTTAGCAATACAAATTGCACTAGTGTTATCACAAAACAGTGGAACACTATCTAAATCAACCCCATAGTCCTTAAGTGTTTGAACAATCCAAAGAATTTGTGAGCAAGCGCTAGCCGCAGCTACATATTCAGATTCGGCCGTGGATTGTGCAACTGAACTTTGTTTTCTAGAGGACGAAGCAACAAGTGAATTACCAAGAAAATGACAAGCACCCGAAGTACTTTTCCTATCAATCCTACAACTCCCAAAATCAGCATCCTTTTGATGGCTTGGCGATGTGAAGCACGTGGAAAAGCTTGAAAACGTGCACAAAGACATACGCTGAATTGTATGTCCGGTCTTGACGCCGTGAGATACAAAAGTGATCCAATCATACTTCTGTATTCTTTTCTATTGACCGGGTCACCATCTTCGTCAAGTTCAAGTGTTGTTGCTGTTCCCATTGGTGTCTGAAGAGGCTTGCATTTGTCCATGTTGAAGTGCTTAAGAAGGTCCTTTGTATACTTAGTTTGGTGCACAAAAGTTCCTTCTTTTGTTTGCTTGATTTGCAGCCCCAAAAGTATGTGAGTTCTCCCATCATACTCATCTCAAATTCTGAACTCATCATAGCTGAAAACTTGGACACGAGATCATGAGAAGCACAAGCAAAGATAATATCATCCTCATACACTTGAACGAATAATAAGTCATTGCCATGCTTAAGTACAAAAGGAGTTTTATCAACCTTGCCCATGGTAAACCCCTTTTCAAGTAAGAATGTTTTTAACCTATCATACCGTGCTCTAGGGGCTTGTTTTAGACCGTACAAGGCTTTGGACAGTTTGTAAACATGATTAGGAAAATTTGGATTTTCAAAACCCGGTGGCTGTTTAACATAGACCTCCTCCTCTATGTATCCATTAAGAAAAGCACTTTTAACATCCATTTGATATAACTTGAAACCTTTAGATGCAGCAAATGCTAATAAAATTCTTATAGCTTCTAATCTAGCAACAGGAGCAAATGTTTCATCAAAATCTAGACCTTCAATTTGAGTGAAACCTTGAGCAACCAACCTAGCTTTATTCCTAACCACAACTGCATCCTCACTTTGCTTATTTTTAAATACCCATTTAGTTCCAATTAATGTGTGACCTTGAGGTGGAGGTACAAGTTTCCAAACATTATTTCTTTCAAAATTTTCTAACTCTTCTTGCATGGCATTAATCCAAGATTCATTAGTGAGTGCGTGTGATATATCCTTGGGTTCAAAAGAAGCAACAAAAGCAGAATGAGCATGAGAGTTTGGATCGCAAAACCTGGACCGAGTGACTCGTTCATGCAAGCTTCCAATGATTTGTTGTGGAGGATGACTTTTGAGTACTCGGAGGGTAGTAGACACTTCACAAGCACCTTCTTCTTCATGTTCGGACCTTTGATTAGAAGAGCTTGTTGATTGAGGAAGGTCCTAACCAGCAGTAGTGACTGTTGGTGCTGGTTGTGGTGCAAAATCAGCAGCTTCATCGTTATTTACTTCCGAGTTTTCGGGCAGCAGCACCACTTCTTCATCTTCTTTAATAAAAATACTCTCCCCCTGCGGATATGGATCCGGACCTGCAATATCGGAGCTAGTACTTGGGCTAGCTTCATCAAAAGAAACCTCGCAAGTCTCCACAATTTTGTTAGTGTCAAGTAAAAGCACACGGTAGCCTCTAGTATGAGATGGATAACCAAGAAACATGCCATCAACAGATCTAGCTTCAAATTTATCAAGATTACCATGTTTCTTAACAAAGCATTTGCAACCAAAAACCCTAAAGTGTGTAACACTAGGCCTATGTCCAAACCGGAGCTCATATGGGGTTTTTCCAAGCTTAGCACGCAAGAAAACACGATTTGAGACATAACAAGCGGTTGCAATTGCATCAGCCCAAAATTTCCTAGGAGTTTGATATTCATCAAGCATAGTCCTAGCCATCTCAACTAATGTCCTGTTCTTTCATTCTACGACACCATTTTGTTGTGGTACATAGGGTGAAGAGTATTGATGATTTATTCCATTTTCAGCACAAAAGTGATCAAAGGATTGGTTTTTAAATTCAGTTCCGTTATCACTTCTAATTGCTTTTAATGATCCTGGGTGATCAATAGATAATCTAAGAAATAAAGTTCTAAAATGAGTAAAAGCTTCATTCTTAGATGCCATAAAATAAACCCAAGAATATCTGGAATAATCATCAACAATCACAAGCACATACCATTTACCTCCGAAGGATTGAACACGTGCCAGACCTACTGTGTCAAGATGTAAAAGTTTTCCCGGTTCAGATGTCATGGTCATTGTGAGAGGAGCATGTGAAACTACAACAACCTTAGCATGTCTACAAGAAGAGCACACAATATCATTGTCCTTTTTAAGCTTCGGCAGCCCACGTATGCGATCGAGAGCACTAACAAGAGTGAGATGATCAAAGCCTATGTGACCAAGTCTACGATGCCAAAAATATAGATCCTTTGTATCATTAGCAACTAGACACCGATGCTTAGAAGTTGACAAATCAAAATCAGCTTTAAAAACTCTTCCAAACCTAGACATGTTAAACAAAAGCTCACCTTTTGAATCTACAACCTTGCAGCATTTTTTAGCAAAGCTAACCTCTAGATTTTCATCTAGCAATTGTGAAACCAAAAGCAAGTTGTATTTCAAATTTTTAACAAGTGCCACATCTTTCAAAGTGTAGAGATTGTTTACTCCAACCGAACCTTTAGCAATTATGGGAGTAGAAGAGTTATCGGCGAAAGTAACATTTTCTACACGTGACACAAAAGAGAGAGAGGAGAACCATTCTTTGTTACCGGTCATGTGGCATGAGCAACCTGAATCCACAATCCAAATGTTCTCCTTCCTCAAACGTGAAACCTACACAGCAGCACAATACGTCGATGACTCAATACTGGGGTTAGTTAAAAGACTTTTAGGAATCCAGTACTTAGTCACACGACGTCCAACAGGAATAACACGCGGAAGCTGAGAAGGTACAGCAGGTTTATGAGCCAAACATCGAAAATTTTTGTTCCCAACTACTGACTTAGAAGATGTGTTATATGTAGCACAAAAAACAGTAGGTCCGGGAGCAAGTTTTTGACTCATTACAGCAGGTTGCAAGCTCTGAACATTTGGTCTAGCAGATTTTTCTTGGTTGTTATGTGATCTAGCAAGTATTCTCTATTTCTTATCGTTTTTAGCTAGTCTATAACAAAAATCCATGACATGACCATCTCTACCACAGTAGGTACAATGAAAAATAACCTTATTATCATGTCTAGATGAGCAAGCAACACGTTTATTAGAACCCGAATGGGACAGTACTCCTGCAGATTTGAAAATCACCTCTTTTTGTCTAGGAGCTGTTTGAATCAAACCGGTTCCTAATGACTTTACAACTTTAGGTGGGTGTGCCTTAGCATGAGCATGAGAATTAAAAACTAAACCAGTTTTATCATACAAGACTTAGAAGAATTCAGCAGCAAGTTTAGGTTCTTGTTTGCATTAGAAAACTGATCTAGTGTCCTATGCATGTCATCAAGTTTATTGGACAGATCAAAGCAGTTTTCACATGAAGTTTTTCCTTTTAGTTTGCAATTTGAACAATATTTAACTTCATGCACACGTAAAACATTGTTCAAAATAGAAATCTCATTCACAGCATCATTAGTTTCTTATTCAGATCATCACATGAAGAACAATGCAAATCAATTGTAGAACAACAAGCATCTTTCAAATTTCTATCATTAAGTGCAGCAAGCTCTTTGTTCTTTTCAATTTCAAGTTCAAGTTTATCAAGTGTAGATGCGTGTGCGCTTTTTAAAGAGGATAATTGTTCATAAATCAAATCACATGAGGAACAAGAATCATCACTAGGAATCAAAGTTTTTAAATGATTAATTTCAGACTCTGGTGATTCAATTTTAACAGCATTGTTCCTACATTTTGTATCCTTTTTCTTTAATATAACAGTGGCACGAGAAATAGCATCACACATTTCTTCGCAAGTGGGACATACCTCTTCATCGTCGCTGTTGTGTTCTACCTCCTCGGAGCTTGAACTTGACTTGCTCGCCATGCAGCACATATTTGCCATAGCTTCTTCATCTTCATCACTACCGGTGTCCACATCACTTGAGCCGATATCTTGAAGTGCAGAGATCATACTATGCACTATGTTGCGCATTGATAAATCTTTCTTCTTCTTATTCTTTGCAAACGATTTACTTCGGCCTTGTTTGCTTTTCTTCACGTGAAGTCGGACCTGAAAGGTTAGGGCACTCCGTACGAAAATGTCCTGTCTTACCACATTCAAAATATCGTTGAGGTCCGGAGGTTCCTCTCCTTCTAGTTCTCTCATTTTGCAATGCTTTTGAGAACCGAGTAGAGATGAGTGCAAGCTCCTCCTCTGGAAACTCTACAATCTGTTCAAGGGTTAGAGAGGACAGCAAAGAGAGTGCACCACTAGATGATGATTGACTAGAACTAGACATGTCACGTTGCGAAACAAATGCAATAGACTTGTTGGGGTTTTTACGTGAGATGATGTCAATTTCATGAGTTTTCAGTTTAGAATAAAGCACGTCTAAAGTAAGAGAACTGATGACAGTAGATTCACGAATAGATGTAACTTTCATGTCCCAAATTGACATATCTAATGCTCCTAACAATTGTCTATCATTTTCAGCATCTGAAAAGTTAACATTGACACTACGCAAGTTGCTGAGAATTTTATTAAAGCGAGCAAAAAGGTCGTCAATTGACTCACCGGGTTGCATCTCAAAACGCATGTATTCTTTCTTGAACATATCTTGCCTTACCTCCTTGATCGTATTGGATCCTTCATGGTAGTCGCAAAGAGCTTTCCAAACATCATATGCAGATCGGAGGTGTGCAACAGGGTCGAAGTCGCTTTGAGTCAATCCTTGGATGATCAAGTTGCGAGCCTTGTTGTTGTTGTCAACATCTCTCATGTTCGCAGCCGTAACTTGATCGTTGGGTGGTACATCGAAGTTCCGGTAGACCTTTTCCCATATGGCGAAGCCTTGCGCCTGTATGTAGGCCTCCATCTGCGCCTTCCAAACCTGAAAATCGATGCCATTGAACACACAAGGTTTTGCGGAGTACTTCTCCATGATAGTTAATCAAAACACGTGCAATTCACAATGATTAGAGCACCTTGGCTCTGATACCAATTGTAGGATCGACAAGCACGTGAAAAGCTACCAGAGGGGGGTGAATGGTAGATTAAAACTTTTCGCAGCGGAAACAACAAAAACCCCTCAGCAAAAAATCAATCGGTTAAAGAAACCGTGTGTGCCAGTGTTTTCAAACGTGTTCAACCGTGACAAATCAAGTAGAGAGGTAGAGAATCAAGACACGGATCTAATGCAACAAGAATCACTTGAAAATACGAAGTAAAACTTGAGATACGATCAAAACATTAAACGAAGATCAATCTGTTCTACCCGATATAAAACAGATCTGCAACGCTGCAAAGAAACTCGTGTATCTCAAAAACTACAGATCCGAAGCTCGTGAAAATTTCGCAGATGATATATAATTGAGTTGTGAAGACAACCCAAAAAGCATCGCGTCAATCGGATCTGTAAAACTCGAGTTATGAATGAAACACCGAAGCAACGTCGGTCTGTCCAGAAACTCAGCGAGAAAGACTTGACAAAAAACAAGTCGGACGAACAAGGCACAAAAACTCCTCGAAACTATGAACTTTATTCAATAGAAACACAAGAGGAACAACCCAAAGTTCTCTACACACGAGAGCTCTGGCCTCCCTTGCTTTTATAGCCAGCACTCAGGCTAAACAATCCAATCTAGGACTCCTACTCCTAATTGGACTCGTATCCTAACTTACCATAACTGCTCAGGACTCTCCTATTCGCAGATAGAAGCAATCGTGAGACTTTCAAACACCTTAGGAACGTCCTAAACATTCCTAAAACAACTCAACTTCGTGCCTAGCACGAAATTCTATCATAACCAACTCAAATCTTCCATATTTGAGCCATATCCGACTCAGCCTCAGCCTGAGTACGCAATCCAGCCAGTTGGACCTTTCCGACCAATTCTTTACGTCCACTTCTCTTCATCACGCCTTGGAACAATTTTGCCACGTCCATGCACTCCTTGCACACGTGCAAACACCTTCCAATGACGTACACGCAACCTTCATATGCACTGCCCTTGATCCAAACATGCTGCACGACCTCCCGATCAACTCAACCACAGCTCCTCCCAAACTTGGTTGTTGGAACCTCATCTCCTCCCTGAGACTAGTCCAAGGATCCCGTCACCAGCCATGTCTTGAACTCAAGCAACACCTGCACATGAATAAACAACCAATTCTTCCGAGCACTAGTCCTCGACTTGACTCACGTTAGTTCGAAAACCACAACACCTTACATGAGCACGTCACATAAGCATGTTGCAAACCATATCAAATGATAATAGCCATAACCACCAAAAGACACCAAAAACTTAGCAAATTAATACTAAGCAAACCTTCCCATAAAGCAAGTTTGAAACATTGTGAGTTAAAAGCAAAAACAAGATGCTGCAGTTCTACGAGTTGAACTTCACAGGAACTCCCTAAAAACAAGCTCCGGACCTCACAGAAGCTCTCCGGACCTTGCAGAAGCTCTCCGGACCTTGCATCGGACCTTGCCAACACTTGGCGGACCTAACAAAGAACTTGTCGGACCTTGCCACAGAAGAATGTTTTGGCAATATTCTAAACTTTGAATGTTAATGCTAACTTTTATCCTAATTGCCAATGTATTCAGCACATATAGGTCTCACATGATGCATATGTGTGCCCAGGATGTTCATCACACATATACATATGTTCCACAAACGGAATTCAGAATATATAATACCACAAATAACAGGGTTTATTACAAAGTCTCATGAGTCTTGGACTCATGCGAACAGCAGAAGTCTTATCAAAGCAGCGGAAGTCTAAATCTAGCAGCGGAAGTCTTTATTCTAGCAGCGGAAGCAATCTAAGCAGCAGCAGCAGCTCCATCTCTACTCCATCCCCACAGGCAAGGTTGAGGACAGATTACACGCCTAAGGCTCCACTTGGTCTTCATAGTAATCTTCTCCTGTAGTTGATGATAAAGTAATAATACAAGTTTGAGTACAATGATGTACTTAGCAAGTGCGGAAAAATATGATATGTAGCTCACAGCAACGAAGGTATAAAAAGGCTCATTGCAGAAAGCAAAGTTTATTTCTCAAAGCCACGATAAAACAGCAACTTAAATTTAAGTGAATGTAATCCCAACATATATTAAAATACTAACATACCTCCATTATGTTTCATCACTTTCCATGTCTCAACCAGACATTAATCTTTCTCAACTTTGCTCACGAATACCTCCTCGTATTCGCTACCATCTCACGAATACCATCTCGTATTCGCTACCATTTCATCTCATAAACAATTCCGTCTCACACCAAGACCAATCTCGTTGCCATGACTCAACAGTCATGCAACCGATCTTATCACCCAGACTCAACAATCCCGAAAACCCAACCAAAACCAAATGTAACACCCCAAAAACCTGTTAAGAGGGGAATTTAAAAATTTTTGGACGTATTGCATGTGGTGCAGAAATTCAAATTCAAATTGGAATTCAAATTTAAATAAAACCAGAAAAGAAAAGGAAAAAAAAAAAGAAAAACCCCCGGCCAGTGGGCCGAAAACCCACCAGCCGGCCCACCCGTCCCCGCGCCAGCCCACAGCCGCGCGCCCCTTTTTCCTCTCACTGACACGCGGGGCCCGCCGTCATCTTCTTCCTCGCGCGCGATCGGCCGACCCCGGGACACCTCTCTCTCCCGAATCAAAACTACCCCTGGAAAATCGTGTCCCCCAGCCGAATTCTGGTCCCGGACGACTCCGGCTCGATCCCAACAGACACGCCGCCGTCCCCCGTCTATATAAATGCCGGCATCGCCCTGTTTTTCTCCCCCGATCGGCTGTTTTTCCTCCCGGTGAGAACCAGAGCTTCTCCGGCCGTTTTCTCTCGATCTTTGCTCGGGTTTTCTGATCTAACGCGTCGATCGTGTCCCACCGCCTCCGGGGAGTCATGCAGGTGCAGAAAACTCGGTGGTTTGCACTCTAGGCACAGCTCCGACGAGCACCGCAGCGGTTCCACCTCGGACCTCGATGCCGACCGCCTTCCAGGGCCTCCGAGCTCAAGAAGAACCCCGAGGTGAGATCCCCGACCTCCCCTCTACCGTTCTATGCCATGAAATCCCAGTTTTAGGAAGTATAGACGAAGATCCAAAGTTTTCCGGCGAGATCGCCGCCTCCTGCCGCCGGGCAGCGCCGCCCGCGCACGGTCAGGGCGACGTGGCCGCTTGTGCGCCGTCTATTTTAAATCGCACGGTAGAAATAAAACCCCCGCGTACCGGTTCAGCGATCTAATCTCAGCCGTCTATTTTAAATCGGACGGTCCACATCAGCCCCGTGTTATAAAGGCCGGAATTCTTACGCGCTACCCCCTGGGGATCTCGGAAAACATGAGCTAGCGCCGGAAATTTCTGATCTAGCCCCTGGAACTTCAGAAATTCGTCTAAATTCAATTAAAAATCAATTTTAGCCCCTGGACTTAATAAAAATTAGGAAAACCCATCTGTTATGTGTAGCTAGACCCCTGGAAATTTATGAAATAATAAATTAGACCCTGTAGTAGGGTGGATTTACCTTTTTGACCCTATATGATATTAAATTCAGAAAATTTAATATGTGATTAGGATTTAAATTTAAAAAGGTGAGGCAAACACATTGTAAATTCAAATTTAAACTCTCCTAGCACTTGGAGAACTTTAGAATGAGTTAAAAGTAGATTTTTAGCTGAAATGAATCTGTCTAATTGATTGTTCACATTTATTAGTTATAGGGACACATTTTTAGGTTAGGAAATAAGTCTGAAAATTGGTAAAATAAATTTAAATTAGTTCACATCAGAGGAGAAGTTCAAAAATATATTATTTAATATTTTAGATCAGAACCTATTATGTTTAGATGATGTGTCTTACTATTTTCATAATAAAGTTCACATTTAGGCATAGAAAATAAATCAAAATAATATAGGAAAATAGGTATGCATAACTAGAAAATGATAAATGAAGTTTCCAAATCCAAAGATTTCAGTTTAGGACTTTGTAGAAGATCTGAAAACCCATTTGGAGTGGGAAAGTACCTTCCATTCAAACTTGGTAGTTAAGAAGTATATTAATTCAAATTGAAAATTCATATATAGTGTGCAAACAGAAATCTGAAATACAAAAGTTAGAAATCATATACATATGTCTAAAAGTGCATGAAGGCTAAAAATCAACACAGCTAGAGTAAACACAACACTTAGAAATGTGAATGACTATCATATGTATGTATGTGTGGAGTGAAAGTGTGAACTATGTCTTATGGATTGTTGTTTTCTTTTGCTATGTGTGTTGGCATGAGTAGAACCTGCCCTAGAGCAAGTTCTTCCCTTCCAAGATCAGGACTATCCATCCCCAGAGCAGCAGGAAGAAGGCAAGTGTCCTTGACGACTTTGATCCTATACTAGGTTGTATAGATAGAATTATTTGCATTGTCAATTGAAATATGTAACTCATGCTAGGAAGTTTCCCTAGAATTGCATTACCTTGTTTCCTTGTAGCTTGGGTTGCGAATTATTTTATCATGTCATTTATTTATGCTTAGCCATGCTTAGAATGGGATAATTGGGATATGAGATCATCAATTTATTTACCTTACTCTTGAAGGAGATATTATGAGTTATGTAGAGGTAGGGATCGAGGCATGTTGGATGATTTGGTTGGTGCTGGGTGCACGAGACTCGGGTTTGTGTTTAGTATTTGCCTGGATCCTAAGGACCGGTTCATGGAGCATGTAACCTGGCTTTACCGTGCCAACCACATGCTGAGATGGGGCAGCTTGGCCAATTAATTAGGTGTATCCCCGGCGTAGTATGGGTGTGTTGGATGGTGCAGAGAATAGGTGTCATCTGGACTACCATATGAACCGCAAGGTTCAAGAGGGGGCCACTGCAGTGGGGTTGGAGCCTCTTGTATGCTGTTAGGGGTGAAACTCAGTGGGCCCACGCTCGTCGGGAATACCTTTGTAAAGGCTTCGTAGTGATCTCCTAGCTACACACCTGGGAAGTTTGAATGTGGTTCGTGGCCACTAGCATAATGGAGGTTCTTTTAGTCCACCCGGCAACGGGGGATGAAATCACTACATGTGGGTACAGTGGTGCAAACTCTGCAGAGTCAAAACTGTCATGACAGCCGTGCTCACGGTCAAGAGCGGCTTGGACTTATTCATGATTAGAGGATGATGACTTTGGAAGTTGTGGATGTTAAGCGGGGAGCTTAACATTGGAAATGATGTTATGGTTATTTGATTATGATGATGGGTTGGGAGATTGGGACCATTTTACTTGTGTAGTAATGTAGGTGCTTAATAAGCTAAGGTGGTAGGTAATAATTGCGTAGTGCTTTAACCATGAGTCCAACCTCTCCTTGCTCAAGCCATGCATGACATAACTTTCCCACACTTGTTGAGTACCCACGGTACTCAAACTTGCATATTTGTTGGTTTAAATTGCTGCTCACGTCAAGGGGATGAGGTGGTGTTTAATGACCAAGACATCGGACCCGAAGAAGGATTCTAGGTTCATGGAGTTCCCCGGGCAACGCCTGTGACGGAGCCCACAAGATTTATATTCTGCTGTTAGTTTATTTACATGTTATGAACTTATTATCATCCATCGAGACGTATGCTTTGTAAGACATATTTATATTCGACACCTGGCTTGTAATAAATGATGCTTCACTATTTGTCATCACATGTATGAGAAAATGATCCTGGCATACATGTGATATTCACTCGGTTGTTCTTCAGAGAAACCGGGTGTGACAGAAGTGGTATCAGAGCCAAGGTTGCCCGTAGGAACGTGGACCTAGGTAGAAATGGACGTATTTAAGGACCCTATTTTCTTAAAAACTATTTTACAAAGGTGTGGGTCTAAAAGTGTTATTTAATGGGGTCACTTTATTCGTCTTACCCCAACATTTATTCAAAATAGGATTTTTGTTTAAAATCTTATCTAACTTAATTTTAAATGCTTTATGTTTTAGATGGTTCGCATGATCCGCACTGCCCACAAGTCCACCGGAGAGAGAGTTCCCGTAGTTGCCCTTGCCCTGAGTGAGGAGAACCGTCCGGTGACGTATCTCTCCTACGGATTGGCAGTAGGAGGCTTGTTGCGCCGTCTTCGACGTATGCTCCACGCCGCCGGCAATACGGGCAAGCTAATCATACACTACAGCTCCACCTGGACCATCCGTGAGAAGCGGGAAGAATGGAGTTCAGAAATGAGGATTATCCATGAAAATCAGCTACTTAAGATCCACCGCTCTCCAACTTGTCGAGCGACACATGTCGATGCGGAGAAGGATGTCACCTGGGAGGCCATCACCTGCCAGAGTCACATCTACCATCGCCACCTGGACAGGATAGAGTACATGTATGTCCTCCAGTGTGAGAGTGGTACAACGGAGTACAAGTATCCGCCAGTGCAGCAGGGGACTTCCCATGAGCACATGGACCTGTGCTTGGAGGATGCTGCTATGCTCAGCACTCGACTGCAGGAGTGCCAGCAGGAGCTTCAGGATGTTCGTGACACCCTGAAGGAGACTGAGGTGTTGCTTCGAGCCATCTTGAGGGCGAGAGAAAGAGGAGAAGGGAATGAACTGTGTGTCACAGTGAATGACACATGGACTCCTGACTCCCCAGATCGCCGGGCGAGTAGGCGTCGCCGCACTTCTCCACCAGCAGCCTCCCCACCCAAAGCGGAGTCAGAGGGCAGCCGCAATAATGAGGAAGATCCCGAGGCGCCAGCTCAGTGATACGAGTCATGTAGAGTCTTTTCCCATAGTTCAGCAGGTTATCGAGTAGGCGAGTCAATAACTTAGTTAATGGTGTGTTAATGTTGGTGTGTGACGTGAGTTGTGGAAGCCATGGGCAATTGTCCACAAACTCGTCTTCAGGTTGTTTTGCTTTGATGTGTGAATCCCTATGAATTAAGAGTGCATTTATTTTCGCGTAAGACGTGAAACCCTTAGAAAATATAAATATAATAAGGTTTCAAAATTTTAAAGTTTGAACAAGCAAATTGGGAAGTTAGTACGAAATCTTTAAATTGACATTTGGTTAATCATGATAGATGGCCGGAAGAGGAAAGGGTCATGGTGCCAACCCCACCAACAACAACGATGAGGCCGGCAACCCTCATATTTCTGGAGGACAAGACAGGGGTGGTCGCCGTGAAGGAGTTGATCCCATCCACCAAATGCTTAAAAGTCAAAATCAGCTCATCCAGAGCCTAACTCAAGTGGTGGCCAACATGCACCAAGCTCCACCTCCACAAGCTGCACCACGCCAACCAAGGTTGAGTGAGTTTCTAGGGACTCAACCTCCAAAGTTTGCAAGTGCTGCTGAACCTCTGGAGGCAGATGACTGGCTAAAGACCATTGAGAGCAAGATGAGGATCATACAATGCCAAGGGTATGAGAGGGTGCTGTTTGCCTCTCACGAATTGCATGGACCTGCTGCTGATTGGTGGACCGCTTACGTAGCAGCCCATCATGACCCAGAGAACATCAGTTGGGAAGAGTTTAAGCGCAGCTTCCGCAACCATTACATACCAAGGGGTGAACTCAAAAACAAGAGGAAGGAGTTCTTGGGGCTGCAGCAAGGAAACATGACTGTGAGGGAATATCTCACTAAGTTCACCCAACTATCCCGTTATGGACCACGGGACATGGAAACTGATGAGCAAGAAACAGGACTGCTTTGTGGAAGGACTTACTGCGGAGATGCAATGTGCAATGTCCTCCAACGAGTATGAAAGCTTCCAAAAGATGGTGGACAGAGAATTTGTTGTGGAAAGGAAGCTGAAGGCCATGGAAAATGAAAACAATAGGAAGGCGGGATGGTCACACCAAGCCTCGGGTAGCAACACTCGCCGACGTCTAATGCAGCTACCCGCAGCGCAGACGAGCCGTGCTGCGGTACCCTACTCAACACCGAGATGGTACAACCCGAACTTCAGGCCTCCATCAGCACCAGCACAGCCACAACGTCAGTTTGTACAGCAGCCTCGTCCCACATATCAACCTCGACCAGCAGTGCAAGGACTACAGAACCAACCCCAAGACAACAAAGGCCAGGCACCTAAGGTTGGGGTGCAATGCTTTAACTGTGGTGATGTGGGACACTACGCCCATAAGTGCCCAAAGAAGAAGCCCATGCAGCCACAACAGAAGAATGTGATGCGAGGACGGGTGAACCACGTGACCATGGAGGAAGCGCAAGAGGCACCCGACGTGGTAGTTGGTAAGTTTCCTGCCAATTTACACATTGCAACCCTATTGTTTGATTCTGGTGCTACCCACTCATTCATTGCTCAAGGGTTTGTTAAGAAGCATGATCTAGCAACCACACAAATGAACCATATGCTAGCAGTGAACTCTCCAGGTGGAGAAATAAGGACAAGACAAGTGTGTCCCAAGGTGAATCTAGACATTAATGGGGTAGTATTTGCTACCAACCTCATAGTGATAGATTCCCAAGGGATAGATATTATTTTGGGCATGGATTGGTTGACCAAACATAAAGGAATCATCCATTGTTCAACAAGAACGGTGGAACTAACTTACCCTAGTGGCACAAGAGTAAAGTTCATAACTATACAAGAGCCTAGGAGGGACATTAAACTCAATCAAGTTGAGGTGGAAGTGGAGGAGATCAGGATCATCAGGGAATATCCAGATGTTTTTTCTGGAGGAGTTGCCAGGTATGCCCCCCGATCATGAACTGGAATTCGCGATTGAGCTAGTGCCTGGAACAGCTCGGATATACAAGAGACCATATCGGATGGACTCCAAACAACTGGAAGAACTCAAGGAACATTTAAGAGAATTGACAGAAAAGGGGTACATTCGTCCTAGTTCCTCACCATGGGGTGCTCCAGTGATATTTGTGCCCAAGAAGGATGGGAACCAAAGGCTATGCGTGGACTACCGTGCGTTGAATGAGGTAACCATCAAGAACAAGTACCCATTACCCCGCATTGAAGACTTGTTTGATCAGTTGAGGGGAGCTTGTGTGTTCTCGAAAATTGATCTCCAATCGGGATACCACCAACTTAAGATAAGGCAAACTGATATTCCAAAGACGGCTTTCGTATCTCGGTACGTACTGTATGAATACACCGTCATGCCCTTCGGGCTAACTAATGCCCCGGCATACTTCATGTATCTCATGAACAAGGTATTCATGGAATATCTGGACAAATTTGTGGTGGTTTTCATAGATGACATTCTCGTCTTCTCCAAAGATGAAGAAGAACATGAGAAACATCTAAGGTTGGTGTTGCAAAAGCTGAGAGAACACCAATTATATGCCAAGTTGAGCAAGTTTGAGTTTTGGCTGAAGAGAGTTCCCTTCTTAGGACATATAATCTCGGAGGGAGGTGTAAAATGCCCAAAAAGTGGTAGCAAGAAAATTCAGCTCATGTACACTTATGAAAAATGAGGGGAATTAAAACTTTGAATTATAATAAGTGTGAGTTCAAAGTGAGGGTTTAGACTTCCCAAAAACTTCCAAACATGGAGATCTAAATGCACAACTTGGATCTTCATAGTCCAAATATTCACCCTTTCAAATTTCAGCTCATTTGGAGGAGTTTTCATATTTGTTTGGGATTAAAAGGAAGAGCCCTCTAATCTGAATTTCAAATTCAGTTTCAAATTCCAAATCCCTCAATTTGAAAATTTGGTTGCACAAATGTGTTCTCCACCTTTTAATAAGCAGCCATGCAAAAAAATTGGAAATTTTGGAGCTGGTTTGCTATATTTTTGAGGCAATATAAAGTAGAGAATTCAAACTCCTTTTCAAATTCAAATGATCAAACCCCATTCAAATCCTACACCAGAATTCAAACCATTTGAATTCTGCAAATTCAAACTTAACTTTGGGATGAAGTAAAGCTTTTAATGTTGAGTTGTTGGAGGGAAAAATATCAGAAAAGTTTGACTAAACAAAGGGGGAGGTGGGGCCCAATTGTCAGCCACCTAAAGCAAACAACCGACTGTTTTTCCCTCTCTCTCTCTGTTCCCGGTTGATCACGGCGCGACAGCTCCCGGAAAAGCGCTCCCCCCGACGTCCTCACCGAGCCACCGATCTGGTTCTCGCTGGCCGACGTCGGCGCGCGCGCGTGGGCGATAAGAGCGGCCACCCGAGTACCGCAGCGCTACTTCTCCTCCTCCTAAGCTCGTGCAGAGCCGCGACAGTCTCATTTCCGCTGAACACCGCCGCTCAGTTCTCTCCGATCGACCACAGCCCTCCGAGCTCGATTGCTCGAGTGCTCCACAGCAAAGAGCATCGCCTAGACGTGCTCTAGCCCTTGGCAAAGCCCCTTCGAGGTTTGCCGGTCCGAAATGCTCGAGAAACGAGGATTGGCGCCAAAGCTTCAAGGTGCCCGGACCTCGCCGTTTCGGCTCTCCGACGACAGCAGCAACCGGCCACCCTCTCCCCCGACTTCCTATACAAGAAAGGTGCGTGGACATGTCCTGGTCGTGTAGCCGGAGGCCGTTTAGCGTTTGCTAGAACCGGTAGCGAGAATTTCACCGTTTCCCCAAACGGTACACCGACGGGTAGTGCGCGGTCTAGCCAAAAATTCGTGGTGCACGATCCTTTGGACCTCGAGTAAGCTTGCACAGAGCTTCTCTACTTCCTAGCGCCTCTCCTCGACGAAGAACCAAGCAAAAACATCAAGAAACGAGGGAGCCCTAGCTGTTTTCTTAGTCGCCGGTGCAAAAGCACCTCGGGTCGCCGTGGAGCCCTCGGTTGCCGGCAGTTTCACCGGCGGCCAGGACTCTTATGGGCTCCTACATCACTCACTGATGCTCTAGAGCCCAAGAATCGATCGAATGATAGAGGAATGAGGGTTCCCGACCTCGCCGGAGTTCAAAACTTTTCTGTCACCGGTGCGCGATGGTTTCCAGTGAGCCACGGCCGCCGGCGACCCTCCCACAGTGTTCAGCGCGGTTAGAAATGGGGGAGCGGCGAGTTTGACGAAGTTTAAACCATGGGAACCCCGTCCCGGCGAGCCTCACCGGCGTGCGCCGCCGTGGGAGGCGCGGGCAGCGCGAGGAAGACGAAGGAGGCCCGGTCCAACCGGTCAGCCTCCGGGTGCACGCGAGGATCGGTTTGTGGCGCCGGATCTGGTGCGGCTGCGCGGGAATAACCCTGTAGCCCCCGGTGTTGCCGAAATCTGACTGGTCCGACTTAAAACAATGGGCCCAGCCCAATTATTTGAAGTTTCTATTAGAGAAATAATTCCAGAATTTAGCTGATCTTTGCAAGCCCATAACTTTGTGTAGAAAACTCCAAAAAGAGTGAGACCAATTTTGTTGGATTCCTCATGAGGAGTACTTCACAGAGAAACCAATTTTAGGCTATGAAAATGCCCAGGAATTTCTGTAGAATTGTTTCTAGTAAATCCTTTAGGGATTTATTACAGGAGCAATTCTTTATGAAATATTCCCAAATTTGGGCAGCAAATCCTCTTCATAGATAATGATCTCCAGTAAAGATTTGGGCTCCATTGGAGTTCATTTGCTAGGCCAAATTACCTTCTCAAGTCAGCCTTTATTTAAAAATTCAAATTTAAACAGAAGCTTTTTCAGAACTCCTGTCTAAGTCCAAAAATTCATATCTCTCTGATGGTAGCTCCAAAAATGGTGAAACAAATTTTGTTAGAACCATTGAGACTTACCCTAATCAGATCTTCCACCATTAGCTATGTCAAAGCTCCTGATTTGGGCTCAAAATTCAGATAAGCATTGTACTTGTAGGAATTTTAAGACTACATTGTGCAATGACATGTCTCCAAATTTGGCTCAAATCATCCTTAGAGAGTCTAGTATCCACTGTAAAATTCCCAAAGCCAATTAAGGATTCTAAATAGCAGTAGCTATGAATAGAAGTCCAATTCTTATAAATCCTTAATACTTATACATGTATTTTATTACATTTCATAATAGTGACCGAAGTTGAGGACGCACCGGAGCCGTTGGACGTCCTCCCACCAGAAGCTGACTTTCCGTTTAACTCGCAACCAGGCAAGCCCCGGTTTGCACTTAAGTACCTTTTATAAAATTCTTTATTTGTATCACATATGTCTAGGGTGAATGTTTGCATTAGAGTTAAGGTGTTTGAAACCCCACTTGCATAACCTTTTAAATCCTATGAAGGGTTGGGAAGCTTACAGAGCCGACGAGTAGACAAGGACCCGCTAATATGCTTAGGACCTCGGTAGAAGTCGAGTAGTTGGAATCTACTCGCGAGGTAAGGTTTATCACACGGTTTGGTCAGAATAGAAAATGGCTTAAAAGTGGAGAAAATGAGACCCAGCAGGGGGGATAGGAAGCAGTGAGCGGAGGTCTCACGTGCGTAGCCCTGTTGGTGTCAATTGAGGACCAAGTCGTGTGCGGGCCTGCTGAACAAGTATCGAACAGTACCGGATGGCATACTGACATAAGCAGGAAACCGATGTAAATGGTTAACCTGGGTGCCGAGGCTTACCCAACCGTAAACAGGAGTGGGTTGAGGGTAGCAAGGTGTAAATCTGCCGGTGGGCACAGTCACGCTCCACGCGGGGACCTCCTGCCCATTACGGATGGACCGGTTCGGCATTTAGATTGCCTTTGAAAGGTTGTTGCATACAACAGAGTAGGAAGGGGTGTGGAATCACGCTTCTGAAAGTGGGTGTATGCAACATGTTGTCCGGGTGTCTCCTGATTGCAATCACCGTCCCTCGCGGTTATTTGAGTACCGCTTGTTCACTGTTTCGTGACGTAGTAAGAAGTGAAGTAAGCCAGTTGAATGATAATATGCTGTGATGATATATTAATGTTTTGGAAACCATGTTTGCTGTAGATGTAGAGCTAATTAAGTTTACTTTCCGCATTGGGCATCACAACATCGGAGGAAAGCGTTTCTTGTTTGACTGTGGACTTCCGATGCGAGGGCTGCCTAAGGCACATGAATCTGCTGCTATAAAAACTGAAAGTAAGGATCAACTTATAGGCGTGTCTTAGTCGCAAATTCCTTTTCCTATCATACACCTCCATGCATGTAGAGTTCCATGCCTAGGTCAGACGGTTAAGCCTTGCTGAGCCTTCGTGCTCACGGTTGCAATATTTGAGCTGTGTGCAGGTGAGAGTTATGAGAAAGGTTCCGAGGACGAGGTGATGCCCCCGTCGGGGTACACGGCCGAGCTGGAGCCCTGCACGCCACCGTGATCTCCGGTTCCATGCTGCTAGTGTGTAGCGTCCCCGGGCTGGACGGCTGCACTTTTGCATAGCTAGGATGAGAGGCTGTATATGTATATTACTTCCGCTGTTTGAATAGGTTTTATAAAAGACTTCCGCTGTTTTATAACCAATAAAAGTTTGTATGTTGTTCTTTATTCTTTTAGTGTGTGCTGTTGGGTGCCGCATCGTACGGCACCACCCTATGCGATCCTGGAGTGGGTGAACCACGGGGTGGTCCCCGCAGTCGTGGTATTAGAGCCGCATTTGGGAATAGCACGCTCGAAAAGAGCCTATTTTGAAAACTTAGAAGTAGTCGAGTGAGGATTAGTCATTAAGCCCACATAAGGTCTATGATAGTAGTAGTTACTAAGGTGGAAAAGCTAACTTATGTGTTATACATTCTGTAACGACGCTCCGATGTCAGGTAAGAGGTAAGGTACGCCACCGCAGGCGGATCAATTGCGGTAACTCCCCATACGAGTAATAGTATGGTATGGTATACCGTGGCTTGGCACGGTAGTGAATATGAGTCTCTGAACCTCTCAATGGTTTTGAGAGCATGTGAAAACACTGATCTCCAGTGTGCTTTAGGCAAAAGTGAGAATACCCCATCGTGTGGTAAGCAACATGATAGTATGCAACTCTTGAACGTTCAATGTTCAAAGGGCCATACGCAGCGCTCGCCATCGGCGTGCCTCAATGGTCATGAGGCAGTATGTGGTATCCGTTGGGTTGATAAAATTCCCAACCGTGACGACCCGTTCGCGCTCTACTCGGGTTCCCCGTCGTGTGGTGTGAAAACACAACCATGTACCTTGAGACGTGGCTTGACTCAAGGACGATCCGTATGGCAATGATACGGACCGTATGTTTTTATTATGATATGGAACTGTCTGTAATGTTAAAAACCTTTGTGTGCACCATTATTGTATGTTCTTCTGCAGGTACATTAACCACGTTAGTGCATGACGTGTAGAAACCGTTTGTGAGTGACGTTCTTAGTTCCACCATTTGACACGTATATGCCGGAATACCGGTTTAGGATTTTTCTTTGGTGAGGAAACGTAGTACCGACTGCATAAAAGTTTATTTTCAAAGAAAAGAATCACAATGAAGTATAGGAATTCATTTAGGTGTTAGTAAACTCCTATATTGAACTAAGAGTCAATTGGGAGTATAGGTTCAATTTCAAAAGCTTAGGAACAATCTCCCCTGTTTTTGGCAGAAATTTTGCTGAAATTGAACAGGGCATAACTTAATATTGGTTGAACCAATGGAGGTGTGGGATACCATTCTGGAAAGGTTTTGAAGTCCTCTACAATTTTTCTGTAGAGTTCCAGAACAAAATCTCCCTCCAAAAGGATGAAAATCTCAGATGAGTAGGTACTGTCCAAAAACAGGGCAGACCAAATGCTCTCTGGAATTTTCTGTATTTCAACCAAAACACTTAGTTTCACCGTTTGACGTCCAGTGGCTGTTGTAAAACAGCGAGTTGGAGTCGAAGGGTTTATGTATTTGACATATCACTTCGAGTTAGTACATGTTTGGGTGCAATACAATGGCGAGGAATTACGCATGCTAACACACTTAACATCCCGTGGTGACCCCGATGGTCGAAATGAACTTTTAACCCATAAAGTTCAATACTTTGGAACTCGATCGTATGACACGGTCCAGGGATGTATATGGTGCATAAAGTTTATACTTTATCCATATGTGTGATTGTTATGCGCATTGTTTATCCCATTCTCGCATTACTATTGTATAGGCTGGATGAGCTAAACCCACATGTGCTGATCGTTTGAATGGTATGAATGCAGAATGGTGCGGACACGTTCAACGCAAGAGGAGGGAGGTCCGAGTCAAGTTCGTGGTGATGAGTCTCCACCTCCGGAGCAGACCACGACGCAGCAGCAACCACCTCCTCCACTGCCAGAACTTCCAAGGAATCTTGCGGAGGTTCTCGCTGCAGTGCTCGCCTCGCGCGACGAGCAAACCGAG
Source organism: Neostapfia colusana (assembly GCA_030760725.1). NCBI lineage: Eukaryota > Viridiplantae > Streptophyta > Magnoliopsida > Poales > Poaceae > Neostapfia > Neostapfia colusana. The sequence continues at coordinate 37,992,802 of JASWHV010000002.1, read as the reverse complement.
TTACTGCAGATGTTGGTGCAGCAGAATGCGTCCCATCCGGGAGGACGCCAAGACAATGGGCAACGCCAGCCCCAACAAAGTTCATATTCAGAATTCATGGCGACCCATCCACCGGTCTTCACGGAGGCCGAAGAACCTTTGGAGGCGGACAGCTTTATCCGCACTCTGGAGGCAAAGTTCGGGCTGCTACGATGCACCGAACATCAGAAGGCGCTGTACGCAGCGCAACAGCTTCAAGGAGAAGCCGGTACCTGGTGGGCGAACTACACCGCCTCCTTACCGGCTGGCCATGCCGTCACATAGACAGAGTTCCAGGAGGCGTTCAGCACCTATCACATACCTCCCGGTGTGATGGAAATGAAGCTCCAGGAGTTCCTGGCACTACGACATGGCGAGAGGAGTGCTCATGAGTACTCCAGGTTATTCAATCGGCTGGCGCAGTATGCGCCAGGATTTGTGGGCACGGAAGACAACAAGCGCAATGCGTTCTTCCGGGGCCTGAACTCCAAGATGAAGGTCCATCTCGCCCAGAGCAATCGTGGCACATTCAACGACCTAGTTAATGCTGCGATTCTACAGGAGAATGCTCAGCGTGAGCGCGGTTCTGACAAGAGGAAACGCAGCGCGCTGACGAGCAGCAGTGATGGAACGCCACAGAAATACCGTGTGGTATATCGCTCACCATCTGGTCAGAGATGGCAGCCACCGGCGCGACCGCCTCAGTTTCGCGGTCGGCAATATAATGCGCCTGGCTTTCGACCGACATATCCATCACAGCAACAGCAGCAGCAAAGGAAGGTCCCGCGTGCGCCTCAGTTTCAACAGCGTGCACCGGGATTCCGTCCTCAAGTCGGCGGGACCCCGACACCTTACACGTGCTATACGTGTGGCTGTGTCGGGCACATTTCGAGGGACTGCCCAGAGCCGCGACAGGGCAGGGGTGCAGCACCATATCAGGGTGCTAATCAGCCCCGCAATCAACCCAAGAAACCAGCACCAAAACCCGGCAACGTCCACCACTTAGGTATCGAAGATGTGCCGGAAGGCGAACCCGTCCTCGCGGGTACGTTCTCTTACCTCGATCATCCCGTAGTCATACTTTTTGACTCCGGTGCCACCCATAATTTCATAAGTCATTCTTATGTTATTAAATATCAACTGCCTATCATTCCCACAAATAATTCATATTTGATATGTTCTCCGGGTGGGAAAATAACAGCTGATAGAATGGTCTATAGAGCACCATTACAGTTGGGTGGGAATCTATATCCGACTTCTCTAATCATGTTAGAGAGTCAAAAACTTGATGTCATTTTAGGAATTTCATGGCTACATCGCCATGGTGCTGTGCTTGACATCATTCCACGTGTGGTTCATCTCAATTCTTCACTTCATGAACCACATGTTCTTAATCTTGACCGATCGGTTCAAGAAACCCCAGCCACATATAACACGGAATCCACGAAACTTGAAGATATTCGTGGTCCGTGAATATCCGGATGTCTTTCCGGATGATCTTCCGGGCATGCCACCCGAAAGAAATGTCGAGTTCAAGATTGAACTTGTACCGGGGATGACACCGATCTCACGGAGACCGTACAAGATGGCTCCGAATGAGCTGGCTGAATTGAAGGAGCAGCTCAATGATTTAATGAGGAAGGGTTTCATTCGACCGAGTTCCTCGCCATGGGGATGCTCTGCGCTGTTTGTGAAGAAGAAGGATGAAACCTTGAGGTTGTGTGTGGACTACCGGCCTCTCAACGCCGTCACCATCAAGAATAAATATCCACTGCCCCGCATCGATATATTATTCGATCAACTTGTGGGTGCAAGTGTATTTTCAAAGATGGATCTTCGCTCCGGATATCATCAAATCAAGATCCGGGCGGAGGATATTCCAAAGACGGCCTTCTCGACGAGATATGGGTTATATGAGTACCTCGTCATGTCCTTTGGTCTCACCAACGCCCCGGCACACTTCATGTATCTCATGAACTCAGTGTTCATGCCGGAGTTGGACAAGTTTGTGGTAGTGTTCATAGATGACATCTTGGTCTACTCCAAGTCTGAAGAGGAATACACCAAGCACTTGCATATCGTGCTTCAACGATTAAGAGACCATAAGCTTTATGCCAAGTTCAGCAAGTGCGAGTTTTGGGTCAGCCAAGTGCCATTCCTTGGTCATATCATTTCTGCAGAAGGCATTGCAATTGATCCAAGAAAAATCGAACAAGTGCTGAAATGGAAGTCCCCCACATCAGTCCATGAAGTCAGAAGTTTTCTCGGGTTAGCAGGATATTACCGGAGATTCATACCAAACTTCTCCAAGCTTGCTAAGCCGATGACTGAACTGTTGAAGAAGGGGATCAAATATGTTTGGAGCTCAGCTTGCGAAGAAGCTTTCCAAGCATTAGTGAAGCATCTTACAACAGCCCCGGTGTTAGCTCAACCGGATACAACCAAGCCCTTCGACGTATATTGTGATGCGTCCGGTATCGGGCTTGGCTGTGTATTGATGCAAGGAGGAAGAGTGGTCGCCTATGGCTCACGTCCACTTCGTAACCACGAGCAGCACTATCCGACTCATGATCTTGAGCTCGCTGCTGTGGTATTGGCCTTGAAGATGTGGAGGCACTATTTGCTTGGGAACTTAGTGCACCTCTATACCGACCACAAAAGTCTGAAATATATATTCACTCAAAAGGAGTTGAATATGCGGCAACGGAGATGGCTAGAACTGATCAAAGACTATGAGATCGAGATTCACTACCATCCCGGGAAGGCAAACGTGTTTGCCGATGCCTTAAGCCGCAAATCCCATGTCAACAGTCTGTCCATCACCCCACTTGAAGAGGAGGAGCCGAGTCTGTACTTGGTTCCATATGGGGCATTGTATAATCTTGCTCTCGTCCCTACAATACGAGAGGAGATTATGGAAGCGCAGAAGAAAGACGTGGGAATGTCACACATTCGGAGAAGGATGAAGAATGGCGAAATGAAATGCTTCCGAAGAGATGATAACGGTACACTATGGTTTAAAGACCGTATAGTGGTACCCCGTGACCTGAAGCTTCGAAGGAAAATCTTGGACGAAGCTCATTTGTCCAAGTATTCTATTCATCCGGGCAGCAACAAGATGTACCAAGATCTAAAAACAAGGTTTTGGTGGACACGGATGAAAAGAGAAATCGCAAAGTACGTATCCGAATGTGATACGTGTCGGCGGGTGAAAGCCGACCATATGCGTAAAGCCGGACAGCTGCAACCGTTGAACATTCCAGCGTGGAAGTGGGAGGATATCAGCATGGACTTCATATTCGGATTACCTCTCACTTCTCACAAACATGACTCGATTTGGGTGATAGTCGATCGACTAACCAAGTCGGCTCATTTCATTCCCGTACATACCAGTTACGTGGCCAAGCAATATGCGGAGCTTTATATTGCAAGAATCTTATGCTTGCACGGTGTTCCCCGCTCCATTATTTCAGATCGCGGTGCGCTGTTTGTCTCTCGGTTTTGGGAACAGCTGCACGCATCATTGGGGACTAAACTGATCAGAAGCTCCGCGTATCACCCACAGACAGATGGTCAAACTGAACGGGTGAATCAAGTGCTTGAAGACATGCTACGCGCTTGTGCCATTCACCACGGCAAGAATTGGGACGATCATTTGCCGTTGGCGGAGTTTTCTTACAACAATGGCTATCAAGCTAGCATCAAGATGGCGCCGTATGAAGCTCTCTACGGCCGGAAATGTCGCACACCTCTCAACTGGTGCGAGTCCGACGAGCGAGTCATCTACGGCATTGAACTGGTGAATGAAGCTGAAGAACGAGTGCGAGTGATACAAGCCAACCTCAAGGCTGCTCAATCTCGTCAGAAAAGCTATGCGGATAAAAGACGCCATCCTCTCCACTTCAACATCGGGGACCATGTTTATGTCCGTGTGTCTCCGATGAAGGGAGTTTACCGTTTCGGAGTGAAGGGTAAACTTGCGCCGCGGTTCATTGGTCCGTTCACCGTTATTGAAAAATGCGGACCCGTGGCCTATCGCCTAGATTTACCGGCGTCGCTCGCAGGCAATCACAACGTCTTCCACATCTCTCAGCTGAGGAAATGCCTCAAACCCTCAGCTGAAATCCGTACAGAAGACATAGAAGTTCTTCAACCAGACCTCAAGGACACGGACTATCCAATCCGTATTATCGATGAAAAGACTCGTGCCACAAGAAACCGGACCTTATGGTTCTACAAGGTCTTGTGGAGTAACCATACCGCTGATGAGGCGACATGGGAAAGCGGGGACTATTTACGAACATATTATCCGGACTTGCTATCATCATATACCCGGTAAAGTTTTTCCCCACTTTACTTTTCCTTTGGAATCTCGGGACGAGATTCTTTTTAAGGGGGGAGGGATGTAAAATCCCCAAAAAGTGGTAGCAAGAAAATTCAGCTCATGTACACTTATGAAAAATGAGGGGAATTAAAACTTTGAATTATAATAAGTGTGAGTTCAAAGTGAGGGTTTAGACTTCACAAAAACTTCCAAACATGGAGATCAAAATGCACAACTTGGATCATCATAGTCCAAATATTCACCCTTTCAAATTTAAGCTCATTTGGAGGAGTTTTCATATTTGTTTGGGATTAAAAGGAAGAGCCCTCCAATCTGAATTTCAAATTTAGTTTCAAATTCCAAATCCCTCAATTTGAAAATTTGGTTTCACAAATGTGTTCTCCACCTTTTAATAAGCAGCCATGCCAAAAATTGGAAATTTTGGAGCTGGTTTGCTATATTTTTGAGGCAATATAAAGTGGAGAATTCAAACTCTTTTTCAAATTCAAATGATCAAACCCCATTCAAATCCTACACCAGAATTCAAACCATTTGAATTCTGCAAATTCAAACTTAACGTTGGGATGGAGTAAAGCTTTTAATGTTGAGTTGCTGGAGGGAAAAATATCAGAAAAGTTTGACTAAACAAAGGGGGAGGTGGAGCCCAATTGTTAGCCACCTAAAGCAAACAACTGACTGTTTTTCCCTCTCTCTCTCTGTTCCCGGTTGATCACGGCGCGACAGCTCCCGGAAAAGCGCTCCCGCCGACGTCCTCACCGAGCCACCGAGCTGGTTCTCGCTGGCCAACGTCGGCGCGCGCGCGTGGGCGATAAGAGCGGCCACCCGAGTACCCCAGCGCTACTTCTCCTCCTCCTCAGCTCGTGCAGCGCCGCGACAGTCTCATTTCCGCTGAACACCGCCGCTCAGTTCTCTCCGATCGACCACAGCCCTCCGAGCTCGATTGCTCGAGTGCTCCACAGCAAAGAGCATCGCCTGGACGTGCTCTAGCCCTTGCCAAAGCCCCTTCGAGGTTTGCCGGTCCGAACTGCTCGAGAAACGAGGATTGGCGCCAAAGCTTCAAGGTGCCCGGACCTCGCCGTTTCGGCTCTCCGACGACAGCAGCAACCGGCCACCCTCTCCCCCGACTTCCTATACAAGAAAGGTGCGTGGACATGTCCTGGTCGTGTAGCCAGAGGCCGTTTAGCGTTTGCTAGAACCGGTAGCGAGAATTTCACCGTTTCCCCAAACGGTACACCGACGGGTAGTGCGCAGTCTAGCCAAAAATTCGTGGTGCACGATCCTTTGGACCTCGAGTAAGCTTGCACAGAGCTTCTCTACTTCCTAGCGCCTCTCCTCGACGAAGAACCAAGCAAAAACATCAAGAAACGAGGGAGCCCTAGCTGTTTTCTTAGTCGCCGGTGCAAAAGCACCTCGGGTCGCCGTGGAGCCCTCGGTTGCCGGCAGTTTCACCGGCGGCCAGGACTCTTAAGGGCTCCTACATCACTCACTGATGCTCTAGAGCCCAAGAATCGATCGAATGATAGAGGAATGAGGGTTCCCGACCTCGCCGGAGTTCAAAACTTTGCTGTCACCGGTGCGCGATGGTTTCCAGTGAGCCACGGCCGCCGGCGACCCTCCCACAGTGTTCAGCGCGGTTAAAAATGGGGGAGCGGTGAGTTTGACAAAGTTTAAACCACGGGAACCCCGTCCCAGCGAGCCTCGGCGGCGTGCGCTGCCGCAGGAGGCGCGGGCAGCGCGAGAAAGACGAAGGAGGGCCGGTCCCACCGGTCAGCCTCCGGGTGCGCGCGAGGATCGGTTTGTGGCGCCGGATCTGGTGCGGCTGCGCGGGAATAACCCCGTGGCCCCCGGTGTTGCCGAAATCTGACTGATCCGACTTAAAACAGTGGGCCCAGCCCAATTATTTGAAGTTTCTATTAGAGAAATAATTCCAGAATTTAGCTGATCTTTGCAAGACCATAACTTTGTGTAGAAAACTCCAAAAAGAGTGAGACCAATTTTGTTGGATTCCTCATGAGGAGTACTTCACAGAGAAACCAATTTTAGGCTATGAAAATGCCCAGGAATTTCTGTAGAATTGTTTCTAGTAAATCATTTAGTGATTTATTACAGGAGCAATTCTTTATGAAATATTCCCAAATTTGGGCAGCAAATCCTCTTCATAGATACAGATCTCCAGTAAAAATTTGGGCTTCATTGGAGGTCATTTGCTAGGCCAAATTACCTTCTCAAGTCAGCCTTTATTTAAAAATTCAATTTTAACAGAAGCTTTTTCAGAACTCCTGTCTAAGTTCAAAAATTCATATCTCTCTGATGGTAGCTCCAAAAATGGTGAAACAAATTTTGTAAGAACCATTGAGACTTACCCTAATCAGATCTTCCACCATTAGCTATGTCAAAGCTCCTGATTTGGGCTCAAAATTCAGATAAGCATTGTACTTGTAGGAATTTTAAAGACTACATTGTTGCAATGACATGTCTCCAAATTTGGCTCAAATCATCCTTAGAGAGTCTAGTATCCACTGTAAAATTCCCAAAGCCAATTAAGGATTCTAAATAGCAGTAGCTATGAATAGAAGTCAAATTCTTATAAATCCTTAATACTTATATATGTATTTTATTACATTTCATAATAGTGACCGAAGTTGAGGAAGCACCGGAGCCGTTGGACGTCCTCCCACCAGAAGCTGACTTTCCGTTTAACTCGCAACCAGGCAAGCCCCGGTTTGCACTTAAGTAGCTTTTATAAAATTCTTTATTTGTATCACATATGTCTAGGGTGAATGTTTGCATTAGAGTTAAGGTGTTTGAAACTGCACTTTCATAACCTTTTAAATCCTATGAAGGGTTGGGTAGCTTACAGAGCCGACGAGTAGACAAGGCCCCGCTAATATGCTTAGGACCTCGGTAGAAGTCGAGTAGTTGGAATCTACTCGCGAGGTAAGGTTTATCACACGGTTTGGTCAGAATAGAAAATGGCTTAAAAGTGGAGAAAATGAGACCCAGCAGGGGGGGATAGGAAGCAGTGAGCGGAGGTCTCACGTGCGTAGCCCTGTTGGTGTCGATTGAGGACCGAGTCGTGTGCGGGCCTGCTGAACAAGTATCGAATAGTACCGGATGGCATTCTGACATAAGCAGGAAACCGATGTAAATGGTTAACCTGGGTGCCGAGGCTTACCCAACCGTAAACAGGAGTGGGTTGAGGGTAGCAAGGTGTAAATCTGCCGGTGGGCACAGTCACGCTCCACGCGGGGACCTCCTGCCCGTTACGAATGGACCGGTTCGGCATTTAGATTGCCTTTGAAAGGTTGTTGCATACAACAGAGTAGGAAGGGGTGTGGAATCACGCTTCTGAAAGTGGGTGTATGCAACGTGTTGTCCGGGTGTCTCCTGATTGCAATCACCATCCCTCGCGGTTATTTGAGTACCACTTGTTCACTGTTTCGTGACGTAGTAAGAAGTGAAGTAAGCTAGTTGAATGATAATATGCTGTGATGATATATTAATGCTTTGGAAACCATGTTTGCTGTAGATGTAGAGCTAATTAAGTTTACTTTCCGCATTGGGCATCACACCATCGGAGGAAAGCGTTTCTTGTTTGATTGTGGACTTCGGATGTGAGGGCTGCCTAAGGCACATGAATCTGCTGCTATAAAAACTGAAAGTAAGGATCAACTTATAGGCGTGTCTTAGTCGCAAATTCCTTTTCCTATCATACACCTCCCTGCATGTAGAGTTCCATGCCTAGGTCAGACGGTTAAGCCTTGCTGAGCCTTCGTGCTCACGGTTGCAATATTTGAGCTGTGTGCAGGTGAGAGTTATGAGGAAGGTTCCGAGGACGAGGCGATGCCCCCGTCGGGGTACACGGCCGAGCTGGAGCCCTGCACGCCGCCGTGATCTCCGGTTCCATGCTGCTAGTGTGTAGCGTCCCCGGGCTGGACGGCAGCACTTTTGCATAGCTAGGATGAGAGGCTGTATATGTATATTACTTCCGCTGTTTGAATAGGTTTTGTAAAAGACTTCCGCTGTTTTATAACCAATAAAAGTTTGTATGTTGTTCTTTATTCTTTTAGTGTGTGCTGTTGGGTGCCGCATCGTACGGCACCACCCTATGCGATCCTGGAGTGGGTGAACCACGGGGTGGTCCCCACAGGAGGAATCTCCGTAGATCCCGCCAAGATCGAGGATGTACAGAAGTGGAAGACCCCTGACAATGTCGGGGAAGTTCGAAGCTTCTTAGGATTGGCTGGATACTATCGACGGTTTATCGAGGGTTTCTCCAAGATTTCGAGACCCCTCACCAAACTGTTGGAGAAAAGAATCACATTCACATGGACACCACAGTGCGAGACGAGTTTTCGGGAGCTGAAGAAAAGATTGACAACAGCCCCAGTGCTAGTTATGCCAGATATGCAGAAGAACTTTTCGGTGTACTGCGATGCGCCTGGAAATGGGTTGGGATGTGTTCTCATGCAAGAAGGGCATGTCGTGGCTTATGCGTCCCGACAGCTCCGGAAACACGAGAAGAACTATCCTACGCATGACCTAGAGCTAGCCGCAGTGGTACACGCTTTGAAGATTTGGCAGCATTACTTGATGGGGAAAAGGACAGAGATATATACGGACCATAAGAGATTAAAGTACATTTTCACACAGCCAGATCTCAACCTCAGACAAAGGAGATGGTTAGAGCATATCAACAAATTTGATGTGGGCATCAACTATCATCCTGGGAAAGCGAACGTCGCGGCAGATGCTTTAAGCCGGAAGGTGCAGGTCAATAGGTTGAGCTTGAAGGACATGCCTATAGAATTGAAGGAAGAGGTTATAAAACTCAATCTATGTCTGGTAAATAGTGGTGAAGCCATCGCCACGGAAGTGGACTCCACATTAGAGCAAGATATACGCAACGGTCAAAAGACTGACGAGAAGATACAAGAAATCAGAGAACTCATCAAGGATAATAAAGCCCCTGGGTTCAGAGAGGATGAACAAGGTACGGTGTGGCACGGGAAAAGAATCTGTGTGCCTTAAGTGAAGGAGATCTGTGAATTGATTTTGAAGGAGGCTCATGATTTTGACTATTCCATTCATCCTGGGAGTATGAAGATGTATCATGACCTCAAGAGCAGATATTGGTGGTATGGCATGAAGCGAGATGTCGCGGAACATGTTGCCCTATGTGACACATGTCAGTTGGTGAAACAGAACATCAACGACCCGCGGGATTATTGCAACCACTCAAAGTTCCTGAATGGAAATGGGAAGAAATCGGTATGGATTTCATAGTGGGACTACCCAGGACCCAATCAGGATATGATTCGATATGGGTCATCATCGACAGGCTCACCAAGGTAGCTCATTTCATCCCCATGAAAGAAAGCTACAGCGGATCCAAATTGGCAGAATTGTACATGTCCAGGATCGTGTGTTTCCATGGAGTACCAAAGAAGATCATGTCAGATCGAGGGACGTAGTTCACCTCAAGGTTCTGGCAGAAGTTGCATGAAACCATGGGAACTAATCTGAATTTTAGTTCTGCCTATCATCCCCAAACCGACGGGCAGACGAAAAGAACCAATCAGATCCTTGAGGATATGCTGAGAGCGTGTGGACTCAAGAACAATAGGAGTTGGGATAAGAACTTACCGTATGCGGAGTTCTCCAATAACAACAGCTATCAGGCTAGCATGAAGATGTCACCATTTGAGGCTTTGTATGGGAGGAAGTGCAGAACTCCCCTATTTTGGAACCAAACGGGGGAAAGTAAAGTGTTTGGGCCCGAAGTACTACAAGAAGCCGAGGCGAAAGTGAGGGAAATCCGCAACAACTTGAAGATAGCACAGACACGACAAAAGAGCCATGCCGATGTACGAAGAAGAGAGGTCGTTTTCAACGTGGGGGACTATGTCTACCTCAAGGTGTCCCCTATCCGAGGACTTCGTTGGTTCAAGGTGAAAGGAAGTTATCACCTCGATACATTGGACCCTTTCAAGTTCTGGAGAGGAAAGGCGAAGTGGCATATCAACTAGAACTGTCGGCTCGCCTATCAGATGTGCATGACGTATTCCATGTGTCACAGCTCAAGAAATGTCTGAGGACGCCTGAAGAGATGTTACCCATGAATGAGGTTGACGTAGCTGAGGATCTGTCTTATGCCGAGCAACCATTCAAGATTTTGGAGACAATTGAACGCCTCACAAGAAATAAAAGAATTCAGATTGCAAGGTGCAGTGGAAGCATCACTCGGAAGAGGAAGCCACATGGGAGCGAGAAGACGAGCTTAAGGCACAGTTTCCGGAATTGTTTTTCTAGAACCACCAATCTCGAGGACGAGATTTTTTTTAAGGGGGGTAGAGCTGTAACACCCCAAAAACCTGTTAAGAGGGGAATTTAAAAATTTTGGACGTATTGCATGTGGTGCAGAAATTCAAATTCAAATTTAAAACAAACCTGAAAAGAAAAGGAAAAAGAAAAAACCCCGGCCAGTGGGCCAAAAACCCACCAGCCGGCCCACTCGTTGTAACACCCCAAAAATCTTGTTAAGACCGTAAATCATGTTGAGAGGGGAATTTAAAAATTTTTGGACGTGTTGCATGTTTTGCAACGATTTAAATTCAAACTGGAATTCAATTTAAATTCAAAACAGAAAAGAAATAGAAAAAGAAAAAATAAACAGAAAAAAAACCGGCCAGTGGGCCGAAACCCACAAGCCGGCCCAACCAGCAACCGCGCCAGCCCTTCTTCTACCTCGCGCCCGCGCCGGGATTCTCTCACCCCGGATAAAAACCGACCCGGATTGCTGCGCATCCCCGCCGAATTCCGTTCGTAGGCGACGCAAACTCGATCTAAACCACCCCGCCGCCCTCCCCCGTCTATTAAAACCCCGACCTCATTCTGTTTCTCCCACTCGATCCGCCGATTTTACTCCGGTGAGAAACCGAGCCTTCTCCGGCGAATTCTGGCCGATCTAAGCTCGGAAATTCCGATCTAACTCGCTGGTCTTGATCCACCGCCTCCGGGGAACCCTGCAGGTGCAGAAAACTCGGTGACTTGCGGTTCAAACACAGCGCCGACGAGCTTCGCCGTGGTTTCAATTCGGACCTCGTCGCCGACCGCCTTCCAGGACCTCTGAGCTCAAGAAAACCCCCGAGTTGAGATCCCCAACCTCCCCTCTACCGATCTATGCCATAAGATCACCGATCTATGCCATGAGATCACCGCTTCCCGCCGCCGTGCGCCGCCGGGCAGCGCCGCCCGCGCTCGATCAGAGCGACGTGGCCGCTTGTGCGCCGTCTATTTTAAATCGCACGGTAGACTTTAAATCCCCGCGTACCGGTTCAGCGTTATAATCTCAGCCGTTTATTTTAAATCGGACGGTCCACGTCAGCCCCTCGTTATAAAGACTGGAAATCTTACGTGCTACCCCCTGGGGTTCTCGGGAAATAAGAGCTAGCGCCGGAAACTTCTGATCTAGCCCCTGGAACTTCAGAAAATCATGTAAATTCATTTAAAAATTAGTTTTAGCCCCTGGGCTTAATAAAAATTAGGAAAAACTCTTCTGTTATGTATAGCTAGACCCCTGAAAATTGTTAAAATAATATTATAGACCCTATAGTGGGGTAAGTTTACCTTTTTAGCCCTGTTTAATATTTAATTTAGGAAATTGAATATGTGGCTAGTGTTTAAAATTTAAAAAGTTGGACAAACATATTGTCAAAATTAAATTAAAAAAACTTTCTCAGTATTTAGAAAACTTTGGAGTGAGATAAAAATATATTTTGGGCTGAAATGAATCTGTTTAATTTATTATTCACATTTAGGGACACATTTTTAAGTAAAGAATAGTTCTAGAAAATAGGGAAAATAATTGTAAAATAGTTTACATCAGAGGAAAAGGTCAAAAATATATTAGCAAATATTTTAGATAAGAACCTATTCTGTTTAGATGATGTGTCTTGTTATTTTTATAATAAAGTTCACATTTAGGTATAGGAAATAAATCTGAAAATATAGCAAATAGTAAATGATAAATGGAGTTCTAAAATCCAAAGAATTCAGTTTAGGGTTGATAGAAATTATGAAGACACATATGGAGAAGGAAAATACCTTTCATGCATACTAGGTAGCTAAAAGCTGTAGTAATTGAATATAAGGAATTTATTTAAATTGGAAACTCATATATATATATAGTATGTAAGTATAAATGTGAACACAAAAGTAGGAATCATATACATATGATTAAAAGTGCATGCAAGCCACAAATCAACACACATAGAGTAACCACAACACATATAATGGTGAATGACTTTGATAAATATGAATGTGTGGTTTGTATGAAGTGGAAGTGTGAACTATGTCTTATGGATTGTTGGTTTTCTTTTGCTATGTGTGATGGTATGATGTAGAACCTGCTCAAGAGCAAGTTATTCCTTTCCAAGATCAGGACTACCCATTTCAAGAGCAGCAGGAAGGAGGCAAGTGTCCTTGACCACTTTGATCCTATGCTAGGATGTGTAGATAGAATTATTTGCATTGTCAAATGAAATATGAAACCCATGCTAGGAAGTTTCCCTAGAATTGCATTACCTTGTTTCCTTGAAGCTTGGGTTGGGATTTATTTTATCATGTCACTTATTATTATGCATATGCTTAGCCATGCTTAGAATGGGATATTTGGGATATGAGATCATCAGTTTATTTTACCATACTCTTGAATGAGATATTGTGAGTCATGTAGAGGTAGGGATCAAGGCAAGTTGGATGTTTTGGTTGTGTGCTGGGTGCACGAGACTCGGGTTTGTGTTTAGTACTTGCCTGGATTCTAAGGACCGGTTCATGGAGCATGTAACCTGGCTTTTCCGTGCCAACCACATGCTGAGATGGGGCAGCTTGGCCAATTAATTAGGTGTATCCCCGGCGTAGTATGGGTGTGTTGGATGGTGCGGGGAATAGGTGTCAGCTGGACTACCATATGAACCGCAAGGCTCAAGAGGGGGCCACTGCAGCGGGGTTGGAGCCTCTTGTATGCTGTTAGGGGTGAAACCTCAGTGGGCCCACGCTCGTCGGGAATCCTTTTGTAAAGGCTTCGTAGTGATCTCCTGGCTACACACCTGGGAAGTGTGAATGTGGTTCGTATCCACTGGCATAATGGAGGTTCTTTTAGTCCACCCGGCAACGGGGGATGAAATCACTACATGTGGGTACAGTGGTACAAACTCTGCAGAGTCAAAACTGTCATGACAGCCGTGCTCATGGTCAAGAGCGGCTTGGACTTATTCATGATTAGAGGAGTGATGGTTTTGGAAGTTGTGGATGTTAAGCGGGGAGCATAACATTGGAAACGATGTTATGGTTATTTGATTATGATGATGGGAGATTGGGACCATTTCACCTGTGTAGTAATGTAGGTGCTTAATAAGCTAAGGTGATAGGTATCAATTGCGTAGTGCTATAACCATGAGTTCAACCTCCCCTTGTTCTAGCCATGCATGACATAACTTTCCCACACTTGCTGAGTACCATCGGTACTCGACCTTGCATATTTTGTTGGTTTATATTGCTGCTCAGGTCAAGATAATGAGGTGGTGTATAATGACCAAGACTTTGGACCCGAAGAAGGTTTCTAGGTTCATGGAGACCCCCGGGCAACGCCTGTGAAGGAGCCCACAAGAATAATATTCCGCTGCTAGTTTATTTACTTGTGATGAACTTATTATTGTCCATCGAGACATTTGCTATGTAAGACTTATTTATATTCGACACCTGGCTTGTAATAAATGATGCTTCACTATTTGTCATCACATGTATGAGAAAATGATCCTGGCATACATGTGATATTCACTCGGTTGTTCTTCGGAGAAACCGGGTGTGACAGAAGTGGTATCAGAGCCAAGGTTGCCCGTAGGAACGTGGACCTAGGTAGAAATGGATGTATTTAAGGGCCTTATTTTCTCAAAAACTATTTTACAAGGTGTGTATTGAGAAGTGTTATTTAATGAGTCACTTTCTTCATCTTACCCCAACTTTCCTTCAAAATAGGATTTTTCTTTAAAAGTTTATCTAACCTAAGTTTAAATGCTTTCTGTTTTAGATGGTTCGCATGATTCGCACCGCTCGCAAGTCCACAGGAGGGAGGGTTCCCGTAGTTGCCCTTGCCGAAAGAGAGGAGAGCCGTCCGGTGACGTACCTTTCCTACGGATTGGCAGTAGGAGGCTTGTTGCGCCGTCTTCGACGTATGTGTAAGGGCCTCAGTTTTAGACACACATTTGCAGTGTTCATCACCACACCACACACCTCATTTGAGGAAGAATGATGAACACAAATGAAGAGCAAGTAACAATTATCAACATGCTCATTAGAGAACAAACTTACACATTGCAAAAGTGGTATTTCCCACATGTGATATAGATGGGCTGGACATATGAAAACTCCTACACTTTGCTAAGGATGTCCATGCCAAGTTTCACCCAAATTCAAAACCTTTTTGAGGTCAATTTGGGTATAGATAGGAAGAGGGCAGTTTGAAACCATATTCAAATTCAAACTGTTTTTATCCCATGAATTTAAAAGTGGAAGGCATATTCTTACTCAGCACATTTTTGTGAGCTCACACACCAATTTCCACTCCATTTGGAGTTGATCTTGACATGAGCTAAGGGGGAGAGATTCAAACTTTATTTGAATTTCAAACTGAACTTGTGCTGAAATTCATTCAAACCAAACCTCATTTGAACTTTGATCTATTCAAATGGCTCATGGGTGAATAATTTGAATTGCCAAGGGTAGTATGGGGTTCACTGTTTACAACAGTGATTAGGAGTAAATTTCAGAGGTTAAAACTGGAGGTGGGACCCACATGTCAGCCACTGCTCAGATCAAACCGACTGAGACTTTTTCACTCGGGTCGCCGAGCCGCAGCGGTGATCGCCACCGAGGCCAGCAGCCGCGCCACCAGCTGCTTGCCCACGCGCGGGCGTGAGGCGGTGCAGAGCCTTCTTAAGGCGCCTGCCCCCCTCCTCGGCCGAGGTACCGCCGTTCTTCCCCGCAAGAACTCAGCGCCGGCCGAAAACTTCCGCAGCTCGGACTTGATCGGAGAACGCCGATCGCAGCTTCCTCCATCCACTCCAGAGCCCCAGCAAGGTACTAGAGACCTTCCTCCATCCTCCCCGTTGCTAGAATTCAGTTGAAACCGATTGATATCGGCTGTGCCGAAAGATCAAACTCGGAACTTGGAACCGCCGCACCTCGGGCTCTCGTGGACAGCCCAACCAGGGAGTTGTCACGCCCGAGCCAAGGCACCCTTGGACGCGCGGGTGACCGGTGCTGCTCATCCCCGAGCCACAGCTCGAGTGGTTGCTCACCGGCGGCGAATTTCCACTTTTCCCCTTTCTGTGTGCAGAACGACCTTCGGGTACGATTCTGTTTAATTCGTGCTCTAGAAAGGATTAGAGGGCCTCAGGCCACTCTCACACGAGCTAGACACGGTAACGCACAAGTTGCCTTCACAACTCTGGGCCGGAGAACCTCTGTGCCCGGCGTAATTTGAGGTCTACTAATGGCGGAACGAACGGGCGGCATCGGGCGCACGGTGAGGACCTATTTCGGGCCTTCTTCGAGCTGCCTCGAGCTCATGTCGACCTTCTCTGAGGTCCACTGATGCTCCCCGACCGATTTCCCAAGTAGCTGAGGTGCTAGAGAAGTCAGCCGACATGGCCGAAGTCATTCCGAGGTGGCGGCTCGTCGCTGACCATGCTCCGGCCGTTGTCATGAGCAGCTGACCCTCGGATCCTATTCCCCGAGTAAAAGTAGGCAGGGGCGGCCAGAATCGAGAAGTTTGGAGCTGTACAGCAGCCGGCGGCGAGCTCTCTGGCGAGATCCCTCGGCGGCGGGGCGCGGGTGTCGCGAGGTTGAAGAAGGGGGTGGACCCCAGCTGTCAGCAGGAGATATTTTGAATCGGGATCCGGCTGCGGCCGGGATCGGGTGTGCTGGCGCGCAAAATCCTTGTGGGCGACGCGTGTCCCCTGGGCCCACGCGCGAGTTTAAACTTTTCTCCGATTTTCAGATCTCCTTCAAACTTCAAATCCTCATAACTTTGGCTAGAAAGCTCCAAATTGAGTGAACCAAATTTTGCTGGATTCATCTCTCTGAGTACTTTCCAGAAAATCAAGTTTCACTTCATGAAATTCCTTATTTCTCCAGAATTAATTCCTCAAAAATTTAAAATGTTAGGAATTTTAACTGGAGAATCCTTTGGAGGAAAATCCTGAAATTTTACTGAGATGTTCACCAAAATATCCTTGAGCTATCATAAAAATTTGATATCCATTTGAGCTCATTTAATCCACCTAATGGTGTGATTAGTGAAACTGTTCCAGAGAAAATAGAAAATGTTCAGAAACATTTATAGAATTTTCTCTGAAATTGTTTGGCTCATATCTTTAATTAGGAACCCCCAAATTAAGTGAGACCAACTCCATTAGAACCCTCTAAAAATCTAGTTTTCAGAAAGTCATAGTTTGTTTCATGAAAGTCCTTAGAACACCCTAAAAGCCTTTAATTAAGGTCAAGGACATAATTAATTGTGGAGGGCTCAATTGAGCTTTGCTGCAACTAAAACTTGACCAAGTCTCTGTTTAGGTTGTAACCAAGCCACAGTAAAAGTTTCACAGTCATTAGGTCTGTCTAGCAAAGGTTATAAGCTTCACAAGTTCAAACTTAATAAATGCATTTAAATTAATACATGTATGTCTTATATCATGTAGTCGCTAAGGTCGAGGAGGAACCCGAAGTCCTAGACTTTGTTACTCCGGAGGAGCAGCTAGCCTACGACCAAGAGCAGCAAGGCAAGCTCCGGTTTGCATTAACCTTTTTTACAAATGTTTATTGTTTTGAGCACATCTTTGAATATTGTTCTTTGCATTAGAGTCTTGATTGGAAACCCAACTGCATAGCCAAGAAAACCATGGGTTGGGTTTAGGATTGAAAACCTCGTTAGCCACTGCATTGCTAAGATAGAGTAGGATTCGGTACAAGTCGAGTAGTTGGAACTACTCGCGAGAATAGGCTAGAGGCACATTGCTCGGGTAGAGATAGCACATGATATACATGGCAAGAAAGATGAGACCGAGCGGAGAGTAAGGGCAGCAGGACTTTGGGGCCTGTGTGCTATAGCTCCGCTTGTGTTGATTGAGGACCGAGCCGTGTGCGGGCCTGTTGAACAAGCTAGAACAGTACCGAAGACCTACCGGCTATATGGGAACCGGGAAACTGATGTAACTCGGGCAGCTGGGTATTGAGGCATTGCCCGTCGTTCAGAGGGTAGGTTGAGAGCTTGAGGTGTAAATCGGCTGGCGGCACAGAGATGCGCGTGCAGAGACCTCTTGCTCGGGACGATGGGACCGGTTCAATATTTGGCTGACGGGTGAAAGGTAGTTGCGTACGACGTCCGTGATGGTTGTTGTAGGCAACATCGAGTACGAGCGTACGTGACGGGTTGTTCGGGTAACCCTGCAGGTGTAAATCGATTATAATCGCCGTCCCTCGCGGTCAGTGAGTACCACTTGTTCACTGTACCGTGACATAGAATGAACAGGCTAGTTACATGTTAAAATGTTGCTGATTGAAAGATGGACATTGATTGTTAATGATATGCTGTAGCTTAGAGCTAACTAAAGTTCTTTTCAACTTTGGGCAAAGTACATGAGAGAAATGTGTTTCTTGTTTGATTGCGGCTCTCTCATGTACCTTCGCGTAAGGTTCTCCACAACCTGCTGCTAAAACTTGAAAGTAAGGTTCTACTAATTAGGCGAGTCCTTGCAAATGATTTTTACCTCATGTAACCCATTACCCTCATGTAGAAGTTCCTTGTTTAGGTGAGACGGGTCAGACTTGCTGAGCCTTCGTGCTCACTGCTTGTGTTTGAAGCTTTTGCAGGGTTCTATGAGGAAGGGACTCCCGAAGAGGAGACGGAACCCCAGGAGGGGAACCCCGTCGAGTGGGAGTCATGCACGCCGCAGAGTTAGTGTGCGTGTGTGCTAGCAAGGACACGTTCAAGGGATGAACGTGCACTTGATGCTTAGTCTACGCCCGCGAGTGTGGACTAAACTTATTTTGATGTAAACATGTTCATAAACTTGTTTATGTAATAAAATTTCCGCTTCCGCTTTGTACCTTTGACGTGTGTTATACGGTGCTGTGCAACGCAGCACCCCTCAGCGTGATCCTGGCTCGACAGGACCTTGGGGTCGTGTCAGCGTTGGTATCAGAGCTCGCTTGAGGTTTAACACAGTACAAAGGTCTTCTTTTTCAAAAATCCAGTGAGGAACGAGTTAGTAGCCCGTATAAGGATGTTATTAGTATATAGAAAGTGGCTTATTAACCTATTTGTTATGTTGGAAAATCGTGCATCTCGGGACGTTCATGTCTTGGGGGGTGCACGTAAGCGCTGTCCACCAGTGCGCACAAGCTGAAGGGTGGAGCCCCACGGGTGGCAGGTAACCCGACCCGCTTTAGTATCCTCTACGACTCTTCATGTCGTTTGGGGTATTTGAGCAACGTCTGTCCCTGGCGTGCATGGTGCAACATGGGAGACCCCGTCACGTGGTCTGAGACGTGAACACGTAACTCAAGGCGTGTTTGGCTTGAGAACATCCGGGCGAGTGATGACGGCCGGGTGTACGAACTGTATGGATTCCGGGCTCGGTGTGCAGCCGAGTCTGACGATTGATTGAGTTCCTGCAGGTAGCCTGACCACGAGACGGTAGACGTGTAGCATCCGTGTGCGAGTGACGAGTAGTGCCACTGAAATAACGAAGCCGGCTAAGTCCGGTATAGGTTTTTCTTTGTGAGGACGTAGTACCGACATAATCTGGTGATGCATCGACGTCACACCCAACTAAATGAACAAATTCATTTAAAACTTGAAAGTTTTGCTCCAAAGTAGTAAAACTTGATGTAACTCCTTCCCTTGAACAGGATATTCAAAGTTAACAAGTTTTCAACTTATAGGTTGTTAAGGACAGAGCACTCTGTTTTCAGCTGAATCAAGGCTGAAGTTAATCAGAGGCTAGAGATTGAGTTCTTTCGAGATTGGGGTCGTATGATACATTTCTGGAAAGCTTTGGAAGAGATTTACAACTTTTCTGTTTAGGTCCAGAGGTGTTTCATCCCTTAACCACTCGAAAAATGCAGTAGAGTTGGAACTGTCCAGAAAACAGGACAGGGTAAAGACTCTCTGTAGACTCTCTGTAAATTAAGCATAACTTCCTGCATAAAAATCCAAAAATAGGAAATGAGGTACTTCTGGAAATATTATGAGATGGGTTACGACTTTGTAACAGAAAGTTTTGTCAGATTGGGAACAGAATTAACTGGGATTCTTGGATCAATTCAGTACCTAAAGCAGGGAGGTGCTGTCCAATTGATTCCAGAAATTCTGTTAACTTCGACATCTCATAACTTTTGAACCAGGACAGATCTGAGGCCAAGCAAACACTTTCTGGAAAGCTATTGAAGTTAGCTTTAACTTTGATGTTGAGCTCCAGAATTAGTTTTGCTGTTAACATGGCCTAAATCAGGTTGAAATGGAAACTGGTCAGGGCTGTCATGGGAACAGCAGATCAGCAGTCAAATTTGTTTAAAATTTGAACTATGTTTCCAAGTTTTATGGGATCAATGACATGTCTTATGTTATAACTCCATGGTTTACTGTTTAAATAAATATTTGACATTTCTCAAATATATTTTTACAGATGGCAGCAGATAAACAGTTGGAGAACGGGTGGGTAGTTTCCCACTGTTCTGACCGTAGCGGCTACCCGGAAGCATTGTGGCAAATGCTCCAATATTTCGGGTACAATCAGATGCTGCAGTACGTCGCCAAAGAAGATGGCGAAGGGGGGAACAAGACGTGGACGATCCATGTCGAGGTTCCTGCAGGACCTACGCCACCCGGTTGGGTGCCATTCACCGTCACGGTGAGAGGAAGACAACCGGAAGGGATGTGGCAAGTGGCAGCCCGTGACACTATGTCACGTTTCTGCCAACTACACGTGCAGGCTATGGAGGGCACTCCATACACACTCGTTCCGGTGGAGGGACGAGCTCAGCATGTGTGGGAAGAGAGGTACCTGGAGGCAACAGACCGGAATTGCCCAAGGTACAACCCCGCGGAGGCAAACCTCAGCCTCCAAATGAGGGCGGGAAACGCTGTGATGGACAGCCAAGCTGTTCATACGGAGCATCTCGCCACCAAGCTCAAGGAGAGCACAAGCCGTGGAGATCATTTCGAGAGTGCTCACAGCGCACTCCGCAATGTGCTCCTTCCGACGATCAAGCGACTGAATGAACAACACAATCAGTTGCGTCGTCTGAAGAAGGCAAAGAAGAAGAGCCATGTTGACATCGCGGCGTTGCAAGAGCTGGTGCAGACCCTAACCCAGCAGAATGAGGACCTTGCTCAAGAGCGGGACGACGCTATTGAGGAAGGACAAGGCTGGGAAGAGGACTACAACCAGGCTATGGACGAGGTGCATGCATTGCAGGACCTCGTGCCCCCGGTGTTAGGCATACCGGTGGTCTTGGGTCTTCCAGCAATGGGAGAACCCGGAATGGGAGAAGAGGTGGTAGATCCAGAGCCACCAGCAGAAGTACCGGAGGAGGACGACCCACAGGAGGTCGAGTTCTACTCCGAGTAGGGGGTTACGGTTGCCAAGTAGGGCAGCTAGGGTAGCGTAACCCAACTTTTGTAATCGGTGACATGTCGTGTAGACAGTAGCGTATGTATAGGTAGTGACGACATGAGCACGACTTCTCGGAGACCCGAGAATAATGTATCTTGTATAAAGTTTATGCTTTATCAATATATGTGAATGTTGTGCAAATTAATCATGTGTCACTTCAATACCTACTGTTGCTTATGGAATTTTAAGTAAGACATGTGCTAATCGCTGCTGTTTCGAATTTCAGAATGACGCGTACTCGTGCCAAACCTGACGTTGGGGGTACCAGCCAAGGGGGAGAGACCTCCCAACCACCTCCCGAGGACTCCTCGGGACAGCAGCAGCAACAGCAACAGCAAACACCGCCACCGCCACTGCCAACGGTTACATTGGCCGACATTGTCGCGGCAATGGTGGGCTCGGATCAGCAGCACACAGAGTTGCTGCAGACTCTCATCACCAATACGTCTCGCCCAGAGAGACGTCAAGATCGTGAGGAGCGCCAACAGAGCTCCTACTCCGACTTCCTGGCAACTCATCCCCCTGTATTCTCAAGGGCGGATGAACCACTTGACGCGGACAACTGGTTCCCCGCCATAGAGATGAAGTTCGGGCTGCTCCAGATCAGCGAGCAGCGCAAGACTCAGTTCGCGGTCCAGCAGCTCCAAGGATCCGCGAGCGCGTGGTGGGCCAACTTCTGTGCTTCACAGCCCACCGACCGAGTGATGACCTGGGCGGAGTTCCGGACGGCCTTCAGGGCCTATCATATACCGCCAGGTCTGATGAAGAGGAAGACGCAGGAGTTCTTACACCTGCAACATGGGAGCCAGAACGCGCTGGAATACTCCAGGGCGTTTAACGATCTCGCGCTATATGCGTCGTATCATGCTGATACCGACGAGAAGCGGCGAGACCACTTTTACCAGGGGCTTAACCCGCTCCTGAAGGACAAATTGGCGATGTTCAATCGCGGCAGCCTCAACGACATCATTGATGCTGCGATTGTTCAGGAGGACTCCAGCAAGGAGTTAGCGGCGGCGGAGAGAAAGCGAAGCGTGCCGCAGAGCAGTGGACAAGGAGGCGGTCCTTCCCAGAAGTTTCGGATGGTGAATCGCCCACCATCAGGTCCACGCTAGCAACCACCACAGCGGTCGATGCCGTTCCGCAGTCGGCCGTACTCTTCACCGGCATTCCGGCCGGCACTGCCAGCACCACCGCAACAACAACAGCAGCAGCGGGCGATGCCACGTGCGTTTGCACCTCCGCAACGCATGCCGGGCTTTCGTCCACCGAGTACTCCACCAGCAGCGGCCACATGTTACAAGTGTGGTCGTCCAGGACACTTCGCGAGCAGTTGCCCGGAGAGGCAAGGCGGCGGAGTGGCACCACAGTTTCCGGGGAGGAATCAACCCTGGAACCCTACTAATGCGCGGCGGGCAAACCCTAGACCCGGCACTGTCCACCAGCTTGCCATTGAGGACGTGCCGGAGGGCGAGCCAATCCTTGCGGGTATGTTCCAACTCCACCAGCATTCCGCTATAGTACTGTTTGATTCAGGCGCCACGCATAATTTTATTAGCCAAGCTTTCATTGCTAAACACAGTTTGCCAATACTACCCACCGATAGTCCATATTTAATTTGTTCACCGGGTGGGAAGATTTCAGCAAGCGTAATGGTCTCCAAGGCACCATTATGCTTAGCGGGTAGAGTGTACCCCACGTCTCTCATTATCTTAGAGGGACAGAAGGTCGATGTCATCCTAGGGATGTCATGGTTAACCCGCCACGGCGCTGTTTTAGACACCGTCCTTCGAGTCGTGCACTTAAACTCAGAAGTGCACGGTTCTCACTCATTATTTCTGGACAGTCCAGAAATAAAACTTCCAAGTGTCTATCAAGCCACAACCATCAGATTGGAAGACATTCCAGTGGTCCGAGAGTTCCCTGATGTATTCCCGGACGATTTGCCGGGGATGCCACCCGATAGAGAGGTGGAGTTCAAAATTGAACTTGCACCGGGAACCATGCCAATATCCCGAAGGCCGTACAAGATGGCGCCCAAGGAGTTGGTGTGAGGACCCCGCCATCCCGATCACTCATGGGGACGGGATACCTCGCCCGGGAATCGCATTGGGTGGTGCCGTGCGATGCGGCACCCAACAGAACACATAATAAAGCATCATATTACATAAATCAAGCGGAAACTTACAAAGTTTTGACTTTACAAATACTTCTCAAAATAAACTACAGCGGAAGACTATTACAACTCACGACTCATATCTATGCTAAGCAACAGAGAAGGTGTCCAGCCCGCGGAACCTTCTCACTAGCAACACAATCACAGTAGCAGCGGCAGGGGTTGCCCTGAGTTCACCACTCGGAGAGTTCCGAATCTCCTTAGGCACCCGTACATCTCAGCCTACAGTTATTACCTGCAAAACAACGTATGCAGTATCTGTGAGCACGAAGCTCAGCAAGACTGACCCGTCACCCTAGTCATGAAACTCTATATGATGGAAATAGAGGGCTGATCATAGCATTTTTCAATAACGATGAACTTGAGCTAAAGGAGAGTCCTTACTTCCAGTTTTAATCAACTTTTATAGACCTCGCGCAACTTACATCGAGACTCCACAATCAAACAAGAAACGCTTCATCTCGATGTCACTTGCCCGAGGTGAAAGTAATTTTAGTGACTACCCTAGACTCATACAGACCTTGCGCCATCACCGTCGAGACTCCACAATCAAACAAAAAACGCTTTGCCTCGACGCTTCTAGCCCAAGGTGGAAATTAAATTTAGTGAAGTGTTGATCGTTCCTCATCTCCATTATGAGGATTACCCACGAAGCATATTAAATATTTCCCGGTTTATTACTACGTCACGACTCAGTGTACAAGTATGCTCACTACTGCGAGCGACGGTGATTGCAACCAAAAACACCCGGCTGACACGACACGTACGCCCGTACTCAACGTTGCACACAGCAACCGTCACTGACGCCGTACGTGGCCACCTTTCACACGACACCCAAATGTCGAACCGGTCCCACCGACTGGGATTAAGTCTCTCTACGGCAAACCCTCGTAGAGCCGACTTCTCTATCCTTTCAGCATCGGCATCAGACGGTGAGGTATGCCTCGACACCCAGGTTAACATGTTACATCGGTTTCCTGGGTCCCATATTGCCAGTATGCATCCGGTACACATCTCAAACTTGTCCAGCGGGGCCGCACACGAGAACGGGTCTTAATCGACTCAGACATAGACTAGGCTCACAGGACCACGTCCTTGACCTTCCATCCACTGCCCAGTCTCCATTCCCAGCTATGAGGATCAATTCCCAACTCTTCCGATCGATCCCCCTTAACCCCGTTTCACGAGTAGGAATCTGCCTACTCGAGTTATGCCTCTTTTAATCCAATTTTGTGGAGATCAGCAGTTATATTTAATTGATAACATATCCTACATTAAACTCCTGGGTTTTCTGGGTCATGCATTTGGAGTTTCATACCATCTAGACGTAATGCAATAAAAAAATGCTAGACATAATAAGTGAATACAAATAGAAACTTGTAATGTTTTGATGCAAACCGGGGCTTGCCTTTGTTTTGCAGGTGACCTATATATATATGCAGTTAGTGAAGACCACTTGGTGCTTGATCAACCTCTTTCCTCCTTCCTTGATTTCTACTCCGATGACTTCAACTCCTCCACGTAGATACTACACGTGATGAATATGCAAATCGTTTAATTGTAAAGACTTTGCTACAAGTCCTAATAACAGGTTTTCAAAAACTGGAACTCTGTTTAAGAATTTAAAATGACACTGGTGCTAGTGGTTTAGGTTTGGATCTAAGCATATGATTAAAGGCTAAGTGGTTTTCCCCCTCTTCTATATTGATCACTTAAGGAGGTTAAAAAGAACAGGGATGACCCAGGGCTCCAATGGGGCTTAGAATTTTTATGTGAGTTCCTTGTCACAAGAAAGTCCTCTGGCCCAAAAATTAGCACTTTTCATTGAGTGGTTTGCTCAGCATAATTTTCCAAGCAATTAAGCAAAGAAGAATTAATTCTGAGATCCCACCCATGTTCATGCAAAAATTAGTGAACCACAGTTTCAATTATAGCTCATAGAGTTTGCATGAATTTTCCTAGCATTTTTGGAGCTAAGGAATGGCTAGCACTGAATTTCCAAGTTTTGGAAATTCTCTGAAATTGTTTTCTGTATTCATTTGAATACAGAAACTTAAAATCAGAATTAACCTAACTAAATCAACTCCAAATCAGTTGAGAATTTTACAGTTGTTCACTAATACCCTAAAGACTATTCTGGCAAAATTTGAGGATTTTTGGATTAACCAAACTCCCTCTAAAATTCTTTTTCTAGAAAGATTTAAAGAATTTTACAGAATTAAATAATGGGTTTCATACAAATTGGGTTCTACATTTGGATAGTACTCTATCAGAGGAATCCAAAAAAATTTGTTTCACAATTTTTGGATTCTCCTACCCAAAGTTGTAGCTATTCAAAGTTTGAACTGAAAACTGAAATCCCCCAAAATGTTCAAATACTGGCTGTGGGTCCGGGGACAGGTGTCACGCGTCGGGGCAAGCCACACGGGGCTACTGAGTATTTCCCGCGCCTCCACACGCGATCCCCGCGCCACAGCCGATCAAAGACTAAAACATCCGTCGCTGACTTGCGGGACCCACCGGGTCATCTCCTACCTCCGGCCGAACAGAACTCGCGGCGGCGCCCTCCGACGAGCCTCACCGGAACGACCTTACCGGCCACCTCCCGGCCCCTTGCTCGCCGCCCCTCCATATTCTGACCTGCTGAACACGTTGGGAGGCTCGCCGGCGGCCATAGATCGCCGGAAAACCTTGCGCACCGGGGTCAGCAACGATTAGGGTTCCGGCGAGCCGGTGCAAGGCGAATTGTCCACCAAACGATCGATTCTTTGTCTCTAGAGCACCAGGGGAACGTGTAGCCGCTAGAATTGGCCCCCAAAACCATCAGCGAGCACTCTAACCCCGTCGGCACCGTGCGGTCGACTTGGCCCGGAAATTTTTCCTTGGCGAAAACGTGGAATTCTCACCCTACCCTTAATTTCTCAACCTAGGATCGAGGGAGGAGGTACTCTAGCTATAGGGGAAACTTCTGTGCGAAGTGTGATGCAAAACCATCAAGAATCAACACCGAATTGCACAATTTCTTACCTCGGGGTCGTTTTGGCCGCCCGAGAGTAATTCCCATAATTATCCTCCGAGGAGCAACGGCTTGGACTGAGCTTCGGGGAGGAGTAGCTAGGATCACCGGCGCACCGCTGAGTGAGCTCGCTTGGGCTTGATTTGCCGCGTTTCAGGCTGTCCACGGCGACCGGGCTCGTGTTCTTCACCGTTCAACACGGAAGCAACGACACTCTACCGGTTTTCGGTAGACACGAGCATGAGGCTGTGGTGAGACAATGCTAGCAATCTAGAGCACGCTTGGACAACGCTTTTTGCTGTGGAGCTCATGACCCAACGGCAACCGGCGGTGGTGTGCGATCGGGAGAACCGAGCGGGCGCCGCTGCTTGCGGGAGGGCGAAAGAACAGAGCGATGCAAGCTACGGTGAAGAGAAGAATTCGCGTTGTGCCACACGCGTGAGAGATAAGGGCGAGGTGGGTCTCGGAACAGCAGGAGGTGGCGGCGGTGACAGTGGCCCGAGCTGCTCGGTGTCGCCCGGGGAGAAATTTCCTCGATGGAGTGAAAGACAGAGGAGACTTAGGGTACAAGTCTAATACCACTATGACTTGTGGGTCCCACTGCCCCCTTCTTATCCCATCTCATTTTTCTCACAAATATCTCCACAGTTTGACAAATAATCCATCCAAATGTTTAAAAATTGGAAACTGAGCTCATTTGACAAGTTTGGACAAATTCCATGCAAATTCAAATGTTCATTTGAATTCTTTGCACATTTGACTCCCTTTGGAAAAATGGGCAGCAAGACTTTTCAAAAATTAATGAAACTTTGCCTCCCCACTAATTTGGACCTAAGGAATCCAAATATGCCACTTGATCCTTGTGTTAGCTGCTGCAAACAATAGTTTGGACACGACAGTTTTGAATTTCTCATTGTGTCCTTCCCTCACTTGAAGTTTGAATTTACCTTTAGTCCATCTCTGATTTTTAAACCCTTCCCTTGCACTTGAGCTCTTCATTTCTGGGGTTTGAAATCTACATGAGGTCCATCCATGCAGCAACCTTAAGTTTATTTAGAAGAATTCTCACCAATGTTATCATATGTGGGAAAAAGTTTCAACTAAGCCCCTTTTTCATACACCTGACTCCAACATTTGTGCAAACTCATGTTTCTTTGTATTCACATTTTGGGACCTTTACAATCCTCCCCCCTTAAAAGAATCTCGTCCCGAGATTACAAAAGAAAGATGAGACGGAAGGTAATTACAACAACTACGACAGAAGTTCTGAATAGTTCTTGTGGAGGTAATCTTCACTTTCCCACGTCGCTTCTTCCGGTGTGTGATTACTCCACAGGACTTTGTAAAATTTCAAAGCCCGATTTCGAGTGATCCGGCTCTTCTCGTCGATAATCTTGATGGGCTTCTCGGTGTAGGTGTGGTCCGGTTGCAATACTTCCATGCCTTCCGAAAGGATGTCCGTCGGTTTCTTCAAACACTTTCTCAAGTGTGAGACATGGAAGATGTCGTGGATGCCCGATAAGGATGGCGGCAGCTCCAAACGGTAGGCTACCGGCCCACACCGTTCTGTAATAAGGAACGGACCCACGAAGCGAGGAGCTAGCTTTCCCTTGACACCAAATCGATGAATTCCCTTCATCGGGGATACTCGGAGATAGACGTGATCTCCGACTACAAAACACAAGGGTCGGCGTCGCTGGTCCGCATAGCTTTTCTGGCGAGATTGAGCGGCCCTGAGGTTTTCTTGAATCAGCTGGACCCGCTCTTCGGCATCTTTTACAAGATCAATGCCGAAAATCACCCTTTCGCCTGATTCACACCAATTGAGTGGTGTGCGGCACTTCCTGCCATAAAGTGCTTCGTATGGTGCCATTTTAATACTGGATTGGTAACGATTGTTGTAGGAGAACTCTGCTAATGGCAAATGGTTATCCCAGTTCTTTCCATGATCTATGGCACATGCCCTCAGCATATCTTCCAAAATCTGGTTCACCCTCTCCGTTTGACCGTCCGTCTGAGGGTGGTATGCTGAGCTTCTGATTAACTTTGTTCCCAGAGATTCATGTAATTGCTCCCAGAAACGAGCAACAAATATTGAACCTCGGTCTGATATGATGGTCTTGGGAACTCCATGCAAGCACACAATTCTGGAGAGATACAACTCTGCATATTGTTTAGTATGGAATCCCGTATTCACTGGGATGAAGTGGGCTGATTTGGTTAAGCGATCAACAATCACCCAAATGGAGTCATGCTTTCTGGACGTGAGAGGCAGTCCGACAATAAAGTCCATGCTGATGTCCTCCCACTTCCATGCTGGAACGTTTAATGGTTGCAGCATTCCCGCTTTCTTAATGTGGTCAGCCTTGACTCGCCGACATGTATCACATTCAGATATGTAGTTGGCAATTTCTCGCTTCATCCGAGTCCACCAAAATTTTGTTTTCAGGTCTTGATACATCTTATTGCTCCCTGGATGTATCGAATACTTGGACGTATGAGCTTCATCGAGGATTTTCTTCTTTAGCTTCAGGTTCCGGGGCACCACGATACGGTTGTTAAACCATAACACACCTTGTTCATCTTCCCGGAAACATTTCATTTTATCCTCATTGATTCTTGCCCGGATTTTCCGCATTCCTTTATCCCTCTTCTGGGCTTGTACAATCTCTTCTCTAATGGTAGGCACCAGAGCAAGATTATACAACGCTCCATACGGAATCACCCGCAAGCTTGGTTCTTCATCATCATCCGGAACAACTGCCAAGTTATTGACGTGGGACATACGACTGAGTGCATCAGCCACCACGTTAGCTTTGCCCGGATGGTAATGGATCTCGAGCTCATAGTCTTTAATTAATTCCAGCCATCTCCGCTGCCTCATATTAATATCCTTCTGAGTGAATATATATTTGAGGCTCTTATGGTCGGTGTAGAGGTGCACTAAATTTCCAAGTAAGTTGTGCCTCCACATCTTCAACGCAAGCACCACCGCAGCAAGCTCTAGGTCATGAGTGGGGTACTGCTGCTCATGGTTGCGGAGTTGACGAAACCCATACGCGATCACGCGTCTATCTTGCATTAAGACGCAGCCAAGTCCAATGCCTGAGGCATCGCAATAAACATCAAATGGCTTTGTTGTATCCGGTTGGGCTAACACCGGTGCCGTTGTGAGATGTTTCTTCAATGTTTGAAATGCCTCTTCACAGGCCTCTGTCCACACATACTTGCTGCTCTTCTTCAGCAACTCTGTCATTGGTTTAGCCACTTTTGAGAAGCTGGGAATAAATCTCCGATAGTAACCCGCTAGCCCCAGAAAACTGCGGATTTGATGAACAGATGTTGGAGACTCCCACTTCAAGACTTGCTCAATTTTAGTTGGATCCACGGCCACACCCTCTGCTGAAATAATGTGGCCTAAGAATGGTACTTTGCTGATCCAAAATTCACACTTGCTGAATTTGGCATACAGCTTATGTTCTCGTAGGCGTTGGAGCACAATATGGAGATGTTTGGTGTGCTCCTCCTCCGATTTGGAGTATACGAGAATGTCATTGATGAAAACCACGACGAACTGATCCAACTCTGGCATGAATACAGAATTCATGAGATACATGAAATGTGTGGGTGCATTTGTTAGCCCGAAAGACATGACTAGATACTCATAGAGCCCGTATCTTGTCGAGAAGGCCGTCTTCGGTATATCCTCCGCTCTGATCTTTATCTGATGATAACCAGACCGTAAGTCCATCTTGGAGAATACCTTGGCACCCACTAACTGATCAAATAATATATCGATCCGCGGCAACGGATATTTATTTTTGATCGTCACTGCATTCAGCGGCCGATAATCCACACATAATCGAAGTGACTCATCCTTTTTCTTCACAAAGAGGGCTGAACAGCCCCATGGCGATGAGCTTGGTCGGATGAACCCTTTGTCCATTAAGTCCTTTAGCTGTTCTTTCAGTTCAGCTAATTCCTTCGGAGACATTTTGTACGGCCTCCGAGATATTGGTGTGGTTCCCGGTGCTAACTCGATCTTGAATACCACATCCCTCTCAGGCGGCATCCCTGGAAGATCGTCGGGAAACACATCTGGGTACTCACGGACCACTGGAATATTCTCCAGTTTTGTGGTCACACTGTGGTATACCACTGGATTTTTAGAATCCACGGCTTCAAGTATGAGCGTTTGGAGACCGTAGATTGGAGAGTCCAAACTAACAATCCGTGGACCAATATCAAGAACAGCCCCGTGGTAGTTCATCCACGCCATTCTTAGAATCACGTCGATCTTCTGTCCCTCTAATACAATGAGGGTTGTGGGGTATAAGTTTCCACCTAAGCACAAGGGTGCTTTGATCACTACTTCATTAGCAGCTATATTCCCACCCGGTGAGCGAATAAGGTAGTGATCCTTCGGTGTAGAGGTGGAGAGCTCAGCTTTGCACACAAACAACCTGCTGATGAAATTGTGTGTAGCTCCAGAGTCAAATAATATTAACACGGGCAGTCCATTGAGGGTGAACATTCCCGCTAGCACAGGTGCCCCATCTGGCACATCCTCTAGAGCTGTATGATAAATGCACCCGTAGTTTTGTGCCGTTCCCTGAAGCTGAGCACGGGGTTGATTTATACCCTGCTTTGGTGTAGTTTCTTTGTGGCGTATCTCTTCTGGACACTTCCTGCTGATGTGACCCAAATAACCGCACGTGAAGCACGGTTTCTCAGCCGGTTCCTGGTTGCTGTGTGCATGGACATTAGTGGTATTCTGCTGCGGCAAGAACACTTGAGGAGCAGAATAACGTGGCTGCCTATACCGTTGTTGCAGCTGTCCGAATTCAGAGTATTGGGACGAACGACCGGAATATTGCTGGAGTCGTCGAGCCGGCTGCATCAGCTGACAGTTCAAGGTACTGTCTACCACCCTGTATTTCTGCGGAGCACTACTGCTACTCTCCGGTGGTACATGGTTCTTTCTTTTCTCAGCCTGAACTTCCCGCTGAGCATCTTCAACCATGATGGCAGCACTCATCAATTCGTTGAAGTTCTTTCGATCAGCTAAAATGAGTCTCTCCTTTAGCTTGGGATTGAGGCTGCGGAAGAACCATTCACACTTTTGTGCTTTGGTGTTCACATGTTGAGGCGCGTACTGCGCCAGCTTGTTGAACACTCGCGAATGCTCGTATGCACCCCTCCCTCCTTGTTTTAAGGCCAGAAACTCCTCGAGTTTCCGCTGAATTATTCCGGAAGGAACGTGATACGCGAGAAACACCTTCCGGAATTCTGCCCATGTAAAGTCATGTCCATCTGGTAAGGAGGCGAGTTGATTTGCCCACCATGCACTGGCGGACCCGTGAAGTTGTTGCGCTGCGTATAAAACCTTCTGCTGTTCGGTGCATTGAAGCAACCCGAACTTAGATTCAATGGTACGGATCCAGCTATCCGCCACCAGAGGATCCTCGGATTCAATGAAAACCGGTGGTTGAGTTGCCAAGAACTCAACATAGGAATTCAGTTGCGGTTGGCGCAAGTCTTCGTCTTGACATCCCCCTTGGCGGGATGTATTCATCACCAGGGTGCGGAGCAAGTCGGTTCGCTCATCGCTTGCACCCGTCATGGCGGCCAGAATGTCCGCCATTGTGACCGTGGGTGAAGGCCCTGGTGGAGGCTGCTGTTGCGGAGCTCGCTGCTCCCGCTGTGGAGAGTTATTACCACGACCACCACTGGAACCACCCACCTCACTCATGGAACGAGTTCGCACCATTCTGCAAATGCAAGAGTTCATTATCAGTTCAACACTATCACTTGATTTTTTCCATAAACAACGTAGTGTAACACTGATAATGAAACCCCAACATATAAGCAAAATGATTTAGGCGCAAACTGATGTATCTACAGCAAGGATTTACAAGCCGACTGATTGGTCCTTAAACAGATCAGATTCTGATCCAGTAAAAGCACTTTCGTAACTCAAGTTGAATATCAAAGTTAAAGTTAACTTTACTATCTTTCCAACGAGTATCCAAAAGCCTCCTAGGGATTTTTCTACAGGAAGTTATGGCTTAAAAACAGAAAGGTTCAGAGAGGTTTTGTTACTGTCCTGGTTCTGAACAGTTTGCCTTCAACTGAACTTTTTCACCAACTTAATCTGTGATTTTGCTCTGGAGGTCTACAAGAACGTTGTAAAGCACTTGAAAATCTTTCCAGAACTGTATCATACACCTTAATTGGTTAGAGCTACTCAGAGTTATGCTCTGTAAAAGTCCAGCAAAAATTTCTGCCAGAAACAGAGCACTCTGTTTTTGAAATCTTTAACACCTAGACACTCTCTCATTAGAATCTTAGTTCAAAATAAGAGTTCAGTAACTAATATTTGTTTCAAACTTCCATTTTTAGTTGAAAGTTAGCTCATGAATTGATTCTTCATAGGGAAGAGGTTATTAAGTTTAGTACGGCGTCAATGTACCGTAACAAACATGTCGGTACTACGTTGCCTTTCCAAATGAAAATCCTAAACCGGATTATACCGGCACATCCGTTTTATAAGTGGCACTAAGACGGTCTCTCGCACACGTGTACTACACGGGATACGTACGTGGTTAGTACCTGTAGAAGAACACTCAATAGTGGTGCACTCAAAGTTTTTCTCATTTCAGGCAGTTCTATAATTGAAAGTAAATACAAACGCCCGTATCATTGTCATACGGCCGTCCTTGGGTTAAGTCACGTCTCAAGGTACGTGATCGTGTTTCAACACCACACGACGGGGAATCCGAGTATGTCATGAACGGGTCGTCACGGTTGGGAATGTTATCAACCCAACAGATACCACCTACTGCCCTGCAGGGCACGCCGATGGCAAGCGCTGCGTATGTCCTCCTGGGCTATTTCCAGCAGACCATACTATCGCGTTACTGACCACACGATGGGGTCTCCACTTACTTGCCTAATGCACGCTAGGGATCAGCGTTTCATATGAACTCAGGAACATGAAGAGTCCAAGAGTTTCATATTGACATCTCACACCAAGCTGTGAGATCTAGCCCTGAACCACTTTCCTCGTCAGGGGAGCTAACCGAAATTGAACCGCTTTTGGTGGCGTTCCTTACCATTCTTACCAGAACGTAGGTGCGTCGTTACAGAATCAAAATTCAGAATTATAACACATAAGTTAGTTCTGCCACTTTATGTAACTATACTACTATAGTCCTTATGTGGGCCTAATATCGTTTCCTCACCGTATCCTAAGTTTTTGTCGTAATACGATCCTTATTCCATGTGCTATTACCAATGCGGCTCTGATACCACGCTGTGAGGACCCCGCCGTCCCGATCAATCACGGGGACGGGATACCTCGCCCGGGAATCGCATTGGGTGGTGCCGTGCGATGCGGCACCCAACAGCACACATAATAAAGCATCATATTACATAAATCAAGCGGAAACTTACAAAGTTTTGACTATACAAATACTTCTCAAAATAAACTAGAGCGGAAGACTATTACAACTCACGACTCATATCTATGCTAAGCAACAGAGAAGGTGTCCAGCCCGCGGAACCTTCTCACTAGCAACACTATCACAGTAGCAGCGGCAGGGGTTGCCCTGAGTTCACCACTCGGAGAGTTCCGAATCTCCTTAGGCACCCGTACATCTCAGCCTACAGTTATTACCTGCAAAACAACGTATGCAGTATCTGTGAGCACGAAGCTCAGCAAGACTGACCCGTCACCCTAGTCATGAAACTCTATATGATGGAAATAGAGGGCTGATCATAGCATTTTTCAATAACGATTAACTTGAGCTAAAGGAGAGTCCTTACTTCCAGTTTTAATCAACTTTTATAGACCTCGCGCAACTTACATCGAGACTCCACAATCAAAAAAGAAACGCTTCATCTCGATGTCACTTGCCCGAGGTGAAAGTAACTTTAGTGAACTACCCTAGACTCATACAGACCTTGCGCCATCAACGTCGAGACTCCACAATCAAACAAGAAACGCTTTGCCTCGACGCTTCTAGCCCAAGGTGGAAATTAAATTGAGTGAAGTGTTGATCGTTCCTCATCTCCATTATGAGGGTTACCCACGAAGCATATTAAATATATCCCGGTTTATTACTACGTCACGACTCAGTGTACAAGTATGCTCACTACCGCGAGCGACGGTGATTGCAATCAAAAACACCCGGCTGACACGACACGTACGCCCGTACTCGATGTTGCACACAGCAACCGTCACTGACGCCGTACGTGGCCACCTTTCACACGACACCCAAATGTCGAACCGGTCCCACCGACTTGGATTAAGTCCCTCTACGGCAAACCCTCGTAGAGCTGACTTCTCTATCCTTTCAGCATCGGCATCAGACGGTGAGGTATGCCTCGACACCCAGGTTAACATGTTACATCGGTTTCCTGGGTCCCATATTGCCAGTATGCATCCGGTACACATCTCAAACTTGTCCAGCGGGGCCACACACGAGAACGGGCCTTAATCGACTCAGACATAGACTAGGCTCACAGGACCACGTCCTTGACCTTCCATCCACTGCCCGGTCTCCATTCCCAGCTATGAGGATCAATTCCCAACTCTTCCGATCGATTCCCCTTAACCCCGTTTCACGAGTAGGAATCTGCCTACTCGAGTTATGCCTCTTTTAATCCAATTTTGTGGAGATCAGCAGTTATATTTAATTGATAACATATCCTGCATTAAACTCCTGGGTTTTCTGGGTCATGCATTTGGAGTTTCATACCATCTAGACGTAATGCAATAAATAAAATGCTAGACATAATAAGTGAATACAAATAGAAACTTGTAATGTTTTGATGCAAACCGGGGCTTGCCTTTGTTTTGCAGGTGACCTATATATATATATGCAGTTAGTGAAGACCACTTGGTGCTTGATCAACCTCTTTCCTCCTTCCTTGATTTCTACTCCGATGACTTCAACTCCTCCACGTAGATACTACACGTGATGAATATGCAAATCGTTTAATTGTAAAGACTTTGCTACAAGTCCTAATAACAGGTTTTCAAAAACTGGAACTCTGTTTAAGAATTTAAAATGACACTGGTTCTAGTGGTTTAGGTTTGGATCTAAGCATATGATTAAAGGCTAAGTGGTTTTCCCCCTCTTCTATATTGATCACTTAAGGAGGTTAAAAAGAACAGGGGTGACCCAGGGCTCCAATGAGGCTGAGAATTTTTATGTGAGTTCCTTGTCACAAGAAAGTCCTCTGGCCCAAAAATTAGCACTTTTCATTGAGTGGTTTGCTCAGCATAATTTTCCAAGCAATTAAGCAAAGAAGAATTAATTCTGAGATCCCACCCATGTTCATGCAAAAATTAGTGAACCACAGTTTCAATTATAGCTGATAGAGTTTGCATGAATTGTCCTAGCATTTTTGGAGCTAAGGAATGGCTAGCACTGAATTTCCAAGTTTTGGAAATTCTCTGAAATT
The DNA here is from genome assembly GCA_030760725.1 of Neostapfia colusana. NCBI lineage: Eukaryota > Viridiplantae > Streptophyta > Magnoliopsida > Poales > Poaceae > Neostapfia > Neostapfia colusana. The sequence goes on along the minus strand of JASWHV010000002.1, from coordinate 37,957,037 downwards.
GTTTTCTGTATTCATTTGAATACAGAAACTTAAAATCAGAATTAACCTAACTAAATCAACTCCAAATGAGTTGAGAATTTTACAGGTGTTCACTAATACCCTAAAGACTATTCTGGAAAAATTTGAGGATTTTTGGATTAACCAAACTCCCTCTAAAATTCTTTTTCTAGAAAGACTTAAAGAATTTTACAGAATTAAATAAAGGGTTTCATACAAATTGGGTTCTACATTTGGATAGTACTCTATCAGAGGAATCCAACAAAATTTGTTTCACAATTTTTGGATTCTCCTACCAAAAGTAGTAGCTATTCAAAGTTTGAACTGAAAACTGAAATCCCCCAAAATGTTCAAATACTGGCTTTGGGTCCGGGGACAGGTGTCACGCGTCGGGGCAAGCCACACGTGGCTACTGAGTATTTACCGCGCCTCCACACACGATCCCCGCGCCACAGCCGATCAAAGACTAAAACATCCGTCGCTGACTTGCGGGACCCACCGGGTCATCTCCTACCTCCGGCCGAACAGAACTCGCGGCGGCGCCCTCCGACGAGCCTCACCGGAACGACCTTACCGGCCACCTCCCGGCCCCTTGCTCGCCGCCCCTCCATATTCTGACCTGCTGAACACGTTGGGAGGCTCGCCGGCGGCCATAGATCGCCGGAAAACCTTGCGCACCGGGGTCAGCAACGATTAGGGTTCCGGCGAGCCGGTGCAAGGCGAATTGTCCACCAAACGATCGATTCTTTGTCTCTAGAGCACCAGGGGAACGTGTAGCCGCTAGAATTGGCCCCCAAAACCATCAGCGAGCACTCTAACCCTGTCGGCACCGTGCGGTCGACTTGGCCCGGAAATTTTTCCGTGGCGAAAACGTGGCATTCTCACCCTACCCTTAATTTCTCAACCTAGGATCGAGGGAGGAGGTACTCTAGCTATAGGGGAAACTTCTGTGCGAAGTGTGATGCAAAACCATCAAGAATCAACACCGAATTGCACAATTTCTTACCTCGGGGTCGTTTTGGCCGCCCGAGAGTAATTCCCGAAATTATCCTCCGAGGAGCAACGGCTTGGACTGAGCTTCGGGGAGGAGTAGCTAGGATCACCGGCGCACCGCTGAGTGAGCTCGCTTGGGCTTGACTTGCCGCGGTTCAGGCTGTCCACGTTGACCGGGCTCGTGTTCTTCACCGTTCAACACGGAAGCAACGACACTCTACCGGTTTTCGGTAGACACGAGCATGAGGCTGTGGTGAGACAATGCTAGCAATCTAGAGCACGCTTGGACAACGATTTTTGCTGTGGAGCTCATGACCCAACGGCAACCGGCGGTGGTGTGCGATCGGGAGAACCGAGCGGGCGCCGCTGCTTGCGGGAGGGCGAAAGAACAGAGCGATGCAAGCTACGGTGAAGAGAAGAATTCGTGTTGTGCCACACGCGTGAGAGATAAGGGCGAGGTGGGTCTCGGAACAGCAGGAGGTGGCGGCGGTGACCGTGGCCCGAGCTGCTCGGTGTCGCCCGGGGAGAAATTTCCTCGATGGAGTGAAAGACAGAGGAGACTTAGGGTACAAGTCTAATACCACTATGACTTGTGGGTCCCACTGCCCCCTTCTTATCCCATCTCATTTTTCTCACAAATATCTCCACAGTTTCACAAATAATCCATCCAAATGTTTAAAAATTGGAAACTGAGCTCATTTGACAAGTTTGGACAAATTCCATGCAAATTCAAATGTTCATTTGAATTCTTTGCACATTTGACTCCCTTTGGAAAAATGGGCAGCAAGACTTTTCAAAAATTAATGAAACTTTGCCTCCCCACTAATTTGAACCTAAGGAATCCAAATATGCCACTTGATCCTTGTGTTAGCTGCTGCAAACAATAGTTTGGACACAACAGTTTTGAATTTCTCATTGTGTCCTTCCCTCACTTGAAGTTTGAATTTACCTTTAGTCCATCTCTGATTTTTAAACCCTTCCCTTGCACTTGAGCTCTTCATTTCTGGGGTTTTAAATCTACATGAGGTCCATCCATGCAGCAACCCTAAGTTTGTTTAGAAGAATTCTCACCAATGTTATCATATGTGGGAAAAAATTTCAACTAAGCCCCTTTTTCATACACCTGACTCCAACATTTGTGCAAACTCATGTTTCTTTGTATTCACATTTTTGGGACCTTTACAGTTTGCTGAACTGAAGACTCAGCTCACGGATCTTCTGGAGAAGGGTTTTATTAGGCCGAGCTCCTCACCATGGGGCTGTTCGGCATTATTTGTCAAGAAGAAGGATGAGACGTTGCGGCTTTGCGTGGACTATCGTCCATTAAATGCCGTAATCATCAAGAACAAGTACCCGTTGCCACGGATCGACATGTTGTTTGATCAGTTGGTCGAAGCAAAGATCTTTTCCAAGATGGATTTAAGATCCGGGTACCATCAGATTAAGATAAGGGCTGAGGACATTCCGAAGACGGCTTTCTCGATGAGGTACGGACTTTATGAGTACCTAGTTATGTCCTTCGGCCTCACCAATGCTCCAGCTCACTTCATGTACTTGATGAACTCGGTATTCATGCCGGAGCTGGACAAGTTTGTCGTGGTCTTCATCGACGACATCCTGGTATATTCCAAGTCGGAGGAAGATCACAAGAAACATCTGCGTATAGTCTTGCAACGGCTGCGGGATCACAAGTTATACGCAAAATTCAGCAAATGCGAGTTTTGGATATCGCAGGTGCCTTTCCTCGGGCATATCATCTCAGCGGAAGGTATCGCTGTGGACCCGAGCAAGATCACTCAAGTGCTGAATTAGAAGTCCCCGAGAACTGTTCACGAGGTACGGAGTTTCCTCGGACTCGCGGGGTATTATCGGAGGTTCATTCCGAACTTCTCGAAGATTGCCAAGCCAATGACAGAGCTGCTGAAGAAGGCTACCAAATATGTTTGGAGTCCAACATGTGAAGCAGCATTCAAGGCTTTAGTCAAGCACCTGACATCAGCACCGGTTTTGGCACAGCCAGACACAACAAAACCGTTCGATGTGTACTGCGATGCATCCGGCATTGGGCTCGGATGTGTGCTGATGCAAGACCGAAGAGTGGTCGCGTATGGATCACGGCAGCTTAGGAACCATGAGCAGAATTATCCAACTCACGACTTGGAGCTCGCTGCCGTGGTACTCGCACTCAAAATGTGGAGGCACTACCTACCCGGTAACCTCGTACATTTATATACCGACCACAAAAGCCTCAAGTACATATTCACTCAGAAGGAGCTGAACATGAGGCAACGAAGATGGTTAGAACTGATAAAGGATTATGAGATAGAAATCCATTATCATCCGGGCAAGGCAAACGTAGTGGCAGATGCGCTGAGCCGCAAGTCACACGTCAATAATCTGACCATCACACCGTTGGAAGAGAGCGAACCACCATTACATGTGATTCCACACGGAGCTCTCTACAACCTAGCTTTGATCCCCACCATCCGTGAAGAGATAGCGGCAGCCCAGAAGAATGACAAGGGTATGTCACATTTACGGAGACGTGTAGACAGTGGGGAGTTAAAATGTTTCCGGAAGGACGGAGACGGCGTTCTGTGGTTCAAGGACCGGATCGTCGTACCCAGTAAACCGGAATTACGGAAGAAAATCTTTGATGAGGCTCACTCATCAAAGTTTTCTATTCACCCCGGCAGCAACAAGATGTATCAAGAACTCAGAAGAAAGTTTTGGTGGACACGGATGAAGCGCGAGGTTGCAAAATACGTGTCCGAGTGTGATACATGCCAAAGGGTGAAGGCAGATCATATGCGGAAACCGGGACTGCTGCAACCACTGGGCATTCCTGCCTGGAAGTGGGAGGACGTGAGCATGGATTTCGTCGTCGGTTTACCCACCACCTTACAGAAACATGATTCGGTGTGGGTGATCGTCGATCGGCTCACCAAAGTTGCCCATTTCATCCCGGTCAACACCAACTACAACGCCAAGAAGTACGCTGAACTGTACATCTCACGGATCCTATGCTTGTATGGCGTACCCCGTACTATCATATCGGATCGGGGCACTTTATTTGTGTCCCGTTTTTGGGAGCAGCTACATGCTGCCTTGGGGACGAAGCTGATCCGTAGTTCAGCCTACCACCCGCAGACGGATGGGCAAACGGAGCGGGTAAACCAAATTTTAGAAGACATGCTACGAGCTTGCGCTATCGACCACGGCAAGAATTGGGATGATCACTTGCCGTTAGCTGAATTCTCGTACAATAATGGGTACCAAGCCAGCATCAAGATGGCACCTTACGAGGCGCTATACGGTAGGAAATGCCGCACACCATTGAACTGGTGTGAGTCTGGCGAAAGGGTTACCTTCGGGATTGACCTTGTCAACAACGCGGAAGAAAAGGTTTGACTAATTCAAGTGAACCTAAAAGCCGCTCAATCCCGTCAGAAACAGTATGCGGACCGGAGAAGGCGCCCATTACAATTCGAAGTTGGAGATCACGTATATCTACGGGTGTCTCCAAGGAAGGGCGTAAACAGATTTGGGGTGAGAGGAAAGTTGGCACCCCGATTCATCGGTCCATTCCAGAATACCGAAAGATGTGGATCAGTGGCATACCGGTTGAAATTACCAGAAGCAATTTCCGGTGTACACAACATCTTTCATATTTCCCAGCTAAGGAAGTGTCTCAAGCTATCAACTACCGTTCAGCTGGAAGACATTGAAGAACTGCAACCGGATCTCACCAATCGGGAGGAACCGGTGCAGATTATTGATGAAAAGGCCCGAACCACACGCAACCGTACGTTGTGGTTCTACAAGGTTCTATGGAGTAATCACTCCATGGATGAAGCGACATGGGAGAGCGAAGAATTCCTTCGCACTAACTACCCTGAATTTTTCACGTCGCATATCCGGTAATTTTCCACCGTCCTCTCTCTCATTTTCACCTTATAATCTCGGGACGCGATTCTTTTAAGGGGGGAAGAATGTAAGGGCCTCAGTTTTTGACACACATTTGCAGTGTTCATCACCACACCACACACCTCATTTGAGGAAGAATGATGAACACAAATGAAGAGCAAGTAACAATTATCAACATGCTCATTAGAGAACAAACTTACACATTGCAAAAGTGGTATTTCCCACATGTGATATAGATGGGCTGGACATATGAAAACTCCTACACTTTGCTAAGGATGTCCATGCCAAGTTTCACCCAAATTCAAAACCTTTTTGAGGTCAATTTGGGTATAGATAGGAAGAGGGCAGTTTGAAACCATATTCAAATTTAAACTGTTTTTATCCCATGAATTTAAAAGTGGAAGGCATATTCTTACTCAGCACATTTTTGTGAGCTCACACACCAATTTTCACTCCATTTGGAGTTGATCTTGACATGAGCTAAGGGGGAGAGATTCAAACTTTATTTGAATTTCAAACTGAACTTGTGCTGAAATTCATTCAAACCAAACCTCATTTGAACTTTGATCTATTCAAATGGCTCATGGGTGAATAATTTGAATTGCCAAGGGTAGTATGGGGTTCACTGTTTTCAACAGTGATTAGGAGTAAATTTCAGAGGTTAAAACTGGAGGTGGGACCCACATGTCAGCCACTGCTCAGATCAAACCGACTGAGACTTTTTCACTCGGGTCGCCGAGCCGCAGCGGTGATCGCCACCGAGGCCAGCCGCCGCGCCACCAGCTGCTTGCCCACGCGCGGGCGTGAGGCGGTGCAGAGCCTTCTTAAGGCGCCTGCCCCCCTCCTCGGCCGTGGTACCGCCGTTCTTCCCCGCAAGAACTCAGCGCCGGCCGAAAACTTCCGCAGCTCGGACTTGATCGGAGAACGCCGATCGCAGCTTCCTCCGTCCACTCCAGAGCCCCAGCAAGGTACTAGAGACCTTCCTCCATCCTCCCCGTTGCTAGAATTCGGTTGAAACCGATTGATATCGGCTGTGCCAAAAGATCAAACTCGGAACTTGGAACCGCCGCACCTCAGGCTCTCGTGGACAGCCCAACCAGGGCGTTGTCACGCCCGAGCCAAGGCACCCTTGGACGCGCGGGTGACCGGTGCTGCTCATCCCCGAGCCACAGCTCGAGTGGTTGCTCACCGGCGGCGAATTTCCACTTTTCCCCTTTCTGTGTGCAGAACGACCTTTGGGTACGATTCTGTTTAATTTGTGCTCTAGAAAGGATTAGAGGGCCTCAGGCCGCTCTCACACGAGCTAGACACGGTAACGCACAAGTTGCCTTCACAACTCTGGGCCGGAGAACCTCTGTGCCCGGCGTAATTTGAGGTCTACTAATGGCGGAACGAACGGGCGGCATCGGGCGCACGGTGAGGACCTATTTCGGGCCTTCCCCGAGCTGCCTCGAGCTCATGTCGACCTTCTCTGAGGTCCACTGATGCTCCCCGACCGATTTCCCAAGTAGCTGAGGTGCTAGAGAAGTCAGCCGACATGGCCGAAGTCATTCCGAGGTAGCGGCTCGTCGCCGACCATGCTCCGGCCGTTGTCATGAGCAGCTGACCCTCGGATCCTATTCCCCGAGTAAAAGTAGGCAGGGGCGGCCAGAATCGAGAAGTTTGGAGCTGTACAGCAGCCGGCGGCGAGCTCTCCGGCGAGATCCCTCGGCGGCGGGGCGCGGGTGTCGCGAGGTTGAAGAAGGGGGTGGACCCCAGCTGTCAGCGGGAGATATTTTGAATCGGGATCCGGCTGCGGCCGGGATCGGGTGTGCTGGCGCGCAAAATCCTTGTGGGCCGCGATGTGCCATCGCCTAGGCGTGCGACGCGTGTCCCCTGGGCCCACGCGCGAGTTTAAACTTTTCCCCGATTTTCAGGTCTCCTTCAAACTTCAAATCCTCATAACTTTGGCTAGAAAGCTCCAAATTGAGTGAACCAAATTTTGCTGGATTCAGATCTCTGAGTACTTTCCAGAAAATCTAGTTTCACTTCATGAAATTCCTTATTTCTCCAGAATTAATTCCTCAAAGTTTAAACTGTTAGGAATTTTAACTGGAGAATCCTTTGGAGGAAAATCCTGAAATTTTACTGAGATGTTCACCAAAATATCCTTGAGCTACCATAAGAATTTCAGATCCATTTGAGCTCATTTAATCCACCTAATGGTGTGATTAGTGAAACTGTTCCAGAGAAAATAGAAAATGTTCAGAAACATTTTTAGAATTTTCTCTGAAATTGTTTGGCTCATATCTTTAGTTAGGAACCCCCAAATTAAGTGAGACCAACTCCATTAGAACCCTCTAAAAATCTAGTTTTCAGAAAGTCATATTTTGTTTCATGAAAGTCCTTAGAACACCCTAAAAGCCTTTAATTAAGGTCAAGGACATAATTAATTGTGGAGGGCTCAATTGAGCTTTGCTGCAACTAAAACTTGACCATGTCTCTGTTTAGGTTGTAACCAAGCCACAGTAAAAGTTTCACAGTCATTAGATCTGTCTAGCAAAGGTTATAAGCTTCACAAGTTCAAACTTAATAAAAGCATTTAAATTAATACATGTATGTCTTATATCATGTAGTCGCTAAGGTCGAGGAGGAACCCGAAGTCCTAGACTTCGTTACTCCGGAGGAGCAGCTAGCCTACGACCAAGAGCAGCAAGGCAAGCTCCGGTTTGCATTAACCTTTTTACAAATGTTTATTGTTTTGAGCACATCTTTGAATATTGTTCTTTGCATTAGAGTCTTGAATTGAAACCCAACTGCATAGCTAAGAAAACCATGGGTTGGGTTTAGGATTGAAAACCTCGTTAGCCACTGCATTGCTAAGATAGAGTAGGATTCGGTACAAGTCGAGTAGTTGGAACTACTCGCGAGAATAGGCTAGAGGCACATTGCTCGGGTAGAGATAGCACATGATATACATGGCAAGAAAGATGAGACCGAGCGGAGAGTAAGGGCAGCAGGACTTTGGGGCCTGTGTACTATAGCTCCGCTTGTGTCGATTGAGGACCAAGCCATGTGCGGGCCTGTTGAACAAGCTAGAACAGTACCGAAGACCTACCGGCTATATGGGAACCGGGAAACTGATGTAACTCGGGCAGCTGGGTATTGAGGCATTGCCCGTCGTTCAGAGGGTAGGTTGAGAGCTCGAGGTGTAAATCGGCTGGCGAAACAGAGATGCGCGTGCAGAGACCTCTTGCTCGGGACGATGGGACCGGTTCAATATTTGGCTGACGGGTGAAAGGTAGTTGCGTACGGCGTCCGTGATGGTTGTTGTAGGCAACATCGAGTACGGGCGTACGTGACGGGTTGTTCGGGTAACCCTGCAGGTGTAAATCAATTATAATCGCCGTCCCTCGCGGTCAGTGAGTACCACTTGTTCACTGTACCATGACGTAGAATGAACAGGCTAGTTACATGTTAAAATGTTGCTGATTGAAAGATGGACATTGATTGTTAATGATATGCTGTAGCTTAGAGCTAACTAAAGTTCTTTTCAACTTTGGGCAAAGTACATGAGAGAAATGTGTTTCTTGTTTGATTGCGGCTCTCTCATGTACCTTCGCGTAAGGTTCTCCACAACCTGCTGCTAAAACTTGAAAGTAAGGTTCTACTAATTAGGCGAGTCCTTGCAAATGATTTTTACCTCATGTAACCCATTACCCTCATGTAGAAGTTCCATGTTTAGGTGAGACGGGTCAGACTTGCTGAGCCTTCGTGCTCACTGCTTGTGTTTGAAGCTTTTGCAGGGTTCTATGAGGAAGGGACTCCCGAAGAGGAGACGGAACCCCAGGAGGGGAACCCCGTCGAGTGGGAGTCGTGCACGCCGCAGAGTTAGTGTGCGTGTGTGCTAGCAAGGACACGTTCAAGGGCTGAACGTGCACTTGATGCTTAGTCTACACCCGCGAGTGTGGACTAAACTTATTTTGATGTAAACATGTTCATAAACTTGTTTATGTAATAAAATTTCCGCTTCCGCTTTGTACCTTTGACATGTGTTATACGGTGCTGTGCAACGCAGCACCCCTCAGCGTGATCCTGGCTCGACAGGACCTTGGGGTCGTGTCAGTATGCTCGAAGCCGCTGGCAATACGGGCAAGCTAATCATCCACTATAACTCCACCAGGACCATCCGTGAGAAGAGGGAAGAATGGAGTTCAGAAATGAGGATTATACACGAAAATCGGCTGCTTAAGATCCACCGCTCTCCAGCTTGTAGAGCGACACAGGTCGATGCGGAGAAGGATGTCACCTAGGAGGCCATCACCTGCCAGAGTCACATCTATCGTCGCCACCTGGACAGGACTGAGTACCCGCCAGTGCAGCAAGGGACTTCCCATGAGCACATGGACTTGTGCTTGGAGGATGCTGCTATGCTCAGCACTCGACTGCAGGAGTGTGAGCAAGAGCTTCAGGATGTCCGGGACACCCTGAAGGAAACGGAGGCGTTGCTGCGAGCCTGCTTAAGGGCGAGAGAAAGAGGAGATGGGAATGAACTGTGTGTCACCGTGAATGATACATGGACTCCTGACTCCCCGGATCGCCGAGCGATCAGGCGTCGTCGCACTTCTCCACCAGCAGCCTCCCCACCCAAAGCAGAGTCAGAAGGCAGCCGAAATGATGAGGAAGATCCCGAGGAGCCCGCTCAAGAAAACGAGTAGTGTAGAGTCCTTCCCTTAGTTAGCAAGATGTCGAATAGTCGAGTCGTTACGTTAAGTTAATGGTGTGTTAATGCTTGGTGTGTGACGTGAGTTGTGGAAGCCATGAGCAATTATCCACAGCCTCGTCTTTAGATTGTTTTGCTTTGGTGTGTGAACCCACATGAAATAATATTGCATTTATATTTGTGTAAGAAATGAACCCTCAGAAAAGTATAACAAAGCCTCAACACTTCAAAGTAAAAACAAATGAAAGTAGTAAGATGATACTAAATGCTTTCAAATTAACATTGGTTGATTCTGCCAGATGGCCGAAAGAGGAAAAGGACGTGCTGCCAACCCCGCCAACAACAACGATGAGGCATGCAACCCTCATATTTCTGGAGGCCAGGACCGGGGTGGTCGCCGTGAAGGAGTTGATCCCCTCCACCAAATGCTGGAGAATCAGAATCAACTCATCCAGAACTTGACTCAAGTGGTGGCCAACTTGCATCAAGTACCACCTCCACAAGCTGCACCACGCCAACCAAGGTTGAGTGAGTTTCTAGGAACTCAACCTCCGAAGTTTGCAAGTGCTGCTGAACCTCTGGAGGCAGATGATTGGCTTAAGACCGTTGAGAGCAAGATGAGGATCATACAGTGTCAAGGGTATGAGAGGGTGTTGTTTGCCTCTCATCAATTGCATGGACCTGCTGCTGATTGGTGGACAGCCTACGTGGCTGCCCATCATGACCCTGAGAACATCACTTGGGAAGAGTTCAAGCGTAGCTTCCGCAACCATTACATCCCAAGAGGTGAACTCAAAAACAAGAGGAAGGAGTTTTGGGGACTGCAGCAGGGAAACATGACGGTGAGGTAATACCTCACTAAATTTACTCAACTATCCCGTTATGCCCCACGGGACATAGAGACTGATGAGCAGAAACAAGACTGTTTCATGGAGGGACTTACCGCAGAAATGCAGTGTGCGATGTCCTCAAATGAGTATGAAAGCTTCCAAAAGATGGTGGACAGAGCATTTGTGGTGGAAAGGAAGCTGAAGGCCTTGGAAAATGAGAACAAGAGGAAGGCCGGGTGGTCACATCAAGCCTCAGGGAGCAACACCCGCCCACGTCTGATGCAGCAACCTACAAGGCAGACGAACCGTGCTGCGGTACCCTACTCAGTACCAAGAGGGTACAACCCGAACTACAGGCCTCCTGCAGCACCAGCACAGCCACAACGTCAGTTTGTACAGCAGCCTCGCCCCGCATATCCACCTCGACCAGCAGTGCAAGGACCCCCAAACCAACCCCAAGACAACAAAGGCCAAGCACCTAAGGTTGGGGTGCAATGTTTTAGCTGTGGTGAAGTGGGGCACTATGCCCATAAGTGCCCAAAGAAGAAGCCCGCACAGCCACAACAGCAGAATGTAATGAGAGGACGGGTGAACCACGTCACTATGGAGGAAGCACAAGAGGCACCCGACGTGGTAGTTGGTAAGTTTCCTGCCAATTTACACCTTGCAACCCTGCTGTTTGATTCTGGTGCTACCCACTCGTTCATTGCTCAAGGATTTGTTAAGAAGCATGACCTAGCAACAACACAAATGAACCATATGCTAACCGTAAACTCTCCAGGTGGAGAAATAAGGACAAGACAAGTGTGTCCCAAAGTGAACCTAGACATTAATGGGGTGGTATTTACTGCTAACCTCATAGTGATAGATTCACAAGGGATAGATATTATCTTGGGTATGGATTGGTTGACAAAACATAAAGGAATCATCCATTGTTCGACCAGAACGGTGGAACTAACTCACCCTAATGGCACAAGAGTAAAGTTCACAACAATACACGAGCCTGGGAGGGACATTAAATTAAATCATGTTGAGGTGAAAGTTGAGGAAATCAGGACCATCAGGGAATATCCAGATGTTTTTCCGGAGGATTTGCCAGGTATGCCTCTCGATCGTGAAGTGGAATTCGCAATTGAGCTAGTACCTGGAACAGCCCCGATATACAAGAGACCTTATCGGATGGACTCCAAGCAGCTAGAAGAACTCAAGGATCATTCGAGAGAATTGACAGTGAAGGGGTGGGTATATTCGCCCTAGTTCCTCACCATGGGGAGCTCCTGTGATATTTGTGCCCAAAAAGGACGGAACCCAAAGGTTATGCGTTGATTACCGTGCCTTGAATGAGGTAACCATCAAGAACAAGTACCCATTAACCCGCATTGAAGACTTGTTTGATCAGTTGAGGGGCGCTTGTGTGTTCTCGAAAATTGATCTCAGGTCGGGATACCACCAACTCAAGATAAGGCAATCTGATATTCCCAAGACAGCTTTCGTATCTCGGTACGGACTGTATGAATACACTGTCATGCCTTTCGGGCTAACTAATGCCCCGGCATACTTCATGTATCTCATGAACAAGGTATTCATGGAATATCTAGAAAAATTTGTGGTGGTTTTCATAGATGACATTCTCGTCTTCTCCAAAGATGAAGAAGAACATGAGAAACATCTAAGGTTGGTGTTGCAGAGGCTGAGAGAACACCAACTATATGCCAAGTTGGGCAAGTGTGAGTTTTGGCTGAAGAGAGTTCCCTTCTTAGGACATATAATCTCGGAGGGAGGAATCTCCGTAGATCCCGCCAAAATCGAGGATATACAGAAGTGGAAGACCCCTGAAAATGTCGGGGAAGTTCGAAGCTTTTTGGGATTGGCTGGATACTATCGACGGTTTATTGAGGGATTCTCTAAGATCTCGAGACCCATTACCAAACTGTTGGAGAAGGGAATCACATTCACATGGACGCCACAGTGCGAAATGAGTTTTCAGGAGTTAAAGAAAAGACTGACAACAGCCCCAGTGTTGGTTATGCGAGATATGCAGAAGAACTTCACGGTGTACTGCGATGCCTCTGGAAACGGGTTGGGATGTGTTCTCATGCAAGAAGGGCATGTCGTGGCTTATGCATCCTGGCAGCTCCGGAAGCACGAGAAGAAATATCCTACACATGACCTAGAACTAGCCGCAGTGGTACACGCGTTTGAAATTTGGCGGCACTATTCCATTGGGAAGAGGACCGAGATATATACGGATCATAAGAGTTTGAAGTACATATTCACACAGCCAGACCTCAAGCTCAGATAAAGGAGATGGTTAGATCTAATCAATGACTTTGATGTGGGCATCAACTATCATCCTGGGAAAGCAAACGTCGTGGCCGATGCTTTAAGTCGGAAAGTGCAGGTCAATAAGTTGAGCTTGAAGGACATGCCTGCAGAATTGAAGGACGAGGTTATAAGGCTCAATCTATGCCTTGTGAATAGTGGTGAAGCCATCGCCATGGAAGTGGACTCCACACTAGAGCAAGACATACGCGATGGCCAAAAGAAAGACGAGAAGATACAAGAAATCAGGCAACTCATCAAGGAAAATAAAGCTCCTAGTTTCAGAGAGGATGAACAAGGTACGGTGTGGCACGGGAAGAGGATCTGTGTGCCTGAAGTAAAGGAGATCCGTGAATTAATTTTGAAGGAGGCTCACGATTCTGACTATTCCATTCATCCTGGGAGTACAAAGATGTACAAGGACCTCAAGAGCAGGTATTGGTGGTATGGCATGAAGCGATATGTCGCGGAACATGTTGCCCTATGTGACACATGTCAGTTGGTGAAAGCAGAACATCAACGACCCGTGGGATTATTGCAACCACTCAAAGTGCCTGAATGGAAATGGGAAGAAATCGGTATGGATTTCATAGTGGGATTGCCTAGGACCCAATCAGGATATGATTTGATATGGGTCATCATTGACAGGCTAACCAAGGTAGCTCATTTCATCCCCGTGAAAGAAAGCTACAGCGATTCCAAATTAGCAGAGTTGTACATGTCAAGGATGGTGTGTTACCATGGAGTGCCAAAGAAGATAGTGTCGGATCGAGGGACACAGTTCACCTCAAGGTTCTGGCAGAAGTTGCATGAAACCATGGGAACCCATCTGAATTTTAGCTCTGCCTATCATCCCCAAACTGACGGGCAGACGGAGAGAACCAATCAGATCCTTGAAGATATGCTGAGGGCATGTGCACTCAAAAACAATCGGAGTTGGGACAAGAACTTACTGTATGCGAAGTTTTCCTATAACAACAGCTATCAAGCTAGTATGAAGATGTCACCGTTTGAAGCCTTGTACGGGAGGAAGTGCAGAACTCCCCTATTTTGGAACCAAACAGGGAAAAGTAAAGTGTTTGGTCCAGAAGTACTACAAGAAGCCGAGGCGAAGGTGACGGAAATTCGCAACAATTTGAGGATAGCACAGACACGCCAAAAGAGCTATGCCGATGTACGAAGAAGAAAGCTTGTTTTCAACGTGGGAGATTATGTCTATCTCAAGGTGTCCCCTATCAGAGGACTTCATCGGTTCAAGGTGAAAGGGAAGTTGTCACCTCGATACATCGGACCCTTTCAAGTTCTGGAAAGGAAAGGCGAAGTGGCGTATCAACTAGAGTTACCGGCTCGTCTATCGGATGTGCACGATGTATTCCATGTGTCACAACTCAAGAAATGCCTGAGGACGCCTGAAGAGGTGTTACCCATGAGTGAAGTAGACGTAGCTGAGGATTTGTCGTATACCAAGCAACCATACAAGATTTTGGAGACAATGGAACGCCTTACCAGAAATAAAAGAATCCGGATGTGCAAGGTGCAATGGAAGCATCACTCAGAAAAAGAAGCCACCTGGGAACGGGAAGATGAACTCAAGGCCCAATTTCCGGAATTGTTTTCTTTTAAGGGGGGTAGAGCTGTAACACCCCAAAAATCTTGTAAAGACCCTAAATCATGTTGAGAGGGGAGTTTAAAATTTTTTGGACGTGTTGCATGTTTTGTAACAATTTAAATTCAAACTGGAATTCAATTTAAATTCAAAACAGAAAAGAAATAGAAAAAGAAAAAAAGAAAACAGAAAAAAAACCGGCCAGTGGGCCGAAACCCACCAGCCGGCCCAACCAGCAACCGCGCCAGCCCGCAGCCGCGCGCGATTCTTCCTCCCACTGACAGGCGGGGCCCGCCAGCCCTTCTTCTACCTCGCGCCCGCGCCGGGATTCTCTCACCCCGGATTCCTGCGCATCCACGCCGAATTCCGTTCGTAGGCGACGCAAATTCGATCTAAACCACCCCGCCGCCCTCCCCCGTCTATAAAAACCCCGACCTCGTTCTATTTCTCCCACGCGATCCGCCGATTTTACTCCGGTGAGAAACCGAGCCTTCTCCGGCGAATTCTGGCCGATCTAAGCTCGAAAATTCCGATCTAACTCGCTGGTCTTGATCCACCGCCTCCGGGGAACCCTGCAGGTGCAGAAAACTCGGTGACTTGCGGTTCAAACACAGCGCCGACGAGCTTCGCCGTGGTTTCAATTCGGACCTCGTCGCCGACCGCCTTCCAGGACCTCTGAGCTCAAGAAAACCCCCGAGGTGAGATCCCCGACCTCCCCTCTACCGATCTATGCCATAAGATCACCGTTCTAGGAAGAATTCTCGAAGATCCGAAAGTCTCCGGCGAGATCACCGCTTCCCGCCACCGTGCGCCGCCCGCACTCGATCAGAGCGACGTGGCCGCTTGTGCGCCGTCTATTTTAAATCGCACGGTAGACTTTAAATCCCCGCGTACCGGTTCGGCGTTATAATCTCAGCCGTTTGTTTTAAATCGGACGCTCCACGTCAGCCCCGCGTTATAAAGACTGGAAATCTTACGTGCTACCCCCTGGGGTTCTCGGGAAATAAGAGCTAGCCCCAGAAACTTCTGATCTAGCCCCTGGAACTTCAGAAAATCATGTAAATTCATTTAAAAATTAGTTTTAGCCCCTGGGCTTAATAAAAATTAGGAAAACTCCTCTGTTATGTATAGCTAGACCCCTGAAAATTGTTAAAATAATATTATAGACCCTATAGTGGGGTAAGTTTACCTTTTTAGCCCTGTTTAATATTTAATTTAGGAAATTGAATATGTGGCTAGTGTTTAAAATTTAAAAAGTGGGACAAACATATTGTCAAAATTAAATTAAAAAAAAACTTTCTCAGTATTTAGAAAACTTTGGAGTGAGATAAAAATATATTTTGGGCTGAAATGAATCTATTTAATTTATTATTCACATTTAGGGACACATTTTTAAGTAAAGAATAGTTCTAGAAAATATGGAAAATAATTGTAAAATAGTTTACATCAGAGGAAAAGGTCAAAAATATATTAGCAAATATTTTAGATCAGAACCTATTCTATTTAGATGATGTGTCTTGTTATTTTTATAATAAAGTTCACATTTAGGCATAGGAAATAAATCTGAAAATATAGCAAATAGTAAATGATAAATGGAGTTCTAAAATCCAAAGAATTCAGTTTAGGGTTGGTAGAAATTATGAAGACACATATGGAGAAGGAAAATACCTTTCATGCAAACTAGGTAGCTAAAAGGTGTAGTAATTGAATATAAGGAATTTATTTAAATTGGAAACTCATATATATATAGTATGTAAGTATAAATGTGAACACAAAAGTAGGAATCATATACATATGATTAAAAGTGCATGCAAGCCACAAATCAACACACATAGAGTAACCACAACACATATAATGGTGAATGACTTTCATAAATATGAATGTGTGGTTTGTATGAAGTGGAAGTGTGAACTATGTCTTATGGATTGTTGTTTTTCTTTTGCTATTGTGATGGTATGATATAGAACCTGCTCAAGAGCAAGTTATTCCTTTCCAAGATCAGGACTACCCATTTCAAGAGCAGCAAGAAGGAGGCAAGTGTCCTTGACCACTTTGATCCTATGCTAGGATGTGTAGATAGAATTATTTGCATTGTCAAATGAAATATGAAACCCATGTTAGGAAGTTTCCCTAGAATTGCGTTACCTTGTTTCCTTGTAGCTTGGGTTGGGATTTATTTTATCATGTCACTTATTATTATGCATATGCTTAGCCATGCTTAGAATGGGATATTTGGGATATGAGATCATCAGTTTATTTTACCATACTCTTGAATGAGATATTGTGAGTCATGTAGAGGTAGGGATCAAGGCAAGTTGGATGTTTTGGTTGTGTGCTGGGTGCACGAGACTCAGCTTTGTGTTTAGTACTTGCCTGGATCCTAAGGACCGGTTCATGGAGCATGTAACCTGGCTTTACCGTGCCAACCACATGCTGAGATGGGGCAGCTTGGCCAATTAATTAGGTGTATCCCAGGCGTAGTATGGGTGTGTTGGATGGTGCGGGGAATAGGTGTCAGCTGGACTACCATATGAACCGCAAGGCTCAAGAGGGGGCCACTGCAGCGGGGTTGGAGCCAATTGTATGCTGTTAGGGGTGAAACCTCAGTGGGCCCATGCTCGTCGGGAATCCCTTTGTAAAGGCTTCGTAGTGATCTCCTGGCTATACACCTTGGGAGTGTGAATGTGGTTCGTAGCCACTGGCATAATGGAGGTTCTTTTAGTCCACCCGGCAACGGGGGATGAAATCACTACATGTGGGTACAGTGGTACAAACTCTGCAGAGTCAAAACTATCATGACAGCCGTGCTCACGGTCAAGAGCGGCTTGGACTTATTCATGATTAGAGGAGTGATGGTTTTGGAAGTTGTGGATGTTAAGCGGGGAGCTTAATATTGGAAACGATGTTATGGTTATTTGATTATGATGATGGGAGATTGGGACCATTTCACCTGTGTAGTAATGTAGGTTCTTAATAAGCTAAGGTGATAGGTATCAATTGCGTAGTGCTTTAACCATGAGTTCAACCTCCCCTTGTTCTAGCCATGCATGACATAACTTTCCCACACTTGCTGAGTACCATCGGTACTCAACCTTGCATATTTTGTTGGTTTATGTTGCTGCTCAGGTCAAGATAATGAGGTGGTGTATAATGACCAAGACTTTGGACCCGAAGAAGGTTTCTATGTTCATGGAGACCCCCAGGCAACGCCTGTGAAGGAGCCCACAAGAATAATATTCCGCTGCTAGTTTATTTACTTGTGATGAACTTATTATTGTCCATCGAGACATTTGCTATGTAAGACTTATTTATATTCGACACCTGGCTTGTAATAAATGATGCTTCACTATTTGTCATCACATGTATGAGAAAATGATCCTGGCATACATGTGTTATTCACTCGGTTGTTCTTCGGAGAAACCGGGTGTGACACCCGTCCCCACGCCAGCCCACAGCCGCGCGCCCCTTTTTCCTCTCACTGACACGCGGGGCCCGCCGTCATCTTCTTCCTCGCGTGCGATCGGCCGACCCCGGGACACCTCTCTCCCGAATCAAAACTACCGCCGGAAAATAGCGTCCCCCAGCCGAATTCTGGTCCCGGACGACTCCGGCTCGATCCCAACAGACACGCCGCCCTCCCCCGTCTATATAAACGCCGGCATCGCCCTGTTTTCTCCCCCGATCGGCTGTTTTTCCTCCCGGTGAGAACCAGAGCTTCTCCGGCCGTTTTCTCTCGATCTTTGCTCAGGTTTTCTGATCTAACGCGTCGATCGTGTCCACCGCCTCCGGGGAGTCACACAGGTGCAGAAAACTCGGTGGTTTGCGCTCTAGGCACAGCTCCGACGAGCACCGCAGCGGTTCCACCTCGGACCTCGACGTCGACCGCCTTCCAGGGCCTCCGAGCTCAAGAAGAACCCCGAGGTGAGATTCCCGACCTCCCCTCTACCGTTCTATGCCATGAAATCCCAGTTTTAGGAAGTATAGACGAAGATCCGAAGTTTTCCGGTGAGATCGCCGCCTCCCGCCGCCGCGCGCCGCCGGTCAGCGCCGCCCGCGCACGGTCAGGGCGACGTGGCCGCTTGTGCGTCGTCTATTTTAAATCGCACGGTAGAAATAAAACCCCCGCGTACCGGTTCGGCGATCTAATCTCAGCCGTCTATTTTAAATCGGACGGTCCACATCAGCCCCGTGTTATAAAGGTCGGGATTCTTACGCGCTACCCCCTGGGGATCTCGGAAAACACGAGCTAGCCCCGGAAATTTCTGATCTAGCCCCTGGAACTTCAGAAATTCGTGTAAATTCAATTAAAAATCAGTTTTAGCCCCTGGACTTAATAAAAATTAGGAAAACCCCTCTGTTATGTGTAGCTAGACCCCTGGAAATTTATGAAATAATAAATTAGACCCTGTAGTAGGGTGGATTTACCTTTTTGACCCTAAATGATATTAAATTCAGAAAATTTAATATGTGATTAGGATTTAAATTTAAAAAGGTGAGGCAAACACATTGTAAATTCAAATTTAACCTCTCCTAGCACTTGGAAAACTTTAGAATGAGTTAAAAGTAGATTTTAAGCTGAAATGAATCTGTCTAATTGATTGTTCACATTTATTAGTTATAGGGACACATTTTTAGGTTAGGAAATAATTCTAAAAATTGGTAAAATAAATTTAAATTAGTTCACATCAGAGGAGAAGTTCAAAAATATATTATTTAATATTTTAGATCAGAACCTATTCTGTTTAGATGATGTGTCTTACTATTTTCATAATAAAGTTCACATTTAGGCATAGAAAATAAATGAAAAAAATATAGGAAAATAGGTATGCATAACTAGAAAATGATAAATGAAGTTTCCAAATCCAAAGATTTCAGTTTAGGGTTTGGTAGAAGATCTGAAAACCCATTTGGAGTAGGAAAATACCTTCCATGCAAACTTGGTAGTTAAGAAGTATATTAATTCAAATTGAAAATTCATATATAGTGTGCAAACAGAAATCTGAAATACAAAAGTTAGAAATCATATACATATGTCTAAAAGTGCATGAAGGCTAAAAATCAACACAGCTAGAGTAAACACAACACTTAGAAATGTGAATGACTATCATATGTATGTATGTGTGGAGTGAAAGTGTGAACTATGTCTTATGGATTGTTGTTTTCTTTTGCTATGTGTGTTGTCATGAGTAGAACCTGCCCCAGAGCAAGTTCTTCCCTTCCAAGATCAGGACTATCCATTCCCAGAGCAGCAGGAAGAAGGCAAGTGTCCTTGACCACTTTGATCCTATACTAGGATGTGTAGATAGAATTATTTGCATTGTCAATTGAAATATGAAACTCATGCTAGGAAGTTTCCCTAGAATTGCATTACCTTGTTTCCTTGTAGCTTGGGTTGGGAATTATTTTATCATGTCATTTATTTATGCTTAGCCATGCTTAGAATGGGATAATTGGGATATGAGATCATCAATTTATTTACCTTACTCTTGAATGAGATATTATGAGTTATGTAGAGGTAGGGATCGAGGCAAGTTGGATGATTTGGTTGGTGCTGGGTGCACGAGACTCGGGTTTGTGTTTAGTACTTGTCTGGATCCTAAGGACCGGTTCATGGAGCATGTAACCTGGCTTTACTGTGCCAACCACATGCTGACATGGGGCAGCTTGGCCAATTAATTAGGTGTATCCCCGGCGTAGTATGGGTGCATTGGATGGTGCGGGGAATAGGTGTCAGCTGGACTACCATATGAACCGCAAGGCTCAAGAGTGGGCCACTACAGCGGGGTTGGAGCCTCCTGTATGCTGTTAGGGGTGAAACCTCAGTGGGCCCATGCTCGTCGGGAATCCCTTTGTAAAGGCTTCGTAGTGATCTCCTGGCTACACACCTGGGAAGTGTGAATGTGGTTCGTGGCCACTGGCATAATGGAGGTTCTTTTAGTCCACCCGACAACGGGGGATGAAATCACTACATGTGGGTACAGTGGTGCAAACTCTGCAGAGTCAAAACTGTCATGACAGTCGTGCTCACAGTCAAGAGCGGCTTGGACTTATTCATGATTAGAGGATGATGACTTTGGAAGTTGTGGATGTTAAGCGGGGAGCTTAACATTGGAAATGATGTTATGGTTATTTGATTATGATGATGGGTTGGGAGATTGGGACCATTTCACCTGTGTAGTAATGTAGGTGCTTAATAAGCTAAGGTGGTAGGTAATAATTGCGTAGTGCTTTAACCATGAGTTCAACCTCTCCTTGCTCTAGCCATGCATGACATAACTTTCCCACACTTGCTGAGTACCCACGGTACTCAAACTTGCATATTTGTTGGTTTAAATTGCTGCTCAGGTCAAGGGGATGAGGTGGTGTTTAATGACCAAGACTTCGGGCCCGAAGAAGGGTTCTAGGTTCATGGAGTTCCCCGGGCAACGCATGTGACGGAACCCACAAGATTTATATTCCGCTGCTAGTTTATTTACATGTTATGAACTTATTATCGTCCATCGAGACATATGCTTTGTAAGACATATTTATATTCGACACCTGGCTTGTAATAAATGATGCTTCACTATTTGTCATCACATGTATGAGAAAATGATCCTGGCATACATGTGATATTCACTCGGTTGTTCTTCGGAGAAACCGGGTGTGACACCAAACTGTAACCAAAAAAACATAACCTCCCAATATCCATCCCATCTAATCATGTGAGTTGTCCTGGTGCTCATGACCGTAAGCTCGGCTATCATGATAGTTTAAGAACTCTGCAGAGTTTGTACCACTTTACCCCATAAGTTTGTGATTTCGTCACCCGTCGGCGACTGCAGAACCTCCATTATACCAGTACACAACCGTCGGTGTATGGTCAAGAGATCACAAAATAGCCTTTACAAAGGGGTTACTAGATGTATGGACTCACTAAGATTTCACCGACAGGCTAGAATCTCCAATTCTCCCACCCACGGGCCCCCTCTTGTGCCATGCAGTTCCAAGGGCAGTCCTGTAACACCCCAAAACCTGTTAAAGAGGGGAATTTAAAATTTTTGGACGTATTGCATGTGCTGAAGCAATTCAAATTTAAACTGGAATTCAAATTTGAATAAAAACAGAAAAGGAAAAGAAAAAAGAAAAATGGCCAGTGGACCGAAACCCACCTCAGCCGGCCAAAAACCCGCGGCTGTTCCCCCCTCTCCCTCTCTCTGACGCGCGGGGCCCGCGTGTCATCTTCCTCCCCGCGCGCCCCCAACCACTCCGGTTCTTTCACACCGATCGCGCGCCCCGGTCCGGGATTTCTCGCGCTCGACCCAACCCCGAATCCCTCGCGCCGTCCTGCTCGATCACAACAAACCCCTGTGCCCCCGGACCTGATAAAAACAGATGTCCCCACCACCCTCTCCTCGCGCAAGCAGTTTCTCTCCCGGTGAGCACCGCCGCCGCTGGGCTTGGAATTCCCCTAGAGCGTCGCCGTTTCCCTCTGTCACACCGATCTCGTGGACCCGCAGCACCGCGCACAAGCTGTAGACGCCGACCCCGGAGAGAAACGCCGCTGGAAACGACCATCCCGAAGCTCGCCGGTGAGTACTGCCGCCGCTCGCTAGTGAAACCTTCGAATTACACGGTTTCAGTCCACACTAATCATCGGTGTGCCATCTCTAGACCTCAGGGAAGCGTCACGAACAGAGAGCTCGAAGGGATCACCGCCCGCCCCAACTGCCACTTCGACGAGCACAGCAAGTCGCCGCCGCCTGTGCTCGTCGCCGACCAGGTTTTGAGTCCTTCAGGTCTAAGAAATTAGCCTAGGTGAGCTCCCCTACCTCCCCTCTGCCGAATTATGCCTAGAAATCTGAGTCTTAGCGTGTGTAGGCGAAGATCCGAGACCTCGCCAGCGAGATCACCGTCCCCACCGCCGCGCGCCGCCACGCGCGCGGGCTGGCTCCGGCTAGGGCGACGTGGCCCACTGAGGCCCGTCCATTTTAAATCGTGCGGTCCCAAATAGATCTAACCCGTATAACTTCGCGTTATAATCTGAGCCGTCTGTTTTAAATCTAACGGCCCACGTCGGCCCCGCATTATAAAGGACGGGAATCTTACGCGCTACCCCTGGGGATCTCGGAAAACACGAGCTAGTCCCGGAAACTTCTGATCTAGCCCCTGGACCTTCAGAAATTCATGTAAATTCATTTAAAAATCAGTTTTAGCCCCTGGACTTAATAAAAATTAGGAAAACCTCTCTGTTTTGTGTAATTAGGCCCCTGAAAATTTAAGAAATAGTGAAGTAGACCCTGCAGTAGGGTGGATTTGCCCTTTTAGACCCTATAGGGTATTAAATTCAGAAATTGAACATATGAGTAGAATTTAAATTCAAATGGTAATGCAAACACATGTGCAAATACAAATGTAAATTGTCCTAGCATTTGGAAGACATTTAGAATGAGTTGAGAACTTATTTTAGGCTGAAATGAAATCTGACTAAGTGCTGTTTATTTTTATAATTTCTGGAAATTCACTTTTAGGCATAGAAAATAAATCTAAAAATATAGGAAAATAGGTAGGCATAATTAGAAAATGTTAAATGAGGTCTCCAATTCCAAAAACATCAAATTAAGATTTTGTAGAAGATCTGAAAACCTATTTGGAGTAGGAAATTTTCTTTCATGCAAATTTTGTGGCTAAGAAGTGTATTAATTAAATAGAGATAATTTGTTCAAATTGGAAATTCATATATATTGTACAATTAGAAATCTGAATACAAAAGTTAGAAGTAATATGTATGTATAAAAG
The DNA here is from genome assembly GCA_030760725.1 of Neostapfia colusana. Taxonomy (NCBI): domain Eukaryota; kingdom Viridiplantae; phylum Streptophyta; class Magnoliopsida; order Poales; family Poaceae; genus Neostapfia; species Neostapfia colusana. The sequence goes on along the minus strand of JASWHV010000002.1, from coordinate 37,933,882 downwards.
TGCATGTAAGCCTAAAATCAACACATCTAGGGTAACCACAACACTTAAAAGTGTGAATGATTTTCATATGTATGTATGTGTGGTTTGCATGAGTGGAAGTGTGGACTATGGCTTATGGAATGTTGTTTTCTTTTGCTATGTGTGTATTGGCATGAGTAGAAACAGCCCCGGAGCAGGTTCTCACCTTTCAAGATCAAGACTTTCCATTCCCAGAGCAGCAGGAAGAAGGCAAGTGTCCTTGACCACTTTGATCCTATACTAGGATGTGTAGTTAGAATTTAAATGCATTGTCAAATTGGAATAAGATACCCAAACTAGGAAGTTTCCCTAGATTTTCATTATCTTATTTCCTTGTAGCCTGGGTTGGGATTTATTTTATTATGTCATTTATTTATATACTTATGCTTAGCCATGCTTAGAATGGGATAAGTGGGACATGAGATCATCAACTTATTTACCTTACTCTTGAATCAGATATTATGAGTTATGTAGAGGTAGGGATCGAGGCTAGTTGGATGATTTGGTTGGTGCTGTGTGCACGAGACTCGGGTTTGTGTTTAGTGCTTGCCTGGATCCTAAGGACCGGTTCATGGAGCATGTAACCTGGCTTTACCGTGCCAACCACATGCTGAGATGGGGCAGCTTGGCCAATTAATTAGGTGTATCTCAGGCATAGTATGGGTGTTTGGATGGTGCGGGGAATAGGTGTCAGCTGGACTACCATATAAACCGCAAGGCTCAAGAGGGGGCCACTACAGTGGGGTTGGAGCCTCTTGTATGCTGTTAGGGGTGAAACCTTAGTGGGCCCATGCTCGTCGAAAATCCCTTTGTAAAGGCCTTGTAGTGATCTCCTGGCTACACACCTCGGAACTGTGTATGTGGTTCGCGGCCACTGGCATAATGGAGGTTCTTTTAGTCCACCCGGCAACGGGGGATGAAATCACTACATGTGGGTACAGTGGTGCAAACTCTGCAGAGTCAAAACTGTCATGACAGCCGTGCTCACGGTCAAGAGCGGCTTGGACTTATTTATGATTAGAGGATGATAAATTTGGAAGTTGAGGATGTTAAGCAGGGAGCTTAACATTGGAAATGTTGTTATGGTTACTTGATTTTTGATGATGGGTTGGGAGATTGGGACCATTTCACCTACGTAGTAATGGAGGTGCTTAATAAGCTAAGGTAATAGGTACTAATTGCGTAGTGCTTTAACCATGAGTTCAATCTCTCCTTGCTCTAGCCATGCATGACATAACTTTCCCCCACTTGCTGAGTACCAACGGTACTCAAGCTTGCTTTTCTGTTTGTTTAAATTGCTGCTCAGGTCAAGGGGATGACGTGGTGTTCAATGAGCAAGACTTCGGACCCGAAGAAGGATTCTAGGTTCACGGAGTCCCCCGGGCAACACCTGTGATGGAGCCCACAAGATTTATATTCCGCTGCTGTTTATTTTTACCTGTTATGAACATATTATCGTCCATCGAGACATTATGCTATGTAATACTTTTTTTATATTTGAACTCTTGGCTTGTAATAAATAATGCTTCACTATTTGTCATCGCATGTATGAGAAAATGATCCTGGCATACATGTGATATTCACTCAGTTGCGCTTTGGAGAAACCGGGTGTGACAGAAGTGGTATCAGAGCCAAGGTTGCCCGTAGGAACGTGGATCTAGGTAGAAATGGACGTGTTTAAGGACCATATTTTCTTAAAAACTACTTTACAAAGGTGTGGGTTGAATGTGTTAATTAATGGGGTCACTTTATTCATCTTGTCCCAACTTTGATTCAAAATACAATCTTTATTTAATTCTTATCTAACTTAATTTTAAATGCTTTATGTTTTAGATGGTTCGCATGGTCCGCACCGCTCGCAAGTCCACCGGAGGGAGAGTTCCTGTAGCTGCCCTTGCCTTGAGAGAGGAGAACCGTCCGGTGACGTACCACTCCTACGGGTTGGCAGTAGGAGGCTTGTTGTGCCGTCTTCGGCGTATGCTCCACGCCGCCGACAATGTTGGCAAGCTGATCATACATTACAGCTCCACCAGGACCCTCTGTGAGAAGCGTGAATAATGGAGCTTAGAGATGAGGATTATCCATGAAAACCAGCTGCTCAAGATCCACCGCTCTCCAGCTTGTCGGGCGACTCAGGCCGATGCTGAGAAGGATGTCACCTGGGATGCCATGACCTGCCAGAGTTACATCAACCGTCACCACCTGGACAGGACTGACTACATGTATGTCCTCCAGCGTGAGAGTGGCACCGCAGAGTACAAATACCCGCCAGTGCAGAAGGGGACTTCCCACGAGCACATGGACCTATGCCTGGAGGATGCAGCTATGCTCAGCACTCGACTACAGGAGTGCCAGCAGGAGCTTCAGGATGTTCGTGACACCCTGAAGGAAACTGAGGCGTTGCTTCGCGCCAGCTTGAGGGCGAGAGAAAGAGGAGATGGGAATGAACTGTGTGTCACTGTGAATGACACGTGGACTCCTGACTCCCCAGACCGCCGGGCGAGCAAGCGTTGCCACACTCCTACACCAGTAGGTTCCCCACCTAAAGCAGAATCAGAGGGCAGCCGCAATGATGAGGAAGACCCCGACGAGCCAACTCAGTAATACGAGTTGTTTAGAGTCATTTCCCTTATTTCAGCAGGTTATCGAGTAGTCGAGTCTATACCCTATTTATTTGTTTGTTAATGTTTGGTGTGTGACGTGAGTTGTGGAAGCCATGGGCATTTGTCCACAACCTCGTCTTTATGTTTGTTGTGCTTTGGTGTGTGAACCCTATGAATCAATAGTGCATTTCTTTTCGCATGAGACGTGACTCCCAAAGATCTATGTGAAATCTTCAGAAGTTGTTTAAATATTAAGGCCTCAAAAGTTTAAGTTTAAACAAGCAATTTGGAAAGTTAATACGTAATGATTAAAGTTAACATTTGGTTGGTCATGATAGATGGCTGGAAGAGGAAAAGGTCGTGGTGCCAACCCCAACAACAACAACGATGAGGCCACCAATCCTCACCTTCCTGGAGGGCAAGACAGGGGTGATCGCCGTGAAGGAGCTTATCCTATCCACCAAATGCTCGAAAATAAGAATCAGCTCATCCAGAGTCTAACTCAAGTAGTGGCCAACTTGCACCAAGCTCCAACCCCACAAGCTGCACCACGTCAACCAAGGTTGAGTGAGTTTCTGGGAACTCAACCCCCAAAGTTTGCATGTGTTGCTGAACCTCTGGAGGTAGATGACTGGCTAAAGACCATAGAGAGCAAGATGAGGATCATACAATGTCAAGGGTATGAGAGGGTGCTGTTTGCCTCTCACCAATTGCATGGACCTGCTGCTGATTGGTGGACCGCTTACGTGGCAGCCCATCACGACCCCGAGAACATCTCTTGGGAAGAGTTCAAGCGCAGTTTCCGCAACCACTACATATCCAGGGGTGAACACAAGAACAAGAGGAAGGAGTTCTTGGGACTGCAGCAAGGCAACATGACTGTGAGGGAATACCCCACCAAGTTCACCCAACTATCCCGTTATGCACCACGGGACATCGAAACCAATGAGCAGAAACAAGATTGTTTTGTGGAGGGACTTACCATGGAGATGCAATGTGCAATGTCCTCCAACGAGTATGAAAGCTTCCAAAAGATGGTAGACAGAGTGTTTGTCGTGGAGAGGAAGCTGAAGGCCTTGGAGAATGAAAACAAGAGGAAGATGGGATGGTCACACCAAGCATCAAGCAGCAACACACGTCCACGTCTAATGCAGCAACGGCAGGGCAGACGAGCCTTGCTGTGGTACCCTACCCGACATCAAGAGGGTACAACCCGAACTTCAGACCTCCATCAGCACCAGTACAGCCGCAGCGTAAGTTCGTGCAGCAGCCACGCCCCACTTATCAACCTCAACCAGCAGGACAAGGGCCACAGAACCAACCCCAAGATAACAAAGGCCAGGCACCTAAAGTTGGGGTACAATGTTTCAATTGTGGTGAAGTGGGGCACTACGCTCATAAGTGCCCGAAGAAGAAGCCCATGCAACCACAACAGCAGAATGTGATGCGAGGACGGGTGAACCACGTGACCATGGAGGAAGCGCAAGAGGCACCTGACGTGGTAATTGGTAAGTTTCCTGCAAATTTGCACATTGCAACCCTATTGTTCGATTCTGGTGCTACCCACTCGTTCATTGCTCAAGGGTTTGTTAAGAAGCACGATCTAGCAACAACACAAATGAACCATATGTTAGCGGTGAACTCTCCAGGGGGAGAAATAAGGATAAGACAAGTGTGCCCCAAGGTGAAACTAGACATTAATGGGGTAGTATTTACTGCAAACCTCATAGTGATAGACTCACAAGGGATAGATATTATTTTGGGTATGGATTGGTTGACCAAACATAAAGGCATCATCCATTGTTCGACAAGAACGGTGGAACTAACTCACACTAGCGGCACAAAAGTGAAGTTCATAGCCGTGCAAGAACCTAGGAGGGACATTAAACTCAATCAAGTTGAGGTGGAAGTGGAAGAGATAAGGATTATCAGGGAATATCCAGACGTTTTTCCGGAGGAGTTGCCAGGTATGCCTCCCGATCGTGAAGTGGAATTCGCGATTGAATTAGTACCTGGAACAGCCCCAATATACAAGAGGCCTTATCGGATGGACTCCAAACAGCTGGAGGAGCTCAAAGAACATGTAAGAGAATTGACAGAGAAGGGATATATTCGTCCTAGTTCCTCACCATGGGGAGCTCCAGTGATATTCGTACCCAAGAAGGACGGAACCCAAAGGTTATGCGTAGACTATCGTGCGTTGAATGAAGTAACCATCAAGAACAAGTACCCATTACCCCGCATTGAAGACTTATTTGATCAGTTGAGGGGAGCTTGTGTGTTCTCAAAAATTGATCTCAGGTCGGGATACCACCAACTGAAGATAAGGCAAACTGACATTGCAAAGACAGCTTTTGTATCTCAGTACGGACTGTATGAATACACCGTCATGCCGTTCGGGCTAACTAATGCCCCGGCGTATCTCATGTATCTCATGAACAAGGTATTCATAGTGCACATTCTTATTATGAGAAGGGGTCATTCGAGCCTACGGAAATAGGATACTCTGTTTACATAGAAATCCCTACGTCCTTACATTCGTATAGAGGTTATTAAAGGAGATGCTTGAAAGAAGTGGCCCTGCTCGAACGTGAGAAAAAGAAAACATCGTCTTTTTCTGATCTAATGTGAGTATGTTTTGCCCACTTTATCCATCCCCATCTATGGAATATCTGGACAAATTCGTGGTGGTTTTCATTGATGACATTCTCGTCTTGTCCAAAGATGAAGAAGAACATTAGGAACATTTAAGATTGGTGTTGCAAAATCTGAGAGAACACCAACTATATGCCAAGTTGAGCAAGTGTGAGTTTTGACTGAAGAGAGTTCCCTTCTTAGGACATATAATCTCGGAGGGAGGAATCTTCGTAGATCCCACCAAGATCGAGGATGTGTAGAAGTGGAAGACCCCTGAAAATGTCGGGGAAATTCGAAGCTTCTTAGGGTTGGCTGGGTATTATCGACGGTTCATTGAGGGTTTCTCCAAGATCTCAAGACCCCTCACCAAATTGATAGAGAAGGGAATCACATTCACATGGGCACCGGAGTGTGAGACGAGTTTTCAAGAACTGAAGAAAAGATTGACAACAGCCCCAGTGCTAGTTATGCCAGATATGCAGAAGAATTTTTTGGTGTACTGCGATGCATCTGGACACGGGTTGGCATGTGTTCTCATGCAAGAGGGGCATGTCGTTGCCTATGCGTCCCGGCAGCTCCGAAAACACGAGAAGAACTATCCGACGCATGACCTAGAGCTAGCCACAGTGGTCCATGCATTGAAGATTTGGTGGCATTACTTGATGGGAAAGAGGACAAAGATATATACAGATCATAAGAGCTTAAAGTACATTTTAACACAACCCGATCTCAACCTCAGACAAAGGAGATGGTTAGAGCTAATCAATGACTTTGATGTGGGCATCAACTATCATCCTAGGAAAGCGAACGCTGTGGCAGATGCTTTAAGCCGGAAGGTGCACGTCAACATGTTGAGCTTAAGTGACACGCCTACGGAATTGAAGGTAGAGATTGCAAAACTCAATTTATGCCTAGTGAATAATGGTGAGGCCATCGCCATGGAGGTGGACTCCACATTGGAGCAAGACATACGCAACGGTCAGAAGAATGATGAGAAGATACAAGAAATCAGAGAACTCATCAAAGAGAATAAAGCTCCTGGGTTCAGAGAGGATGAACAAGGTACGGTGTGGCATGGGAAAAGAATCTGTGTGCCTGAGGTGAAGAAGATCCGTGAACTGATTTTGAAGGAGGCTCATGATTCCGACTATTCCATTCATCCTGGGAGTACGAAGATGTATCATGACCTCAAGAGCAGATATTGGTGGTATGGCATGAAACGAGATGTCGCGGAACATGTTGCCCTATGTGACACATGTCAGTTGGTGAAAGCAGAACATCAACGACCCGCCGGACTATTGCAACCACTCAAAGTGCCTGAATGGAAATGGGAAGAAATCGGGTATGGACTTCATAGTGGGACTACCTATGACCCAATCGGCATATGATTCGATATGGGTCATCATCGACAAACTGACTAAAGTAGCTCATTTCATCCCCGTGAAAGAAAGCTACAGCGGGTCCAAGTTGGCAGAATTGTACATGTCAAGAATCGTGTGTTTTCATCGAGTGCCAAAGAAGATAGTGTCAGACCGAGGGACACAGTTCACCTCCAGGTTCTGGCAGAAGTTACATAAAACCATGGGAACTCATCTGAATTTTAGTTCTGCCTATCACCCCCAGACTGACGGGCAGACCGAAAGGACCAATCAGATCCTTGAGGTTATGCTGAGAGCTTGTGCACTCAAGAACAATAGGAGTTTGGATAGGAACTTACCGTATGCAGAGTTCTCCTACAACAACAGTTATCAGGCTAGTATGAAGATGTCACCATTTGAGGCGTTGTACGGGAGGAAGTGCCGAACTCCACTATTTTGGAACCAAACTGGGGAAAGTAAAGTGTTTGGGCCCGAGGTGCTACAAGAAGCCGAGGCGAAAGTGAGGGAAATCCGCAACAATTTGAGGATAGCCCAGACCCGAAAAAAGAGCTATGCTGATGTACGGAGAAGAGAGCTCATTTTCAACATGGGGGGCTATGTTTATCTCAAGGTGTCCCCTATCCGAGGACTTCGTCGGTTCAAGGTGAAAGGGAAATTATCACCACGATACATCGGACCCTTCCAGATTCTAGAAAGGAAAGGCGAAGTGGCATACCAACTAGGACTACCGGCTCGCCTATCAGATGTGCACGATGTATTCCATGTGTCACAACTCAAGAAATGTTTAAGAATACCCGAAGAGATGTTACCCATGAATGAGGTGGACGTACGAGAGGATCTTTCTTATGCCGAGCAACCGGTCAAAATTTTGGAGACAATGGAACGCCTCACAAGAAATAAAAGAATCCGAATGTGCAAGGTGTAGTGGAAGCACCACTCGGAAGCAGAAGCCACATGGGAGTGAGAAGACGAGCGACACAGTTTCCGGATTTGTTTTCCTAGAGTCACCAATCTCGAGGACGAGATTTCTTTTAAGGGGGTAGAGTTGTAACACCCCAAAACCTGTTAAAGTGGGGAATTTAAAATTTTTGGACGTATTGCATGTGGTGAAGCAATTCAAATTTAAACTGTAATTCAAATTTGAATCAAAACAGAAAAGGAAAAGGAAAAGGAAAAAAGAAAAACTGCCAGTGGGCCGAAACCCACCTCAGCCAGCCCAAAACCCGCGGCTGTTTGCCCCTCTCTCCCTCTCTCTGACGCTCGGGCCCACGTGCCATCTCCTTCCCCGCGCGCCCCCAACCGCTCCGGTTCTTTCGCGCCGATCACGCGCCCCGCTCCCGGATTCCTCGCGCTCGACCCAACCCCAAATCCCTTGCGTCGTCCTGCTCAATCGCAACAAACCCCCGTGCCCCCGGCCCTGATAAAAACAGATGTCCCCGCCGCCCTCTCCTCGCGCAAGCAGTTTCTCTCCCGGTGAGCACCGCCGACGCTGGGCTTGGAATTCCCCAAGAGCGTCGCCGTTTCCCTCTGTCACACCGATCTCGTGGCCCCGCCGCACCGTGCACAAGCTGTAGACGCCGACCCCGGAGAGAAACGCCGCTGGAAACGACCATCCCTAAGCTCGCCGGTGAGTACCACCGCCGCTCGCCAGTGAAACCTTTGAATTACACGGTTTCAGTCCACACTAATCATCGGTGTGCCATCTCTAGACCTCAGGGAAGCGTCACGAACCGAGACCTCAAAGGGATCACCGCCCCAACTGCCACTTCGACGAGCACAGCAAGTCGCCGCCACCTGTCCTCGTCGCCGACTGGGTTTCGAGTCCTTCAGGTCTAAGAAATTAGCCTAGGTGAGCTCCCCTACCTCCCCTCTGCCGAATTATGCCTAGAAATCTGAGTCTTAGCGTGTGTAGGCGAAGATCCGAGACCTCGTCGGTAAGATCACCATCCCCGCCGCCGCGCGCCGCCGCACGCGCGGGCTGGCTCCGGCCAGGGCGACGTGGCCCCCTGAGGCCCGTCCATTTTAAATCGTGCCTCTTCGCATTATAATCTGAGCCGTCTGTTTTAAATCCAACGGCCCACGTCGGCCCCGCATTATAAAGGCCAGGAATCTTACGCGCTACCCCCTGGGGATCTCAGAAAACACGAGCTAGCCCCGGAAACTTCTGATCTAGCCCCTGGACCTTCAGAAATTCATGTAAATTCATTTAAAAATCAGTTTTAGCCCCTGGACTTAATAAAAATTAGGAAAACCTCTCTGTTTTGGGTAATTAGGCCCCTGAAAATTTAGGAAATAGTGAAGTAGACCCTGCAGTAGGGTGGATTTGCCCTTTTAGACCCTATAGGGTATTAAATTCAGAAATTGAACATATGAGTAGAATTTAAATTCAAATGGTAATGTAAACACATGTGCAAATACAAATGTAAATTGTCCTAGCATTTGGAAGACATTTAGAATGAGTTGAGAACTGATTTTAGGCTGAAATGAAATCTGACTAAGTGCTGTTTATTTTTATAATTTCTGGAAATTCACTTTTAGGCATAGAAAATAAATCTAAAAATATAGGAAAATAGGTAGGCATAATTAGAAAATGTTAAATGAGGTCTCCAATTCCAAAAACATCAAATTAAGATTTTGTAGAAGATCTGAAAACCTATTTGGAGTAGGAAATTTTTTTCACGCAAATTTTATCGCTAAGAAGTGTATTAATTAAATAGAGAGAATTTGTTCAAATTGGAAATTCATATATATTGTGCAATTAGAAATCTGAATACAAAAGTTAGAAGTAATATGTATGTATAAAAGTGCATGTAGGCCTAAAATCAACACATCTTAGGTAACCACAACACTTAAAAGTGTGAATGACTTTCATATGTATGTATGTGTGGTTTGCATGAGTGGAAGTGTGGACTATGGCTTACGGAATGTTGTTTTCTTTTGCTATGTGTGTATTGGCATGAGTAGAACCAGCCCCGGAGCAGGTTCTCACCTTTCAAGATCAAGACTCTCCATTCCCAGAGCAGCAGGAAGAAGGCAAGTGTCCTTGACCACTTTGATCCTATACTAGGATGTGTAGTTAGAATTTAATTGCATTGTCAAATTGGAATATGATACCCAAACTAGGAAGTTTCCCTAGATTTTCATTATCTTATTTCCTTGTAGCCTGGGTTGGGATTTATTTTATTATGTCATTTATTTATATACTTATGCTTAGCCATGCTTAGAATGGGATAAGTGGGATATAAGATCATCAACTTATTTACCTTACTCTTGAATGAGATATTATGAGTTATGTAGAGGTAGGGATCGAGGCAAGTTGGATGATTTGGTTGGTGCTGTGTGCACGAGACTCGGGTTCGTGTTTAGTGCTTGCCTGGATCCTAAGGACCGGTTCATGGAGCATGTAACCTGGCTTTACCGTGCCAACCACATGCTGAGATGGGACAGCTTGGCCAATTAATTAGGTGTATCTCCGGCGTAGTATGGGTGTTTGGATGGTGCGGGGAATAGGTGTCAGCTGGACTACCATATGAACCGCAAGGCTCAAGAGGGGGCCACAACAGTGGGGTTGGAGCCTCTTGTATGCTGTTAGGGGTGAAACCTCAGTGGGCCCACGCTCGTCGGGAATCCCTTTGTAAAGGCCTCGTAGTGATCTCCTGGCTACACACCTCGGAAGTGTGAACGTGGTTCGCGGCCACTGGCGTAATGGAGGTTCTTTTAGTCCACCCGGCAACGGGGGATGAAATCACTACATGTGGGTACAGTGGTGCAAACTCTGCAGAGTCAAAGCTGTCATGACAGCCGTGCTAACGGTCAAGAGCGGCTTGGACTTATTCATGATTAGAGGATGATAAATTTGGAACTTGAGGATGTTAAGCGGGGAGCTTAGCATTGGAAATGTTGTTATGGTTACTTGATTTTTGATGATGGGTGGGGAGATTGGGACCATTTCACCTATGTAGTAATGTAGGTGCTTAATAAGCTAAGGTGATAGGTACTAATTGCATAGTGCTTTAACCATGAGTTCAACCTCTCCTTGCTCTAGCCATGCATCACTACAGGAATCCGGACAATAGACGACGGCCAAAAACCGTCGTCAATAAGTGAAGTACCATCGTCAATAACTTATTGACGACGGTAAACTGTTATAGACGACGGTTTATGGCTGTGGACAATTATTAGTCATCATTAAGCTTATTGACGACGGTTACCGTCGTCAATAAGCTTATTGACGACAGCTAAATCTGGCTGTCGTCAATAAGCTTATTGACGACGGCCAGGGTTCTTACCGTCGTCAATAACGATGGCTTATTGACGACGGCAAAGTTTTTGGCTGTCGTCAATAACAATGGCTTATTGATGACGGTTTCTGGTACCTGGTCGTCATCAATACTAATGGCTTATTGACGACGGCCATGTACCAGAAACCGTCGTCAATAAGCTTTGCAATTTTTTTTAAAAAACAGAAAATCCTGCCCTGGCTTCGAGGCCAGCCCTGGCTCGACGGCCAGATCACAGGCAATCGAAAATACATGATAGGCAGGCACAAAAACACTATACGCACGCCACACTACCCTACGCTACCCCGACCGCTGCCACTGGAGTCCAGGAAGTCATCGCGCACTCGTCCAAACGCCGGTTGCTGAGGGGATGGAGTTTCCTGAGCCCGCGTCGCCGATCCCTATGATGTACATGTATAGTTAGACAAATTAGAAGTTCACAAATGTGTATATGATTAAATAAACTCATTACAAGTTAGAATTGAGCAAGTTAGCTAGATTTGGCTACGTTTGAGTAAGTTTGCTCATATTTTACTAAGTTTGAGAAGTATGGACTAGTAGTGTTTGTGTTTGAGCTAGTTCAAATAGTTTTTGCTATGTTTGAGTAAGTTTGATCATATTTGACTATAGTTGAGTAAGTTGTACCATATTTTACTCAGTTTGAGGATGTTTAACTAGTTTTCCCTAAGTTTGAGTAAGTTTGATCAAATTCAACTAAATTTGAGCAAGGTTAACTAGTTGCAGCTATTATGAGAAATTTCGTACCTGTGCTCCTAACGTCGGCCCCTGTGGTAGCTGTATCGGTGGCGGCGCCCACTGAGGAAAGACAACAGGCTGTCCTGTGGCCATAGCCTGCAAATATGAAGTAAATTATTATACATGTCATTATATATTAGAAACGTTGAGTACAATGATCTGAACTTACCTGCATGGCAGCTTGCAGCTGTAGCATGTACTAGTGTTGATACTCGTCCCTAGCCCGGAGCTCGGCTGCCTGCCTCTCGTTCGCGAGCCTCAGCGCTTCCTGCGTCCTCTGGAGATCCTCCTGGACACTCTGGAGCTCCAGATCGCGGCTGCCACGCCTGCTGGATCCACCCTGCGATGAAGAGGCCCTCGAGTAAGACCGCGCCTCCCTCGAGTCGACTACTCCATCGAAGATGGCCAACCTACACAATGAAGTAAGAGTATTAAAGTTTCATGTCTCGAAGTTTATGAAAGTAAATGAAAAACAACAGAACTCACCGGCCGTGAGGTTTACCGCCACCGCTTGCATAGGCGGCTTCAGGTACGGTCGGCGAGTTCTACCAACCGTAATCGTCGCCTCGAAGCCTCCGCACCTCCTCCCCATACTTTTCCTGAAAATACAGAAAATTAAAGTCATCAGAAGTTTTACAGAGAATACAATTAAGTTAACTAAAATACTCACCAACATCTCCGTCGCTGTCTGAGAAGACAGCTGATCAGGCTACGAGGGGTCACTTCCCATTTGACCCCTCCTCAACACCTGGATAGCGGTCAGCTCCTGACCGATCTCGCGCTCCTATCGATACATGTTAGCACAATGATAGCGATAGAAATTAACTAGAATATAATTTAAGTATCACTTACCATCCGTTTAGCAAGGCGTACGTAGCCGTCCCCGCCAAGACGGTGTTTCCTGTCCGTCCCTCGACTCTGTCGGCGGGTCATCGACACGCCTTGGAAGCCCTGGCTCGCCCAACGAGCACACATGGAACTGTAGGCGTCCGGACAGGACTTGAGCCACGGTAAGCTGACCTGCACACATTTGTTATTGGATGAAAATATTGCTGAAAATTGGATAATGAAGCAAAGTAAAATAAAGATTTTACCTCTGCGTACTGTGCCTCCGTCAAATACTTGTCCGCCACATCCCTAAACTGCCCCGGCTCACCCTCGTCCGGATGCAACTTATAGTATGCCTTTGTAGCCTGAATGCGAGCCGTTGATATTGACTGCGTCAGGAGCTTCCTAGCGTTATTGTTGAAGACTAGGCGAGCGTGATCCAGCTGGGCCTCGTCCTCCAAACGGTAATATTTCTACAAGAAGAAATATACAAGTTAATGTATTTAACATATAATAGGTTCGCATTTAACAAATAGACGATTTACTTACCAAGAATTCATGCCACACATGCTCCTGGTGGTTGCTGTAGGTAAAGTCCTGGGACGTAGCGTAATCGTCCCAAGACGTAGCAGCCCGTCCATTCACTAGATCGGGGTAGTGACAACGGATGAGCTGGCCCAGGACAGCGTTGACCTGGCGGTGGCGTCCTTGACCCGTGAACGAGTCATCGGCCCAAGACCTAATACACCTTTTTCAATTATTACATATATAAGTGTTAAAATATCCAAATTGATTTGTTATAGATTTACTTACCTATCGCCAACCGGACGAATAACGACCCGATCTTCTAGCCGTGCAGGAACCGGAATCCTCCTGTAATGCCGCTGTGGAGCCAGCTCCACATCAGGCTCTGTGGAAGGCTCCGAAGCAGGGTCTGAAGCCTGCGGTGCCGGAACCTGAAGAGGATCCGAAGGAGGATCTGGAACAGGCTCCGAAACCTGTGGTGTCTGAAGAGGACACCTGGCCTCTGTCTCCTCAGACGTAGAGTCGTCCTAAAAATTTGAAGATTGGTAATATAGATTCAAGAAGTTATTTATATAATTTATGTAATTTAATACTCTTTACCTATCGTGACCGCTCTCGTGACCCATGGCCTCTGTCGAGGCCCAACAGCTGAGACAGTATACCATTGCTAGACTGACAGCCCTGGAAAACAGATTCTGCTCTCGGGGACAGAAAGCCCCGCATCCCCCGTCGTCTACTGCTCGACGACATCCTGATGAAAGGAAATTTGATAATGAATTTAAAGAAAAATATAGAAGACGAAAAAAGAGATGAAAGAAACGATACTTGTACTCAATTTCAAAATTCATCAGTATCACGATCATGTACTCTACTTCGTAAACTGGACCATCGATCTTTTGTCGTGGTTGTTCGCCGTTTTTGTTTTTTTCACATTATGAGTCTGTACATCTTCTGCATCTCCATCTAATTCATCGAGTCGTAGACCAGGCTCAACGACAAAAGAATCCGGCAACTCTTCTTCTTGGTAAACAACATCAGCCTCATCAAGGTAACCAGTATTGTTTGGTGTATATAACCGCTCACGAGGATTCACCTTTTGTACAACCCACCATGCACTAAGCTTTTCGCATGGATATTGTAGATAGTACACTTGTTCGACTTGGTGTGCAAGGACAAAGGTGTCAAAGCCTCGTAGTCGGTCCTTGTGTTTGACTTCTACCATGCCAAATTGGTTTTGTCGAGTTCCATTGTTATTATCAAACCAATCGCAGTCAAAGAAGACTACTTTAAGGTTTTTACCAACTGAATTCTAGGATTTTGTTTATGATCCCATAGAAATTAGTTTCACGTCCTTCGGCATCGGCGGCCCTCGTCACAACTCCGGTGTTTGATGTTACCCTTAGAGGACGTTGAGCTTCAAATTGAATTGAAAGAAATTGGAACCCATTGACATCATATCGACCAAAGAGTTTAACTTTAATGGATCCATTGAACAGTTGTCGCAAATCTTCATGAACACCGGCTTGTGTCTTGCACTGTCCAACATATGAAGTAAGAAGACTATTTTATGTTATGAACATAATTACTAAGAGGAACAAGACAAGGAAAACGTTACATGATCTCGAAACCAGGTTTGGACGTTAGGTCCTCCATTTACTCCATAATGTCGCATTGTTTGTATTTGCTTGCTAGTAGGTTGCTGCTTAGACTTCCAATTTTGTCGATGGAACTCACTAAATAAGGACAAAACAGAATTATTATCATAGATGTATAACACACCACGCAAATTAGTATAGATGTTGAACAACCACTTACTAAAAAAAATTGTCCATCCCATCTATGTTAGCGTACATGTATAACAAAGCAGCTGTCTTTTCATCAGTTGAAGCATCATAGCTCGTGCCACTACAAACAGTGGTGCCTCTCGTTTGAAAAAGTGAGAGTTCGCTACAAGAGGTTGTTTCAGCCATATTGTACCGCAACACCGATGCATTAAGATTATGTTCTTCTGCAAAGTAGACACTTGAAAAGTATCCTATCTCCTGAAGTGTAAATGCTTTGGCGATGCATCCTTCAACCCTTGCCCTATTACGAACCATCGGTTTCAGACATCTGAGTGCTCTTTCAATGTGGTACATCCACCTATATTGAACAGGGCCGCCTACTTTAGCTTCATATGGAAGATGGATTAGAAGATGTTGCATTGGATTGAAGAACCCTGGAGGAAATACTTTTTCCATCTTACATAAAAGCACGGGTATCTCTTTTTCCAACTTCTCCATCATCTCCCTTTTGATTTCTTTAGCACAAAGTTGTCTATAAAAATAGCTAAGCTCGGCTAACACCTTCCACACCTCATCGTCAAGATAGCCTCGAAACATAACCGGCAGAAGTCTTTCCATGATTATGTGATAATCATGACTCTTCAAACCAGTGAGATTTCCAGTCTTAACATTAACGGCTCTTCTCAGGCTAGCAGCATAACCGTCTGGATAACTTCAACTGTTTCAACCACTTGAAGACTTCTTTCTTTTCTTTTGGTCGAAGGCAGAAAGAAGCTCGTGGTTTGCCACCAGCTTCGGAGAGCTCAAGACTTGGTCGGTTACAAACCTCTGCCAAATCCTTCCGAGCTTTTATATTGTCTATTGTTTTGCCCGTCATATCCAAGCACGTGCTTATGATGCATTCGCCCATGTTACGTTCCTGGTGCATGACATCAATGTTATGCATTAGAATTAAAGACTTCATATACGGTAACTCCCATAGTGCACATATATGAGTCCAATTGTTATCCTCTCCGTAACCAACAAAATATCCAGGATGACCTTCATCTGGCACTAGATTGTTGAGCTGTTTAACAATTTCCGACCCATTCAGACGTCGCGGTGGTCCCTTTTTTACAATGGTACCCTTCCCGAAGGCATTTCTCTGTTGCCTAAACACGTGATTTGGCGGTAACCAACGTCTATGAAAATTAAAGTAGCATATCTTGCCACCATGACTTAGATGAAAACAATCCGTGTCGGAAGAACATATTGGACATGTCAATCGACCATGAGTGCTCCAGCCAGAAAACATGCCGTTAGCTAGAAAATCATGAACAAACCACAAGTACGCAGCTCGAAGGTTAAATTTCTGTTTTCTATAACAGTCGTACGCTTCAACTCCTGTCCATAACATTTTCAACTCTTCAATCAATGGCTGCATCATCACGTTCAGTCGTGAACCAGGATGATCCGGTCAAGGTACAATAAGGCATAGGAACATGAACTCATACTTCATACAAAGAGATGGTGGTAAGTTATACGGAATAGCAAACACGGGCCAACAAGAGTATGGTGTGTCGTTTGTACTAAACGGTGAGAAGCCATCTGTCGCCAACCCAAAGTGAATATTTCTCGCGTCATTGGCGAAATCTGGATCGAAGCGATCAAGCGCCTTCCATGCCTCACCGTCCGACGGGTGCACCATCATGCCGTTGTTCTCACGTACACCTTCTTTATGCCACCTCATGTGTCTAGCTGTTTTTTTAGATAGAAACAAACGCTTGAACCTAGGTGTGACAGGCAAGTAGCGAAGCTGCTTCTATGCGACTTGAGTCATTACTTTTGAACCGTCGTCATTAACAACTTCGACAAATCTCGCTTTACACATTGTAAGCAATTGTTCTCGTTGGCATGCTCTCTCCAAAAAAGCATGCAATTGTCTAGACACATATCAATCTTCTCATATTTCATACCCAGACCAGAAATCAACTTCTTAGACTGATACATATCTTTAGGCGCTTTATGTGGTTGTGAAAGGATATCGCTGATCAATTTGATGAGATCGTTGTAGCAGTTATTGGAGAAGAAATACTTAGACTTAATGGCCATAAATCTAGTCATGAAAGTAAGGAGCGTCACTTCGGTGTGTTCATGCAATGGCTCTTCTGAAGCTTTGAGAAGCGTGAAAAACGCTTCAACCTCCGTTGTAGGAGGATCCTCTATCAATTCAGGATTTATGGCATCAAGCATCTCGTCCATCCTATTCACCCCCGTGTTGTCATCCTCATATGAAACTTGTAAGGGTTGAGAAGATGTCTCACCTTGAAAGGTAAACACCTCATAATATTGCATGAAACTGTATCGACACAAGTGAAACGCCAAATTCACTTTGTCCCAACACTTTGCAACTTGACATTTCATACATGGGCACCGCACCTTATCGATCACTGACAATGAAAAAGCTCGATCTACAAAAGCATCTGTCTTGGTGAACCACTCATCCGAGTGACCACCAGAACTGTTCTTCCAACCAGTATACATCCAACTACGATCCTCACCCATGTTTGAATCTGCAGTTTAATGTCAAGGAAATTATAGTTACTTTATAATTTATTTATGTCATGGCCCTACATCTATTGGAAAGGATAGGTCCTAAACCCACCCAAGAGTGACCGAGCGGAGCGTGCTCATGACGAGACGCGTGGTCTGGATCCAAACGAAATTTCAGCAGCATAACCCCGCTGTTCTCCACTGCACGCCCGAAAATGGTGCAGCAGAGAACAACAGGGTTATGCCGTCGAAATCTCGTCTAGATCTAAACCCGCGTCGCATCACAAGTCACGCCCCCTCGGTCACTCCCAGGCTGTCCAAAAAGGGACAACTCCGAACGTACACGCCTCACATGCGTAACACATGTGAGATGGGCCCGTTCAAAATGGGTGACGCATGTTGTATAGGTTTACGTCAATCTTTCATTTTTGAGTCATTTAAAAGAGAGAGAGGAAAGAACGAGAGAGAAGGAAAGAACGAGAGACAAAGAAGTGGGTCAGCCGTCCTAAGTTATGCCCCGTTGGGGCCTGCCATTATCTTACGACGTCTTTAGGGTTAGCCGTCGTACGTTATGCCCCGTCGTAAGTGGGTCAAAGATGAAACCGCACCGTAGGGGCCCGCCGTCCACACGCGGGAGCTTGCCGTCCTCCATGCCTGTCTCAACTAATACATTACCAATAAATGGGCCGTGACAGACCCTAAATTGGTCGTGTCAGGCCGGACCGGGCTGAAACCCATTTATTTACATATAGTAACTAATCAGGAAATCAATCAAAGTATTATTTAAACAATAATCAATAACAATACTAATTAAACAATTAATCAACTAAGGTCGGGGCTCGGGGAGGCCGAGGCGCGGCCAGGGCTCGGCGTGAGCAGGGGCGGCCTGGCGGGGCTTGGGGCGGGACGGCAGCAGTTGCGGCAGGGCGGGGTGCGGGGTGGCGGTGCGCAGTGGGGTGGGGCGCCGGACGGTGGTGCGCGGCGGCAGGGCGGGGTGTGGTGGCGCGAGGAATCGCCAGCGTGAGGCATCGGCGGTGGCAGCGAGAGGGGACAGCAGCGCCTTGCAGCGACGGCGGCGGGCAGAGGCGGCGCCGGCATCGGCGACACTCAGCCAGGCGATGGCGGTCAGAAAGAAGTCTTTCTTTCTCTTCATCATGTTTTTGCGAGGTTGTCCATACGATGGTAGCTTTTCTTACTGGAGCTGCATAAGTCCTTGAACTAATAGTTGTACTACCAGCTCATTTTGAACTTTCCTATCTCGTCATGTTTCAGCTATGATGCTTGGGTCATCTACAATTTCCTTTCACTATGTTTGGCATGGGTGGGAGGTCCTGGTGCTGTGGTTACAAGTTTGAGTGGACGAAGCCAGAAACCATCATGGTTTCTGATGACTTGCTGTTTGCCAGCTATTCCTCTAGACGGGTGCGTGTCTTTGGTACATATTAAATAAATATCGTATCAGTTATCATACTTTCATTCGCAATTTCACAGCCACACGGTTTGTGTGCTTAGTGTGAGTCCAACCCACCTTGATGCATATAGTTGAGGGGATCTACCTAACCTTTTAACTTTCTATTCTATTTCGATCTCTCTCACAGATGGTGAGAGGAAACGCTGGACGAAGGAACGTCCGTGCAAACCAAGAGGATGGTCACGATGAAGTTCCTGTTAACCCCGGAGCTGGCGAGAACCACCTGGAACGGTTGATGGCCATGAAGAATCAACTTATGCAAACCATGATCCAAACTTTGGGTCAGTTGCAGGCCAATAACAACAACCCCCTTCCAGCACCACCGCCGCCACCACCGCCGGCTCATAACAGACAGGGTGAGTTCATGAGGACTCGACCACCCACCTTTGCTCAAGCTAACGACCCCATGGAGGCCAACGACTGGTTGAAATCCATGGAGAAGAAGCTTGCCATAGTGCAGTGCAATGACCGAGAGAAGGTTCTTTTTGCGTCGCACCAACTTACGGGAGCTGCCGCTGACTGGTGGGATGCCCTAAGCAACATTCATGTCGACCCGGAGACGATCACTTGGACTGAGTTCAAGGAAAGTTTCCGCTCTCATTACATCCCTGCTGGTGTAATGATGCTCAAGAGATAGGAGTTTGATGGTCTCCGCCAGGGACAGAGAAGCGTGAATGAGTATCTCAACAAGTTCACACAACTGTCCCGGTATGCCCCCGAAGATGTCAACTCAGACCAGAGGAAGCAATATCTGTTCATGAGAGGGTTGAACAATGAGATCTAGATTCAGCTCCTCAACAATGACTACGCAAGATTTCAGAAGCTGGTTGACAAGGCTATAGTAGTCGAAAGGAAGATCCGAGAGATCGAGTGAGAGTGCAAGAGGAAGATGCCGTATCAGCCTCAAGGGAGCAACATATGACCTCGGTACATGCCCCCAGCTGTCCCGCAATATGGATCGACCACTCCTGCATACCGCCCTAGTAAGCCACCACAGCAATGACCCGTTGCACAAGCACCTCGTGTGCCCATGCCTCCTGTGCCCCGACCTAACATGGGCGCTCCTGTTCAAAACCCCCGCCCCAACGTACCTGCTACCGTAGGCAACAGAGCATGCTTTGCATGCGGGGAAACAGGACACTTCGCGAACCAGTGCCCGAGGAGAGGCCCTGGACAGCAAGGCAACGTGCCCAAGCAGAACCTGCGACCAAACGGAGGGGACAATCAAGGAAACCATGGACAGCAGAACTATGCTCGCGGCAACGTGAACCATGTCTCTGCTGAGGAAGCACAACAGGCTGAGGACGTCGTAATTGGTATGTTCCTTGCCAACTCCAACCCAGCAACCATCTTATTTGATTCTGGATCATCACATTCCTTCATATTGTCCAAGTATGATGCCAAGCATAATCTACCCATATCACACATAAAATGTGCTATATTAGTTAATTCTCCCGGTGGAGAGATGAGGACTAATATAGTATGTCCGAAAGTAAGCCTTAAAATAAGGGGGGTAGACTTCCTTGTCAACCTCATTGTCTTGGATTCCCAAGGGGTTGACATAATACTCGGGATGGATTGGTTAAGCAAGCACAACGGGGTAATCCAACGTGCTGAAAGAAGCGTGCAGTTGACAAACGAGCACGGTATCCATGTCGAGTTTGAGTCAGCCCAAAAAACAACCGAAAAAGCAATCTTGAACCACGTCGAAGGAGCAACATTGGACAGCATTCCAGTGGTTCAGGAATTCTCGGACGTGTTTCCAGAGGAGCTTCTAGGTATGCCACCTGATCGGGACATTGAGTTTGCTATTGATTTGTTACGCGGAACTGCACCCATAGCAAAGAGACCCTATAGGATGCCGGTCAATGAACTAGTAGAACTCAAGAAGCAAATTCAGGAGCAGTTGGAGAAGGGTTTTATACGTCCAAGCTCGTCACCATGGGGAGCTCCTGCGCTCTTCGTGGACAAGAAGGATGGGACCCAAAGGATGTTTGTGGACTATAGGTCTCTCAATGAGGTAACAATCAAGAACAAATACCCTCTGCCCCGTATAGAGGACCTATTCGACCAAATGAAAGGAGCCCGAGTGTTCTCCAAGATTGATCTTCGGTCAGGATACTTCCAACTGAAGATAAAGCCCTCCGATATACCCAAGACTGCCTTTCGAACACGGTATGGTTCGTATGAATATACCGTCATGTCTTTTGGGTTAACAAATGCACCCGCATACTTCATGTACCTTATGAACAAGGTCTTCATGGAGTACTTGGATAAGTTTGTCGTGGTTTTCATCGACGACATTATGGTGTATTCAAAAAGTGAGGAGGAGCATGAAGAACATTTGAAATTGACCTTGCAGAAAATGCGTGAGCATCAATTGTATGCCAAGATTAATAAGTGTCAATTTTGGCTAAAGGAAATATCGTTCCTAGGCCACATTATCTACGAAGAAGGGGTATCGGTTGATCCCGGAAAAGTGAGAGATGTTCTGAAGTGGGAGTAATTGGAGGGGGAGTTAAGTCCCACCGCATGACGCGCTGAGCGCCTCTGTCCGTGTGTCAGGTGATGATGAATACATCGTCTTTTCGCTGCGTCTTCTTGCCCTACTTGGGCAGCTCAGTGCCTTTGGGCGGCACTGTACTACTGTCACGCCTCGCCGCCCTGTCTTGTCACCGTAATGGTAATCAGGCGGAGGACGGTGGCGTGCGTAGTGCGCCATGATTCTGGGGAAGGCGCGAGCCCTGAATGCGAAGCCTGACAGCACACTTCCTTCTTGACTTCGTCGACCCACAACCCACGACGCATCGTGGGGCACGTGGCGGCTCTGGATCTCTTATCGACAGGCTTGGAGCCGGGGGACACGTGGCAGCTCCGGACCTTACCTCAGCGGGGAGGCTCAGACTTGAGCCTGGGGCACGTGTCAGCACCGGATCTGTCCTCAGCAGGGAGGTGGCTCTGAGCCAGGGGACACGTGGCAGCTCCGGACCTCACCTCAGCGGGGAGGCTCGGACCGGATCCCAGGGCATGTGTCAGCACCGGAGCTGTCCACAGCAGGGAGGTGGCTCTGAGCCACGGGACACATGTCAGCTCCAGACCTCACCTCAGCGGGGAGCCTCGGACCGGCTTCCAGGGCACGTGTCAGCACCCGAGCTGTCCTCAGCAGGGAGGTGGCTCTGAGCCAGGGGACACGTGGCAGCTTCGGACCTCACCTCAGTGGGGAGGCACGGAACGGAGCTCAGGACACGTGTCAGCTCTGGAGCTAAAGCGCACGTGGCAGCCCTAGGGCTGACCAGGCCAAGGGCACGTGGCTACGTTGGGGCTCGTCTCAACAGGCATGCAGAGCCCAGGCTGTCTTTTACACACTACGCGGGGGTACCCGGTCTGCAGGGTACCAACAGTGGCCCACGGGGCCATCTCAGGGGAGGCGACGAGCCCGCAGGTGGGGCCTCCATCTCTGCCACGTGGTGGTTTTTATCCTGTACTTTGGAAACCCATGTGGTGGCGAGATTTTTTGTAGTGGACGAGTGGTTGTACCTAGGAGACGAAAAAGTTGTACACTCTTGGCGTAGTGGGCGTATTCGTCAGTCAAAGCAGCAGTGTGTCATCGTGTCTACTCTTGATTGACGGGTCACGACGACACACTCGAGGGGTTGCCTCGGGGTAATTACTGCAACAGCCCATGGGTCGCAGGTCTATCGCGCTGCTCTCCTCGGGAACCTCCGGACATTCCCGAGATGTTACTCGCCTGGCCCCCAATGTCTGACCGGTGGACCTGGGTCCTACCAATCGTTGTGGAAGGCAAATAACCCGCAGCATGCAGAGGTGGAAGCCCAATTGTCACACCTGTTGCCCTGCCAGAGGTTGCGGATGTGTATAAAAGGAGGCCTTTCAGTGTTGGGTGGTACCCTCCTTCATCATGTGGCCTTTGTTCTCCTCTTGCGCGCTGGAAGCCTCCGCTTCCCAGCACTCTCGCCCACTTGATGCTCTTACGCCGGTAGCCGTCTTCGTCCACTTTTGTGAAATGTTCATGTGGCCTTCGGCACGGCTCTCTAAGGCGTCCTTCTCCTTGACGGTCCCAGATAGAAGCACAATCCATCCGAATGGCACGTCGATTGTAAGGGAACCCGTCAGGGACATGACCCTCGATTCGCAGGGTATCTCTACGCCAGTGCCATGTGGGACATGTCCTCTAGGCGCCTTGCCGGAGAAGGGCGATCTGCTGGCACCGGAAGAAGGTTAAGTCCAGAGTGGTCAAGCCTTCCTCCGTTAGGAACTGTTGTGGACAACCAAATCTGCCATAGATGGCGTTTAGCCCACACAACACTGGATGTCACCATTGTCTTGGTGCAGCAGATCAGTGATGCCTGACGAGAACTGAGGCGTCAGACTGATACGTTTGCCGCCGTCCTCTGTCTTATAGCAGGTGACCATCTTTCAGCGTAGAGATTGGCTTGGGCGACAACCAAGTATGTCATGGAGCAGTAGATTGCTCGACTTGTAGCTGCTAAGTTCCATAGTTGCCTTGTATCCCCTTTTGTATGCCGGAACTCTGTCATTAATGAAAATTCTTTGTTTCAAGTCTTTTATTGTCCTGAGTTGTCGATGTAGACTTCAGACTCTTGGCAGCGCAAGAGTTCAGAATGACTTAGCCATCGTGGATAGCTCTTTGCCGATGTCCTGAGCTTGTTCCCTTGGGTCCTTAGCAGCGTAAGGACCCAGGGCGCTCCGGCAGTGTGGCTACCCCTCCTTCCGGGTTCTTGGTAGTGCAAGGACTCGAGGGAATCCGGCCCTTGTTTTCGTCTTGTCCTAGGGAGACACGTGGCAGCTCTGGACCTTACCTCAGCGGGGAGACTCAGTCCGAAGCCCAGGGCACATGTCAACTCCGGAACTCTTCTTAGTAGGGTGAAGGCTCTGGAGCAAGGTGACACGTGGCAGCTCCAAGCCCTACATTAGTGGGGAGGCTCGGACTGGAGCCCAGGGCACGTGTGAGCTCCGGAGCTATCCTCAGCGGGGAGGAGGCTCTGAGCTAAGAGACACGTGGCAGCTCTGGACCTCACCTCAGCGGAGAGGCTTTGGACCGGAGCCCAGGGCACGTGTGATCTCCGGAGCTATCCTCAATAGGGAGGTGGCTCTGAGCCAGGAGATGTGTGGTAGGTCCAAGTTCTACATCAGCGGGGAGGCTTTGGACCGGAGCCCAGAGCACGTGTCGGCTCTAGAACTCAAGGGCACGTGGCAACCCAAGGGTTGACCTCAGGGCCAAGGACACGTGGCTTGCCCGTTTACATTTGGTATGCATGAGTAAGCACAATATGTAAAGTGAGAATGCACAGGGCAATGTAAAACTGAGGGGGCCCGGTCCCGATCACGGGGTCATGCCGCCTTGCCCGGGGATCGCATTGGGTGGTGCCGTGTTATGCGGCACTGAACAGCACACATATAAGGAACAATGTATTACATAAATCAAAGCGGAAGCCTACAATTGTTCTTTGTAAATAATTTACATAAAATAGCTACAGCGGAAGTCTATAAACAACTCACGTTGAATATCTAAGAAGCACTCGAGAAGAGGTCCAGCCCGCGGACTCCTCTCGCTAGCAACACGAAGACATGGCAGCGGCTAGGTTCTCCAAGTGACATGACTCGGAAGTTCCCGAGTCTCACCGGACAACCTCCTTTATAGCGTCGGTGTTTACATGCAAAACCACTTATATAACAAGAGTGAGCACAAAGGCTCAGCAAGACATAACCGTCTCTCCTAAGACATGAAACTCTACATGAAAGTAACCTAAGACTTAAGCCTGTCATTTGCGAAAAGACCCGCCTACGAGTTCATCCTTAACTTTCAGATTTTAGCCATAATAGTAGTGACCTTGCGCCCAGCAACATTGGAACTCCACAATCAAACAAGAAACGCTTCATTCCAATGTTACTTGTCCCAAGGTGAAAAATAAATTTAGTTTGCTCTATCTCTACTTCAAACAAGGTTCTCATGCAGTTTAACATAATCATAGCAGCAATTATACTTTTGCAAACTGTTCCCACACAACTTGCTTACTACGTCACAACACAGTGAGCAAGCGGTACTCATAACCGCGAGGGACGGTGATTCGAATCAAACACTACCCGGATAACTCGACACATACGCCCGCCTCTGAAGACCCAACTCTGGCGTCCTTCATTACGTCGTATGTGGCAACCATTCTCAGGACACTAAACTGTAGAACCGGTCGCACCGTCTCGGGCTCATAGGTCTAACGAGACGATGTGGTATGCCTCTACAACCCAGTGAACCTGGTACATCGGTTTCCTGGTTCCCATATATCTGTAAGCATCCGGTACACAACTCAATACTTGCTCAGCGGGGCTGCATACGCTTCGGTCCTTGACCGACACGGGCCGAGCTACTCGACCAAGACCTCGTCTTGTCGCTACCTAACTCTCCTGCCTGGTCTCATCTTTAGAAACGTAAACTTTAGTTTGCCTCTCTTTCCAACCCCACTTATGTGATCCTAAAACAAAGCTCGCGAGTAGATCCCAACTGCTCGTCTTCTACCGGATGTCCTAACCTATTTGGCACGGCCTTATTCTACAGTGATGACACAAAGCTACCCTTGACCTCAGGGTTCATGTTTGGTTATGCAAGTGGAGTATCAACATCCTTGACCTAGTGCACATACAAACCTTGACCAAATGTAGTGAACAAAGGGAAAACTTTAAAAACAACTTAAGTGCAAACCGGGGCTTGCCTTGGTTTTGCAGGTGACTAAAGTCAGATAAGATGGAGTTAGTTGCTGATGATGACTTGAAGCTTAATCCCTGCCGTCTTGCTCCATGATCAAATCTTCACTCATCCACGTTTAACCACTACACGTTATGAATATGCATACATGTTTAATTATAAATGCTTTTGCTAACAAGTGCTAAAGACAGGTTTGAAACTGGAACTTTGTTTAAGAATTTAAAATGAAACTGGTGCTAGTGGTTTGGGTTTGTGTTTAAGCACTATCATCAAGTGAGGAGTGAGGTTCATCACTTGGGTGGTGATATCCTAATTGGTTGAACAGAACACTATTGATCCAAGGCTCCAATGGAGCTGGAAATTATCTGGTGAGTTCCTTGTCACACGAAAGTCCTCTGGACCAAAATTCAGAATAATTCACTAAGTAGATCACCCAGAACAATTCCCTAAGCATTTAGGGAAAAAGGAATTAATTCTGAATAAATTTGCATTTTCACGCCAATTCAAGTGAACTATAATTTCATACATAGCTCAGGGAGCATGCATGATTTTTCCCAGTATTTTTGGAGCTAAGGAATGGCTAGAACTGAATTTCCATGTTTTGGAAATTCCCTGAAATTGTTTCTGTGCTTATTTGAATGCAGAAAATTGGAATTAGAATTAACCTAACTAAATCAAGTTCAAATGAGCGGAAACTTTTACAGGAGTCTCCTAATATCCTAAAGACTATTCTGGAAAAAATTGGGGAATTTTGGATGAACCAAACTCCCTCTAAAATTCTTTTGCTGAAAAGCTTTAAAGAATTTTCCAGAATATTCTATTGGTTTTCATGCAAATTGCGTTGCATATTTGAATAGAGCTTTTCATCCTGAATCCAACCCAATTTGAATCACTAAATTTGGAGCTCCCTAGCAAAAGTTATGAGGTTATAAAGTTTGAACTAAATCAGGAATTCAAACAAAATTCGGGAAAAGTTCAAACTCTGCCTGTGGGTCCAGGGGACCACGTGTCATGCACTGGGGACAACCACACGGGGCCACAGTATCATTTCCCGTGCTGTCGCAAAGGATCCGACTCCGCAGAAAATCCCGGCCGGTCCTCCCCTCACTGACAGCGGGCCTGACGCCCTCGTCTTCTACCTCTGGGCGCCCGCGCGACCCCGCCGCCGGAGCTCGCCGGAGATCATCAGAATCCGGCTTCCTGGCCGCCTCTCGGCCTGTTACTCGCCGCCCGGGGGTTTTCAGGGACGAGGAACTCATCTAGGGGGTCAGCCCACGCTCTAGGAGTCCAGAACCAGGTCGGCGGCGTGCAACGGCATCGGTGGAGCTTCGGCGCCGATGACAGATCGCTTCAGCCCACAACAACCTCAAGGGATCGGCTCTACAGCATCAGTGACGCCTAAAGAAGCTCAACATGGCCACAACGTAGCTCGGGAACGATGGCTACTAGGACTTCACCGAGCACCCGATTGTTCCCGCCATAGCTGCCGAAGCAAGAACTCGAAATTAGGTGCAACCACTCAATTCTAAGCTAGGGTTGCGAAGGAAAAAGGTTCCCTATACATTCTAGCTCCTGATTGTGCAAAATGAGCAGCTTTAACAGCAAATTGAGTGTTAATTTCAACAATTCTTACCCGCGGGTAGGTTTTCCTCGTCCGAGGGAAAAACTTGAAATTCCAGAGCTACGTCGCACGGATTGCTCTGAAATTTGGAGAGCAGCAGCGCAGGGAGTTGGCGCACCTTGGGGTGCGCTCGTTCAGTCGTGAAACTGGCCGGTGTGAGCTGCCCACGAGAGCCCGACGTCGGTTTCCACCGGTTGCACCTCGGCTTTGGCGCTGATCCTCAAAATACGGCTGACAGGAGCCCCTAACGCCGGAGCTGAGCTGGGGAAACTCTTGCGCACTCGCTGGCGCTCCTTTTTCGTGTTGATCTCTTTAGCAGTCGGGGAGCGATGCCGTCTTAGTATCGCTGAGAACGGACGCGGCGCCGGCGGCTGTTGTTTGGGCGCGAGAGCAGACGAAGACCACGGGTACGAGTAAGAGGCTTTGTGTTTGCTTCAGTGGGAGAGATAAGCGCCGGGTGCACCGCCTCTGGCGCCCGCGCGTGGGGGGGAGTTTGAGCAGGAGGTGGCGGTAGCCGCTTCTCGGTGGCGCTCCCGTGGACTGTTCGGTTGAACCGATAGCAGAGGCTGAAGACTTAGTCAGTAAGCTTAATCTCCCCTCTCGATGACAATTGGGGCCCACAGCCCCTCTCTGCACCAAAAGATCTCCAAATTTTGACCCATTGCAAATTCAGCTATGAGGGACCCAAATTCAAAATCCATTTTGCCATTTGACAATTTGTGCCACAGTTTCAAATTTAAATTCAAATTTGGATGGAATTCACAAGTTCCTTTGATATTCCTATCAAAGCACCTCCAAATTTGCTCCAAATTTGCCTCCTCTACAATTTGAATCTGGGGAGTTTGAATATGCCCTCTGATCTTTGAGTTGGTCATTGCAAATACAACTTTTTAAATAACAGTTTGAATTTGAAACATGCCCTTCTTATTTTTGGAAGTGACCCTCTTATTTCAAACTGAATTCAAAGTTTTATAGCACATGCCAACACTTTCATGAGTAAACAAAAGTTTTTGTAAGTCCCATTTTTTGTATTCAAACTCAACTTTATTCATAGCTCAAGTTATCTATTTACAAATTTTTGGACTTTTACATTCCTCCCCCCTTAAAAAGAATCTCGTCCCGAGATTCATGATTAAGGACAACGTGGAGAGGACAACTACTACATATAAGCCTCTAACAACTCCGGATGATTGCGCTGTAAATATTCCTCGTTTTCCCATGTAGCTTCGTCGGACATGTGATTTTCCCAGAGCACCTTGAAAAACCGCAGCGTCCGGTTTCTGGTTTCGCGAGTCTTTTCATCAATTATCCGGGTTGGTCGCTCAGCATAAGTGAGGTCCGGCTTCAAATCGGCTAAGTCTCCCGTGAGAACCTCCGTTGGAACTTTTAAAGACTTCCGCAACTGAGATATGTGGAAGACGTTATGAACTCCGGCTAAGGTTGCCGGCAGCTCCAAACGGTATGCCACGGGTCCACATCTTTCAATGATGATGAAGGGACCGATAAAACGCGGAGCTAATTTTCCTTTCACTCCGAATCGGTGAATGCCCTTCATAGGAGATACGCAGAGGTATATGTGGTCCCCAACATGGAAATCCAGAGGACGACGTCTCTTATCCGCATAGCTCTTTTGTCTGGACTGAGCGGCTTTAAGATTTGCTTGAATAAGCCTTACCCGCTCTTCAGCTTCATTTACGAGGTCAACCCCGTAAATCACTCTCTCGCCAGATTCACACCAGTTCAAGGGTGTGCGGCACTTCCGGCCGTCGAGAGCTTCATATGGTGCCATTTTGATGCTCGCTTGATACCCATTGTTATAAGCGAATTCCGCCAACGGTAGATGATCATCCCATCCTTTACCGTGGTGAATGGCACATGATCGAAGCATATCTTCGAGAACTTGATTCACCCTCTCCGTTTGCCCATCGGTTTGAGGGTGATATGCAGAGCTTCTAATCAATTTGGTTCCCAGTGAGGCATGCAGCTGCTCCCAGAGACGAGCAACGAACAGCGTGCCTCGATCGGAGATGATCGTTCTGGGGACTCCATGTAGGCATAATATTCTTGCAATATATAGCTCCGCATACTTCTTGGCATGGTATCCCGTATGCACCGGGATGAAATGCGCTGACTTGGTTAACCGATCCACGATTACCCAAACCGAGTCATGCTTATTAGCCGTGAGAGGTAGTCCAACAATAAAGTCCATACTAATATCCTCCCACTTCCATGCCGGAACACTTAGCGGTTGTAGGGTTCCTGCTTTCTTCATGTGGTCGGCTTTAACTCGCCGACACGTATCACACTCTGATACGTATTTAGCAACTCCTCTCTTCATCCGGGTCCACCAGAATTTAGTCTTCAATTCTTGGTACATCTTATTGCTGCCAGGATGAATAGAAAATTTGGATAAGTGAGCCTCATCCAAAATTTTCTTCCGCACCCTCATATCACGGGGTACGACTATCCGGTCCTTGAACCACAAGGTATCTTCATCATCTAACCGGAAACATTTCATTTCCCCGTTCTTCAACCTCCTTTTTATATGGGCCATGCCCTTGTCTCTCTTTTGAGCTTCCATCACCCCCTCTCTTATTGTGGGTATGAGAGCTAGATTATGTAAAGCTCCATATGGAATCAAGTAGAGACTTGGTTCTTCCTCTTCTATCGGCGTAATGGTCAGGTTATGAATATGAGACTTCCGGCTGAGTGCATCGGCAACCACATTTGCCTTGCCCGGATGATAATGAATTTCAATCTCATAGTCCTTGATCAGCTCCAACCATCGCCGTTGTCACATATTCAACTCTTTCTGAGTGAATATGTACTTCATACTTTTGTGGTCGGTGTAGAGATGAACCATATTTCCCAATAGATAATGTCTCCACATCTTCAAAGCTAACACCACGGCAGCAAGCTCGAGATCATGAGTTGGATAATGTTGCTCATGATTCCGTAATTGCAGTGATCCATAAGCGACCACGCGTCCTCCTTGCATGAGTACACAACCAAGTCTGGTGCCGGACGCATCACAATAAACATCAAATGGCTTGGTTGTATCCGGCTGAGCTAGAACCGGGGCTGTTGTGAGGTGTTTCACCAACGCTTGAAAAGCTTCCGCACATGGCTTGCTCCAATCATATTTGATGCCCTTCTTCAGTAGCTCCGTCATAGGTTTGGAGATTTTTGAGAAGCTCGGGATGAACCTCCGATAATACCCCGCCATACCCAAGAAGCTACGAACTTCATGGACTGATGTTGGAGACTTCCATTTCAGCACTTGATCAATCTTTCTGGGATCAACAGCAATGCCTTCCGCTGAAATAATATGTCCAAGAAACGGCACTTGGTTGATCCAGAATTCACATTTACTAAACTTTGCATAGAGCTTGTGATCTCTCAAGCGTTGAAGCACGATATGCAAATGTTTAGCGTGTTCCTCTTCAGATTTGGAATAGACCAAGATGTCGTCGATGAATACCACGACGAACTGATCCAGCTCCGGCATGAACACCGAGTTCATAAGATACATAAAGTGAGCCGGAGCATTGGTCAACCCAAATGACATGACAAGATACTCATAGAGTCCATATCTTGTCGAAAATGCTGTTTTCGCGACATCTTCCGCGCGGATCTTGATTTGATGATATCCCAACCTTAAGTCCATCTTAGAGAAGACTTTAGCACCCACTAGCTGATCGAAGAGGATATCAATTCTTGGTAGTGGATACTTGTTCTTTATGGTCACAGCATTTAAAGGACGATAATCGACGCATAGCCCCAGCGTCTCATCCTTCTTTTTCACAAACAAAGCTGAGCAACCCCATGGTGATGAACTTGGATGAATAAACCCCTTGTCCATCAGATCTTTGAGTTGCTCCTTCAATTCTGCTAACTCACTCAGAGCCATTTTGTATGGTCTCCGAGAGATCGGCGTGGTTCCCGGTATCAACTCTATTTTGAACTCCACCTCGCGTTCAGGTGGTAGGCCTGGAAGATCTTCGGGAAACATGTCCGGATATTCACGGACTACCGGAATGTCTTCTAACTTGCACGCCTCGGCATTACATACTTCCGGGTCTTTGGAAATCGCTTCGCCGAGGTACAATGTTTGACGTCCGTGAAGTGGAGAGTCCAAGTGAACACTCATGTTCTCGATGTCCAGAACAGCCTTATGGAAGGTCAACCATGATATTCCCAATATGGCATTGATTCCTTGGTCTTCGAGAATGATAAGGGTGGTAGGATAAATTTTTCCACCCAAGCAGAGTGGTGCTCGAGAGACGACTTCATTAGTTGAGATGTCTCCACCTAGCGAATGAATAAGGTACGAACCTTTTGTGATAGTGGTGGAGATTTGATCCCGGAGTACCGTTGCCCTGCTAATGAAGTTATGTGTCGCACCAGAGTCGAATAAAATGACAACCGGCTTGTCATTTAAGGTGAACCTGCCGGCAAGAACAGATCCTCCCTTTGGCAGATCATCGACTGACACATAATTAACTGTCCCCACTTTGGACATAGCTTTTCTTTGCTGCCCAAGATCGCTCTATGGAACTGGACCCGCAGACACATTGTTGCTGCTCGGTTCAGTTGCTTCGTTGACCTTAAGATCATTGTCAAGCTGAAGTGGGACAGCACTTGGCTCAGCTGAGAAATCACCTTGTTCATCTTCAACCTCTTGAGGGAAATAATATTCTGATGCACCTTGTTGATACTGAGGTGCATAAGAAATAATTTGCTGCTGCGGTGGAGGTGAATATGACCTCTGTGGAGTAGAAGAGTTGTCACACTCCCAGAATGATTGCACCTCTTGTGGAATCTCTCGACCGGAAGGTGAACGGATTACCAACCGATACTTCTGGGGTAGATGATTGTCTTCATCCTGTTGTGAGTCCCTCTCCCTCTTTTCTTTGAGGTAGAGGTTGGAATAATATTCTTGAGCGATAGCACAGCTCACAAACTCATCAAAATTCTCTTGGCTAACTTGAGCCAATTCACATCGCAGCCTAGCTGTCAGCCCTCGATAAAAATGATAACCCTTCATGGCTGGTGACTTCACATAGTCAGGGACATATTGAGCTAAGCGATTGAATTCCTTCGCATACTCAATAACACTCCTTTCCCCTTGCTTCAGACTCCAGAACTAATCATGACTTGTCTGCATTATGCCGGCAGCGATGAAACGAGCACGGAATGCAGCTTGGAATTCCGTCCATGTGACACGATGCTCTGCTGGTTGGACTGCAAGGTACTCTGCCCACCATGCTCCAGCAAAGCCGTGAAGCTGCTGAGCGGCATATAGAGTCTTCGAGAATTCATCACACCGGATCAACCCAAGCTTGGACTCAATGACACGTAACCAGTGATTTGCTTCACAATGGTCAGCCGCCTCGGAGAATACCGGCAGTTGTGTCACCAAGAAATCCAGATACGTGCTCTGGGTTGGCATGTGACGTTGAGCTTCTCGATTTATGCCTTGCTGAACTAGAGTTTGGAGGGTTTCATTCATCTTTGCCATAATTTCAGCCAATCCGGTTGGTGATGGCTCTTGTGATAAAGTTGAGTCATTCCCACCTCGACTTGAACCTCCAATCTCCATTTGAGAGTGTGCACGTACCATACTGCATGAAACAAAATTTTGAGTCAATCAAAATTCTATCTCAGTAGTAACTAAAGATAAGCAAAACATGAACATGTCATGAACTTTATGAAAGCATAACCACATTCATGTTTAAACAAATCTTAAATATGCTTAACTAATCAGCGGGACTACCCTGACCAGTTCACACAAACTCCAAATTTTACCCAAGTTATCAACAGATTCTTGACTTGAGTTCAATACCAAAGTTTTATTAAACTTCAGTAGCTTTCCAACAAGTACTTATGTGCTCTTTAAGGATTTTTCTACAGGAAGTTATGGCCTAAAAACAGAAAGGTCCAGAGAGGTTTTTGCTACTGTCCTGGTTTTGAACAGTTTGCCTTCAACTGGACTTTTCACCAATTTAAATTGTGATTTTGC
Organism: Neostapfia colusana; assembly: GCA_030760725.1. Lineage (NCBI taxonomy): Eukaryota > Viridiplantae > Streptophyta > Magnoliopsida > Poales > Poaceae > Neostapfia > Neostapfia colusana. The sequence continues at coordinate 37,900,684 of JASWHV010000002.1, read as the reverse complement.
TATGGAGGTCTACAAAGAAATTGTAGAGCACTTGAAAATCTTTCCAGAACTGTATCATACACCATATTTGGGTCAAGCTACTCAGAGTTATGCCCTGTTAGAGTCTATCAAGAATTCCTGCCAGAAACAGAGCACTCTGTTTTTTTGAAAACTTTGATACCTAGTTATACTCTCATTTGAATCTTAGCTCAAAATAAGAGTTCAGTAGTTACTACTTGTTTCAAACTTCCACTTTTAGTTGAAAGTTATTTCATGAATCATTTCTTAATAGGGAAGGGGTTATTAAGTGTAGTACGATGTCGATGCACCGTAAGAACATGTCGGTACTACGTTGCCTCACCAAAGAAAATCCTACGCCGGATCATACCGGCATATACGTATTAGCAGTTGCGCTAAGACGGTCTCTCGCACACGTATACTACACGGGATACGTAGGTGGTTAGTACCTGCAGAAGAACACTCAATAGTGGTGCACTCAAAGGTTGTTTCATTTCAGGCAGTTCCATATTTGAAAGTAAATACAAACGCCCGTATCATTGTCATACGGCCGTCCTTGAGTTAAGTCACGTCTCAAGGTACGTGATCGTGTTTCAACACCACACGACGGGGAACCCGAGTATGTCATGAATGGATTGTCACGGTTGGGAATGTTATCAACCCAACGGATACCACATACTGCCCCTGCAGGGCACGCCGATGGCAAGCGCTGCGTATGTCCTCCTGGGCTATTTCCAGAAGAACACACTATCGTTTTACTGACCACACGATGGGGTCTCCACATACTTGCCTAATGCATGCTAGGGATCAGCGTTTCATATGAACTCAGGAACATGAAGAGTCCAAGAGTTTCATATTGACATCTCACACCAAGCTGTGAGACCTATCCCTGAACCACTTTCCTCGTCAGGGGAGCTAACCGAAATTGAACCGCTTTTGGTGGCGTTCCTTACCATTCTTACCTGAACGTAGGTGCATCGTTGCATAATAAAAATTTCAGAATTATAACAAGTAAGTTAGCAATGCCACTTTAAGTAACTACACTACTATAGTCCTTATGTGGGCCTAATATCGTTTCCTCACCGTATCCTAAGTTTTTGTCGTAATACGATCCTTATTCTGTGCGCTATTACCAATGCGTCTCTGATACCATGCTGAGGGGGCCCGGTCCCGATCACGGGGTCGTGCCGCCTTGCCCGGGGATCGCATTGGGTGTTGCCGTGTTATGCGGCACCGAACAGCACACATATAAGGAACAATGTATTACATAAATCAAAGCGGAAGCTTACAATTGTTCTTTGTAAATAATTTACATAAAATAGCTACAGAGGAAGTCTATAAACAGCTCACGTTGAATATCTAAGAAGCACTCGAGAAGAGGTCCAGCCCGCGGACTCCTCTCGCTAGCAACACGAAGACATGGCAGCGGCTAGGTTCTCCAAGTGACATGACTTGGAAGTTCCCGAGTCTCACCGGACAACCTCCTTTATAGCGTCGATGTTTACCTGCAAAACCACTTATATAGCAAGAGTGAGCACAAAGGCTCAGCAAGACTTAACCGTCTCTCCTAAGACGTGAAACTATACATGAAAGTAACCTAAGACTTAAGCCTGTCATTTGCAAAAAGACCCGCCTACGAGTTCATTCTTAACTTTCAGATTTTAGCCATAATAGTAGTGACCTTGCGCCCAGCAACATTGGAACTCCACAATCAAACAAGAAACGCTTCATTCCAATGTTACTTGTCCCAAGGTGAAAAATAAATTTAGTTTGCTCTATCTCTACTTCAAACAAGGTTCTCATGCAGTTTAACATAATCATAGCAGCAATTATACTTTTGCAAACTGTTCCCACTCAACTTGCTTACTACGTCACAACACAGTGAGCAAGCGGTACTCATAACCGCGAGGGACGGTGATTCGAATCAAACACTACCCGGATAACTCGACACATACGCCCGCCTCTGAAGACCCAACTCTGGCGTCCTTCATTACGTCGTATGTGGCAACCTTTCTCAGGACACTAAACTGTAGAACCGGTCGCACCGTCTCGGGCTCATAGGTCTAACGAGACGATGTGGTATGCCTCTACAACCCAGTGAACCTGGTACATCGGTTTCCTGGTTCCCATATATCAGTAAGCATCCGGTACACAACTCAATACTTGCTCAGCGGGGCTGCATACCATTCGGTCCTTGACCGACATGGGCAGAGCTACTCGACCAAGACCTCGTCTTGTCGCTACCTAACTCTCCTGCCCGGTCTCATCTTTTGAAACGTAAACTTTAGTTTGCCTCTCTTTCCAACCCCACTTATGTGATCCTAAAACAAAGCTCGCGAGTAGATCCCAACTACTCGTCTTCTACCGGATGTCCTAACCTATTTAGCACGGCCTTATTCTACAGTGATGACACAAAGCTACCCTTGACCTCAGGGTTCATGTTTGGTTATGCAAGTGGAGTATCAACATCCTTGACCTAGTGCACATACAAACCTTGACCAAATATAGTGAACAAAGGGAAAACTTTAAAAACAACTTAAGTGCAAACCGGGGCTTGCCATGGTTTTGCAGGTGACTAAAGTCAGATAAGATGGAGTTAGTTGCTGATGATGACTTGAAGCTTAATCCCTGCCATCTTGCTCCTTGATCAAATCTTCACTCATCACGGTTTAACCACTACACGTTATGAATATGCATACATGTTTAATTATAAATGCTTTTGCTAACAAGTGCTAAAGACAAGTTTGAAACTGGAACTTTGTTTAAAAATTTAAAATGAAACTGGTGCTAGTGGTTTGGGTTTGTGTTTAAGCACTATCATCAAGTGAGGAGTGAGGTTCATCACTTGGGTGGTGATCTCCTAATTGGTTGAACAGAACACTACTGATCCAAGGCTCCAATGGAGCTGGAAATTTTCTGGTGAGTTCCTTGTCACACGAAAGTCCTCTGGACCAAAATTCAGAATAATTCACTAAGTAGATCACACAGAACAATTCCTAAGCATTTAGGTAAAAAGGAATTAATTCTGAATAAATTTGCATTTTCATGCCAATTCAAGTGAACTACAATTTCATACATAGCTCAGGGAGCATGCATGATATTTCCTAGTATTTTTGGAGCTAAGGAATGGCTAGAACTGAATTTCCAAGATTTGGAAATTCCCTGAAATTGTTTCTGTGCCTATTTGAATGCAGAAAATTGGAATTAGAATTACCCTAACTAAATCAACTTCAAATGAGCGTAAACTTTTACAGGAGTCTCCTAATATCCTAAAGACTATTCTGGAAAAAATTGGGGAATTTTGGATGAACCAAACTCCCTCTAAAATTCTTTTGCTGAAAAGCTTTAAAGAAATTTCCAGAATTTTCTATGGGTTTTCATGCAAATTGGGTTGCATATTTGGATAGAGCTTTTCATCCTGAATCCATCCCAATTTGAATCACTAAATTTGGAGCTCCCTAGCAAAAGTTATGAGGTTCTAAAGTTTGAACTAAAATATGGAATTCAAACTAAATTCGGGAAAAGTTCAAACTTTGTCTGTGGGTCCAGGGGACCACGTGTCATGCGCTGGGGACAGCCACATGGGGCCACAGTATCATTTCCCGCGCTGTCGCAAAGGATCCGACTCCGCAGAAAATCCCGGCCGGTCCTCCCCTCACTGACAGTGGACCTGACGCCCTCGTCTTCTACCTCTGGACGCCCGCGCGACCCTGCCGCCGGAGCTCGCCGGAGATCATCATTATCCGGCTTCCCGGCCGCCTCTCAGCCTGTTACTCGCCGCCCGGGGGTTTTCAGGGACGAGGAACTCATCTAGGGGGTCAGCCCACGCTCTAGGAATCCGGAACCAGGTCGGCGGCGTGCAACGGCATCGGTGGAGCTTCGGCGCCGATGACAGATCGCTTCAGCACACAACAACCTCAAGGGATCGGCTATACAGCATCAGTGACGCCTAAAGAAGCTCGAAATGGCCACAACGTAGCTCGGGAACGACAGCTACTAGGACTTCACCGAGCACCCGATCGTTCCCGCCATGGCTGCCGAAGCAAGAACTCGAAATTAGTTGCAACCGCTCAATTCTAAGCTAGGGTTGCGAAGGAAAAAGGTTCCCTATCCATTCTAGCTCCTGATTGTGCAAAATGAGCAGCTTTAACAGCAAATTGAGTGTTAATTTCAATAATTCTTACCCGCGGGTAGGTTTTCCTCGTCCGAGGGAAAAACGTGAAATTCCGGAGCTACGTCGCACGGATTGCTCTAAAATTTGGAGAGGAGCAGTGCAGTGAGTTGGCGCGCCTTGGGGTGCCCTCGTTCAGTCGTGAAACTGGCCGCTGTGAGCTGCCCACGAGAGCCCGACGTCGGTTTCCACCGGTTGCACCTCGGCTTCGGCGCTGATCCTAAAAATAAGGCCGACAGGAGCCCCGAACGCCGGAGCTGAGCTGGGGAAACTCTTGTGCACGCGCTGGCGCTCCTTTTTCCTATTGATCGCTTGAGCAGTCGGGGTGCGATGCCGGCTTAGGATCGCTGAGAACGGACGCGGCGCAGGCGGCTGTTGTTTGGCCGCGAGAGCAGACGAAGACCACGGGTACGAGTAAGAGGCTTCGTGTTTGCTTCGGTGGGAGAGATAAGCGCCGGGTGCACCGCCTCAGGCGCCCGCGCGTGGGGGGGGGGGGGGCTCGAGCAGGAGGTGGCGGTAGCCGCTTCTCGGTGGCGCCCCCGTGGACTGTTCGGTTGAACCGATAGCAGAGGCTGAAGACTTAGTCAGTAAGCTTAATCTCCCCTCTCAATGACAATTGGGGCCCACAGCCCCTCTCTGCACCAAAAGATCTCCAAATTTTGACCCATTGCAAATTCAGCTATGAGGGATCCAAATTCAAAAGCTATCTTGCCATTTGACAATTTGTGCCACAGTTTCAAATTTAAATTCAAATTTTGATGGAATTCACAAGTTCCTTTGATATTCCTATCAAAGCACCTCCAAATTTGCTCCAAATTTGCCTCCTCTACAATTTGAACCTGGGGAGTTTGAATATGCCCTCTGATCTTTGAGTTGGTCACTGCAAATACAACTTTTTAAACAACAGTTTGAATTTCCTCTTTTGAAACATGCCCTTCTTCTTTTTGGAAGTCACCCTCTTATTTCAAACTGAATTCAAAGTTTTACAGCACATGCCAACACTTTCATGAGTAAACAAAAGTTTTTGTAAGTCCCATTTCTTGTATTCAAACTCAACTTTATTCATAGCTCAAGTTCTCTATTTACAAGTTTTGGGACTTTTACATAAACTTTCTCACTTCAGGCTCCACTCATAGGAGGAAAAAGGCCGTACTAGAAGGCAGCGACCCACCACAAATGATGACAGTAGCAGGACTCCTCCGGGGCTTAGCTGTTCTAAGCGTTGTTCCTAGACACTGACACCCTTTCAGAGAAAATAAAACCCTACCTCTGTGCTCAGGATATAACTTATGGAGGTGTTCTATGTTCCATGGATTGGGTAGAGGTACCCCATCCTCTGTGGCTAGGCGGACGCACCCGGGGCGGCATACTTGTGTCACTCGGAAGGGGCCCTCCCAGCTGGGGGAGAGTTTGTTCCCCCATTCTCGAGAAAGTATTCACCGAAGCACCAGGTCACCCACCTCGAGCTGTCTACTCTGCACGAACCTCTGCTGATAACACCGGAGCCCTTGACGGTATCGCACGTTTCGGACAGCTGCTTGTCAACTTCGCTCATCGACAAGGTTGATATCTTCACGCCGGAGCTGATTCCGCGCGGCTTTGTCGTACGCTCAGACACGGGATGAGCCCATGGTGATTTCCGGGGGGAGGACAGCCTCAGCCCCATACACCAGGAAGAAGGGCATTTCCCTTGTCGGGCGATTGAGGGACACACGGCTAGCCCACAGTGCACACGGAAGCTCTTCAAACCAATTGGCACCATGCTTCTTCAAGCTGTTGTAGGTGCGCATTTTGAGTCCCCTGAGTATCTTGGCGTTTGAAAGTGCATCTAGGCATCCCTTGTGTGTTTTTGGTTGATTTATGACAAAAAATGAGACCCTGACAAAATTGTTGAGATGAGCGCAGATTCTTAAAGAAATTAGGAAGAAAGCGCAAAAAGAAAGGAGAAGGAGGATCCAAATTGATAAGAGCTCAGGAGCTGAAAAGATTAGATTACTTAGTATAAAGTGTGTTGGAGAAACACACCACAAGAGCTCAAGTGAAAGAAATCACACTAACTGCACAAAAATCAGCATGTGCGGACTAGTCGGATATTGTAAAGGCCTCAGTTTTTGACACATTCAAAGTGTTCATCACCACACACACACACACCTCATTTGAACAAAGTTGATGAACACATTTGAAGAGCAGGTAACCAATATCAACATGCTCATTAGAGAATAAACTCACAAAATGCAAAAGTGGTATTTCCCACATGCATCATCTAGGGGATGGGCATATGAAAACTCCTACACCTTTCTAGTAATTTCCATGCCAAGTTTCACCCAAATTCAAAACCTTTTTGAGGTACTTTTGGGTATAGCTAGAAAGAGGGTAGTTTGAACTCAAATTCAAATTCAAACTGTTTTATCCCATGAACTCAAAAGTGGGAGGCATATTCTTACTCAGCACATTTTTATGAGCTCACACACCAATTTTCACTGCATTTAGAGTTGATCTTGACATGAGCTAAGTGTAGCAAATTCAAACTTTATTTGAATTTCAAACTGAACATGTGCTGAAATTTAGTCAGACCAAACCCAGTTTGAATTCTAACCAATTCAAATGGCTCAGGGGTGAATAATTCAAATCACCATGGGCATTTTAGGGCTTACTATTTACAACAGTAATATGGAGTTAAGTTCAGAGGTTAAAATGGGAGTAGGGCCCACCTGTCAGCCACTGAAGAGGTTCAACCGACTGAAGACTTTCTCACTCGCGTCTTCGGGCTTCAGCAGCGATCGCCACCGAGGGGAGGCCGCCGCGCCACCAGAAGCTTGGCCACGCGCGGGCGCAGGTCGGTTCCGAGCCCTTCTTAAGGCGCTCCACACTTCGGCCGAAGCCCTCGCCGTTTTTCCCCTCGCAAGAACACAGAACCGGAATTCTTCCCTCCGCCGCTCGGAACCGATCGGAGAGCCACGATCACAGCCTCCCCGATCCCTCCAGAGCTACGACAAGGTACTAGGAACCTTCCTTCTTCTTCCCCGTCGCTAGAAATCGGCTGAACTCGGGTGATCTCGGCTATACCGAGAGTTCCGTTCAGTGACCTAAAACCGCCGCACTTTGGGCTCCCGTGGACAGCCCAGCCGGGAGGTTGTCACGCGCAAACTAAGGCATCCCCGGACGCATTGGTGACCGGTTCTGCTCACCCCCCCCCCCCAGCCATAGCCCGAGGGCTTGATGGCCGGCGGTGAATTTCCAGTTTCCCCCTTTCTCGGTACAGACCGACCATCGGGTGCGGTTCTGTCAAATTCATGCTCTAGGCAGGGTTAGATAGTCTCAATCCGTTCCTACACAGACTAGACTTGGTAGCGCACAAGTTGCCTTCACAACCCTTAGCCTGAGAACCCCTGTACCCGGCGTATTTTGAAGCTTGCCGACGGCGGATCCTGCGGGAAGCATCGGGCGCACGGTGGGAGCCTACTTCGGCCCTTCCCCGAGCTGCTTCGAACCCATGCTGAGGTTCCTGAGGAACCACTGATGCTTTCCGGACGTTTGCTCGGTCGGTTGGAGTGCTAGGAAGGTTGGCCGACACGGCCGAAGTCTTTCCGAAGCCGCCGCTCGTCGCCGACCATGTGCCGGCCGTTTTCATGATGAAAACTGAGCCCAGAATCATGTTCCCCGAGTGGATTTAAGCAGGGGCGGCCAGAATCATGAAGTTTGGAGCACCACTGATGCTGCCGGCGAGCTCTCCAGCGAGGCGTCGCGGTGGCCGAACGAGGGAGTCGGGAGGTAGACGAAGGGGGTGGACCCCGGCTGTCAGCGGCAGATATTTTAAAACTGGGATCTGCTGTGGCACGGATCGGGTGCAGCTGCACGCGAAAGACTCTGTAGCCGCGTGTGTCGTCCGATAAGGAGCCGACACATAGCCCCGGGTCCCACGCACAGAGATTTAAACTTTTCCCGATTTTCAGATTTCATTCAAACTTGAAATCCTCATAACTTTTGCTAGGGAACTCCAAATCGAGTGAACCAAATTTTGTTGGATTCTGCTCTCTCAGTACTTTCCAGCAAATCAAGTTTCACTTCAGGAAAACCTTATTTCTCCAGGATTAATTCTTAAAAATTTTAAACTGTTTGGAATTTTAACTGGAGAATCCTTTGGAGGAAAATTCTGAAATTTTGCTGGGAGGATCAACAAAATATCCCTGAACTACCATAAAAATTCAGATCCATTTGAGCTCACTTGATCCACCTAATGGTGTGATTAATAAAACAGTTCCAGAGAAAATAGAAAATGTTCAGAAACACTTTCAGAATTTCTCTGAAATTGTTTAGCTCATATCTTTAGCCAGGAACCTTCAAATTAAGTGAGACCAACTCCATTAGAACCCTCTGAAAATCTAGTTTTCAGAAAGGCATGGCTTGCTCAATGAAAATCCCTAGAACACCCTAAAGGCTCCAATTAAGGTCAAGTACTTAATTATTTGTGGAGGTCTCAAATGAGCTTTGCTGCAACTAAAACTTGACCAAGTGTCTGTTTAGGTTGTATCCAAACCACAGTAAAAATTTCAGAGTCATTGAGTCTGTCTAGTGAGACTTGTAAACTGCACAGGTTTAAATTTCAATTAAATGCATTTAAATTAATACATGTACTTGTATCTCATGTAGTCGCTAAGGTCGAGGAGGAACCCAAAGTCCTAGAATTTGTTACTCCAGAGGAGCAGCAAGCCTATGACCAAGAGCAGCAAGGCAAGCTCCGGTTTGCATTAACCTTTTTACAAATTTTTATTGTTTTGAGCACTTACTTGAGTATCATTATTTCTTGCATTGGAGTCTTGTTTGAAAACCCAATTGCATAGCCAAGAAAATCATGGGTTGGGATTAGGATTGAAAACCCTCATTAGCTACTGCAAATCTAAGATAGGGTAGGGTTCGGTACAAGTCGAGTAGTTGGAACTACTCGCGAGCATAGGCTAGAGGCACTCGACTCGGCTAGAGATAGCACATGATACACATGGCAAGAAAAATGAGACCGAGCAGAGAGTAAGGGGTGCAGGACTTTGGGGCCTGGGTGCTATAGCTCCGCTTGTGTCGATTGAGGACCGAGCCGTGTGCGGGCCTGTTGAACAAGCTAGAACAGTACCGAAGACCTACCAATATGGGAACCGGGAAACCGATGTAACTCGGGTAGCTGGGTATTGAGGCATTGCCCGTCGTTCAGATGGTAGGTTGAGAGCTTGAGGTGTAAATCGGCTGGCGGCACTGAGATGCGCGTGCAGAGACCTCCTGCTCGGGACGATGGGACCAGTTCAATTTTTAGCTAACGGGTGAAAGGTGGTAGCGTACGACGTCCGTGATGGTTGCTGTAGGAAACATCAAGTACGGGCGTACGTGACGGGTTATTCGGGTAACCCTGCAGGTGTAAATCGATTATAATCGCCGTCCCTCGTGGTCAGTGAGTACCACTTGTTCACTGTACCGTGACATGGAAAGAATAGGCTAGTTACATGTTATGATGTTGCTGATTGAAAGATGGACTTTGATTGTTAATGATTTGTTGTAGTTTAGAGTTAACTAAAGTTCCTTTCAACTTTGGGCAAAGTACATGAGAGAAATGCGTTTCTTGTTTGATTGCGGCTCTCTCATATGCCTTAGCGTAAGGTTCGCCACAACCTGCTGCTAAAACTTGAAAGTAAGGTTCCACTGATTAGACGTGTCCTTTGCAACTTGTTTTATCTCATGTACCTATCACCCCTCATGTAGAAGTTCCAGGTTTAGGAGAGACGGGTCAGTCTTGCTAAGCCTTCGTGCTCACTGCTTGTATTTGAAGCTTTTGCAGGGTTCTATGAGGAAGGGACTCCCGGGGAGAAGACAGAACCCCAGGAGGGGAACCCCATCGAGTGGGAGTCGTGCACGCCACCGTGTTAGTATGCGAGCGTGCTAGCAAGGACACGTTCACTGGCTGAACATGAACTTGATGCGTAGTCTACACACGAGTGTAGACTGAACATATTTGTTGTAAAAATGTTCATAACCCCGTTTATGTAATAAAATTTTGCTTCCACTTTGTACCTTTGATGTGTGTTATTCGGTGCTGTGCAACGCAGCACCCCTCAGCGTGATCCTGGCTCGACAAGACCGTGGGGTCGTGTCAGCGTTGGTATCAGAGCTCGCTTGAGGTTTAACGCACTAAAAAGGTCATCTTTTTCAAAAATCCAGTGAGGAACGAGTTAGTAGCCCATATAAGGATGTTATTAGTGTATAGAAAGTGGCATACTAACCTAATTGCTTATGTCGGAAAATCGTGCATCTCGGGACATTTTATGTCTTGGGGCGGTGCACGTAAGCGCTGTCCACCATGCGCACAAGCTGAAGGGTGGAGCCCCACGGGTGGCAGGTAACCCGACCCGCTTTAATATCCTCTACGACTCTTCATGTCGTTTGGGGTATTCGACCAACGTCTGTCCCTGGCGTGCTTCGGGCAATTTGGGAGACCCAGTCACGTGGTCAGTAACGTGAACACGTAGCTCAAGGCGTGTTTGGATTGAGAACATCCGGGCGAGTGATGACGGCCGGGTGTACGCACTGTATGGATACCGGGCTCGGTGTGCAGCCGAGTCTGACGATTGTGTGAGTTATCTGCAGGTAGTCTAACCACGAAACAGTAGACGTGTAGCATCCATGTGCGAGTGACGCTTAGTGCCACTGAAATAACGAAGCCGGCTATGTCCGGTATAGGTTTTTCTTTGTGAGGACGTAGTACCGACATGATCTGGTGACACATCGATGTCAGACCCCACTAAATGGTCAACTTCATGGTAAAAACTTGATGGTTTTAATCTATAACATTAAAACTTTGCTGTAACCTCTTCCCTTAATCAGGATATTCAAAGTTAACAAGTTTTCAACTTATAGGTTGCTAAGGACAGAGCACCCTATTTTCAGCTGAATTGAGGCTGAATTTAATCAGAGGTTGGAGGTTGAGTCCTTTCGAGGTTGGGGTCATATGAGACATTTCTAGAAATCTTTGGAAGAGCTTTAAAGATTTTTTATTAGGTCCAGAGATTTTTCATCCCTTAAACTATCGAAAAATGCAGTAGAGTTGAAACTGTCCAGAAAACAGGGCAGAGCAAACACTCTCTGTAAACTCTCTGTAAATTGAGCATAACTTCCTACATAAAAATCCAAAAATAGAAAATGAGGTAGTTATGGAAAGCTTATGAGATGGTTTACAACTTTGTAACAGAAAGTTTTGTCAGATTGGGAGAAGAATTAACTGGAATTCTTGGATTAAATCAGTACCTAAAGCAGGGAGGTGCTGTCCAATTCTCTCCAGAAATTCTGTTAACTTTAACATCTCATAACTTTTGAACCAGGACAGATATTAGGCCAAGAAAATACTTTCTGGAAAGATTTTGAAGTTAACTTCGACTTAGTTGCTGAGCTCCAGAATTGGTTTTGCTCTTAGCATGGTCTAAATCAGGTTGATATGGAAACGGGTCAGAGCTGTCCTATTGGGCAGCAAATCAGCAGTCAAGTTTATTTAAATTTGAACTAAGTTTCCAAGTTTCATGAGTTCAATGACATGTCTTATGTTATAACTCAATGGTTTACTGTTCAAATAAATATTTGACATTTATCAAATATGTTTTTACAGATGACCACGGATAAACAGTTCGAGAACGGGTGGGTGGAATCTCACTGTTCTCACACAGCGGCTATCCGGAAGCATTGAGGCAGATGATTCAATATTTCGGGTACAACCAAATGCCACAGTACTTCGCCAAAGAAAAGGCGAGGAGGGGAAAGGCGTGGACAATCCATGTCGAAGTTCCTGCAGGGCCTACACCACCCGGTTGGGCGCCGTTCACCGTCACGGTGAGAGAGGTAGACAACCCGAGGGAATGTGGCAAGTGGCAGCCCATGACACCATGTCACGTTTCTGCCAGCTACACGTGAGAGCGATGGAGGGCACTCCATACGCGCTCGTTCCGGTGGAGGGACGGGCTCATCATATGTGAGAAGGGAGGTATCGGGAGGCAACCGATCCGGGTTGCCCAAGGTACAGCCCCGCGGAGGCGAACCTCAGCCTCCAAATGAGGGCGGGAAAGGCCATGATGGACAACCAAGCTGTTCATACGGAGAATCTCGCCGCAAATCTCAAGGAGAGCACAAGCCATGGAGACCATTTCGAGAGTGCTCACAGCGCACTCTGCAATGTGCTCCTTCCGACGATCAAGCGACGGAACGAACAGCATAATCAGTTGCATCGTCTGAAGAAGGCGAAAAAGAAAAGCCGTGTTGACCTCGCGGTGCTGCAAGAACAGGTGCAGGATCGGACCCAGCAGAATGAGGTCCTTACTCAAGAGCGGGACGGCGCTATTGAGGAAGGGCAAGGCTGGGAAGAAGACTACAACCAGGCAATGGACGAGGTGCACGCGTTGCAGGACCTCGTACCCCCGGTATTGGGCATACCGGTGGTCTTGGGTCTTCCTGCAATGGGAGAACCCGATATGGTAGAGGAGGTTGTAGACCCAGAGCCAGCAGCAGAGGTACCGGAGGAGGACGACCCGCAGGTGGTCGAGTTCTTCTCCGAGTAGGGGGTTACCGTTGCCAAGTAGGGCAACCAGAGAAGTGTAACCCAAACTTTTGTAACCAGTGACATGTCGTGTAGGCAGTAGCGCATGTATAGGTAGTGACGACATGAGCACGACTTCTCGGAGACCCGAGAATAATGTATCTTGTATAAAGTTTATGCTTTATCAATATATGTGAATGTTGTGCAAATTATTCATGCGTCACTTCAATACCTACTGTTTCATATGGAATTTTTAAGTATGACATGTGCTGATCGCTGCTGTTTTGAATTTCAGAATGACTCGTACTCGTGCCAACCCGGACGTTGGGGGTTCTAGTCAAGTGGTAGAAACCTCCCAACAGCATCCCGAGGACTCATCGGGACAGCAACAGCAGCAGCAGCCACAGCAACAACCGCCACCGCCAATGGTTACTTTGGCGGATATTGTAGCAGCAATGGCGGGCTCTCATCAGCAGCATACCGAGTTGCTGCAGACCCTCATTGCCAATACGTCTCGACCAGAGAGGCGTCAAGATCGTGAGGAGCGCCAACAGAGCTCCTACTCCGACTTTTTAGCAACTCGTCCCCCGGTATTCTCAAGGGCGGATGAACCCATCGATGCGGACAACTGGCTCCCCACGATGGAGATGAAGTTCGGGCTGCTCCAAGTTTGTGAGCAGCGCAAGACTCAGTTCGCGGTCCAACAGCGCCAGGGATCCGCAAGCGCATGGTGGGCGAACTACTGTGCTTCACAGCCCACCGACCGAGTTATGACCTGGGCGGAGTTCCGGACGGCCTTCAGGGCCTATCATATACCGCCGGGTCATGAATAGGAAAACGCATGAGTTTCTACACCTGCAGAAATGGAGCCGGAACGCGCTGGGATACTCCCGGGCGTTCAACGATCTCGTGCTCTACGCGTCGTATCACGCTGATACTGACGAGAAGCGGCGGGACCACTTCTACCAGGACTTAACCCGCTCCTGAAGGACAAGATGGCGATGTTCAATCGCGGCAGCCTCAATGACATAATTGATGCTGCGATTGTTCTGGAGGACTCCGGCAAGGAGTTAGCGGCGGTGGAAAGAAAGCGAAGTGCGCAGCAAAGCAGTGGAGAAGGAGGCGGACCTTCTCAGAAATTCCGGATGGTGAATCGCCCACCATCAGGTCCACGCTGGCAGCCACCACAGAGGTCGATGCCATTCTACAGTCGGCCCTATTCTCCACCGGCGTTCCGGCCGGCACTGCCAGCACCACCTCCGCAACAACATCAGAAGCAGCAGGCGATGCCGCATGCGTATGTACCTCAGCAGCGCATGCCGGGCTTTCGTCCCCCAAGCACCGGACAAGCAGCGGCCACATGCTACAAATGTGGTCGTCCAGGACACTTCGCCAGCAGTTGTCCTGAGAGGCAAGGCGGTGGAGTTGCACCACAGCTTCCGGGGAGGAATCAGCCCCGAAACCCTACTAATGCGCGGCGGGCAAACCCTAGGCCCGGCACCGTCCACCAACTTGCCATAGAGGACGTGCCGGAGGGTGAGCCAATCCTTGCGGGTATGTTCCAACTCCAGCAGCATCCCGCCATAGTGTTGTTTGATTCAGGCGCCACGCACAAATTTCTTTGCCAAGCTTTCATTGCTAAATACAGCTTGCAAATACTACCCACCGATAGTCCATATTTGATTTGTTCACCGGGTGGGAAGATTTCAGCAAGCGTAATGGTTTCCAAAGCACCATTATGCTTAGCGGGTAGAGTGTACCCTACGTCTCTCATAATTCTAGAGGGGCAAAAGGTCGATGTCATCTTAGGGATGTCATGGTTAACCCGCCACGGCGCTGTTTTAGACACCGTCCTTCGAATCGTGCACTTGAACTCAGAAGTGCACGGATCTCACCCTTTATTTCTGGACAGTCCAGAAATAAAACTTCCAAGTGTCTATCAATCCACAGCTATCAGATTGGAAGATATTCCAGTGGTCCGAGAGTTCCCTGACGTGTTCCCGGATGATTTACCAGGGATACCGCCCGATAGAGAGGTGGAGGTCAAGATTGAACTTGCACCGGGAACCATGCCAATATCCCGAAGGCCGTACAAGATGGCGCCCAAGGAATTGGCTGAACTGAAGACTCAGCTAACGGACCTGCTGGAGAAGGGTTTTATTAGGCCGAGCTCCTCGCCATGGGGCTGTTCGGCATTATTCGTAAAGAAGAAAGATGAAAAGTTGCGGCTTTGCGTGGACTATCATCAAGAACAAGTACCCGTTGACACGGATCGACATGTTGTTTGATCAGTTGGTCAAAGCAAAAATCTTTTCCAAGATGGACTTAAGATCCGGGTACCATCAGATTAAGATACGGGCTGAGGATATTCCGAAGACGGCTTTCTCGACGAGGTACGGGCTTTATGAGTACCTGGTCATGTCCTTCGGCCTCCCCAACGCTCCAGCTCACTTCATGTACTTGATGAACTCGGTATTCATGCCGGAGCTGGACAAGTTTGTTGTGGTCTTCATCGACGACATACTGGTATATTCCAAGTCGGAGGAAGATCACAAGAATAATCTGCGTATAGTCTTGCAACGGCTGCGGGATCACAAGCTATATGCGAAGTTCAGCAAATACGAGTTCTGGATATCGCAATTGCCTTTTCTCAGGCATATCATCTCAGCGGAGGGCATCGCTGTAGACCCGAGCAAGATCACACAAGTGCTGAATTGGAAGTCCCCGAGAACTGTTCACAAGGTACGGAGTTTCCTCGGACTCGCGGGATATTATCGGAGGTTCATTCCGAACTTCTCGAAGATTGCCAAGCCTATGACGGAGCTGCTGAAGAAGTCTACCAAATATGTTTGGAGTCCAGCGTGTGAAGCAGCATTCCAGGCTTTAGTCAAGCACCTAACATCAGCACCGGTTTTGGCGCAGCCAGACACAACAAAACCGTTCGATGTGTACTGCGATGCATCCGGCATTGGGCTCGGATGTGTGCTGATGCAAGACCGAAGAGTGGTCGCGTATGGATCACGGCAGCTCAGAAACCATGAGCAGAACTATCTAACTCACGACTGGAGCTTGCTGCCGTGGTACTCGCACTCAAAATGTGGAGGCACTACCTACTCGGTAACCTCATACATTTATATACCGACCACAAGAGCCTCAAGTACATATTCACTCAGAAGGATCTGAACATGAGGCAGCGAAGATGGTTAGAATTTATAAAGGATTACGAAATAGAGATCCATTATCAACCGGACAAGGCAAACGCAGTGGCCGATGCGCTAAGTCGCAAGTCACACGTCAATAATCTAACCATCACACCGTTGGAAGAGGGCGAACCACCACTGCATGTGATTCCACATGGAGCTCTCTACAACTTAGCTTTGATCCCCACCATCCGTGAAGAGATAGCGGCAGCCAAGAAGAATGACAAGGGCATGTCACATTTGCAAAGACGCATAGACAGTGGGGAGCTGAAATGTTTCCGGAAAGACGGAGACGGCGTCCTATGGTTCAAGGACCGGATCGTCGTACCCCGTAAACCGGAATTACGGAAGAAAATCTTTGATGAGGCTCACTTATCAAAATTTTCTATTCACCCCAGCAGCAACAAAATGTATCAAGAACTCAGAAGCAAGTTTTGGTGGACACGGATGAAGCGGGAGATCACCATGTACGTGTCCGAGTGTGATACATGTCGAAGGGTGAAGGCAGATCATATGTGGAAACTAGGACTGCTACAACCAATGGGCGTTCCTGCCTGGAAGTGGGAAGATGTGAGCATGGACTTCATCGTCGGTTTACCCACCACTTTTAAGAAACATAATTCTGTGTGGGTAATCGTCGACCGGCTCACCAAAGTTGTCCATTTCATCCCGGTCAACACATACTACAACGCCAAGAAGTACGCTGAACTGTACATCTCATGGATCCTATGCTTGTACGGAGTACCCCATACCATCATATCGGATCGGGGCACTTTATTGGTGTCCCATTTTTGGGAGCAGCTACATTCTGCGTTGGGGACGAAGCTAATCCGTAGTTCAGCATACCACCCGCAGACGGACGGGCAAACCGATTGGGTAAACCAAATTCTGGAGGACATGCTACAAGCCTGCGCTATCAACCACAGCAAGAATTGGGATTATCACTTGCTGTTAGCCGAGTTCTCGTACAACAATGGGTACCAAGCCAGCATCAAGATGGCGCCTTACGAGGCGCTATACAGGAGGAAATGCCGCACACCACTGAATTGGTGTTAGTCTGGCGAAAGGGTTACCTTCGTGATTGACCTTGTCAGTAACGAGGACGAAAAGGTTCGACTGATTCAAGCGAACCTAAAAGCCGCCCAATCCCGACAGAAGCAATATGCGGACCGGAGAAGGTGCCCACTACAATTCGAAGTCGGGGATCACGTATACTTATGTGTGTCTCCAATGAAGGGCGTAAACAGATTCGGGGTGAGAGGAAAGTTGGCACCCCGATTTGTCGGTCCATTTCAGATTACCGAAAGATGTGGATCAGTAGCATACCGGCTGAAATTACCAGAAGCACTTTCCGGTGTGCACAATGTCTTTCATATTTCCCAGCTGAGGAAGTGTCTTAAGATATCAACTACCATTCAGCTGGAGGACATAGAAGAACTGAAACCGGATCTCAGGTATCGGGAGGAACCGGTTCAGGTTATTGATGAAAAGGCCCGAACCACACACAACCGTACGTTGTGGTTCTACAAAATTCTGTGGAGTAATCAGTCCATGGACGAAGCGACATGGGAGAGCGAAGGATTTCTTCGCGCTAACTACCCTGACTTTTTCACGTCGCATATCCGGTAATTTTTCACCGTCCTCTCTCTCATTTTTACCTTATAATCTCGGGACGAGATTCTTTTAAGGGGGGAGGAATATAAAGGCCTCAGTTTTTGACACATTAAAAGTGTTCATCACCACACACACACACCTCATTTGAAGAAAGTTGATGAACACATTTGAAGAGCAAGTAACCATTATCAACATGCTCATTAGAGAATAAACTCACAAAATGCAAAAGTGGTATTTCCCACATGCATCATTTGGGGGCTGGGCATATGAAAACTCCTACAACTTTCTAGGAATGTCCATGCAAAGTTTTACCGAAATTCAAAACCTTTTTGAGGTACTTTTGGGTATAGCTAGAAAGAGGGTAGTTTGAACTGAAATTCAAATTCAAACTGTTTTATCCCATGAATTCAAAAGTGGGAGGCATATTCTTACTCAGCACATTTTTGTGAGCTCACATACCAATTTTCACTCCATTTGGAGTTGATCTTGACATGAGCTAAGTGTAGCAAATTCAAACTTTATTTGAATTTCAAACTGAACATGTTCTGAAATTTAGTCAGACCAAACCCAGTTTAAATTCTAACCAATTCAGATGGCTCAGGGGTGAATAATTCAAATCACCATGGGCATTTTAGGGCTTACTTTTTACAACAGTAATATGGAGTTAAGTTCAGAGGTTAAAATGGGAGTAGGACCCACCTGTCATCCACTGAAGAGGTTCAACCAACTGAAGACTTTCTCACTCGGGTCTTCGGGCTTCAGCAGCGATCGCCACCAAGGGGAGGCCGCCGCGCCACCAGAAGCTTGGCCACGCGCGGGCGCAGGTCGGTTCCGAGCCCTTCTTAAGGCGCTCCACGCCTCGGCCGAAGCCCTCGCCATTTTTTCCCTCGCAAGAACACGGAACCGGAATTCTTCGCTCCGCCGCTCGGAACCGATCGGAGAGCCACGATCACAGCCTCCCTGATCCCTCCAGAGCTACGACAAGGTACTAGGAACCTTCCTTCTTCTTCCCCGTCGCTAGAAATTGGCTGAACTCGGGTGATCTCGGCTATACCGAGAGTTCTGTTCAGTGACCTAAAACCGCCGCATTTCAGGCTCCCATGGACAGCCCAGCCGGGAGGTTGTCACGCCCAAACTAAGGCGTCCCCGGACGCGTTGGTGCCCGGTGCTGCTGACCCCCGAGCCACATCCCGAGGGCTTGATCGCCGGCGGTGAATTTCCAGTTTTCCCCTTTCTCGGTACAGACCGACCTTCGGGTGCGGTTCTGTCAAATTCACGCTCTAGGAAGGGTTAGAGAGTCTCAAAACGTTCCTACACAGACTAGACTTGGTAGCGCACAAGTTGCCTTCACAACCCTTAGGCTGAGAACCCCTGTACCCAGCGTATTTCGAAGCTTGCCGATGGCGGATCCTGCGGGAAGCATCGGGCGCACGGTGGGAGCCTACTTCGGCTCTTCCCTGAGCTGCTTCGAGCCCATGCTGAGGTTCCTTAGGAACCACTGATGCTTTCCGGACGTTTGCTCGGTCGGTTGGAGTGCTAGGAAGGTCGGCCGACACGGCCGAAGTCTTTCCGAAGCCACCGCTCGTCGCCGACCATGTGCCGGCCGTTTTCATGACGAACTGAGCCCAGAATCATGTTCCCCGAGTGGATTTAAGCAGGGGCAGCCAGAATCATGATGTTTGGAGCACCACCGAGGCTGCCGGTGAGCTCTCTGGCGAGGCGTCGCGGCGGCCGAACGCGGGAGTCAGGAGGTAGATGAAGGGGGTGGACCCCGGCTGTCAGCAGCAGATATTTTAAAACCGGGATCTGCTGTGGCACGGATCGGGTGCGGCTGTGTGCGAAAGACTCTGTAGCCACGTGTGCCGTCCAATGAGGAGCCGACACGTAGCCCCGGGTCCCACACGCAGAGATTTAAACTTTTCCCGATTTTCAGATTTCATTCAAACTTCAAATCCTCATAACTTTGGCTAGGGAACTCCAAATCGAGTGAACCAAATTTTTTTGGATTCAGCTCTCTGAGTACTTTCCAGCAAATCAAGTTTCACTTCAGGAAAAATCTTATTTCTCCAGGATTAATTCTTCAAAATTTAAACTGTTTGGAATTTTAACTGGAGAATCCTTTGGAGGAAAATTCTGAAATTTTTCTGGGAGGTTCACCAAAATTTCCCTTAACTACCATAAAATGTTCATATCCATTTGAGCTCATTTGATCCACCTAATGGTGTGATTAATAAAACTGTTCCACAGAAAATAGAAAATGTTCAGAAACATTTTCAGAATTTCTCTGAAATTGTTTAGCTCATATCATTAGCTAGGAACCTTCAAATTAAGTGATACCAACTCCATTAGAACCCTCCGAAAATCTAGTTTTCAGAAAGGCATGGCTTGCTCCATGAAAATCCCTAGAACACACTAAAGGCTCCAATTAAGGTCAAGTACATAATTATTTGTGGAGGGCTCAAATGAGCTTTGCTGCAACTAAAACTTGACCAAGTCTCTGTTTAGGTTGTATTCAAACCACAGTAAAAATTTCAGAGTCATTGAGTCTGTCTAGTGAGACTTGTAAACTGCACAAGTTTAAATTTCAATCAAATGCATTTAAATTAATACATGTACTTGTATCTCATGTAGTCGCGAAGGCCGAGGAGGAACCCGAAGTCTTAGACTTCGTTACTCCTGAGGAGCAGCTAGCCTACGACCAAGAGAAGCAAGGCAAGCTCCGGTTTACATTAACCTTTTTACGATTTTTTATTGTTTTGAGCACTTACTTGAGTATCATTATTTCTTGCATTGGAGTCTTGTTTCAAAACACAATTGCATAGCCAAGAAAACCATGGGTTGGGATTAGGATTAAAAACCCCAATTAGCTACTGCAAAGCTAAGATAGGGTAGGGTTCGGTACAATTCGAGTAGTTGGAACTACTCGCGAGCATAGGCTAGAGGCACTCGACTCGGCTAGCACATGATACACATGGCAAGAAAAATGAGACCGAGCGGAGAGTAAGGGCAGCAGTATTTTGGGGCCTGGATGCTATAGCTCCGCTTGTGTCAATTGAGGACCGAGCTATGTGAGGGCCTATTGAACAAGCTAGAACAGTACCGAAGACCTACCGTCTATATGGGAACCGGGAAACCAATGTAACTCGGGTAGCTGGGTATTGAGGCATTGACCGTCGTTCAGAGTGTAGGTTGAGAGCTTGAGGTGTAAATCGGCTGGCGGCACTGAGATGCGCGTGCAGAGACCTCCTGCTTGGGACGATGGGACCGGTTCAATATTTGGCTAACGGGTGAAAGGTGGTTGCGTACGACGTCCGTGATGGTTGCTGTAGGCAACATCGAGTACGGGCGTACGTGACGGGTTATTCGGGTAACCCTGCAGGTGTAAATCGATTATAATCGCCGTCCCTTGTGGTCAGTGAGTACCACTTGTTCACTGTACCGTGACGTAGAAAGAATAGGCTAGTTACATTTTAAAATGTTGCTGATTGAAAGATGGACTTTGATTGTTAATGATTTGTTGTAGTTTAGAGCTAACTAAAGTTCCTTTCAACTTTGGGTAAAGTACATGAGAGAAATGCGTTTCTTGTTTGATTGCGGCTCTCTCATGTGCCTTAGCGTAAGGTTCCCCACAACCTGCTGCTAAAACTTGAAAGTAAGGTTCCACTAATTAGGCGAGTCCTTTGCAACTTGTTTTATCTCATGTACCTATCACCCCTAATGTAGAAGTTCCATGTTTAGGAGAGACGGGTCAGTCTTGCTGAGCCTTCGTGCTCACTGCTTGTGTTTGAAGCTTTTGCAGGGTTCTATGAGGAAGGAACTTCCGAGGAGGAAACGGAACCCCAGGAGGGGAACCCCGTCGAGTGGGAGTCTTGCACGCCGCCGTGTTAGTGTGCGTGTGTGCTAGCAAGGACACGTTCACGGGCCGAACGTGAACTTGATGCGTAGTCTACACCAGTGAGTGTAGACTGAACATATTTTGTTGTAAAAATGTTCATAAACCCGTTTATGTAATAAAATTTTGCTTCCGCTTTGTACCTTTGATGTGTGTGATTCGGTGCTGTGCAACGCAGCACCCCTCAACGTGATCCTGGCTCGACAAGACCGTGGGGTCGTGGCAGATATCAACCGGACTAGTCCGATTTTCTCTCTGACTAAAAAACGGACTAGTCTGATATGGACCGGACTAGTCCGATATATCTCTGAGTAGACATCGGACTAGTCCGCACTCTTACGGACTAGTCCGGTATCTCACAAAACTTAGGGTTTTCCACACGCCGCATACCGGACTAGTCTGGAGTCCACCACGGACTAGTCCGGACATCACAAACCCTAACGTAACCTTTTGAAATCCTAGTATAAAAAGAGGTGTACGGCCATACCAACAAAAAAACTCGACCCCCTGCGCCGTCACACCTCCCAAGAGCCCAAAATTCACATCTCTCCACACATTCGAACCCAAAAAGGATCAAATCTTTGGGGATTAGCAATTGGTCAAAGGAGAGACCTGTTCTACACATCTTGAGCTCTTGGGTTTGATCTCTCGCACACTCTTGTTCCATTATTGTTCATCTGTTGTGTTTGGTTGTCTTCATTCATTGTAATTCTTGGGGAGCCCTCAACTTGTGAGAAGGCCTCTTGAACGATTTATTTGCCATTTGTGATTAGTGGAAGAGAATCGGCCTCCGTGGTGATTCAACGAGGGTAGGGTTGGTGAAGACCCAATCCTTAGTGGACTCCTCAACGGGGACGTAGATTTCCTTCGTGGAATCGAACCTCGGGATAAAATTTTGTCTCTTACTCGTGTTTATCTATTGTTCATCATATTTTAGTGTTTAATTAATCTTGTGAAATTCACGTTGAATCATTGAAATCAAAGTTGACCTCTGTAATTCATTGTTTCTTTGTTGTAATACATCTAAGCTATCAATTAATTTCTGCTGCATAATGTACTAGAAGTGAAATTATTGATCAACCTTGATCTCTCTAGTCCACGCATACCGGACTAGTCCGCACAGTACCGGACTAGTCCGATTTTTCTCTGAGTAGAAAATGGACTAGTTCACATTCTACCAGACTAGTCCATTTTCTCTGTATTTGAAAAATCTATTAAGTGTTTCAGGGATTAACAAAAAATCGAAAAGCCTATTGTCACACCCGGTTTTTCCGAAGAAACAACCAAGTGAATATCACATGTATGCCAGGATCATTTTCTCATACATGTGATGACAAATAGTGAAGCATCATTTATTACAAGCCAGGTGTCGAATATAAATAAGTCTTACATCGCAAATGTCTCAATGGACACTAATGCTTCATCACAAGTAAATAAACTAGCAGCGGAATATTATTCTTTAGGGCTCCATCACAGGCGTTGCCCGGGGGTCTTCATGAACCTAAAAGCCTTCCTCGGGTCTAAAATCTTGGTCATTATACACCACCTCATTATCTTGACCTGAGCAGCAATATAAACCAACAAATATGCAAGGTTGAGTACCAATGGTACTCAGCAAGTGTGGGAAAATTATATCATGCATGGCTAGAACAAGGAGAGGTTGAACTCATGGTTAAAGCACTACGCAATTAATACCTATCACCTTAGCTTATTAAGCACCTACATCACTACACAGGTGAAATGGTCCAAATCTCCCATCCCATCATCATAACCACATAACCATAACATCATTTCCAATGTTAAGCTCCCCGCTTAACATCCACAACTTCCAAAAACCTTCACTCCTCTAATCATGAATAAGTCCAGGCCGCTCTTAACCGTGAGCACGGCTGTCAAGACAGTTTTGACTCTGCATAGTTTGTACCACTGTACCCACAAGTAGTGATTTCATCCCCCGTTGCCGGGTGGACTAAAAGAACCTCCATTATGCCAGTGGCTACGATCCACATTCACACTTCCCAGGTGTGCGGCCAGGAGATCACTACGAAGCCTTTACAAAGGGATTCCCGACGAGCGTGGGCCCACTGAGGTTTCACCCCTAACAGCATACAAGAGGCTCCAACCCCGCTGCAGTGGCCCCTTCTTGAGCCTTGCGGTTCATATGGTAGTCCAGCTGACACCTATTCCCCGCACCATCCAACACACCCATACTACGCCGGGGATACACCTAATTAATTGGCCAAGCTGCCCCATCTCAGCATGTGGTTGGCACTGTAAAGCCGGGTTACATGCTCCATGAACCGGTCCTTAGGATCCAGGCAAGTACTAAACACAAACCCAAGTCTCGTGCACCAAGCACACAACCAAAACATCCAACTTGCCTTGATCCCTACCTCTACATAACTCACAATGTCTCATTCAAGAGTATGATAATATAAACTGATGATCTCATGTCCCAATTATCCCATTCTAAGCATGGCTAAGCATATGCATGTAAATAAATGACATGACGAAATAAATCCCAACCCAAGCTACAAGGAAACAAGGTAATGCAATTCTAGGGAAACTTCCTAGCATGGGTTTCATATTTAACTTGAAAATGCAAATAATTCTATCTACACATCCTAGCATAGGATCAAAGTGGTCAAGGACACTTGCCTCCT
The DNA here is from genome assembly GCA_030760725.1 of Neostapfia colusana. NCBI lineage: Eukaryota > Viridiplantae > Streptophyta > Magnoliopsida > Poales > Poaceae > Neostapfia > Neostapfia colusana. Next base: position 37,876,587 of record JASWHV010000002.1, on the reverse strand, counting down.
TGCTGCTCCTGAAATGGGTAGTCCTGATCTTGGAAAGGGTTAACTTGCTCTTGAACAGGTTCTACTTCATACCATCACACATAGCAAAAGAAGAACAACAATCATAAGACATAGTTCACACTTCTTACTTCATACAAACCACACATTCATATTTATAAAAGTTCTTTACCATTATATGTGTTGTGGTTACTTTATGTGTGTTGAGTTGTGGCTTGCATGCACTTTTAACCATGTGTATATGATTCCTACTTTTGTGTCCACCTTTATACTTACATACTATTTATATGGGTTTCCAATAAATTTCTTATATTCAACTACTTCACCTTTTTACTACAAAGTGTGTATGAAAAGTATTATTCTTCCCCATATGTGCTTTCATAACTTCTATCAACCCTAAACTGAATTCTTTGTATTTTAGAAACTCCATTTATCATTTACTAGTTGCTATATTTTCAGATTTATATTCCTATGCATAATTGTGTATTTTATTATTAAATTAGTAATACACATCACCTAAACAGATTAGGTTCTGGTCCTAAATAATTTAAAATCGTATTTTGACCTTGGCTTATGATGTAGACCATTTCATAATTATTTTCCCTATTTTTCTATAACTATTCTTTACTTAAAAATGTGTCCCTATACTAATAAATGTGAATAATAGATAAAACAGATTTATTTCAGCCCAAAAATATATTTTTATCTCACTCCAAAGTTTTCTAAGTACTGAGAAAGTTTTTAATAAATTTTGACAATTATGTTTGTCCCCCTTTTTAATTTTTAAACACTAGTTACATATTCAATTTTCTAAATTAATTACTAAACAGGGTTAAAATAATGAATTCACCCCATTACAGGGTATATAATATTATTTTCATAATTTCCAGGGGTCTAGCTACACTTATCAGAGGTGTTTTTCCTAATTTCTATTAAGTCCAGGGGTTAAAACTGATTTTTAAATGGATTTACATGATTTTCTGGGGTTCCAGGGGCTAGATCTGAAGTTTCCGGGGCTAGCTCTCAATTCCAGAGAACCCCAGGGGGTGGCACGTAAGAATTCCAGTCTTTATAACGCGGGGCTGACGTGGACCGTCCGATTTTAAACCGACGGCTGAGATTATAACATCGAACCGGTACGTGGGGATTTAAACCCTACCGTGCGATTTAAAATAAACGGCGCACAAGCGGCCACGTTGCTCTGATCGAGCGCGGGCGGCGCTGCCGGCGGCGCACGGCGGCGGGAAGCGGCGATCTCGCCGGAAAGTTTCGGATCCTCGAGAATTCTGCCTAAAATTGTGATCTTATGGCATAGATCGGTAGAGGGGAGGTCAGGGATCTCACCTCGGGGGTTTTCTCGAGCTCGGGGGTCCTGGAAAATGCTCGGCGGCGAGGTCCGAGGCAAAACCACGGCGAAGCTCGTCGGCGCTGTGTTTACACCGTAAGTCTCCGAGTTTTCTGCACCTGCAAAGCTCCCCGGAGGCGGTAGATCAAGACCAGCGAGTTAGATCAGAGTTTCCGAGCTTAGATCGGCCAGAATTCACCGGCGAAGTCTCGGTGCTCACCGGAGTAAAAATCGGCGATCGCGTGGGAAAAACTGATCGGAGCTGGGGTTTTTATAGCCGGGGGAGGGCGGTGGGTCTGTTGTGATCGAGTTGGATTCTTCTGGGACCGGAATTCGGGCTGCGGGACGGGTTTTCCGATCGGTTAAGATCGCGCGTGCTCGGGGAAAAGTCCGGGGTCGCGGGGTTAGGGATGACAGGCGGGTCCCACCCGTCTGTGAGAGGCAGCGCGGCGCGCGCGGGGGCGGGCTGGCGCGGGGAAGCTGGGCCGGCTGGCGGGTTTCGGCCCACTGGCCGGTTTTTTTCCCGTTTCTCTTTTTCTTTTTCCATTTCTTTTCTGTTTTGAGTATAATTTGAATTCCAGTTTGAATTTGAATTTTTGCAAAACATGCAACACGTCCAAAAATTTTTAAATTCCCCTCTGAACATGGTTTAGAGTTTTGAATCAAAATTTGGGGTGTTACAGCTCTACCCCCCTTAAAAGAAATCTCGTCCTCGAGATTGGTGTTTCTAAGAAAACAATTCCGGAAATTGTGCCTTGAGCTCATCTTCCCGTTCCCAGGTAGCTTCCTCTTCTGAGTGATGCTTCCATTGCACCTTGCACATCCGGATTCTTTTATTTCTGGTGAGGCGTTCCATTGTCTCCAAAATCTTGTATGGTTGCTCAGCATAAGACAAATCTTCAGCTACATCCACTTCATTCATGGGTAACACCTCCTCAGGCGTCCTCAGGCATTTCTTGAGCTGTGACACATGGAATACATCGTGCACGTCCGATAGATGAACCGGTAACTCTAGTTGGTACGCCACTTCGCCTTTCCTTTCCAAAACTTGAAAGGGTCCGATGTATCGAGGTGACAACTTCCCTTTCACCTTGAACCGACGACGTCCTCTGATAGGGGACACCTTGAGATAAACATAGTCTCCCACGTTGAAAACGAGTTCTCTTCTTCGTACATCAGCATAACTCTTCTGGCGTGTTTGTGCTATCCTCAAGTTGTTGCGAATCTCCCTCACCTTCGCTTCGGCTTCTTGTAGCACTTCTGGACCAAACACTTTACTTTCTCCTGTTTGGTTCCAAAATAGGGGAGTTCTGCACTTCCTTCCATACAAAGCTTCAAACGGTGACATCTTCATACTAGCTTGATAACTGTTGTTATAGGAAAACTCCGCATACGGTAGGTTCTTGTCCCAACTCCTATTGTTTTTGAGTGCACATGCCCTTAACATATCTTCAAGGATCTGATTGGTTCTTTCTGTCTGCCCGTCAGTTTGGGGATGATAGGCAGAACTGAAGTTCAGATGGGTTCCCATGGTTTCATGCAACTTCTGCCAAAACCTCGAGGTGAACTGTCCCTCTGTCCGACACTATCTTCTTTGGCACTCCATGGTAACACACAATCCTTGACATGTACAATTCTGCCAATTTGGATCCGCTGTAGCTTTCTTTCACAGGGATGAAATGAGCTACCTTGGTTAGCCTATCAATGATGACCCATATTGAATCATACCCGGATTGGGTCCTAGGCAATCCCACGACAAAATCCATACTGATTTCTTCCCACTTCCATTCAGGTACTTTAAGTGGTTGCAATAATCCCGCGGGTCGTTGATGTTCTGCTTTCACCAACTGACATGTGTCACATAGGGCAACATGTTCCGCGACATCTCGCTTCATGCCATACCACTAATACCTGCTCTTGAGGTCCTGGTACATCTTCGTACTCCCAGGATGAATGGAATAGTCAGAATCGTGAGCCTCCTTCAAAATTAATTCACGGATCTCCTTTACTTCTGGCACACAGATCCTTTTCCCGTGCCACACCGTTCCTTGTTCATCCTCTCTAAAACCAGGAGCTTTATTTTCCTTAATGAGCCGTCTGATCTCTTGTATCTTCTCATCATTCTTTTGGCCCTCGCGTATGTCTTGCTCGAGTGTGGAGTCCACTTCCATGGCGATGGCTTCACCACTATTTACTAGACATAGATTGAGTCTTATAACCTCGTCCTTCAATTCTGCAGGCATGTCCTTCAAACTCAACTTATTGACCTGCACTTTCCGACTCAAAGCATCGGCCACGACGTTTGCTTTCCCGGGATGATAGTTGATGCCCACATCAAAGTCATTGATTAGCTCTAGCCATCTCCTTTGTCTGTGGTTGAGATCTGGCTGTGTGAATATGTACTTCAAACTCTTATGATCCGTATATATCTCTGTCCTCTTCCCCATCAAATAGTGCCGCCAAATTTTCAACGCGTGTACCACTGCAGCTAGTTCTAGGTCATGTGTGGGATAGTTCTTCTCGTGCTTCCGAAGCTGCCGGGATGCATAAGCCACGACATGTCCTTCTTGCATGAGAACACATCCCAACCCATTTCCAGAGGCATCGCAGTACACTGTGAAATTCTTCTGCATATCTGGCATAACCAGCACTGGGGCTGTTGTCAATCTCTTCTTTAGCTCCTGAAAGCTCGTCTCGCACTGTGGCGTCCAGGTGAATGTGATTCCCTTTTCCAACAGTTTAGTGAGAGGTCTCGAGATCTTGGAGAATCCCTCAATAAACCGTCGATAGTATCCAGCCAATCCCAAAAAGCTTCGAACTTCCCCGACATTTTCAGGGGTTTTCCACTTCTGGATATCTTCGATTTTGGCGGGATCTACGGAGATTCCTCCCTCCGAGATTATATGTCCTAAAAAGGGAACTCTCTTCAGCCAAAACTCACACTTGCTCAACTTGGCATATAGTTGGTGTTCTCTCAGCCTCTGTAACACCAACCTTAGATGTTTCTCATGTTCTTCTTCATCTTTGGAGAAGACGAGAATATCATCTATGAAAACCACCACAAATTTGTCCAGATATTCCATGAATACCTTGTTCATGAGGTACATGAAATATGCCGGGGCATTGGTTAGCCCGAAAGGCATGACAGTGTATTCATACAGTCCGTACCGAGATACGAAAGCTGTCTTGCGAATATCAGATTGCCTTATCTTGAGTTGGTGGTACCCCGACCTGAGATCAATTTTCGAGAACACACAAGCTCCCCTCAACTGATCAAACAAGTCTTCAATGCGAGGCAATGGGTACTTGTTCTTGATGGTTGCCTCATTCAAGGCACGGTAATCCACGCATAACCTTTGGGTTCCGTCTTTCTTGGGCACAAATATCACCGGAGCTCCCCATGGTGAGGAACTAGGGCGAATATACCCCTTCTCCGTCAATTCTCTCAAATGATCCTTGAGCTCTTCTAGCTGCTTGGAGTTCATTCGATAAGGTCTCTTGTATATCGGGGCTGTTCCCGGTACTAGCTCAATTGCGAATTCCACGTCGCGGTCGGGAGGCATACCTGGCAATTCTTCCGGAAAAACATCCGGATATTCCCTGATAGTCCTGATTTCCTCAACTTTCACCTCCACTTGATTTAATTTGATGTCCCTCCTAGGCTCGTGTATTGTTATGAACTTTACTCTGGTGCCACTGGGGTGAGTTAATTCCACCGTTCGCGTCGAACAATGGGTGATTCCTTTATGTTTGGTCAACCAATCCATACCCAAAATAATATCTATCCCTTTTGAATCTATCACTATGAGGTTAGCCGTAAATACTACCCCATTAATGTCTAGGTTCACTTTGGGACACACTTGTCTTGTCCTTATTTCTCCACCTGGAGAGTTTACCGCTAGCATATGGTTCATTTGTGTGGTTGCTAGGTCATGCTTCTTAACAAACCCTTGAGCAATGAACGAGTGGGTAGCACCAGAATCAAACAGCAGAGTTGCAAGATGTAAATTGGCAGGAAACTTACCAACTACCACGTCGGGTGCCTCTTGTGCTTCCTCCATAGTGACGTGGTTCACCCGTCCTCTCATTACATTCTGCTGCTGTGGCTGCGTGGGCTTCTTCTTTGGACACTTATGGGCGTAGTGCCCCACTTCACCACAGCTGAAACATTGCACCCCAATCTTAGATGCTTGGCCCTTGTTGTCTTGGGGTTGGTTTGGGGGTCCTTGCACTGCTGGTCGAGGTGGATATGCGGGGCGAGGCTGCTGCACAAACTGACGTGGCGGCTGTGCTGGTGCTGCGGGAGGCCTGTAGTTTGGGTTGTACCCTCTTGGTGCTGAATAGGGTACCGCAGCACGGCTCGTCTGCCCCGTAGGTTGCTGCATCATACGTGGGCGGGTGTTGCTCCCTGAGGCTTGATGTGACCACCCAGCCTTCCTCTTATTCTCATTTTCCAAGGCCTTTAGCTTCCTTTCCATCACAAATGCTCTGTCCACCATCTTTGGAAAACTTTCATACTCATTGGAGGACATTGCACACTGCATCTCTGCGGTATGTCCTTCCACGAAACAATCTTGTTTCTGCTCATCAGTCTCTATGTCTCGTGGAGCATAACGGGATAGTTGAGTAAATTTAGTGAGGTATTCCCTCACCGTCATGTTTCCCTGCTGCAGTCCCAAAAACTCCTTCCTCTTGTTTTTGAGTTCACCTCTTGGGATGTAGTGGTTGCAGAAGCTACGCTTGAACTCGTCCCAAGTGATGTTCTCAGGGTCATGATGGGCGGCCACGTAGGCGGTCCACCAATCAGCAGCAGGTCCATTCAATTGATGAGAGGCAAACAGCACCCTCTCATACCCTTGGCATTATATTATCCTCATCTTACTTTCAATGGTCTTCAGCCAATCATCTGCCTCCAGAGGTTCAGCAGCACTTGCAAACTTGGGAGGTTGAGTTCCTAGAAACTCACTCAACCTTGGTTGGCGGGGTGCAGCTTGTGGAGGCGGAACTTGATGCAAGTTGGCCACCACTTGAGTCAAGTTCTGGATAAGCTGATTTTGATTCTCCAGCATTTGGTGGAGAGGATCAACTTCTTCACGGCGACCACTCCGGTCCTGGCCTCCAGAAAGATGAGGGTTGCATGCCTCATCGTTGTTGTTGGCGGGGTTGGCAGCACGTCCTTTTCCTCTTCCGGCCATCTGGCAGAATCAACATATGTTAATTTGATATCATTTAGTATCATCTTACTACTTTCATTTGTTGGTGCTTTGAGGTGTTGAGGCTTTGTTAAAATTTTACGAGGGTTTATATCTCACACCCAATAAATGCACTATTATCTCCTGTGGGTTCACACACCAAAGCAAAACAATCTGGAGACGAGGCTGTGGACAATTGCTCATGGCTTCCACAACTCACGTCACACACCAAGCATCATCACACCATTAACTACGTAACGACTCGACTACTCGATCTCTTGCTAGCTAGGGGAAAGACTCTACATTACTCGTCCTCTTGAGCTGGCTCCTCGGGATCTTCCTCCTCATTTCGGCTACCTTCTGACTCTGCTTTGGGTGGGGAGGCTGCTGGTGGAGAAGTGCGACGACGCCTAATTGCTCGGCGATCCGGGGAGTCAGGAGTCCATGTATCACTCACGGTGACACACAGTTCATTCCCATCTCCTCTTTCTCTCGCCTTTAAGCAAGCTCGCAGCAACGCCTCCGTTCCCTTCAGGGTGTCTCGGACATCCTGAAGCTCTTCTTGACACTCCTGCAGTCGAGTGCTGAGCATAGCAGCATCCTCCAAGCACAAGTCCATGTGCTCATGGGAAGTCCCTTGCTGCACCGGTGGGTACTTGTATTCCATGGTACCACTCTCACGTTGGAGGACATACATGTACTCAGTTTTGTCCAAGTGGCGACGATAGATGTGACTCTGGCAGGTGATGGCCTCCCAAGTGACATCTTTCTCCGCGTCAACTTGTGTTGCTCGACAAGCTGGAGAGTGGTGAATCTTAAGCAGTTGATTCTCGTGTATAATCCTCATCTCCGAACTCCATTCTTCCCTCTTCTCACGGATGGTCCTGGTGGAGTTATAGTGGATGATTAGCTTGCCCGTATTGCCGGCGGCTTCGAGCATACGTCGAAGACGGCGCAACAAGTCTCCTACTGCCAATCCGTAGGAAAGGTACGTCACTGGACGACTCTCCTCTCTTTCAGCAAGGGCAACTACGGGAACTCTCCCTCCCGTGGACTTACGAGCGGTGCGAATCATGCGAACCATCTAAAACAAAAGAATTTAAAATTAGGTTAGATAAATTCTCAAATAAAAATCCTATTTTGAATGAAAGTTGGGGTAAGATGAAGAAAATGACTCCTTTAATAGCACTTTTCCACCCAAACCTTGGGAAATAGTTTTTAAGAAAATAGGGCCCTTAAATACGTCCATTTCTACCTAGGTCCACGTTCCTACGGGCAACCTTGGCTCTGATACCACCTCAGTCACACCCGGTTTTTCCGAAGAAACAACCAAGTGAATATCACATGTATGCCAGGATCATTTTCTCATACATGTGATGACAAATAGTGAAGCATCATTTATTACAAGCCAGGTGTCGAATATAAATAAGTCTTACATCGCAAATGTCTCAATGGACACTAATACTTCATCACAAGTAAATAAACTAGCAGCGGAATATTATTCTTTAGGGCTCCATCACAGGCGTTGCCCGGGGGTCTTCATGAACCTAAAAGCCTTCCTCGGGTCCAAAATCTTGGTCATTATACACCACCTCATTATCTTGACCTGAGCAGCAATATAAACCAACAAATATGCAAGGTTGAGTACCAATGGTACTCAGCAAGTGTTGGAAAATTATATCATGCATGGCTAGAACAAGGAGAGGTTGAACTCATGGTTAAAGCACTACGCAATTAATACCTATCACCTTAGCTTATTAAGCACCTACATCACTACACAGGTGAAATGGTCCAAATCTACCATCCCATCATCGTAACCAAATAACCATAACATCATTTCCAATGTTAAGCTCCCCGCTTAACATCCACAACTTCCAAAAACCTTCACTCCTCTAATCATGAATAAGTCCAGGCCGCTCTTAACCGTGAGCACGGCTGTCAAGACAGTTTTGACTCTGCAGAGTTTGTACCACTGTACCCACAAGTAGTGATTTCATCCCCCGTTGCCGGGTGGACTAAAAGAACCTCCATTATGCCAGTGGCTACGATCCACATTCACACTTCCCAGGTGTGGGCCAGGAGATTACTACGAAGCCTTTACAAAGGGATTCCCGACGAGCATGGGCCCACTGAGGTTTCACCCCTAACAGCATACAAGAGGCTCCAACCCCGCTGCAGTGGCCCCCTCTTGAGCCTTGCGGTTCATATGGTAGTCCAGCTGACACCTATTCCCCGCACCATCCAACACACCCATACTACGTCGGGGATACACCTAATTAATTGGCCAAGCTGCCCCATCTCAGCATGTGGTTGGCACTGTAAAGCCGGGTTACATGCTCCATGAACCGGTCCTTAGGATCCAGGCAAGTACTAAACACAAACCCAAGTCTCGTGCACCCAGCACACAACCAAAACATCCAACTTGCCTTGATCCCTACCTCTACATAACTCACAATGTCTCATTCAAGAGTATGATAATATAAACTGATGATCTCATGTCCCAATTATCCCATTCTAAGCATGGCTAAGCATATGCATGTAAATAAATGACATGACGAAATAAATCCCAACCCAAGCTACAAGGAAACAAGGTAATGCAATTCTAGGGAAACTTCCTAGCATGGGTTTCATATTTAACTTGACAATGCAAATAATTCTATCTACACATCCTAGCATAGGATCAAAGTGGTCAAGGACACTTGCCTCCTTCTTGCTGCTCCTGAAATTGGTAGTCCTGATCTTGGAAAGGGTTAACTTGCTCTTGAACAGGTTCTACTTCATACCATCACACATAGCAAAAGAGGAACAACAATCATAAGACATAGTTCACACTTCTTACTTCATACAAACCACACATTCATATTTATAAAAGTTCTTTACCATTATATGTGTTGTGGTTACTTTATGTGTGTCGAGTTGTGGCTTGCATGCACTTTTAACCATGTGTATATGATTCCTACTTTTGTGTCCACCTTTATACTTACATACTATTTATATGGGTTTCCAATAAATTTCTTATATTCAACTACTTTACCTTTTTACTACAAAGTGTGTATGAAAAGTATTATTCTTCCCCATATGTGCTTTCATAACTTCTATCAACCCTAAACTGAATTCTTTGTATTTTAGAAACTCAATTTATCATTTACTAGTTGCTATATTTTCAGATTTATATTCCTATGCATAATTGTGTATTTTATTATTAAATTAGTAATACACATCACCTAAACAGATTAGGTTCTGGTCCTAAATAATTTAAAATCATATTTTGACCTTGGCTTATGATGTAGACCATTTCATAATTATTTTCCCTATTTTTCTATAACTATTCTTTACTTAAAAATGTGTCCCTATACTAATAAATGTGAATAATAGATAAAACAGATTTATTTTAGCCCAAAAATATATTTTTATCTCACTCCAAAGTTTTCTAAGTACTGAGAAAGTTTTTAATAAATTTTGACAATTATGTTTGTCCCCCTTTTTAATTTTTAAACACTAGTTACATATTCAATTTTCTAAATTAATTACTAAACTGGGTTAAAATAATGAATTCACCCCATTACAGGGTCTATAATATTATTTTCATAATTTCCAGGGGTCTAGCTACACTTATCAGAGGTGTTTTTCCTAATTTCTATTAAGTCCAGGGGTTAAAACTAATTTTTAAATGGATTTACATGATTTTCTGGAGTTCCAGGGGCTAGATCTAAAGTTTCCGGGGCTAGCTCTCAATTCCAGAGAACCCCAGGGGGTAGCACGTAAGAATTCCAGTCTTTATAATGCGGGGCTGACGTGGACCGTCCGATTTTAAACCGACGGCTGAGATTATAACATCGAACCGGTACGCGGGGATTTAAACCCTACCGTGCGATTTAAAATAAACGGCGCACAAGCGGCCACGTTGCTCTGATCGAGCGCGGGCGGCGCTGCCGGCGGCGCACGGCGGCGGGAAGCGGCGATCTCGCCGGAAAGTTTCGGATCCTCGAGAATTCTGCCTAAAACTGTGTTCTTATGGCATAGATCGGTAGAGGGGAGGTCAGGGATCTCACCTCGGGGGTTTTCTCGAGCTCGGGGGTCCTGGAAAATGCTCGGCGGCGAGGTCCGAGGCAAAACCACGGCGAAGCTCGTCGGCGCTGTGTTTACACCGTAAGTCTCCGAGTTTTCTGCACCTGCAAAGCTCCCCGGAGGCGGTAGATCAAGACCAGCGAGTTAGATCAGAGTTTCCGAGCTTAGATCGGCCAGAATTCACCGGCGAAGTCTCGATGCTCACCGGAGTAAAAATCGGCGATCGCGTGGGAAAAACTGATCGGAGCTGGGGTTTTTATAGCCGGGGGAGGGCGGTGGGTCTGTTGTGATCGAGTTGGATTTTTCTGGGACCGGAATTCGGGCTGCGGGACGGGTTTTCCGATCGGTTAAGATCGCGCGCGCTCGGGGAAAAGTCCGGGGTCGCGGGGTTAGGGATGACAGGCGGGTCCCACCCGTCTGTGAGAGGCAGCGCGGCGCGCGCGGGGGCGGGCTGGCGCGGGGAAGCTGGGCCGGCTGGCGGGTTTCGGCCCACTGGCCGGTTTTTTTCCCGTTTCTCTTTTTCTTTTTCCATTTCTTTTCTGTTTTGAGTATAATTTGAATTCCAGTTTGAATTTGAATTTTTGCAAAACATGCAACACGTCCAAAAAATTTTAAATTCCCCTCTGACCATGGTTTAGAGTTTTGAATCAAAATTTGGGGTGTTACACCTATTCACCCCCCTCTAGGCTACATTCAATTGGTATTAGAGCCAAACTCTTCAAAAGAGACTCACCGCTCGAAGAGACGATGTCGGACATCAAGGACGTACACAAGAAGATCGACGATGAAAAGGGTGATGATGAAAAGACTCAAAAGCTAAAGAAGCTACTCGACGCCATTTAAGATAGTGAGGACGATGATGAAGAGGTGCTCCAACTCAAGGCTCTTCTACGGAAGAAGGCACTCTCCCCAAAAGGGAAGAAGAAGATCGATGATGAAAATAAGAAGAAGGGGGGTAGTCACACGGACTATTCCCTATATCCTTTTGACTATGAGCATTTGAATTCTAACAATAGTCATTACTTATCAATTCCTCTAGGGAAAGCACCTTACTTTTATGGCAATGACTATTCAATGTGGAGACAAAACATGAAAATGCACCTTATATCGCTTAACCCAAGTTTGTTGCATATAGTGTGTACCGGAATAGATATCCCGAATGATGATGAAGAGCTGACTCCAAGCCAAGAACAAGCCGTTCATCCGAATGCTCAAGCTGCAGCTGTGATCACGTCATCACTGAGCCGAGACAAGTTCACCAAGGTGGACGGACTTGAAATTGCCAAGGAGATATGGGACACACTACAAACCGCACATAAAGGTGACCGTCATGTACGCGAAGCCAATATAGAAATGATTGAAGGTGAATGGGAAGATTCACATAAGAAGAAGATGAATCACCACAAGATATGTACAATCGACTGAAGAATCTTATCAACAAAGTCCGAGCTTATGGCAGCAAAAAGTGGAATGATCATGAGGTCGTGAAGTTGATTCTCAGAGCATTCATGCCTCGCAACGTGACTCTTTGCTCTATGATTATAGAAAGCCCCGGGTACCAAAAAATCACCCCAGACGAACTTCTTGGCAAGATCATCAACATTGAAATGATGGAGAAGCAAGCCAAGCATGTCAAGGAAATTGCCGATCTCACCTCGGCAAAGAAGAGAGGAGTTGCTTTGAAGTCAACTTGTAAACCTGTATCAAAAGAAGCCCGAGAAGCTCACGGAGAAGACGACAGTGATGATGAAAGTTGTAAAAGTCCCAAAACATGTACATGAATAAAACTAAGGTTTGAGTTCATATGTGTGGCAAAGACATGAAAAATGGGACATGCAAAAACTTTTCTTCATGCAAAGTAATACCTGGATGAGCATCCAAAAATGAGGCTCACATTTTTATTTAAAAGTGTTGAACCAATAAGGATTTAAATACCTCTTGCATGTAAGTTTGAAAATCAGATTTGAAATTCAAAGTTCACACATGTGGTGGCCGAAGACTTTGAATAAACATGCAGCCATATAGTTGGAAATTGTGGGAAAAGTTTGATGCCAAACTTTTCATTTGTAGGGTGGGCTCAAAAAGGAGTTAAAGAGAAGCATTTGCAAATTCTAACCAAATTCAAATTTGTTATGCAAATTCAAACTGAATTTGGATAATTCAAATTCTAGCCCACCTTTTAAACTCAGAATTTTGGGAGTTGGGAGGATTAACATGAGGAGATATTTGGGAGGAAAAAGGTGGGGAGGGACCCACATGTCATGGACTGAAATTAGGAGAAACTTGCATGTGAAGCAAACTGTTGACCGGCTCTGTTTTCAGCTCACCGAGAGTTTTCACCGGGGAGCCACCAGGGGCATCGGCAGCGCCACCAGCTGCTTCATTTTTTCCATGCGCTGGCGCCCAGATCATTTCCACTCGCTTCTTCAACGTGATCCTCTCCTCAGCCCGAGCAAAGACACGATTGCTTTCTCCTCCTCGCAAGCGCACGCACAGAACCGAGCGCCTCACCTCCACTGCCTCGGCTTGCACGGGAAACCGAGGAAACAACCACGCGCTTCCCTCCACGAGCGGCTAAACAACAACACGAGCTCAGCCTCCACCTCCCTGACCCGGAAACGAGCGAGCTCCGGCCTCCTGTGCCCGAGAACCACCGCCACAGCGGCGACCTAGCTTCAACCGACTACCGGGCGCACGTGAGCAGCTCGCCACAGCAGTCTTCACGGCCAAGCAAGGGCAACGGCGCCGAACCTCAACCAAGGCCGCTGCACGTCGCCGGCCACTTTCCGGTCACCCACAGCCCCAAAACACTTCACCAACGTGTTCCTCGACATCGCAAACCCACGGGCGGAGAGTTTTAGCTCGGTTGGCGGCCGGGAACGGTCGGCCGGCGAGCACAGACTTTCTCCGGCGAGGTAGCGGCGGCGCGCGCGCGAGGGACCGGCGGAAGGTTGAAGAAGGGGCCGGGCCCCGGCTGTCAGCAGCTCAGAATTTAAATCTGTGATCGGGTGTGACTGGGATCCCGTGTGCTGGCGTGCTGAGAAACCGTGGCCCGGGTGTGGCCCAGTTCTGATTGGTTAGGATTTAAATAAGCGGGCCCAGTGGAGTTTTCAGTAGGAAAATAATTCCAGTTGTTGCTCAAACTTTGGAAATTCATAGCTCTCTGTAGAAACCTCCAAATTGAGTGATTCCAATTGGGTTGGATTCATCTTTCAGAGTTATATCCAAGAATCTCCAAATTTTCTATAATATTCTCTGGCATAGTGTTGACCTTCTAGCAAAATTTCAGCTCATATGGAGATCATTTGAGTAACAATTTGCTAAATAGAATCTGCTGTGTTCATAAGAGTCCAGAAACATTTTCAGAAAATGTTTCCCACCTGTAAAATCTGTTCTGGGCAATCCATAGCTCCAAAAATAATAAGAAAATTTAGGCAAGCTCTCAGAGACATACTTGAAATTGTAGTTCACTCAATTGAGCATGAAAAATGCACATTACTTCAGAATTAATTCTTTTGAGTAGGAATGCTTAAAGAATTGTTCTGGGAGAACTACTCAAGTAAAAGGGCTAAATTTTGGACCAGGTTACTTTCATGTGACCAAGAACTCACATGTAAATTATCAGCTCAAGTTAAGCCCTGGAACTCCCTGTTCTTATTCTCCATACTTATGTATAGGTGGAAATACATGAGGGACATTATGAGAATTATGGAGAACACAAATTGACTCCACATTAGCTGCAATTTGGCAAGCTAAATCCTAGGTAGTGTAGAAGCTGCTGTAAAAGTTTTGAGGCCATTGGAGATCTTGTTCTTCAGTTGCATCCAATTCTTTTCAGCTCATCTATTATATTCATTAGGGAAAATAGTTAGTGTATAGCTAAAACATTAAGATCAAGTAGACTATTTCTGTTCCTTTGCACAATAGAGGCAAACCAAGCCATTCTTGGCTTTTCCACACAACCTCTGTTCTTAAGAATTCCATTCTATAACTTCTTTCCATTATATTCTATAAAACATATGCATATGCATTTCAATAGGAAACCCAACGAAGGGGATTCAAAGGAGTGATTCATTGAAGTGGACCAAGCTCCGGAGAATCAAGGGTGGATCAGCAAGGACACTAACTGATTATATACGACTACCCAGCAAAACAGGCAAGCTCCGGTTTGCATTTAGCAGCTGTTAAGTTTTTATTCTATATTCACTTTCGGTTAAGATATGAATTGTGCATTAGGTCTAGTGTTTGATACTCCTCTTGCATAACCAAATGAACCCATGGAGTGTTGGGTAGGTGTCTTTCACCGTGTAGAACTGCCATGCTTAAGTACGGTTCTGTAGAAGTCGAGTGGTGAGATGCTACTCGCATGTTCAGGAACAACAGGGGCATACGGGATTGGTTCATATATGAATTGGCAAGTTAAAGTTGAGACCGGAAGGTTGTAGGAGCAGCAGGACATAGGGGCCTGGGTGCTATAGACCTGTCCGTGTCGTTCAAGGACCGATCCGTATGCGGCCCTGTTGAACAAGTTTGAGTTGTGTACCGGACACATGCTGGTATTATGGGACCCAGTAAACCGATGTACCTCGGGAAGCTGTCGTTGGGACTTTTTGGGTCGCCTCAGGCGGACGGACGGTGTGCAGTATGTGGGGAATATTCTCATGACATCTCATGTCGGTAGTTGCACCATGAGACTGGCTACTGTACGGGGCGACTTGATCGATTCAACGAGGGTGAAACGGGAGAAAGGCTGCCACGTACGACGTCAGTGATGGTTGCTGTAGGCAACCTCGAGTACGGGCGTACGTGTCGTGTAGTACGGGTGTTATTGATTCGAATTACCGTCGCTCGCGGAACGGACCGAGTATACTTGCTCTCACAGTCATGACGTAGTAAGAACTTGCATGAGAAAGCAACTAATCACATTGGTTTGAAGTTTCATACTAGCTTTGTATTGGATCTTGATGAATAGGCTAGTGCAAACTCGATTCTTTTATGCCATGAGCAATTTACATCGGGGGAAAGCGTTTCTTGTTTGATTGTGGACTCCCTGATGTGGCGTGCCCAAGGTTACTTAAAATGCTGCAATTAATACCTGAAAGTAAGGATTCACTTTTAGGCGAGTTTAATTATGCTTATGACATCCTACTTTAGGTTCATAACCTCACATAGAGTTTCATGTTTAGGGTGACGGTTAAGTCTTTCTGAGCGTTATGCTCATGGATGCTATCCGAGTTGTTTTGCAGGTATTTGACTTCATGCTTAAGAGAAGGGATGTCAATGAGACTCGGGAACCTCCGAGTGCTTACTCAAAGAGCATCCTCGCCGCTGCAGACTTTCTTCGTGTTCCTAGTAAGAAACAGTCCGCGGGCTGGACTGTTTCTTTGTTGCTAAGTTAGAGATGAGTCGTGAGAGTTATAGTCTTCCGCTGTAGCTTATTTTGAGATAAGTATTTGTAAAACCTTTTTGTACGCTTCCGCAAATGAATTATGTAATGTGATGTGTTTCTTCGACCTGTGTGCTGTTGGTACGGCACCACCCAACGAGATCCTGTCCCTCACTGCGTGGTATCAGAGCTGTGATAAGTGATGCCAGAGCCCCTGTCACAGTTGGTATCAGAGAGAGCTGTCTCAGCTGGTATCAGAGCTGCGTTGGGAATAACACATGGATTGAGCATCATATTACGTTAAAAAAACATAGGATACGGTGAGATAACGGTATTAGGCCCACATAAGGACTACTATTAGCATATGATGAAGGTGGCAATCTAACTTATTTGTTATGTCGGATAATCGTGCATCTCGGGACAGTTTATGTCTTGGAGGGTGCACGTATGCGCTGTCCACCAGTGCGCACAAGCTGAAGCGTGGAGCCCCACGGGTGGCAGGAAACCCGACACTCGCTTTAGTATCCTCTACGACTCTTCATGTCGTTTGGGGTATCCGAGCAACGCCATTCCCTAGCGTACTTTGGGCAAGTATGGGAGACCCCGTCACATGGTCAGTAACGTGAACACGTTGCTCAAGGCGTGCTTGGCTTGAGAACGCCTGGGCGAGTGATGACGGCCAGGTGTACAAACTGTTATGGTGTAACACCCTCATCTCGGGCGTCAGCATATGTTCGTGTTTTATGAAGAAGAAAAACATTTTAAGAAAAGAAGGAACAGAGACAAGTATCAAAAGGATGGCCAATAAAGCTCTCCGAGAACACCGAAACGTAACTTCCACGGCCAGCAGACCACGTGGTGCGTTCGGAGCTCATCCCCGAGAGATTGGGAGAGGTCCGACGCTAAACCAGGCTACGTGGCAGGCTCGGGGGTCACCTCCGCGATTGGAAAGAGGTCCGACCCTGTGGGACACGTGCTGCCCGCGGAGCTAGCCTCTGCGGAAGAAGCAAAGGCATTTTTCATACGACACGTTTCAAACTTGGAGCTCATCTCAGAGAGAAGTCCGGGTCTATCGAACACGTGTAACCACCGGAGCTTATCACCGGAAGGTCCGTCGCAAAACACGTGGCGTGCGCGGAGCTCATCTCCGAAGAAGAGGGAGGTCTCGCTCGTGACACGTGGCACAACCGGAGCTCGTCTCTGCGGGAGAAGAGATACCAGGCTCGGAAGGACACGTGGAGCTTCCGGAGCTCATCACCGCGGAGGTAACGAGTCTGGAGCGGTTTTTACACATGAAGATATCGGTACGCAACGGAAACCGATCTAAACTCCATGATGTTACCGAAGATAAGACGTCAGGATCTAACAAAGATCTTAATAAGACTCTTATTCGGGATCCAATCAGATAGGACTCTTCTATTCCCGATTATAAATAGAACCCGAAACCTCTGGCCGAAACTACGAACTTCTCTTTCAACTCCTGAGCCAACGACTTAGAGCCCTAGCCCTAACTCGCCGAACAAAACATCGCCGAAAGCACAACAAGGGAGATCATCGGAGGAGAACCAAGCGGTCTGAGGAGGACCCCGAAGACAAGAAGAACGTGAGGTAGGACTTCAATACCACCTTACGACATCATGTTGTTCATCTCTTTGCATCTGTTCTTCGATTCCTTTCGAACAGAAGCCTTTTCGTGGGCAGAACACTCGATGATCTGTTTGACCTAAAGACAAGATCATCGCCACGTTCATCTTTGATCTGAAAACCTCTGACCATGCAAGCCATGCAAGAACATCAGATTAATCTAATAGAACTAATCGTAGTATAGCATGCATGTGCATCATCGCATCTAGTTTAGGGTTTGTGCATAATATTGATTGTTGTGAATCTTGTTTGCACGTGAATCCTACATAGCAGGACAAGCTCAGGAAGCTGTCTACGACGAGCTGCAGCAACAAGGTTTTGAGAATCAAGGACAACCGGAACCGCAAGTACAAGGCAAGTGCTCCTTGACCATGTTGATCCTATGTTTTGGGAAAAACTATTTTGTTTTGCGAAAAGGTGTGTGTGCTGAGTCAAACATGATGGGAAACCCTTTTTATAGGAGTTTACTAGTTTTGATTAAACCATCCTTGATGCCTGGGAAGTTCATGAGTCGGGTATGGTTTTCTTGTTTTATGCTTCGCTGAGTCCATGGGATTGGGAAGCGAGATAGATGTGTCTAGCTAACTGCATTCGTACTGATAATAAGTAACTGATGAGGTTAATAAACATGGATCGGAGGGAGATCTAGGCAAGCCTGGGTTTGTGAATGAGGTAGTATGAGAGGGTGGTTTTGCTTGCCGCAGATCTAAGGACCGGTTCATGCATGCACATGCCAGGATAACAGTGCCACCACAAGGCCAAGTATGGGTGTGGCTTAGCTGAGTAATTAGGTAAGTTGCTAAGATGTTATGGACTATGGAAGGCGCGGGGAATGGGAGTCGAGTGAGGACTGCCCTGGGAACTGCATGGCACAAGAGGGGGCCCGTGGGTGGGAGAATTGGAGATTCTAGCCTGCCGGTGAAACCTTAGTGAGTCCATACATCTAGTAACCCCTTTGTAAAGGCTATTTTGTGATCTCTTGACCATACACCGACAGATGTGTACTGGTATAATGGAGGTTCTGCAGTCGCCGACGGGTGACGAAATCACAAACTTGTGGGTAAAGAGGTGCAAACTCTGCAGAGTTATTAAAACTATCATGATAGCCGAGCTTACGGTCATGAGCACCTGGCTAAACTGCCATGATTAGATGGGATGGTTATTGGAATGGTTATTGGAATGGTTACGGGAATGGTTATTGGGAAGGTTTTTGGTTATGGTTTGGTTTGGAATTATTAAGTCTGGATGATGAAAGGGTTGCATGACTGGTGGGTCATGATATGAGATTGGTCTCGGTGCGAGACAAGGTTGTTTCATGAGGTGAGATGGTAGCGAATATGAGGAGGTATTCGTGAGTATGGGTAAAGGATTGGTTAATGTTTGGATGGAACACGGGAAGTGATGGAGGTATGTTGGTAATTTCGTACATGCTGGGAATACATTCATCTAA
Organism: Neostapfia colusana; assembly: GCA_030760725.1. NCBI lineage: Eukaryota > Viridiplantae > Streptophyta > Magnoliopsida > Poales > Poaceae > Neostapfia > Neostapfia colusana. The sequence goes on along the minus strand of JASWHV010000002.1, from coordinate 37,857,505 downwards.
AGTTAAGCTGCTGTTTTATCACGGTTTTATAAATCTGCTTTTATGCAAATAAGCCTTTTATACCTACCTTGTTTATGAGCTGCATGTCATGTGTTATTCCCGCACTTGCTGAGTACATCATTGTACTCAAGCTTGCATTATTATTTCTTCATCAACAGCAAGAGAAGACTACTATGAAGACCGAGTAGAGCATTATGGCGTGTGATCTGTTCTCAACCTTGCCTGTGGAGGGAGTAGAGATGGAGCCACTTCTGCTTAGTTTTGCTTCCGTATTAGTTTTTGCTTCCGCATTAAAATAAGATTTCCGCTGCATAGAAATAAGACTTCCGCTGTAAGCATGAGTCCAAGACTCATAAGATATTGTAATAAACCCTGTTATTCATGGTAATATATAATCTGAATTCAGTTTGTGGAACGTATGTGTATGTGTGATGAACATCCTGGGCACACATATGCATTAGTTCTCGGTTCCGTGGTTTTTCCACAGAATTGAGGGCGTCACAGATTGGTATCAGAGCCACGGGTTGACAGTAGGTTACACGCCTAATTAGAAACCTTAGATTGATATTAGAGTCACGGGTTAACAGCAAGTTATACCCCTAAATAGAAGCTACGCGGACCAAAGGAAGCATTCTAGGATGAATAGCTTAGATTGGCCTTGAAACCGCCTAGACATAGGAAACCATCCTTGAATAGGAGTTGAGTGGGCCCTTGTGATGATTATTTGTGAATATGTGCTTAGTGTGAGTTGTGGGACGTCTCAACAACGTTGCCCATACCCACACGTAAGAAGAAAGAGGAGTGAAATGCTTCGGCACTTGATCACATCCTCATAAGGACTAATATATATAGTCCAAACTCCCCTTGATGCATATAGTTGAAAGGACCTACCTAACTTTCTAACCTTCTATTCTATTTCGTTCTCTCTCACAGATGGTGAGAGGAAACGCCAGCCGAAGGAACGTCCAGGAAGATGACCACGAAGAAGTTCCTGCTAACCCTGGAGCTGGCGAAAACAACCTAGAAAGGTTGATGGCCATGCAAAACCAGCTTATACAAACCATGATCCAAACTTTGGGTCAGTTGCAGGCCAACCAACACCCCGTTCCGGCACCACCGCCACCACCACCGCCGGCTCATAACAGGTTGGGAGAGTTCATGAGGACTCGACCACCCACCTTTGCTCAAGCAAGCGATCCAATGGAGGCCGATGATTGGTTGAAATCCATGGAGAAGAAGCTTGCCATTGTACAGTGCAACGACCGAGAGAAGGTTCTCTTTGCGTCGCACCAACTGATGGGAGCAGCTGCTGACTGGTGGGATGCCTTGAGCAACGCCCATGCCAACCCGGAGACAATCACTTGGACTGAGTTCAAGGAAAGTTTCCGCTCCCACTACATCCCTGTTGGCGTAATGATGCTCAAGAGGCAGGAGTTTGAAGGTCTCCGCCAAGGACAGAAAAGTGTGAATGAATATCTCAACAAGTTCATACAACTGTCCCGGTATGCCCCCGAAGATGTCAACTCAGATCAGAAGAAGCAGTACCTGTTCATGAGAGGGTTGAACAATGAAATCCAAGTTCAGCTCCTCAACAATGACTACGTAAGCTTCCAGAAGCTGGTTGATAAGGCTATTGTGGTGGAAAACAAGATCCGAGAGATCGAGCGCGAGTGCAAAAGGAAGATCCCATACCAGCCCCAAGGGAGCAACGTACGACCTAGGTACATGCCGCCTGCACCGCAGTATGGATCGACCGCTCCTACGTACCGCCCTGGTCAGCCACCACAGCAACGGCTCGTTGCACCGGCACCTCGGGTGTCCATGCCTCCTGTGCCCCGGCCTAACAATGGCGCTCCTGTTCAAAACCCCCGCCCCAACGTACCTGCTGCCGTAGGCAACAGGGCATGTTTTGCATGCGGGGAAGTAGGCCACTTCGCTAACCAGTGCCCGAAGAGAGGCCCTGGACAGCAAGGTAACGTGCCCAAGCAGAACCAGCGACCAAACAGAGGGGACCACCAAGGGAACCGTGGACCGCAGAACTATGCTCGTGGCCATGTTAACCATGTCACTGCTGAGGAAGCACAACAGGCTGAGGACGTCGCAATTGGTATGTTCCTTGCCAACTCCAACCCAGCCACCATTTTATTTGATTCCGGAGCATCACATTCCTTCATATCATCCAAATATGTTGCCAAGCGTCATCTACCCGTATCTCACTTAGAATGTGCTATGTTAGTTAATTCTCCCTGAGGAGAAATGAGGACTAATATAGTATGTCCTAAAGTAAGCCTTAAAATAAGGGGGGTAGACTTCCTTGCCAACCTTATTGTTTTGGACTCCCACGGAATTGACATCATACTCGGAATGAACTGGTTAAGCAAGCACAAAGGAGTAATCCAATGCGCTGAGAGAAGCGTGCAATTGACCAACGAACACGGTATCCGTGTCGAGTTTGAGGCAGCCCAGCAAGCAACCGAATGGGCGGATTTGAACCATGTTGAAGGAGTAGCATTGGACAACATTCCAGTGGTTCAGGAATTTTCGGACGTGTTCCCGGAAGAACTTCCAGGAATGCCACCTGACCGGGACATCGAGTTTGCCATAGATTTGGTACCTGGAACTGCACCTATAGCTAAGAGGCCATATAGGATGCCCGTCAACGAGCTAGTTGAACTCAAGAAGCAAATTCAAGAACAGTTGGAGAAGGGTTTTATCCGTCCAAGCTCGTCACCATGGGGAGCTCCGGTACTCTTCGTGGACAAGAAGGATGGAACCCAAAGAATGTGCGTGGACTACAGGTCTCTCAACGAGGTGACAATCAAGAATAAATACCCTCTGCCCCGTATAGAGGACCTGTTCGATCAAATGAAAGGAGCCCAAGTGTTCTCCAAGATTGATCTTCGGTCGGGATATTTCCAGCTGAAGATTAAGCCCTCCGATATACCTAAGACAGCCTTTCGGACGCGGTATGGTTCATATGAATATACCGTGATGTCTTTTGGATTGACGAATGCACCCGCATACTTCATGTACCTTATGAATAAGGTTTTCATGGAGTACTTGGACAAGTTCGTCGTAGTTTTCATCGACGACATTATGGTGTATTCAAAAAGTAAGGAGGAGCATGAAGAACATCTGAGATTGACCTTGCAGAAGTTGCGCGAGCATCAGTTGTATGCCAAGCTCAACAAGTGTCAATTTTGGCTAAGGGAAATATCCTTCCTAGGCCACATCATCTCCAAGGAAGGGGTATCGGTTGATCCTGGAAAGGTGAGAGATGTTCTGAAGTGGGACCAACCGAAGAGCGTGAGTGATATTCGGAGTTTCCTTGGGATGGCAGGATACTATCGGCGCTTCATTAAAGACTTCTCTAAAATAGCAAAACCTATGACGGAGTTGCTAGTGAAGGGAAAAGTCTTTCAATGGACACAAGCCTGCCAAGAAAGTTTTGAGGAACTCAAGAAAAGGCTAACCACAGCACCAGTTCTGGTATTGCCAGACGTAAGCAAGAGCTTTGACATATATTGTGACGCATCCAGAAAAGGGCTCGGATGTGTACTCATGCAGGAAGGACAAGTGGTAGCCTATGCCTCACGACAATTAAAGAAGCATGAGCTTAACTATCCTACACACGATTTGGAGTTAGCAGCAGTGGTGCATGCATTGAAGATTTGGAGACATTATATCCTTGGTCATCGATGTGAGATCTATACAGATCATAAAAGCCTCAAGTACATATTTACACAAACGGACTTGAATTTGAGGCAACGTCGATGGTTAGAACGCATCAAGGATTATGATGTAGGAATCAACTACCACCCTGGGAAGGCCAATGTAGTAGCTGACGCATTGAGCAGAATGGGAGCATGCCACCAACTCACGGTTCGGGAGCTACCACCCGAACTACGTAAGGAGTTCGAACGGTTACACCTCGGATTCTTGAATAACATGGAAATAATGGAGATCCACTCCTCATTGGAGCAAGAAATAAGAAAGGGACAAGCAACGGACGAGGGGATCAAGGAGATCAAGGAAAGAATCCGACAAGGGATAGAGAAGGATTTCAAGGAGGATGAAAAGGGTACGCTTTGGCTAGGAAAAAGGATTTGTGTGCCAAACATAAGACACCTTCGCGACATGATAGTGAAGGAGGCACATGATTCACCCTATTCCATACATCCAGGGAGCACCAAAATGTACAAGGACTTGAAAACTTGCTATTGGTGGGATGGTATGAAGAGGGATATAGCCGAATACGTTGCCCTATGCGACACATGCCAACGGGTAAAAGCCGAACATCAAAAACCCGCTGGATTGTTGCAACCCTTGAAAATACCTGAATGGAAATGGGAGGACATCAGCATGGACTTCATTGTCGGATTGCCACGAACTCAGTCAGGATACGACTCCATCTGGGTCATTGTGGATCGGTTGACAAAGACCGCCCATTTTCTTCCGGTAAAGACAACTTACAACGTTACACAGCTGGCAGAATTGTACATGGAGCAGATCGTGTGCCGTCATGGAGTTCCAAAGAGGATAATCTCAGAGCGAGGTTCTCAGTTTACCTCTAGATTCTGGAGGAAGTTGCAGAAAGCCATGGGTACACGACTGGATATTAGCTCTTCCTACCACCCACAAACAGATGGACAAACCGAAAGGACGAACCAAATTTTGGAAGACATGTTGAGAGCTTGCGCCTTGAAACGTGGGCGTAGTTGGGATAGGAGTTTACCGTATGCCGAGTTCTCCTATAACAACAGCTATCAAGCTAGCTTGAAGATGTCGCCTTTCGAAGCCTTATATGGTAGACGGTGTAGAACGCCGCTGTTCTGGAACGAGACTAGAGAAAACCAGGTGTTTGGACCCGAAGTACTACAAGAGGCTGAAAAGCAAGTCCAAACAATACAGCAAAACTTAAAGGCTGCTCAGTCACGACAGAAAGGCTATGCGGACAATAGACGTAGAAAGTTGACCTTTGAGGTTGGAAACTTCGTATACCTTAAGGTATCGCCTATCCGAGGCCAACGACGTTTTAACTTCAGAGGCAAACTAGCGCCTCGCTACATCGGACCATTTAAGATTTTGGGTAAGCGAGGGGAAGTAGCCTACCAACTAGAGCTCCCAAACCACCTCTGCGACGTACATGACGTGTTTCATGTATCCCAGCTCAAGAAGTGCTTGAGAGTGCCAGAGGAACAAGTGTCGATGGGAGAACTTGAACTTCAAGAGGACCTGACTTACGCAGAACACCCTGTCCGAATCTTGGACGTAAAGGAAAGGGTCACCCGAAACAAGGTGATTCGATGGTGCAAGGTACAATGGAGCCATCACACTAAAGCTGAAGCCACATGGGAGCGAGAAGAGGATATCAAGGCAGAATTTCCCCATCTATTTTCTACTAACGAATCTCGAGGACGAGATTCAATTTAAGGGGGGTAGATTTGTAACACCCTCATCTCGGGCGTCAGCATATGTTCGTGTTTTATGAAGAAGAAAAACATTTTAAGAAAAGAAGGAACAGAGACAAGTATCAAAAGGATGGCCAATAAAGCTCTCCGAGAACACCGAAACGTAACTGCCACGGCCAGCAGACCACGTGACGCGTGGAGAACCAAGCGGTCTGAGGAGGACCCCGAAGACAAGAAGAACGTGAGGTAGGACTTCAATACCACCTTACGACATCATGTTGTTCATCTCTTTGCATCTGTTCTTCGATTCCTTTCGAACAGAAGCCTTTTCGTGGGCAGAACACTCGATGATCTGTTTGATCTAAAGACAAGATCATCGCCACGTTCATCTTTGATCTGAAAAACTCTGACCATGCAAGCCATGCAAGAACATCAGATTAATCTAATAGAACTAATCGTAGTATAGCATGCATGTGCATCATCGCATCTAGTTTAGGGTTTGTGCATAATATTGATTGCTGTGAATCTTGTATGCACGTGAATCCTACATAGCAGGACAAGCTCAGGAAGCTGTCTACGACGAGCTGCAGCAACAAGGTTTTGAGAATCAAGGACAACCGGAACCGCAAGAACAAGGCAAGTGCTCCTTGACCATGTTGATCCTATGTTTTGGGAAAAACTATTTTGTTTTGCGAAAAGGTGTGTGTGCTGAGTCAAACATGATGGGAAACCCTTTTTATAGGAGTTTACTAGTTTTGAATAAACCATCCTTGACGCCTGGGAAGTTCATGAGTCGGGTATGGTTTTCTTGTTTTATGCTTCGCTGAGTCCATGGGATTGGGAAGCGAGATAGATGTGTCTAGCTAACTGCATTCGTACTGATAATAAGTAACTGATGAGGTTAATAAACATGGATCGGAGGGAGATCTAGGCAAGCCTGGGTTTGTGAATGAGGTAGTATGAGAGGGTGGTTTTGCTTGCCGCAGATCTAAGGACCGGTTCATGCATGCACATGCCAGGATAACAGTGCCACCACAAGGCCAAGTATGGGTGCGGCTTAGCTGAGTAATTAGGTAAGTTGCTAGGATGTTATGGACTATGGAAGGCGCGGGGAATGGGAGTCGAGTGAGGACTGCCCTGGGAACTGCATGGCACAAGAGGGGGCCCGTGGGTGGGAGAATTGGAGATTCTAGCCTGCCGGTGAAACCTTAGTGAGTCCATACATCTAGTAACCCCTTTGTAAAGGCTATTTTGTGATCTCTTGACCATACACCGACGGATGTGTACTGGTATAATAGAGGTTCTGCAGTCGCCGACGGGTGACGAAATCACAAACTTGTGGGTAAAGAGGTGCAAACTCTGCAGAGTTATTAAAACTATCATGATAGCCGAGCTTACGGTCACGAGCACCTGGCTAAACTGCCATGATTAGATGGGATGGTTATTGGAATAGTTATTGGAATGGTTACGGGAATGGTTATTGGGAAGGTTTTTGGTTATGGTTTGGTTTGGAATTGTTAAGTCTGGATGATGAAAGGGTTGCATGACTGGTGGGTCATGATATGAGATTGGTCTCGGTGCGAGACAAGGTTGTTTCATGAGGTGAGATGGTAGCGAATACGAGGAGGTATTCGTGAGTATGGGTAAAGGATTGGTTAATGTTTGGATGGAACACGGGAAGTGATGGAGGTATGTTGGTAATTTCGTACATGCTGGGAATACATTCATCTAAAGTTAAGCTGCTGTTTTATCACGGTTTTATAAATCTGCTTTTCTGCAAATAAGCCTTTTATACCTACCTTGTTTATGAGCTGCATGTCATGTGTTATTCCCGCACTTGCTGAGTACATCATTGTACTCAAGCTTGCATTATTATTTCTTCATCAACAGCAAGAGAAGACTACTATGAAGACCGAGTAGAGCATTATGGCGTGTGATCTGTTCTCAACCTTGCCTGTGGAGGGAGTAGAGATGGAGCCACTTCTGCTTAGTTTTGCTTCCGTATTAGTTTTTGCTTCCGCATTAAAATAATATTTCCGCTGCATAGAAATAAGACTTCCGCTGTAAGCATGAGTCCAAGACTCATAAGATATTGTAATAAACCCTGTTATTCGTGGTAATATATAATCTGAATTCAGTTTGTGGAACGTATGTGTATGTGTGATGAACATCCTGGGCACACATATGCATTAGTTCTCGGTTCCGTGGTTTTTCCACAGAATTGAGGGAGTCACATATGGATACCGGGTTCGGTGTGCAGCCGAACCTGACGATTGAGTGTGTTGTATGTAGGTACTAACCACGAAAACCTTAGTACGTGTAGAACACGTTTGCGAGTGACCGTTTTAGTGCCACCTAAGGATACGTATATGCCGGTGTAATCTGGTAGGTTTTTCTTTGGTGAGGCAACGTAGTACCGTCATATGTCTTACGGTGCATCGCCACTGTACTACACTGGATAGTCTTCTTTCCTATGAAGAAATCATTCATGACTAACCTTCAAATTTAAAATGGATGTTGGAAAGCACATATTAGTTACTGAGATCTTCATTTGAACTAAGTTTCAAAGAAGATAATTGATAGGCTTCTTTTGATCCGAAAACAGAGTGCTCTGTGCTGGCAGAAATTTTTGCTGGATTTTGACAGAGCATAACTCTGTGTATATTGACCCAATGAATGTGTATGATACAGTTCTGGAAAGAGTTTTCAGTGCTCTACAACTTTTCTGTAGACCATCAGAGCAAAATCAGAAGCCAACTTGGTTGAATGTCCAGATGAATACAAACTGTTCAGAAAACAGAGCAGCTGCAAACTTCTCTGGATGTTTCTGTAAATTAGCCGTCACAGTCTGTAGAAAAAATTCTAAGGGCCATATGATACACCGTTGGAAAGGTTATGAAACTTGCAACGATTTTGAAGTTCATAGTTTGTTCAGAATTGTACTCCATTTGTATGTAAAACTGTGATGAAAACAACCACATACAAAGGAGGTGCTGGCAAATTTTATCCATAAATTCTGTCAACTTTGAACAATCATAACTTTTGTTCCAGAAATGATCTAGGGGCATATGAGTACTCGTTGAAAAGATACAGAAGTTAAACTTTATCTTTGGTATTCAACTTGAGTTATGAAAATGCAAGTAACTGGATCAAATTCTGGGTTAAGTACAGAAAGGTATGTTCTGTACAGAATGAGGGACTGAATATGTTGGCTTTAGAAAGATGTGTAAACATGAAATTTTGTTACACTTTTATAAAGTTTTAGCATGTTCATGTTTTACATACTTTCACATACTGCTGATATCAAGTTTTGACTCCCCTAAAAATTATGCTTTTGCAGTATGGTGCGTACTCGTTCTCCGAGTAGGGCTCAATGTTCTCACCGAGACGGTGATGACTCGAGTCCACCACAGGCACCGCCATCAACGGTATGGGCGGATGTCATGGCCCAGATGGTCGAGTCAATTCAAGAGAACACGAGACTACTCCAAGCCTTGGTACAACAGGGCTTACTCCAACGTACACAACAGGTCGTTCCACCTTGGAACGCCTATTTGGACTTCTTGGCGACTCAACCGCCAATTTTCACAGAAGCTAATGAACCCGTGGAAGCTGATCAGTGGATTCGGGTTATGGAGTCCAAGTTTGGAGTTTTTGAGTATGGTGAGTATCAGAAGATATTATTTGCAGCTCAACAGCTCCATGGAGCCACCGGAAATTAGTGGTTCTCTTATCTCGCCACAGTTCCAGAGGGCCATCAAGTGGAATGGGCGGAATTTCGGGAAGCATTCCGTGCTCGTCACATTCCTATGGGTTTTATCAAGGCCCAGCAGCAAGAATTTAGGAACTTGAGGCAGGGGGACATGAGTGTCCTCGAATATGTCAAAAGGTTCAACCTTTTGGCACAATATGCTCCTGCTTATGCGACGAGCGAAGCTGCAAGGTGTGACTATTTCTTCTATGGCCTGAGTGCCATATTAAAAGATAAATTGGCTTTGTTCAATCAAGGCAGTTACACCGAGTTGATCAGTGCTGCTCTGCTGCAAGAACAAGCGACACTTGAGTGTCAAGCAGAGAAGAGGGACCGGGATGATGTGCAAGAAGACACACCAGTTTGTAACACCCCAAAATCTGCTAAAGAGGGGAATTTAAAATTTTTTGGACGTATTGCATGTGGTGCAAAAATTCAAATTTAAATTAGAATTCAAATTCAAATCAAAACAGAAATGAAAAGGAAAAAGAAAAAGAAAAAGAAAAAACCCGACCGGCCAATGGGCCGAAACCCACCAGCCGGCCCACTACTCCCCCACGCCAACCCACAACCGCGCGCCCTCTCTTCCTCTCACTGACACGCGGGGCCCGCATGTCATCCCTCTCCTCCCGCGCGCCCCAATGGACGGACTCTTCCCCGCGCCCGATCTCAACGAACTCCGGAAACCCGCGCCCCCAGCCCGAATTCTGGTCCCGGACGTCTCAAACTCGATCTCAACAGACCGCCGCCCTCCCTCGCCTATATAAACGCCGACAATCGCCTGGTTTTCCCCCACGATCGGCCGTTCTTCTCTCCGGTGAGAACTGAAGATTCAATCCCTGTTTTACTTCGATCATTGCTCGGATTATCTGATCTAACGCGCTGATCGTGCTCCACCGCCCCCAGGGAGCACTGCACGTGAAGGAAACGACAAGTTCCGCGCCCTAGCATCTGTTCCGACGTGCACCAAAGATCGTCGCCGTTGAAGCTCGCCGCCGACCGACTTCCAGGACCTCCGAGTGCTGGAAAACCCCTCGGTGAGCCTCCCCTACCCCTCCGCAGCCGATCCATGCAAAAAGATGCAAGTTCTAATGAGTAGCGGCAAAAGCCGAGGCTGCGCCGGCGAGATCGCCACCCCCGCCGCCGCGTGCCGCCGCGCATAGGGGCTGGCTCCGGTCAGGGCGACGTGGCCACTTGAGGGCCGTCTATTTTAAATCGCACGATAGAATTAAACCCGCGCGTACCGGTTCGATGATCTAATCTGGGCCGTCCTCTTTAAATCGGACGGTCCACATCAGCCCCGCGTTATAGAGGCCGGGATTCTTACGCGCTACCCCCTGGGGATCTCGGAAAACACGAGCTAGCCCCGGAAACTTTTGATCTAGCCCCTGGAACTTCAGAAATTCGTGTAAATTCATTTAAAAATCAGTTTTAGCCCCTGGACTTAATAAAAATTAGGAAAACCCCTCTGTTATGTGTAGTTAGACCCCTGGAAATTTATGAAATAATAAATTAGACCCTGTAGTAGGGTGGATGTACCTTTTTGACCCTATGTGATATTAAATTCAGATATTTGAATATGTGATTAGGATTTAAATTTAAAAAGGTGAGGCAAACACATTGTAAATTCAAATTTAAACTATCCTAACACTTGGAAAACTTTAGAATGAGTTAAAAATAGATTTTAAGCTGAAATGAATCTGTCTAATTGATTGTTCACATTTATTAGTTGTAGAAACACATTTTTAGGCTAGGAAATAATTCTGAAAACTGATACAATAAATTTAAATTTGTTCACATCAGAGGAGAAGTTCAAAAATATATTATTTTATATTTTAGATCAGAACCTATTCTGTTTAGATGACATGTTCTACTATTTAATATTAAAACTCACTTTTAGGCATAGAAAATAAATCTGAAAAATATAGGAAAATAGGTATGCATAATTAGAAAATGATAAATGAAGTCTCCAAATCAAAAAACTTCAGTTTAGGATTTGGTAGAATATCTGAAAACCTATTTGGAGTAGGAAAATACCATTTATACAAACTTTGTGGCTAAGAGGTGTGATAATTAAATATAAAGAATTTGTTCAAATTGGAACTTCATGTATATTGTGCAAATAGAAATCTGAATACAGAAGTTACAAATCATATACATATGTTTAAAAGTGCATGAAGGCCAAAAATCAACACATGTAGAGTAACCACAACACCTAGAAATGAGAATGACTTTCATAGGTATGTATGTGTGGTTTGTATGAAGTGAAAGTGTGAACTATGTCTTATGGATTGTTGTTTTCTTTTGCTATGTGTATTGGCATGAGTAGAACCTGCCCCAGAGCAAGTTCTCCCCTTCCAAGACCAAGACTTTCCATTCCCAGAGCAGCAGGAAGAAGGCAAGTGTCCTTGACCACTTTGATCCTATACTAGGATGTGTAGATAGAATTATTTGCATTGTCAATTGAAATATGAAACCCATGCTAGGAAGTTTCCCTAGAATTGCATTATCTTGTTTCCTTCTAGCTTGGGTTGGGATTTATTTTATCATATCATTTATTTATATGCTTATGCTTAGCCATGCTTAGAATGGGATAATTGGGATATGAGATCATCAACTTGTTTACCTTACTCTTGAATGAGACATTATGAGTTATGTAGAGGTAGGGATCGAGGCAAGTTGGATCATTTGGTTGGTGCTGGGTGCACGAGACTCGGGTTTGTGTTTAGTACTTGCCTGGATCCTAAGGACCGATTCATGGAGCATGTAACCTGGCTTTACCGTGCCAACCACATGCTGAGATGGGGTAACTTGGCCAATTAATTAGGTGTATCCCCGGCATAGTATGGGTGTTGGATGGTGCGGGGAATAGATGTCAGTTGGACTACCATATGAACCGCAAGGCTCAAGAGGGGGCCCTTGCAGCGGGGTTGGAGCCTCTTTTATGCTGTTAGGGGTGAAACCTCAGTGGGCCCACGCTCGTCGGGAATCCCTTTATAAAGGCTTCGTAGTGATCTCCTGGCTACACACCTGGAAAGTGTGAATGTGGTTCGTAGCCACTGGCATAATGGAGGTTCTTTTAGTCCACCCGGCAACGGGGGATGAAATTACTACATGTGGGTACAGTGGTGCAAACTCTGCAGAGTCAAAACTGTCACCGTGCTGACGGTCAAGAGCGGCTTGGACTTATTCATGATTAGAGGATGATGAATTTGGAAGTTGAGGATGTTAAGCGGGGAGCTTGACATTAGATATGATGTTATGGTTACTTGAATTTGATGATCGGTTGAGGGATTGGGATCCATTTCACCTGTGTCGTAATATAGGTGCTTAATAAGCTAAGGTGATAGGTAATAATTGCGTAGTGCTTTAACACTGAGTTCAACCTCTCCTTGCTCTAGCCATGCATGACATAACTTTCCCACACTTGCTGAGTACCCACGGTACTCAAACTTGCTTTTCTGTTGGTTTATATTGCCGCTCAGATCAAGAGAATGATGTGGTGTTTAATGACCAAGGCTTTGGTCCCGAGGAAGGATTCTAGGTTCACAAGAATAATATTCCGCTGCTATTTTATTTACATGTTATGAACTTATTATCGTCCATCGAGACATATGCTATGTAAGACTTATTTATATTCGACACCTGGCTTGTAATAAATGATGCCTCACTATTTGTCATCACATGTATGAGAAAATGATCCTGGCATACATATGATATTCACTCAGTTGTTCTTCGGAGAAACCGTGTGGGACAGAAGTGGTATCAGAGCCAAGGTTGCCCGTAGGAACGTGAACCTCGGTAGAAATGGACGTATTTAAGGACCCTATTTTCTTAAAAACTATTTTACAAAGGTGTGGGTTGAAAAATGTTATTTAATGGGTTACTTTATTCACCTTGCCCCAACTCTATTCAAAACACGATTTTTATTTAAATCTTATCTAACTTAATTTTAAATGCTTTATGTTTTAGATGGTTCGCATGATCCGCACCGCCCGCAAGTCCACCGGAGGGAGAGTTCCTGTAGTTGCCCTTGCCCTAAGAGAGGAGAATCGTCCGATGACGTACCACTCCTACGGACTGGCAGTGGGAGGCTTGTTGCGCCATCTACGGCGTATGCTCCACGCTGCCGGCAATACGGGCAAGCTAATCATACACTACAGCTCCACCCGGACCATCCGTGAGAAGCGGGAAGAATGGAGTTCAGAAATGAGGATTATCCATGAAGATCAGCTGCTCAAGATCCACCGCTCTCTAGCTTTTCGAGCAACACAGGTTGATGCCGAGAGGGATGTCACCTGGGAGGCCATCACCTGTCAGAGTTACATCTACCGTTGCCACCTGGACAGAACTGAGTACATGTATGTCCTCCAGCGTGAGAGTGGTACCGCGGAGTACAAGTACCCGCTAGTGCAGCAGGGGACTTCCCATGAGCACATGGACCTATGCTTGGAGGATGCTGCTATGCTCAGCACTCGACTGCAGGAGTGTCAGCAGGAGCTTCAGGATGTTCGTGACACCCTGAAGGAGACCGAGGCATTGCTTCGCGCCAGCTTGAGGGCGAGAGAAAGAGGAGATGGGAATGAACTGTGTGTCACCGTGAATGACACATGGACTCTTGACTCCCCAGACCGCCGGGCGAGCAGGCGTCGCCGCACTTCTCCACCAACAGCTTCCCCAACCAAAGCAGAGTCAGAGGGCAGCCGCAATAATGAGGAAGATCCCGAGGCGCCAGCTCAGTGATACGAGTTGTGTAGAGTCTTTTCCCTTAGTTCAGCAAGTTATCGAGTAGTCGAGTCAATACCTTAGTTAATTGTGTGTTAATGTTTGGTGTGTGACGTGAGTTGTGGAAGCCATGGGCATTTGTCAACAACCTCGTCCTTTGGTTGCTTTGCTTTGATGTGCGAACCCCTATGAATTAAGAGTGCATTTATTTTCGCGTGGGACGTGAAACACTCAGAAAATGTTAATATAATAAGACCTCATAGTGATAGATTCACAAGGGATAGATATTATTTTGGGTATGGATTGATTGACCAAACATAAAGGAATCATCCATTGTTCGACAAAAATGGTGGAACTAACTCACCCTAGTGGCACAAGAGTAAAGTTCATAACCATACAAGAGCCTAGGAGGGACATTAAACTCAATCAAGTTGAGGTGGGAGTGGAGGACATTAGGATCATCAGGGAATACCCAGATGTTTTTCCGCAGGAGTTGCCAGGTATCCCCCCCGATCGTGAAGTGGAATTCGCGATTGAGCTAGTGCCTGGAACAGCTCTGATATACAAGAGGCCCTATCGGATGGACTTCAAACAGCTGGAAGAACTCAAGGAACATTTGTGAGAATTGACAGAGAAGGGGTACATTCGTCCTAGTTCCTCACCATGGGGAGCTCCAGTGATATTTGTGCCGAGGAAGGATGGGACCCAAAGGTTATGCGTAGACTACCGTGCGTTGAATGAAGTAACCATCAAGAACAAGTACCCATTATCCCGCATTGAAGACTTGTTTGATCAGTTGAGGGGAGCTTGTGTGTTCTCGAAAATTGATCTCAGATCGGGATACCACCAACTTAAGATAAGGTAAACTGATATTCCAAAGACAGCTTTCGTATCTCGGTACGGACTGTATGAATACACTGTCATGCCTTTCGGGCTAACTAATGCCCCGGCATACTTCATGTATCTCATGAACAAGGTATTCATGGAATATCTGGACAAATTTGTGGTGGTTTTCATTGATGACATTCTCGTCTTCTCCAAAGATGAAGAAGAACATGAGGAACATCTAAGGTTGGTGTTGCAAAAGCTGAGAGAACACCAACTATATGCCAAGTTGAGCAAGTGTGACTTTCGGTTGAAGATAGTTCCCTTCTTAGGACATATAATCTCGGAGGGAGGAATCTATGTAGATCCCGCCAAGATCGAGGATGTACAGAAGTGGAAGACCCCTGAGAATGTCGAGGAAGTTCGAAGCTTCTTAGGATTGGCTGGGTATTATCGACGGTTTATCGAGGGTTTCTCCAAGATTTCGAGACCCCTCACCAAATTATTGGAGAAGGGAATCACATTCACATGGACACCGCAGTGTGAGACGAGTTTTCAAGAGCTGAAGAAAAGATTAACAGCAGCCCCAGTACTAGTTATGCCAGATACGCAGAAGAACTTTTCGGTGTACTGCGATGCCTCTGGAAACGGGTTGGGATGTGTTCTCATGCAAGAGGGGCATGTCGTGGCATATGCATCCCGGCAGCTCCGGAAGCACGAGAAGAACTATCCTACGCATGACCTAGAGCTAGCCGCATTGGTCCACGCATTGAAGATTTGGCGGCATTACTTGATGGGGAAGAGGACAGAGATATATACGGGTCATAAGAGCTTAAAGTATATTTTCACACAGCCATATCTCAACCTCAGACAAAGGAGATGGTTAGAGCTAATCAACGATTTTGATGTGGGCATTAACTATCATCCTGGGAAAGCGAACGTCGTAGCAGACGCTTTAAGCCGGAAGGTGAAGGTCAA
The DNA here is from genome assembly GCA_030760725.1 of Neostapfia colusana. Lineage (NCBI taxonomy): Eukaryota > Viridiplantae > Streptophyta > Magnoliopsida > Poales > Poaceae > Neostapfia > Neostapfia colusana. The sequence goes on along the minus strand of JASWHV010000002.1, from coordinate 37,841,815 downwards.
TAGGTTAAGCTTAAAGGACATGCCTACAGAACTGAAGGAAGAGGTTGTAAAACTCAATCTATGTCTGGTGAATAGTGGTGAGGCCGTCGCCATGGAAGTGGACTCCACATTAGAGCAAGATATACGCAACGGTCAAAAGACTGATGAGAAGATACAAGAAATCAGAGAACTCATCAAGGATAATAAAGCCCCTGGTTTCAGAGAGGATGAACAAGGTACGGTGTGGCACGGGAAAAGAATGTGTGTGCCTAAAGTGAAGGAGATCCGTGAATTTATTTTGAGGGAGGCTCGTGATTCTGACTATTCCATTCATCCTGGGAGTACGAAGATGTATCATGACCTCAAGAGCAGGTATTGGTGGTATGGCAAGAAGCGGGATGTCGCGGAACATGTTGCCCTATGTGACACATGTCAGTTGGTGAAAGCAGAACATCAACGACCCGCGGGATTATTGCAACCACTCAAAGTGCCTGAATAGAAATGGGAAGAAATAGGTGTGGATTTCATAGTGGACTGCCGAGGACCCAATCGGGTTATGATTCGATATGGGTCATCATCGACAGGCTAACCAAGGTAGCTCATTTCATCCCCGTGAAAGAAAGCTACAGCGGATCAATGGCAGAATTATACATGTAAAGAATCGTGTGTTTCCATGGAGTGCCAAAGAAGATAGTGTCAGATCGAGGGACACAGTTCACCTCAAGGTTCTGGCAGAAGTTACATGAAACCATGGGAACTCATCTGAACTTTAGATCTGCCTATCATCCCCAGACTGACGGACGGACGGAAAGAACCAATCAGATCCTTGAGGATATGCTGAGAGCGTGTGCGCTCAAGAACAATAGGAGTAGGAATAAGAACTTACCGTATGCGGAGTTCTCCTATAACAACAGCTATCAGGCTAGTATGAAGATGTCACCATTTGAGGCTTTGTATGGGAGGAAGTGCAGAACTCCCCTATTTTGGAACCAAACGGGGGAAAGTAAAGTGTTTGGGCCCGAGGTACTACAAGAAGCCGAGGCGAAAGTGAGGGAAATCCGCAACAATTTGAGGATAGCACAGACCCGACAAAAGAGTTATGCCGATGTACGGAGAAGAGAGCTTATTTTCAACGTGGGGGACTATGTCTATCTCAAGGTGTCCCCTATCCGAGGACTTCGTCGGTTCAAGGTGAAGGGGAAGTTATCACCTCGATACATCGGACCCTTTCAAGTTCAGGAGAGGAAAGGCAAAGTGGCATATCAACTAGAACTACCGGCTCGCCTATCAGATGTGCATGACGTATTCCATGTGTCACAGCTCAAGAAATGTCTGAGGACGCCTGAAGAGATGTTACCCATGAATGAGGTTGACGTAGCAGAGGATCTGTCTTATGCCGAGCAACCGGTCAAGATTTTGGAGACAATGGAACACCTCACAAGAAATAAAAGAATCCGGATGTGCAAGGTGCAGCGGAAGCATCACTCTGAAGAGGAATCCACATGGGAGCGAGAAGACGAGCTTAAGGCACAGTTTCCGGAATTGTTTTCCTAGAGCCACCAATCTCGAGGACGAGATTTCTTTTAAGGGGGGTAGAGTTGTAACACCCCAAAATCTGCTAAAGAGGGGAATTTAAAATTTTTTGGACGTATTGCATGTGGTGCAAAAATTCAAATTTAAATTGGAATACAAATTCAAATCAAAACAGAAAAGAAAAGGAAAAAGAAAAAGAAAAAACCCCACCGGCCAGTGGGCCGAAACCCACCAGCCGGCCCACTACTCCCCCGTGCCAGCCCACAACCGCGTGCCCTCTCTTCCTCTCACTGACACGCGGGGCCCTAGCATCTGTTCCGACGTGCACCGAAGATCATCACCGTTGAAGCTCGCCGCCGACCGACTTCCAGGACCTCCGAGTGCTGGAAAACCCCTCGGTGAGACTCCCCTACCCCTCCGCAACCGATCCATGCAAAAAGATGCAAGTTCTAACGAGTAGCGGCAAAAGCCGAGGCTGCGCCGGCGAGATCGCCACCCCCGCCGCCGCGCGCCGCCGGGCGCGTGGGCTGGCTCCGGCCAGGGCGACGTGGCCACTTGAGGGCCGTCTATTTTAAATCGCACGATAGAATTAAAACCCTCGCGTACCGGTTCGATGATCTAATATGAGCCGTCCACTTTAAATCGGACGGTTCACATCAGCCCCACGTTATAGAGGCCGGGATTCTTATGCGCTACCCCTTGGGGATCTCGGAAAACACGAGCTAGCCCCGGAAACTTCTGATCTAGCCCCTGGAACTTCAGAAGTTTGTGTAAATTCATTTAAAAATCAGTTTTAGCCCCTAGACTTAATAAAAATTAGGAAAACCCCTCTATTATGTGTAGTTAGACCCCTGGAAATTTATGAAATAATAAATTAGACCCTGTAGTAGGGTGGATGTACCTTTTTGACCCTATGTGATATTAAATTCAGAAATTTGAATATGTGATTAGGATTTAAATTTTAAAAGGTGAGGCAAACACATTGTAAATTCAAATTTAAACTCTCCTAACACTTGGAAAACTTTAGAATGAGTTAAAAATAGATTTTAAGCTGAAATGAATCTGTCTAATTGATTGTTCACATTTATTAGTTATAGAAAAACATTTTTATGCTAGGAAATAATTCTGAAAACTGATAAAATAAATTTAAATTAGTTCACATCAGAGGAGAAGTTCAAAAATATATTATTTTATATTTTAGATCAGAACCTATTCTGTTTAGATGACATGGTCTACTATTTAATATTAAACTCACTTTTAGGCATAGAAAATAAATCTGAAAAATATAGGAAAATAGGTATGCATAATTAGAAAATGATAAATGAAGTCTCCAAATCCAAAAACTTCAGTTTAGGATTTGGTAGAATATCTGAAAACCTATTTGGAGTAAGAAAATACCTTTTATACAAACTTTGTGGCTAAGAGGTGTAATAATTAAATATAAAAAATTTGTTCAAATTGGAACTTCATGTATAGTGTGCAAATAGAAATCTGAATACAGAAGTTAGAAATCATATACATATGTTTAAAAGTGCATGAAGGCAAAAAATCAACACATGTAGAGTAACCACAACACTTAGAAATGAGAATGACTTTCATAGGTATGTATGTGTGATTTGTATGAAGTGAAAGTGTGAACTATGTCTTATGGATTATTGTTTTCTTTTGCTATGTGTATTGGCATGAGTAGAACCTGCCCCAGAGCAAGTTCTCCCTTCCAAGACCAAGACTTTCCATTGCCAGAGCAGCAGGAAGAAGGCAAGTGTCCTTGACCACTTTGATCCTATACTAGGATGTGTAGATAGAATTATTTGCATTGTCAATTGAAATATGAAATCCATGCTAGGAAGTTTCCCTAGAATTGCATTATATTGTTTCCTTGTAGCTTGGGTTGGGATTTATTTTATCATATCATTTATTTACATGCTTATGCTTAGCCATGCTTAGAATGGTTGGGATATGAGATCATCAACTTGTTTACCTTACTCTTGAATGATACATTATGAGTTATGTAGATGTAGGGATCGAGGCAAGTTGGATGATTTGGTTGGTGCTGGGTGCACGAGACTCGGGTTTGTGTTTAGTACTTGCCTGGATCCTAAGGACCGGTTCATGGAGCATGTAACCTGGCTTTACCGTGCCAACCACATGCTGAGATGGGGCAGCTTGGCCAATTAATTAGGTGTATCACCGGCGTAGTATGGGTGTTGGATGGTGCGGGGAATTGGTGTCAGCTTGACGACCATATGAACTGCAAGGCTCAAGAGGGGGCCACTGCAGCGGGGTTGGGGCCTCTTGTATGCTGTTAGGGGTGAAACCTCAGTGGGCCCATGCTCGTCGGGAATCCCTTTGTAAAGTCTTCGTAGTGATCTCCTGGCTACACACCTGGGAAGTGTGAATGTGGTTCATAGCCACTGGCAAAATGGAGGTTCTTTTAGTCCACCCGGCAACGGGGGATGAAATCACTACATGTGGGTACAGTGGTGCGAACTCTGCAGAGTCAAAACTGTCATGACAGCCGTGCTCACGGTCAAGAGAGGCTTGGACTAATTCATGATTACAGGATGATGAATTTGGAAGTTGAGGATGTTAAGCTGGGATCTTGACATTAGATATGATGTTATGGTTACTTGAATTTGATGATGGGTTGAGGGATTGGGATCCATTTCACCCGTGTAGTAATATAGGTGCTTAATAAGCTAAGGTGATAGGTAATAATTGTGTAGTGCTTTAACCCTGAGTTCAACCTCTCCTTGCTCTATCCATGCATGACATAACTTTCCCACACTTGCTGAGTACCCACGGTACTCAAACTTGCTTTTCTGTTGGTTTATATTGCCGCTCAGGTCAAGAGAATGATGTGGTGTTTAATGACCAAGGCTTTGGTCCCGAGGAAGGATTATAGGTTCACGGAGTCCCCCGGGCAACGCCTGTGACGGAGCCCACAAGAATAATATTCCGCTGCTATTTTATTTATATGTTATGAACTTATTATCGTCCATCGAGACATATGCTATGTAAGACTTATTTATATTCGACACCTGGCTTTTAATAAATGATGCTTCACTATTTGTCATCACATGTATGAGAAAATGATCCTGGCATACATGTGATATTCACTCGGTTGTTCTTCGGAGAAACCGGGTGGGACACAGTTGTTCCTCGTAAGTACCGTGTGGTGTATCACACATCATCCGATGAGATATGGCAAGCACCAGTAAGATCAACTCCGTACAGATTTCCTGCTCAAGAATCTTGTCTTGAAGCAACACCTTTGCCGCAGCAATGAATGACACCTGTTGCCTCATTGCTGCAGCCAAGTACATGAAATTCTCAACCACAAGTCAACGAAGAACCGGGGAAACCTCCGTGTTCTTATTGCCACCGTTCTGGGCATTTTAGGCAGGAATGCCGGGATAAGTTGTTGAACAGTAGACAACCATCATCATCAGGTGGTATGCCGCCACCTGCTCAAATCAACATAACAGCATTGCAATCCGGGAGTGTGCAACATCTTGCAATTGAGGATGTCCCGGAGGGAGCACCGGTGTTAGCAGGCATGTTCACTCTTAAAGACGTGCCCGTGCTGGTACTTTTTGATTCTGGTGCAACCCACAATTTTATCAGCAAATCATGCGTGGATCAGTATCAATTATCCACCAATACTCCCACAACGAGTTATCTTATCCGTTCACCGGGAGGAAATATCTCTGCAAATCAGATTGTGTCCCGAGCAGCTTTGTGTTTGGGCGGAAAAATATACCCAACATCGCTGATTATGTTGGATAGGCAGAAGATAGACATAACATTGGGGATGTCTTGGTTAAATCGCCACGGTGCCATTCTCAATATCGGTAACCGGACTGTCCAGATTGACTCACCGATTCACGGACAGCACACGCTGTTTTTAGACAGCGAAGACCCAGACATGGTAGGGGCCTACTACACGGAAGCACTTAAACTTGAAGATATTCCGGTGGTACGTGATTATCCCGACGTGTTTCCCGATGATTTACCGGGTATGCCACCCGAACGGGACGTCGAGTTCAAGATTGAACAGGCGCCGGGAACGATGCCTATCTCACGAAGGCCTTACAGGATGGCACCTAACGAGCTAGCAGAGTTGAAGGAGCAACTGAATGAACTCATGAGCAAGTGTTTCATACGACCAAGTTCTTCACCTTGGGGTTGCTCTGCGCTGTTCGTGAAGAAGAAGGACGAAACACTACGGCTATGTGTTGATTACCGTCCTCTAAATGCTGTCACAATAAAGAACAAGTATCCTTTGCCCCGCACCGACATATTGTTCGATCAACTTGTGGGTGCAAAGGTATTTTCGAAGATGGATCTTCGGTCGGGGTATCATTAAATCAAGATCCGACCGGAGGACATACCGAAGATAGCTTTCTCGACGAGATACGGACTCTATGAGTACCTCGTCATGTCATTTGGGTTAACCAATGCTCCGTCACACTTCATGTACTTGATGAATTCAGTGTTCATGCCGGAGTTAGACAAGTTCGTCGTAGTATTCATTGACGACATATTGGTTTACTCCAAATCTGAAGAAGAGTACGCTGAACATCTGCGTATTGTGCTACAACAGTTGAGGGAGCACAAATTATATGCCAAGTTCAGCAAGTGTGAGTTCTGGATTGATCAAGTGCCTTTCCTAGGCCATATTATTTCAGCCGAAGGCATCGCCGTGGACCCCAGCAAGATTGAACAAGTGCTGAAGTGGGAATCTCCCAAATCAGTCCATGAGGTCCGAAGTTTCCTAGGTTTAGCGGGGTATTATCGGAGGTTTATTCCGAGCTTCTCAAAAATTGCTAAACCAATGACGGAGCTTCTGAAGAAGGGCACTAAATACATGTGGAGTGCAGCATGTGAAGCCGCATTCAAAACTTTGGTGAAACATCTCACAACAGCTTCAGTTCTTGCTCAGCCAGACACGACGAAGCCATTTGATGTATACTGTGATGCATCCGGCATCGGTCTCGGCTGTGTTCTTATGCAAGAAGGGTGCGTGTTTGCCTATGGGTCTCGTCAACTGCGAAACCACGAGAAGCATTATCCAACTCACAATCTCGAGCTTGCTGCAGTGGTGTTGGCGTTAAAGGTCTGGAGGCATTATCTACTTGGTAATCTTGTTCACCTCTACACCGACCATAAAAGACTGAAGTATATCTTCACGCAGAAGGAGCTGAATATGAGACAACGGAGATGGTTGGAGCTCATAAAAGATTATGAAGTTGAGATCCACTATCATCCAGGTAAAGCCAACGTGGTTGCCGACGCGCTTAGCCGGAAATCCCACGTTCACAACTTGGCGATTGCTGAGTTGGAAGCTGAAGAACCAAGTCTCCGGGTCATCCCGTGTCACACCCGGTTTTTCCGAAGAACAACCAAGTGAATATCACATGTATGCCAGGATCATTTTCTCATACACATGATGACAAATAGTGAAGCATCATTTATTACAAGCCAGGTGTCGAATATAAATAAGTCTTACATAGCAAATGTCTCGATGGACAATAATAAGTTCATCACAAGTAAATAAACTAGCAGCGGAATATTATTCTTTAGGGCTCCGTCACAGGCGTTGCCCGGGGTCTCCATGAACCTAGAAACCTTCTTCGGGTCCAAAATCTTGGTCATTATAGACCTCCTCATTTTCTTGACCTGAGCAGCAATATAGACCTACAAAATATGCAAGGTTGAGTACCAATGGTACTCAGCAAGTGTGGAAAAATCATATCATGCATGGCTAGAACAAGGAGAGGTTGAACTCATGGTTAAAGCACTACGCGATTAATACCTATCACCTTAGCTTATTAAGCACCTACATTACTACACAGATGACATGGTCCCAATCTCCCATCCCATCATCATAATCCAATAACCATAACATCATTTCCAATGTTAAGCTCCCCGCTTAACTTTCAAAACCATCAATCCTATAATAATGAATAAGTCCAAGCTGCTCTTGACCGTGAGCACGGCTGTCATGACAGTTTTGACTCTGTAGAGTTTGTACCACTGTACCCACATGTAGTGATTTCATCCCCCGTTGCTGGGTGGACTAAAAGAACCTCCATTATGCCAGTGGCTACGAACCACATTCACACTTCCCAGGTGTGTAGCCAGGAGATCACTACGAAGCCTTTACAAAGGGATTCCCGACGAGCGTGGGCCCACTGAGGTTTCACCCCTAACAGCATACAAGAGGCTCCAACCCCGCTGCAGTGGCCCCCTCTTGAGCCTTGCGGTTCATATGGTAGTCCAGCTGACACCTACTCCCCGCACCATCCAACACACCCATACTACGCCGGGGATACACCTAATTAATTGGCCAAGCTGCCCCATCTCAGCATGTGGTTGGCACTGTAAAGCCAGGTTACATGCTCCATGAACCGGTCCTTAGGATCCAGGCAAGTACTAAACACAAACCCAAGTCTCGTGCACCCAGCACACAACCAAAACATCCAACTTGCCTTGATCCCTACCTCTACATAACTCACAATATCTCATTCAAGAGTATGGTAAAATAAACTGATGATCTCATATCCCAAATATCCCATTCTAAGCATGGCTAAGCATATGCATAATAATAAATGTCAAGATAAAATAAATCCCAACCCAAGCTACAAGGAAACAAGGTAATGCAATTCTAGGGAAACTTCCTATCATGGGTTTCATATTTAAATTGACAATGCAAATAATTCTAGCTACACATCCTAGCATAGGATCAAAGTGGTCAAGGACACTTGCCTCCTCCTTGCTGCTCTTGAAATGGGTAGTCCTGGTCTTGGAAAGGAATAACTTGCTCTTGAGCAGGTTCTACATCATATCATCACACATAGCAAAAGAAAAACAACAATCATAAGACATAGTTCACACTTCTACTTCATACAAACCACACATTCACATTTATGAAAGTTCTTTACCATTATATGTGTTGTGGTTACTTTATGTGTGTTGAGTTGTGGCTTGCATGCACTTTTAACTATGTGTATATGATTCCTACTTTTGTGTCTACATTTATACTTACATACTATATATATGAGTTTCCAATAAATTTCTTATATTCAACTACTACACCTTTTCACTACCAAGTGTGTATGAAAAGTATTTTTCTTCCCCATATGTGCCTTCATAATTTCTACCAACCCTAAACTGAACTCTTTGGATTTTAAAAACTCCATTTATCATTTACTAGTTGCTATATTTTCATATTTATATCCCTATGCATAATTGTGTATTTTATTATGAAATTAGTAATACACATCATCTAAACAGAATAGGTTCTGGTCCTAAATAATTTAATAACATATTTTGACCTTTACCTCTGATGTAAACTATTTCATAATTATTTTCCCTATTTTCTAAAACTATTTATTACTTAAAAATGTGTCCCTAATTGTGAATAATAAATTAAACAGATTCAATTCAGTCCAAAATATGTTTTTATCTCACTCCAAATTTTTCTAAACACTGAGAAAATCTTTAACTTAATTTTGACAATATGTTTGTCCCACTTTTTAATTTTTAAACACTAGTTACATATTCAATTTTCTAAATTAAATACTAAACAGGGCTAAAATGATGAACTCACCCCATTACAGGGTCTATAATATTATTTTCAGAATTTCCAGGGGTCTAGCTACACTTATCAGAGGTGTTTTTCCTAAATTTTATTAAGTCCAGGGGCTAAAACTGATTTTTAAATGAATTTACATGATTTTCTGGAGTTCCAGGGGCTAGATCTGAAGTTTCCGGGGCTAGCTCTTATTTCCCGAGAACCCCACGGGGTAGCACGTAAGAATTCCAGTCTTTATAACGCGGGGCTGACGTGGACCGTCCGATTTTAATCCGATGGCTGAGATTATAACGTCGAACCGGTACGCGGGGGTTTAAACCCTACCATGCGATTTAAAATAAACGGCGCACAAGCGGCCACGTCGCTCTGATCGAGCGCGGGCGGCGCTGCCGGCGGCGCACGGCGGCGGAAAGCGGCGATCTCGCCGGAAACTTTCGAATCCTCGAGAATTCTGCCTAGAACTGTGATCTTATGGCATAGATCGGTAGAGGGGAGGTCGGGGATCTCACCTCGGGGGTTTTCTTGAGCTCGGAGGTCCTGGAAGGTGATCGGCGACGAGGTCCGAGGCAAAACCACGGCGAAGCTCGTCGGCGCTGTGTTTACACCGCAAGTCACCGAGTTTTCTGCACCTGCAAGGTCCCCAGGAGGCGGTGGATCAAGACCAGCGAGTTAGATCGGAGTTTCCGAGCTTAGATCGGCCAGAATTCACCGGAGAAGTCTCGGTTCTCACCGGAGTAAAAATCGGCGATCGCGTGGGAAAAACAGAACGAGGCCGGGGTTTTTATAGACGGGGGAGGGCGGCGGGGTGGTTTAGATCATGTGCGCGTCGGCTACGAACAGAACTCAGCGGGGTTTACGTCGAAATCCCGATCGGTTTCGATTCGGGCGCGGGGGAGTTCGGCGCGGCGCGAGGTAGACGAAGATCTGTGGGTCCCGCCTGTCAGCGTGAGAAAGCGCGGGCGCGTGGCTGCGGGCTGGCGCGGGGTAAGTTGGGCCGGCTGGTGGGTTTCGGCCCACTGGCCGGTTTTTTTCTGTTTTCTCTTTTTCTTTTTCCATTTCTTTTCTGATTTGAGTTTAATTTGAATTCCAGTTTGAATTTGAATTTTTGCAAAACATGCAACAAGTCCAAAAATTTTTAAATTCCCCTCTTAACATGATTTAGTGTTTTGAATCAAAATTTTGGGGTGTTACAGCTCTACCCCCCTTAAAAGAAATCTCGTCCCCGAGATTGGTGTTTTTAAGAAAACAATTCCGGAAATTGTGCCTTGAGCTCATCTTCCCATTCCCAGGTGGCTTCCTCTTCTGAGTGATGCTTCCACTGCACCTTGCACATCCGGATTCTTTTATTTCTGGTGAAGCGTTCCATTGTCTCCAAAATCTTGTATGGTTGCTCGGCATAAGACAAATCCTCAGCTACATCCACTTCATTCATGGGTAACACCTCTTCAGGCGTCCTCAGACATTTCTTGAGTTGTGACACATGGAATACATCGTGCACATCCGATAGATGAACCGGTAACTCTAGTTGATACGCCACTTCGCCTTTCCTTTCCAAAACTTGAAAGGGTCCGATGTATCGAGGTGACAACTTCCCTTTCACCTTGAACCGACGTAGTCCTCTGATAGGGGACACCTTGAGATAAACATAGTCTCCCACGTTGAAAACGAGCTCTCTTCTTCGTACATCGGCATAGCTCTTTTGGCGTGTCTGTGCTATCCTCAAGTTATTGCGAATTTCCCTCACCTTCGCCTCGACTTCTTGTAGTACTTCTGGACCAAACACCTTACTTTCCCCTGTTTGGTTCCAAAATAGGGGAGTTCTGCACTTCCTCCCGTACAAGGCCTCAAACGGTGACATCTTCATACTAGCTTGATAGCTGTTGTTATAGGAAAACTCCGCATACGGTAAGTTCTTGTCCCAACTCCTATTGTTTTTGAGTGCACATGCCCTTAGCATATCTTCAAGGATCTGATTGGTTCTTTCCGTCTGCCCATCAGTTTGGGGATGATAGGCAGAACTAAAGTTCAGATGGGTTCCCATGGTTTCGTGCAACTTCTGCCAGAATCTTGAGGTGAACTGTGTCCCTCGATCCGACACAATCTTCTTTGGCACTCCATGGTAACACACGATCCTTGACATGTACAACTCTGCCAATTTGGATCCGCTGTAGCTTTCTTTCACGGGGATGAAATGACCTACCTTGGTTAGCCTATCAATGATGACCCATATTGAATCATACCCTGATTGGGTTCTAGGCAATCCCACGATAAAATCCATGCTGATTTCTTCCCATTTCCATTCAGGCACTTTGAGTGGTTGCAATAATCCCGCGGGTCGTTGATGTTCTGCTTTCACCAACTGACATGTGTCACATAAGGCAACATGTTCCGCGACATCTCGCTTCATACCATACCACCAATACCTGTTCTTAAGGTCCTGATACATTTTCGTACTCCCAGGATGAATGGAATTGTCAGAATCATGAGCCTCCTTTAGAATCAATTCACGGATCTCCTTTACTTCTGGCACACAGATTCTTTTCCCGTGCCACACCGTTCCTTGTTCATCCTCTCTAAAACCCGGAGCTTTATTTTCCTTGATAAGTTGTCTGATCTCTTGTATCTTCTCATCATTCTTTTGACCATCACGTATGTCTTGCTCTAGTGTGGAGTCCACTTCCATGGCGATGGCTTCACCACTATTCACTAGACATAGATTGAGCCTTATAACTTCGTCCTTCAATTCTACAGGCATGTCCTTCAAGCTCAACTTATTGACCTGCACTTTCTGACTCAAAGCATCGGCCACGACGTTTGCTTTCCCGGGATGATCGTTGATGCCCACATCAAAGTCATTGATTAGCTCTAACCATCTCCTTTGTCTGAGGTTGAGATCTGTCTGTGTGAAAATGTACTTCAAACTCTTATGATCCGTATATATCTCGGTCCTTTTCCCCATCAAATAGTGCCGCCAAATTTTCAACGCGTGTACCACTGCGGCTAGTTCTAGGTCATGTGTAGGATAGTTCTTCTCGTGCTTTCGAAGCTGACGGGATGCATGTAACACCCCAAATTTTGATTCAAATCTCTAAACCATGTTCAGAGGGGAATTTAAAAATTTTTGGACGTGTTGCATGTTTTGCAAAAATTCAAATTCAAACTGGAATTCAAATTATACCCAAAACAGAAAAGAAATGGAAAAAGAAAAAGAGAAACGGGAAAAAACCGTCCAGTGGGCCGAAACCCGCCAGCCGGCCCAGTTTCCCCGCGCCAGCCCGCCCCCGCGCGCGTCGCGCTGTCTCTCACAGACAGGTGGGACCCGCATGTCATCCCTAACCCCGCGACCCCGGACTCTCTCCCGCGCGCGCGATCGCAACCGACCGGATTTCCGCGTCCCGCAGCCCGAATTCTGGACCCAGAGGACTCCAACTCGATCACAACAGACCCACCGCCCTTCCCCGGCTATAAAACTCCCGATCCGATCAGTTTTTCCCACGCGATCGCCGATTTTCACTCCGGTGAGCACCGAGACTTCGCCGGTGAATTCTGGCCGATCTAAGCTCGGAAACTCTGATCTAACTCGCTGGTTTTGATCCACCGCCTCCGGGGAACTTTGCAGGTGCAGAAAACTCGGAGAGTTACGGTGTAAACGCAGCGCCGACGAGCTTCGCCGTGGTTTTGCCTCGGACCTCGCCGCCGATCACTTTCCAGGACCCCCGAGCTCGAGAAAACCCCCGAGGTGAGATCCCTGACCTCCCCTCTACCGATCTAGGCCATAAGATCACAGTTCTAGGCAGAATTCTCGAGGATCCGAAACTTTCCGGCGAGATCGCCGCTTCCCGCCGCCGTGCGCCGCCGGCAGCGCCGCCTGCGCTCGATCAGAGCGACGTGGCCGCTTGTGCGCCGTTTATTTTAAATCGCACGGTAGATTTTAAAACCCCGCGTACCGGTTCGATGTTATAATCTCAGCCGTCGGTTTAAAATCGGACGGTCCACGTCAGCCCCGCATTATAAAGACTGGAATTCTTACGTGCTACCCCCTGGGGTTCTCTGGAATTGAGAGCTAGCCCCGGAAACTTCAGATCTAGCCCCTGGAACTCCAGAAAATCATGTAAATTCATTTAAAAATCAGTTTTAGCCCCTGGACTTAATAAAAATTAGGAAAAACACCTCTGATAAGTGTAGCTAGACCCCTGGAAATTATGAAAATAATATTATAGACCCTGTAATGGGGTGAATTCATTATTTTAACCCTGTTTAGTAATTAATTTAGAAAATTGAATATGTAACTAGTGTTTAAAAATTAAAAAGTGGGACAAACATAATTGTCAAAATTAATTAAAAACTTTCTCAGTACTTAGAAAACTTTGGAGTGAGATAAAAATCTATTTTTGGGCTGAAATGAATCTGTTTCATTTGTTATTCACATTTATTAGTATAGGGACACATTTTTAAGTAAAGAATAGTTATAGAAAAATAGGGAAAATAATTATGAAATAATCTACATCAGAAGCCAAGGTCAAAACATGTTATTAAATTATTTAGGACCAGAACCTATTCTGTTTAGATGATGTGTATTACTAATTTCATAATAAAATACACATTTATGCATAGGAGAATAAATCTGAAAATATAGCAACTAGCAAATGATAAATGGAGTTTCTAAAATCCAAAGAATTCAGTTTAGGGTTGGTAGAAATTATGAAGGCACATATGGGGAAGAATAATACTTTTCATACACACTTGGTAGTAAAAAGGTGAAGTAGTTGAATATAAGAAATTTATTGGAAACCCATATAAATAGTATGTAAGTATAAAGGTGGACACGAAAGTAGGAATCATATACACATGGTTAAAAGTGCATGCAAGCCACAACTCAACACACATAAAGTAACCACAACACATATAATGGTGAATGAATTTCATAAATATGAATGTGTGGTTTGTATGAAGTAGAAGTGTGAACTATGTCTTATGATTGTTGTTTTTCTTTTGCTATGTGTGATGGTATGAAGTAGAACCTGTTCAAGAGCGAGTTATTTCTTTCCAAGATCAGGAATACCCATTTCAAGAGCAGCAAGAAGGAGGCAAGTGTCCTTGACCACTTTGATCCTATGCTAGGATGTGTAGATAGAATTATTTGCATTGTCAAATGAAATATGAAACCCATGCTAGGAAAGTTTCCCTAGAATTGCATTACCTTGTTTCCTTGTAGCTTGGGTTGGGATTTATTTTGTCATGTCATCTATTTACATGCATTTGCTTAGCCATGCTTAGAATGGGATATTTGGGAAATGAGATCATCAGTTTATATTACCATACTCTTGAATGAGCTATTGTGAGTTATGTAGAGGTAGGGATCAAGGCAAGTTGGATGTTTTGGTTGTGTGCTGGGTGCACGAGACTTGGGTTTGTGTTTAGTACTTGCCTGGATCCTATGGACCGGTTCATGGAGCATGTTACCCGGCTTTACAGTGCCAACCACATGCTGAGATGGGGCAGCTTGGCCAATTAATTAGTTGTATCCCCGGCGTAGTATGGGTGTGTTGGATGGTGCGGGGAGTAGGTATCAGCTGGACTACCATATGAACCGCAAGGCTCAAGAGGGGGCCACTGCAGCGGGGTTGGAGCCTCTTGTATGCTGTTAGGGGTGAAACCTCAGTGGGCCCACGCTCGTCGGGAATCCCTTTGTAAAGGCTTCGTAGTGATCTCTTGGCCGCACACCTGGGAAGTGTGAATGTGGATCGTAGCCACTGGCATAATGGAGGTTCTTTTAGTCCACCTGGCAACGGGGGATGAAATCACTACTTGTGGGTACAGTGGTACAAACTCTGCAGAGTCAAAACTGTCTTGACAGCCGTGCTCACGGTTAAGAGCGGCCTGGACTTATTCATGATTAGAGGATTGATGGTTTTGGAAGTTAAGCGGGGAGCTTAACATTGGAAATGATGTTATGGTTATTGGATTACGATAATGGGTTGGGAGATTGGGACCATTTTACCTGTGTAGTAATGTAGGTGCCTAATAAGCTAAGGTGATAGGTATTAATTGCGTAGTGCTTTAACCATGAGTTCAACCTCTCCTTGTTCTAGCCATGCATGATATGATTTTCCCACACTTGCTGAGTACCATTGGTACTCAACCTTGCATATTTGTTGGTTTATATTGCTGCTCAGGTCAAGATGATGAGGTGGTGTATAATGACCAAGATTTTGGACCCGAGGAAGGATTTTAGGTTCATGAAGACCCCCAGGCAACGCCTGTGATGGAGCCCTAAAGAATAATATTCCGCTGCTAGTTTATTTACTTGTGATGAAGCATTAGTGTCCATTGAGACATTTGCAATGTAAGACTTATTTATATTCGACACCTGGCTTGTAATAAATGATGCTTCACTATTTGTCATCACATGTATGAGAAAATGATCCTGGCATACATGTGATATTCACTTGGTTGTTTCTTCGGAAAAACCGGGTGTGACAGAGGTGGTATCAGAGCCAAGGTTGCCCGTAGGAACGTGGACCTAGGTAGAAATGGACGTATTTAAGGGCCCTATTTTCTTAAAAACTATTTTCCAAAGTGTGGGTGGAAAAGTGTTATTAAAGGAGTCATTTTCTTCATCTTACCCCAACTTTCATTCAAAATAGGATTTTTGTTTGAGAGTTTATCTAACCTAATTTTTAAATTCTTTTGTTTTAGATGGTTCGCATGATTCGCACCGCTCGTAAGTCTACAGGAGGGAGAGTTCCCGTAGTTGCCCTTGCCGAAAGAGAGGAGAGTCGTCCAGTGACGTACCTTTCCTACGGATTGGCAGTAGGAGATTTGTTGCGCCGTCTTCGACGTATGCTCGAAGCCGCCGGCAATACGGGCAAGCTAATCATCCACTACAACTCCACCAGGACCATCCATGAGAAGAGGGAAGAATGGAGTTCGGAGATGAGGATTATACACGAGAATCAGCTGCTTAAGATTCATCACTCTCCAGCTTGTCGAGCAACACAAGTTGACGCGAAGAAAGATGTCACCTGGGAGGCCATCACCTGCCAGAGTCACATCTATCGTCGCCACTTGGACAAAACTGAGTACATGTATGTCCTCCAACGTGAGAGTGGTACCACGGAGTACAAGTACCCACCGGTGCAGCAAGGGACTTCCCATGAGCACATGGACTTGTGTTTGGACGATGCTGCTATGCTCAGCACTCGGCTGCAGGAGTGTCAACAAGAGCTTCAGGATGTCCGAGACACCCTGAAGGAAACGGAGGCGTTGCTACGAGCTTGCTTAAAGGCGAGAGAAAGAGGAGACGGGAATGAACTGTGTGTCACTGTGAGTGATCCATGGACTCCTGACTCCCCGGATCGCCGAGCAATCAGGCGTCGTCGCACTTCTCCACCAGCAGCCTCCCCACCTAAAGCAGAGTCAGAAGGTAGCCGAAATGAGGAGGAAGATCCCGAGGAGCCAGCTCAAGAGGACTAGTAGTGTAGAGTCTTTCCCCTAGCTAGCAAGAGGTCGAGTAGTCGAGTAGTTACGTAGTTAATGGTGTGATAATGCTTGGTGTGTGACGTGAGTTGTGGAAGCCATGAGCAATTGTCCACAGCCTCGTCTTCAGATTGTTTTGCTTTGGTGTGTGAACCCACAGGAAATAATAGTGCATTTATTTGGTGTGAGATATGAACCCTCGTAAAAGCATAACAAAGCCTCAACACTTCAAAGTACAAACAAATGAAAGTAGTAAGATGATGCTAAATGATTTCAAATTGACATTGGTTGATTCTGCCAGATGGCCGGAAGAGGAAAAGGACGTGCTGCCAACCCCGCCAACAACAACGATGAGGCATGCAACCCTCATCTTTCTGGAGGCCAGGACAGGGGTGGTCGCCGTGAAGAAGTTGATCCTCTCCACCAAATGCTGGAGAATCAAAATCAGCTTATCCAGAACTTGACTCAAGTGGTGGCCAACTTGCATCAAGTTCCACCTCCACAAGCTGCACCACGCCAACCAAGGTTGAGTGAGTTTCTAGGAACTCAACCTCCAAAGTTTGCAAGTGCTGCTGAACCTCTGGAGGCAGATGATTGGCTGAAGACCATTGAAAGTAAGATGAGGATTATACAATGCCAAGGGTATGAGAGGGTGCTGTTTGCCTCTCATCAATTGCAGGGACCTGCTGCTGATTGGTGGACCGCCTACGTGGCCGCCCATCATGACCCTGAGAACGTCACTTGGGAAGAGTTCAAGCGTAGCTTCCGCAACCACTATATCCCAAGAGGTGAACTCAAAAACAAGAGAAAGGAGTTTTTGGGACTGCAGCAGGGAAACATGACTGTGAGGGAATACCTCACTAAATTTACTCAACTATCCCGTTATGCTCCACGAGACATAGAGACTGATGAGCAGAAACAAGATTGTTTCGTGGAAGGACTTACCGCAGAGATGCAGTGTGCAATGTCCTCCAATGAGTATGAAAGCTTTCAAAAGATGGTGGACAGAGCATTTGTGGTGGAAAGGAAGCTAAAGGCCCTGGAAAATGAGAATAAGAGGAAGGCGGGGTGGTCACATCAGGCCTCAGGGAGCAACACCCGCCCACGTATGATGCAGCAACCTACGGGGCAGACGAGCCGTGCTGCGATACCCTATTCAGCACCAAGAGGGTAGAACCCGAACTTCAGGCCTCCCGCGGCACCAGCACAGCCGCAACGTCAGTTTGTGCAGCAGCCTCGCCCCGCATATCCACCTCGACCAGCAGTGCAAGGACCTCCGAACCAACCCCCAGACAACAAAGGCCAAGCACCTAAGGTTGGGGTGCAATGTTTCAGCTGTGGTGAAGTGGGGCACTACGCCCATAAGTGCCCTAAGAAGAAGCCTGCGCCGCCACAACAGCAGAATGTAGTGAGAGGACGGGTGAACCACGTCACTATGGAGGAAGCACAAGAGGCGCCCGACGTGGTAGTTGGTAAGTTTCCTGCCAATTTACACCTTGCAACTCTGCTGTTTGATTCTGGTGCTACCCACTCGTTCATTGCTCAAGGGTTTGTTAAGAAGCATGACCTAGCAACCACACAAATGAACCATATGCTAGCCGTAAACTCTCCAGGTGGAGAAATAAGGACAAGACAAGTGTGTCCCAAAGTGAGCCTAGACATTAATGGGGTAGTATTTACTGCTAACCTCATAGTGATAGACTCCCGAGGGATAGATATTATTTTGGGTATGGATTGGTTGACCAAACATAAAGGAATCATCCATTGTTCGACCAGAACGGTAGAACTAACTCACCCCAATGGCACAAGAGTAAAGTTCATAACGATACACGAGCCTAGGAGGGACATTAAATTAAATCAAGTGGAGGTGAAAGTTGAGGAAATCAGGACTATCAGGGAATATCCAGATGTTTTTCCGGAGGAATTGCCAGGTATGCCTCCCGATCGTGACGTGGAGTTCGCAATTGAGCTAGTACCGGGAACAGCCCCGATATACAAGAGACCTTATCGAATGGACTCCAAGCAGCTAGAAGAGCTCAAGGATCATTTGAGAGAATTGACGGAGAAGGGGTATATTCGTCCTAGTTCCTCACCATGGGGAGCTCCGGTGATATTTGTGCCCAAGAAGGACGGAACCCAAAGGTTATGCGTGGATTACCGTGCTTTGAACGAGGTAACCATCAAAAACAAGTACCCATTACCCCGCATTGAAGACTTGTTTGATCAGTTGAGGGGAGCTTGTGTGTTCTCGAAAATTGATCTCAGGTCGGGGTACCACCAACTCAAGATAAGGCAATCAGATATTCCCAAGACAGCTTTCGTATCTCGGTACGGACTGTATGAATACACTGTCATGCCTTTTGGGCTAACCAATGCCCCGGCATATTTCATGTACCTCATGAACAAGGTATTCATGGAATATCTGGACAAATTTGTGGTGGTTTTCATAGATGATATTCTCGTCTTCTCCAAAGATGAAGAGGAACATGAGAAACATCTAAGGTTGGTGTTGCAAAGGTTGAGAGAACACCAATTATATGCCAAGTTGAGCAAGTGTGAGTTTTGGCTGAAGAGAGTTCCCTTTTTAGGACATATAATCTCGGAGGGAGGAATCTCCGTAGATCCCGCCAAAATCGAGGATATCCAGAAGTGGAAGACCCCTGAAAATGTCGGGGAAGTTCGAAGCTTTTTGGGATTGGCTGGATACTATCGACGGTTTATTGAGGGATTCTCTAAGATCTCGAGACCTCTCACCAAACTATTGGAAATGGGAATCACATTCACCTGGACGCCACAGTGCGAGACGAGCTTTCAGGAGCTAAAGAAGAGATTGACAACAGCCCCAGTGCTGGTTATGCCAGATATGCAGAAGAATTTCACAGTGTACTGCGATGCCTCTGGAAATGGGTTGGGATGTGTTCTCATGCAAGAAGGACATGTCGTGGCATATGCATCCCGGCAGCTTCGGAAGCACGAGAAGAACTATCCTACACATGACCTAGAACTAGCTGCAGTGGTACACGCGTTGAAAATTTGGCGGCACTATTTGATGGGGAAGAGGACAGAGATATATACGGATCATAAGAGTTTGAAGTACATATTCACACAGCAAGATCTCAACCTCAGACAAAGGAGATGGCTAGAGCTAATCAATGACTTTGATGTGGGCATCAACTATCATCCTGGGAAAGCAAACGTCGTGGCCGATGCTCTGAGTCGGAAAGTGCAGGTCAATAAGTTGAGTTTGAAGGACATGCCTGCAGAATTGAAGGACGAGGTTATAAGACTCAATCTGTGTCTAGTAAATAGTGGTGAAGCCATCGCCATGGAAGTGGACTCCACACTCGAGCGAGACATACGCGAGGGCCAAAAGAATGATGAGAAGATACAAGAGATCAGACAGCTCATCAAGGAAAATAAAGCTCCTGGTTTTAGAGAGGATGAACAAGGAACGGTGTGGCACGGGAAAAGAATCTGTGTGCCAGAAGTAAAGGAGATCCGTGAATTGATTTTAAAGGAGGCTCATGATTGTGACTATTCCATTCATCCGGGGAGTACGAAGATGTACCAGGACCTCAAAAGCAGGTATTGGTGGTATGGCATGAAGCGAGATGTCGCGGAACATGTTGCTCTATGTGACACATGTCAGTTGGTGAAAGCAGAACATCAACGACCCGCGGGATTGCTGCAACCACTCAAAGTGCCTGAATGGAAGTGGGAAGAAATCAGCTTTGATTTTGTCGTAGGATTGCCTAGGACCCAATCCGGGTATGATTCAATATGGGTCATTATTGATAGGCTAACCAAGGTAGCTCATTTCATCCCTGTGAAAGAAAGCTACAGCGGATCCAAATTGGCAGAATTGTACATGTCAAGGATTGTGTGTTACCATGGAGTGCCAAAGAAGATAGTGTCGGACCGAGGGACACAGTTCACGTCGAGGTTTTGGCAGAAGTTGCATGAAACCATGGGAACCCATCTGAACTTCAGCTCTGCCTATCATCCCCAAACTGACGGGCAGATGGAGAGAACCAATCAAATCCTTGAAGATATGTTAAGGGCATGTGCACTCAAAAACAATAGGAGTTGGGACAAGAACTTACCGTATGCGGAGTTTTCCTATAACAACAGCTATCAAGCTAGTATGAAAATGTCACCGTTTGAAGCTTTGTATGGAAGGAAGTGCAGAACTCCCCTATTTTGGAACCAAACAGGAGAAAGTAAAGTGTTTGGTCCAGAAGTGCTACAAGAAGCCGAGGCGAAGGTGAGGGAGATTCGCAACAATTTGAGGATAGCACAAACACGCCAGAAGAGTTATGCTGATGTACGAAGGAGAGAACTCGTTTTCAACATGGGAGACTATGTTTATCCCAAGGTGTCCCCTATCAGAGGACTTCGTCGGTTCAAGGTGAAAGGGAAGTTGTCACCTCGATACATCGGACCCTTTCAAGTTTTGGAAAGAAAAGGCGAAGTGGCGTACCAACTAGAGTTACCGGTTCATCTATCGGACGTGCACGATGTATTTCATGTGTCACAACTCAAGAAATGCCTGAGGACGCCTGA
Organism: Neostapfia colusana; assembly: GCA_030760725.1. Taxonomy (NCBI): domain Eukaryota; kingdom Viridiplantae; phylum Streptophyta; class Magnoliopsida; order Poales; family Poaceae; genus Neostapfia; species Neostapfia colusana. The sequence continues at coordinate 37,820,661 of JASWHV010000002.1, read as the reverse complement.
AGAGGTGTTACCCATGAATGAAGTGGATGTAGCTGAGGATTTGTCTTATGCTGAGCAACCATACAAGATTTTGGAGACAATGGAACGCCTCACCAGAAATAAGAGAATCCGGATGTGCAAGGTGCAGTGGAAGCATCACTCAGAAGAGGAAGCCACCTGGGAACGGGAAGACGAGCTCAAGGCACAATTTCCGGAATTGTTTTCTTAGAAACACCAATCTCGAGGACGAGATTTCTTTTAAGGGGGGTAGAGCTGTAACACCCCAAATTTTGATTCAAATCTCTAAACCATGTTCAGAGGGGAATTTAAAAATTTTTGGACGTGTCGCATGTTTTGCAAAAATTCAAATTCAAACTGGAATTCAAATTATACCCAAAACAGAAAAGAAATGGAAAAAGAAAAAGAGAAACAGGAAAAAAACCGGCCAGTGGGCCGAAACCCGCCAGCCGGCCCAGTTTCCCCGCGCCAGCCCGCCCCCGCGCGTGTCGCGCTGTCTCTCACAGACAGGTGGGACCCGCATGTCATCCCTAACCCCGCGACCCCAGACTCTCTCCCGCGCGCGCGATCGCAACCGACCGGATTTCCGCGTCCCGCATCCCGAATTCTGGACCCAGAGGACTCCAACTCGATCACAACAGACCCACCGCCCTTCCCCGGCTATAAAAACTCCCGATCCGATCAGTTTTTCCCACGCGATCGCCGATTTTCACTCCGGTGAGCACCGAGACTTCGCCGGTGAATTCTGGCCGATCTAAGCTCGGAAACTCTGATCTAACTCGCTGGTTTTGATCCACCGCCTCCGGGGAACTTTGCAGGTGCAGAAAACTCGGAGACTTACGGTGTAAACGCAGCGCCGACGAGCTTCGCCGTGGTTTTGCCTCGGACCTCGCCGCCGATCACTTTCCAGGACCCCCGAGCTCGAGAAAACCCCCGAGGTGAGATCCCTGACCTCCCCTCTACCGATCTAGGCCATAAGATCACAGTTCTAGGCAGAATTCTCGAGGATCCGAAACTTTCCGGCGAGATCGCCGCTTCCCGCCGCCGGCAGCGCCGCCCGCGCTCGATCAGAGCGACGTGGCCGCTTGTGCGCCGTTTATTTTAAATCGCACGGTAGATTTTAAAACCCCGCGTACCGGTTCGATGTTATAATCTCAGCCGTCGGTTTAAAATCGGACGGTCCACGTCAGCCCCGCATTATAAAGACTGGAATTCTTACGTGCTACCCCCTGGGGTTCTCTGGAATTGAGAGCTAGCCCCGGAAACTTCAGATCTAGCCCCTGGAACTCCAGAAAATCATGTAAATTCATTTAAAAATCAGTTTTAGCCTCTGGACTTAATAAAAATTAGGAAAAACACCTCTGATAAGTGTAGCTAGACCCCTGGAAATTATGAAAATAATATTATAGACCCTGTAATGGGGTGAATTCATTATTTTAACCCTGTTTAGTAATTAATTTAGAAAATTGAATATGTAACTAGTGTTTAAAAATTAAAAAGTGGAACAAACATAATTGTCAAAATTAATTGAAAACTTTCTCAGTACTTAGAAAACTTTGGAGTGAGATAAAAATCTATTTTTGGGCTGAAATGAATCTGTTTCATTTGTTATTCACATTTATTAGTATAGGGACACATTTTTAAGTAAAGAATAGTTATAGAAAAATAGGGAAAATAATTATGAAATAATCTACATCAGAAGCCAAGGTCAAAACATGTTATTAAATTATTTAGGACCAGAACCTATTCTGTTTAGATGATGTGTATTACTAATTTCATAATAAAATACACATTTATGCATAGGAGAATAAATCTGAAAATATAGCAACTAGCAAATGATAAATGGAGTTTCTAAAATCCAAAGAATTCAGTTTAGGGTTGGTAGAAATTCTGAAGGCACATATGGGGAAGAATAATACTTTTCATACACACTTGGTAGTAAAAAGGTGAAGTAGTTGAATATAAGAAATTTATTGGAAACCCATATAAATAGTATGTAAGTATAAAGCTGGACACAAAAGTAGGAATCATATACACATGGTTAAAAGTGCATGCAAGCCACAACTCAACACACATAAAGTAACCACAACACATATAATGGTGAATGAATTTCATAAATATGAATGTGTGGTTTGTATGAAGTAGAAGTGTGAACTATGTCTTATGATTGTTGTTTTTCTTTTGCTATGTGTGATGGTATGAAGTAGAACCTGTTCAAGAGCAAGTTATTTCTTTCCAAGATCAGGAATACCCATTTCAAGAGCAGCAAGAAGGAGGCAAGTGTCCTTGACCACTTTGATCCTATGCTAGGATGTGTAGATAGAATTATTTGCATTGTCAAATGAAATATGAAACCCATGCTAGGAAAGTTTCCCTAGAATTGCATTACCTTGTTTCCTTGTAGCTTGGGTTGGGATTTATTTTGTCATGTCATCTATTTACATGCATTTGCTTAGCCATGCTTAGAATGGGATATTTGGGAAATGAGATCATCAGTTTATATTACCATACTCTTGAATGAGCTATTGTGAGTTATGTAGAGGTAGGGATCAAGGCAAGTTGGATGTTTTGGTTGTGTGCTGGGTGCACGAGACTTGGGTTTGTGTTTAGTACTTGCCTGGATCCTAAGGACCGGTTCATGGAGCATGTAACCCGGCTTTACAGTGCCAACCACATGCTGAGATGGGGCAGCTTGGCCAATTAATTAGGTGTATCCCCGGCGTAGTATGGGTGTGTTGGATGGTGCGGGGAGTAGGTGTCAGCTGGACTACCATATGAACCGCAAGGCTCAAGAGGGGGCCACTGCAGCGGGGTTGGAGCCTCTTGTATGCTGTTAGGGGTGAAACCTCAGTGGGCCCACGCTCGTCGGGAATCCCTTTGTAAAGGCTTCGTAGTGATCTCTTGGCCGCACACCTGGGAAGTGTGAATGTGGATCGTAGCCACTGGCATAATGGAGGTTCTTTTAGTCCACCCGGCAACGGGGGATGAAATCACTACTTGTGGGTACAGTGGTACAAACTCTGCAGAGTCAAAACTGTCTTGACAGCCGTGCTCACGGTTAAGAGCGGCCTGGACTTATTCATGATTATAGGATTGATGGTTTTGGAAGTTAAGCGGGGAGCTTAACATTGGAAATGATGTTATGGTTATTGGATTACGATAATGGGTTGGGAGATTGGGACCATTTCACCTGTGTAGTAATGTAGGTGCCTAATAAGCTAAGGTGATAGGTATTAATTGCGTAGTGCTTTAACCATGAGTTCAACCTCTCCTTGTTCTAGCCATGCATGATATGATTTTCCCACACTTGCTGAGTACCATTGGTACTCAACCTTGCATATTTGTTGGTTTATATTGCTGCTCAGGTCAAGATGATGAGGTGGTGTATAATGACCAAGATTTTGGACCCGAGGAAGGATTTTAGGTTCATGAAGACCCCCGGGCAACGCCTGTGATGGAGCCCTAAAGAATAATATTCCGCTGCTAGTTTATTTACTTGTGATGAAGCATTAGTGTCCATTGAGACATTTGCAATGTAAGACTTATTTATATTCGACACCTGGCTTGTAATAAATGATGCTTCACTATTTGTCATCACATGTATGAGAAAATGATCCTGGCATACATGTGATATTCACTTGGTTGTTTCTTCGGAAAAACCGGGTGTGACAATGCATATGCCACGACATGCCCTTCTTGCATAAGAACACATCCCAACCCGTTTCCAGAGGCATCGCAGTACACCGTGAAGCTCTTTTGCATATCTGGCATAACCAGCACTGGGGCTGTTGTCAATCTTTCCTTTAACTCCTGAAAACTCTTCTCGCACTGTGGCGTCCATGTGAAGGTGATTCCCTTCTCCAATAGTTTGTTGAGAGGTCTCGAGATCTTAGAGAATCCCTCAATAAACCGTCGATAGTATCCAGCCAATCCCAAGAAGCTTCGAACTTCCCTGACATTTTCAGGGGTCTTCCACTTTTGTATATCCTCGATTTTGGCAGGATCCACGGAGATTCCTCCCTCCGAGATTATATGTCCTAAGAAGGGAACTCTCTTAAGCCAAAACTCACACTTGCTCAACTTGGCATATAGTTGGTGTTCTCTTAGCCTCTGCATCACCAACCTTAGATGTTTCTCATGTTCTTCTTCATCTTTGGAGAAGACGAGAATGTCATCTATGAAAACCACCACAAATTTGTCCAGATATTCCATGAATACCTTGTTCATGAGGTACATGAAGTATGCCGGGGCATTAGTTAGCCCGAAAGGCATGACGGTGTATTCATACAGTCCGTACCGAGATACGAAAGCTGTCTTGGGAATATCAGATTGCCTTATCTTGAGTTGGTGGTATCCCGACCTGAGATCAATTTTCGAGAACACACAAGCTCCCCTCAACTGATCAAACAAGTCTTCAATACGAGGCAATGGGTACTTGTTCTTGATGGTTACCTCATTCAAAGCACGGTAATCCACGCATAACCTTTGGGTTCCGTCTTTCTTGGGCACAAATATCACCGGAGCTCCCAATGGTGAGGAACTAGGGCGAATATACCCCTTCTCCGTCAATTCTCTCAAATGATCCTTGAGTTCTTCTAGCTGCTTGGAGTCCATCCGATAAGGTCTCTTGTATATCGGGGCTGTTCCCGGTACTAGCTCAATTGCGAATTCCACTTCACGGTCGGGAGGCATACCTGGCAACTCCTCCGGAAAAACATCTGGATATTCCCTGATAGTCCTGATTTCCTCAACTTTCACCTCCACTTGATTTAATTTAATGTCCCTCCTAGGCTCGTGTATCGTTATGAACTTTACTCTTGTGCCACTAGGGTGAGTTAGTTCCACCGTTCTGGTCGAACAATGGATGATTCCTTTATGTTTGGTCAACCAATCCATTCCCAAAATAATATCTATCCCTTGTGAATCTATCACTATGAGGTTAGCAGTAAATACTACCCCATTAATGTCTAGGTTCACTTTGGGACACACTTGTCTTGTCCTTATTTCTCCACCTGGAGAGTTTACAGCTAGCATATGGTTCATTTGTATGGTTGCTAGGTCATGCTTCTTAACAAACCCTTGAGCAATGAACGAGTGGGTAGCACCAGAATCAAACAACAGAGTTGCAAGGTGTAAATTGGCAGGAAACTTACCAACTACCACGTCGGGTGCCTCTTGTGCTTCCTCCATAGTGACGTGGTTCACCCGTCCTCTCATTACATTCTGCTGTTGTGGCGGCGCAGGCTTCTTCTTTGGGCATTTATGGGCGTAGTGCCCCACTTCACCACAGCTGAAACATTGCACCCCAATCTTAGATGCCTGGCCTTTGTTGTCTTGGGGTTGGTTTGGGGGTCCTTGCACTGCTGGTCGAGGTGGATATGAGGGGCGAGGCTGCTGCACAAACTGACGTTGCGGCTGTGCTGGTGCTGCGGGAGACCTGTAGTTTGGGTTGTACCCTCTTGGTGCTGAATAGGGTACCGCAGCACGGCTCGTCTGCCCTGCAGGTGGCTGCATCAGACGTGGGCGGGTGTTGCTCCCTGAGGCTTGATGTGACCACCCGGCCTTCCTCTTATTCTCATTTTCCAGGGCCTTTAGCTTCCTTTCTACCACAAATGCTCTGTCTACCATCTTTTGGAAGCTTTCATACTCATTTGAGGACATTGCACACTGCATCTCTGCGGTAAGTCCTTCCACGAAACAATCTTGTTTCTGCTCATCAGTCTCTATGTCTCGTGGGGCATAACGGGATAGTTGAGTAAATTTAGTGAGGTATTCCCTCACCGTCATGTTTCCCTGCTGCAGTCCCAAAAACTCCTTCCTCTTGTTTTTGAGTTCACCTCTTGGGATGTAATGGTTGCGGAAGCTACGCTTGAACTCTTCCCAAGTGATGTTCTCAGGGTCATGATGGGCGGCCACGTAGGCGGTCCACTAATCAGCAGCAGGTCCATGCAATTGATGAGAGGCAAACAACACCCTCTCATACCCTTGGCACTGTATGATCCTCATCTTACTTTCAATGGTCTTCAGCCAATCATCTGCCTCCAGTGGTTCAGCAGCACTTGCAAACTTTGGAGGTTGGGTTCCTAGAAACTCACTCAACCTTGGTTGGCGTGGTGCAGCTTGTGGAGGTGGAACTTGATGCAAGTTGGCCACCACTTGAGTCAAGTTCTGGATGAGCTGATTTTGATTCTCCAGCATTTGGTGGAGAGGATCAACTTCTTCACGGCGACCACCCCGGTCCTGGCCTCCAGAAAGATGAGGGTTGCATGCCTCATCGTTGTTGTTGGCGGGGTTGGCAGCACGTCCTTTTCCTCTTCCGGCCATCTGGCAAAATCAACCAATGTTAATTTGAAAGCATTTAGTATCATCTTACTACTTTCATTTGTTTGTACTTTGAAGTGTTGAGGCTTTGTTATACTTTTCTGAGGGTTCATTTCTTACACAAAATTAAATGCAATATTATTTCATGTGGGTTCACACACCAAAGCAAAACAATCTAAAGACGAGGCTGTGGACAATTGCTCATGGCTTCCACAACTCAAGTCACACACCAAGCATTAACACACCATTAACTTAACTTAACGACTCGACTATTCGACATCTTGCAAACTAAGGGAAGGACTCTACACTACTCATTTTCTTGAGCTGGCTCCTCGGGATCTTCCTCATCATTTCGGCTTCCTTCTGACTCTGCTTTCGGTGGGGAGGATGCTGGTGGAGAAGTGCGACGACGCCTGATCGCTCGGCGATCTGGGGAGTCAGGAGTCCATGTATCATTCACGGTGACACACAGTTCATTCCCATCTCCTCTTTCTCTCGCCTTTAAGCAGGCTCGCAGCAACGCCTCCGTTTCCTTCAGGGTGTCCCGGACATCCTGAAGCTCTTGCTGACACTCCTGCAGTCGAGTGCTGAGCATAGCAGCATCCTCCAAGCACAAGTCCATGTGCTCATGGGAAGTCCCTTGCTGCACTGGTGGGTACTTGTACTCCGTGGTACCACTCTCACGCTGGAGGACATACATGTACTCAGTTTTGTCCAAGTGGCGACGATAGATGTGACTCTGGCAGGTGATGGCCTCCCAGGTGACATCTTTCTCCGCATCGACCTGTGTTGCTCGATAAGCTGGAGAGTGGTGAATCTTAAGCAGCTGATTCTCGTGTATAATCCTCATCTCCGAACTCCATTCTTCTCTCTTCTCACGGATGGTCCTGGTGGAGTTATAGTGGATGATTAGCTTGCCCGTATTGCCGGCGGCTTCGAGCATACGCCGAAGTCGGCGCAATAAGCCTCCTACTGCCAATCCGTAGGAAAGGTACGTCACCGGACGGCTCTCCTCTCTCTCGGCAAGGGCAACTACGGGAACTATCCCTCCTGTGGACTTGCGAGCGGTACGAATCATGCGAACCATCTAAAACAAAGAGAATTTAAACTTAGGTTAGATAAACTCTTAAACCAAAAATCCTATTTTGAATGAAAGTTGGGGTAAGATGAAGAAAATGACTCATTTAAATAACACTTTTCAATCCACACTTTTGAAAAATAGTTTTTAAGAAAATAGGGCCCTTAAATACGTCCATTTCTACCTAGGTCCACGTTCCTACGGGCAACCTTGGCTCTGATACCACTTCTGTCACACCCGGTTTTTCCGAAGAACAACCAAGTGAATATCACATGTATGCCAGGATCATTTTATCGTACATGTGATGACAAATAGTGAAGCATCATTTATTACAAGCCAGGTGTCGAATATAAATAAGTCTTACATAGCAAATGTCTCGATGGACAATAATAAGTTCATCACAAGTAAATAAACTAGCAGCGGAATATTATTCTTTAGGGCTCCGTCACAGGCGTTGCCCGGGGTCTCCAAGAAGCTAGAAACCTTCTTCGGGTCCAAAGTCTTGGTCATTATACACCTCCTCATTTTCTTGACCTGAGCAGCAATATAAACCAACAAAATATGCAAGGTTGAGTACCAATGGTACTCAGCAAGTGTGGGAAAATCATATCATGCATGGCTAGAACAAGGAGAGGTTGAACTCATGGTTAAAGCACTACGCAATTAATACCTATCACCTTAGCTTATTAAGCACCTACATTACTACACAGATGAAATAGTCCCAATCTCCCATCCCATCATCATAATCCAATAACCATAACATCATTTCCAATGTTAAGCTCCCCGCTTAACTTTCAAAACCATCAATCCTCTAATCATGAATAAGTCCAAGCCGCTCTTGACCGTGAGCATGGCTGTCATGACAGTTTTGACTCTGCAGAGTTTGTACCACTGTACCCACATGTAGTGATTTCATCCACCGTTGCCGGGTGGACTAAAAGAACCTCCATTATGCCAGTGGCTACGAACCACATTCACACTTCCCAGGTGTGTAGCCAGGAGATCACTACGAAGCCTTTACAAAGGGATTCCCGACGAGCGTGGGCCCACTGAGGTTTCACCCCTAACAGCATACAAGAGGCTCCAACCCCGCTGCAGTGGCCCCCTCTTGAGCCTTGCGGTTCATATGGTAGTCCAGCTGACACCTACTCCCCGCACCATCCAACACACCCATACTGCGCCGGGGATACACCTAATTAATTGGCCAAGCTGCCCCATCTCAGCATGTGGTTGGCACTGTAAAGCCAGGTTACATGCTCCATGAACCGGTACTTAGGATCCAGGCAAGTACTAAACACAAACCCAAGTCTCGTGTACCCAGCACACAACCAAAACATCCAACTTGCCTTGATCCCTACCTCTACATAACTCACAATATCTCATTCAAGAGTATGGTAAAATAAACTGATGATCTCATATCCCAAATATCCCATTCTAAGCATGGCTAAGCATATGCATAATAATAAATGTCAAGATAAAATAAATCCCAACCCAAGCTACAAGGAAACAAGGTAATGCAATTCTAGGGAAACTTCCTATCATGGGTTTCATATTTAAATTGACAATGCAAATAATTCTAGCTACACATCCTAGCATAGGATCAAAGTGGTCAAGGACACTTGCCTCCTCCTTGCTGCTCTTGAAATGGGTAGTCCTGGTCTTGGAAAGGAATAACTTGCTCTTGAGCAGGTTCTACATCATACCATCACACATAGCAAAAGAAAAACAACAATCATAAGACATAGATCACACTTCTACTTCATACAAACCACACATTCACATTTATGAAAGTTCTTTACCATTATATGTGTTGTGGTTACTTTATGTGTGTTGAGTTGTGGCTTGCATGCACTTTTAACTATGTGTATATGATTCCTACTTTTGTGTCCACATTTATACTTACATACTATATATATGAGTTTCCAATAAATTTCTTATATTCAACTACTACACCTTTTCACTACCAAGTGTGTATGAAAAGTATTTTTCTTCCCCATATGTGCCTTCATAATTTCTACCAACCCTAAACTGAACTCTTTGGATTTTAAAAACTCCATTTATCATTTACTAGTTGCTATATTTTCAGATTTATATTCCTATGCATAATTGTGTATTTTATTATGAAATTAGTAATACACATCATCTAAACAGAATAGGTTCTGGTCCTAAATAATTTATTAACATATTTTGACCTTTGCCTTTGATGTAAACTATTTCATAATTATTTTCCCTATTTTCTAAAACTATTTATTACTTAAAAATGTATCCCTAATTGTGAATAATAAATTAAACAGATTCAATTCAGTCTAAAATATGTTTTTATCTCACTCCAAAATTTTCTAAACACTGAGAAAATCTTTAACTTAATTTTGACAATATGTTTGTCCCACTTTTTAATTTTTAAACACTAGTTACATATTCAATTTTCTAAATTAAATACTAAACAGGGCTAAAATGATGAACTCACCCCATTACAGGGTCTATAATATTATTTTCAGAATTTCCAGGGGTCTAGCTACACTTATCAGAGGTGTTTTTCCTAATTTTTATTAAGTCCAGGGGCTAAAACTGATTTTTAAATGAATTTACATGATTTTCTGGAGTTCTAGGGGCTAGATCTGAAGTTTCCGGGGCTAGCTCTTATTTCCCGAGAACCCCAGGGGGTAGCACGTAAGAATTCCAGTCTTTATAACGCGGGGCTGACGTGGACCGTCCGATTTTAATCCGACGGCTGAGATTATAACGTCGAACCGGTACGCGGGGGTTTAAACCCTACCGTGCGATTTAAAATAAACGGCGCACAAGCGGCCACATCGCTCTGATCGAGCGCGGGCGGCGCTGCCGGCGGCGCACGGCGGCGGGAAGCGGCGATCTCGCCGGAAACTTTCGGATCCTCGAGAATTCTGCCTAGAACTGTGATCTTATGGCATAGATCGGTAGAGGGGAGGTCGGGGATCTCACCTCGGGGGTTTTCTTGAGCTCGGAGGTCCTGGAAGGTGATCGGCGACGAGGTCCGAGGCAAAACCACGGCGAAGCTCGTCGGCGCTGTGTTTACACCGCAAGTCACCGAGTTTTCTGCACCTGCAAGGTTCCCCGGAGGCGGTGGATCAAGACCAGCGAGTTAGATCGGAGTTTCCGAGCATAGATCGGCCAGAATTCACCGGAGAAGTCTCGTTCTCACCGGAGTAAATACCGGCGATCGCGTGGGAAAAACAGAACGAGGCCGGGGTTTTTATAGACGGGGGAGGGCGGCGGGGTGGTTTAGATCATGCCCGCGTCGGCTACGAACAGAACTCAGCGGGGTTTACGTCGAAATCCCGATCGGTTTCGATTCGGGCGCGGGGGAGTTCGGCGCGGCGCGAGGTAGACGAAGATCTGTGGGTCCCGCCTGTCAGCGTGAGAAAGCGCAGGCGCGTGGCTGCGGGCTGGCGCGGGGTAAGTTGGGCCGGCTGGTGGGTTTCGGCCCACTGGCCGGTTTTTTTCTGTTTTCTCTTTTTCTTTTTCAATTTCTTTTCTGATTTGAGTTTAATTTGAATTCCAGTTTGAATTTGAATTTTTGCAAAACATGCAACACGTCCAAAAATTTTTAAATTCCCCTCTTAACATGATTTAGTGTTTTGAATCAAAATTTTGGGGTGTTACATCCCGTATGGCGCGCTTTACAATCTAGCGCTCATTCCAACAATCCATGAAGAGATTGTTGAGGCTCAAAGAAGAGACAAAGGTATGTCTCACATACGGAGAAGACTAGACAACGGAGAGGTGAAATGTTTCCTGAAGATTGAGAACGGTACGATATGGTTTAACGACCGTATAGTGGTACCGCGTAATATGAAACTCCGGAGGAAGATCTTGGATGAAGCCCACCTGTCGAAGTTTTCCATTCATACCAGAAGTAACAAGATGTACCAAGATTTGAAACATAAATTTTTGTGGACAAGGATGAAGAGGGAAATCGCTAAATACGTATCCGAATGTGATACGTGTAGATGGGTCAAGGCTGATCATAAGCGGAAAGCCGGACCGCTACAACCTCTGAAGATACCGGCATGGAAATGGGAGGATGTGAGTATGGATTTCATCATCGGATTACCACTCACATCCTGGAAGCATGACTCAATATGGGTGATCGTCGACCGGTTGACAAAGTCAGCTCATTTCATACCGGTGAACACTCATTATCGAGCAAGACAATATGCGGAGTTATACATCTCCAGAATTATATGCTCACATGGTGTTCCGAAGACCATCATTTCAGATCGAGGTGCGCTGTTTGTTGCTCGTTTTTGGGAGCAGCTGCATGCCTCGTTGGGCACCAAGCTGATTAGAAGCTCCGCATATCACCCTCAAACCGATGGACAAACTGATAGGGTGAACCAAGTGCTTGAGGACATGTTAAGAGCGTGTGCCATCCACCACGGTAGGAACTGGGATGATCACCTACCATTGGCGGAGTTTTCATACAACAATGGTTATCAAGCGAGTACTAAAATGGCATCGTATGAAGCTCGCTATGGCCGGAAGTGTCGCACACCACTGAATTGGTGTGAGTCCAGCGAAAGAGTTCTGTTTGCGATTGATCTTGTCAATGAAGCCGAAGACCGAGTTCGGTTTATACAAGAAAATTTGAAGGCTGCACAATCCCGACAGAAGAGCTATGCTGATCAAAGGCGTAGGCCATTGCATTTTGACGTCGGAGAGCACGTTTATCTTCGTGTATCTCTGATGAAGGGAATTCACCAGTTCGGTGTGAAGGGGAAACTCGCTCCCCGCTTTATTGGTCCTTTTGCTGTCACGGAGAAGTGTGGACCCGTAGCCTACCGGCTGGAATTACCAGCAAGTCTAGTGGGTGTTCATGATGTATTTCATGTGTCACAGCTGCGGAAGTGCCTCAAATTCACCGCTGCTGTCCGCACCAAGGAAATCGACAAATTGAAGCTGGACCTTTACCTACCCCGAGCGACCGGTTCAGATTTTGGATGAAAAGACCCGGGTAACCCGGAACCGGACAATCAGATTCTTCAAGGTGCTGTGGAGTAATCATACCGCGGAAGAGGCGACGTGGGAAACTGAAGATTACCTCCGCACCAATTATCCGGAACTTTTAGCTTTGTACAGTTTCTAATTACCCCTCCTGTCTCATCTTCTTTTGTAATCTCGGGACGAGATTCTTTTAAGGGGGGAGGAATGTAAAAGTCCCAAAACATGTACATGAATAAAACTAATGTTTGAGTTCATATGTGTGGCAAAGACATAAAAAATGGGACTTGCAAAAACTTTTCTTCATGCAAAGTAATACATGGATGAGCATCCAAAAATGAGGCTCACATTTTTATTTAAAAGTTTTGAACCAATAAGGATTTAAATACCTCTTGCATGTAAATTTGAAAATTGGATTTGAAATTAAAAGTTCACACATGTGGTGGCCGAAGACTTTGAATAAACATGCATCCATAGAGTTGGAAATTGTGGGAAAACTTTTCATTTGTAGGGTGGGCTCAAAAAGGAGTTAAAGAGAAGCATTTGCAAATTCTAACCAAATTCAAATTTGTTATGCAAATTCAAACTGAATTTGGAGAATTCAAATTCTAGCCAACCTTTTAAACTCAGAATTTTGGGAGTTGGGAGGATTAACATGAGGAGATATTTGGGAGGAAAAAGGTGGGGAGGGACGCACATGTCATGGACTGAAATTGGGAGAAACTTGCATGTGAAGCAAACTGTTGACCGGCTCTGTTTTCAGCTCACCGAGAGTTTTCACCGTGGAGCCTCCAGGGGCATCGGCAGCGCCACCAGCTGCTTCAATTTTTCCATGCGCTGGCACCCAGATCATTTCCACTCGCTTCTTCAACGTGATCCTCTCCTCAGCCCGAGCAAAGACACGATTGCTTTCTCCTCCTCGCAAGCGCACGCACAGAACCGAGCGCCTCACCTCCGCTGCCTCGGCTTGCTCGGGAAACCGAGGAAACAACCGCGCTCTTCCCTCCACGAGCAGCTAAACAACAACACGAGCTCATCCTCCACCTCCCTGCCCCGGAATTTTGCGAGCTCCGGCCTCCTGTGCCCGAGAACCACCGCCACAGCGGCGACCTAGCTTCAACCGAAAACCGGGCGCACGTGGGCAGCTCACCACAGCAGTCTTCACGGCCAAGCAAGGGCGGCAACGGGAGCGCATGGCCACCGCACTGCTCTCACCCAAAGCCCAGGCCATGCCGTGAGCTATTGACGGCGAATTTCAAAGTTTTGATCCGGCGGTTCCAACCCGAGCATCTGGTACAGTTTCTTCGAATTCCCGCTCTCTGATTCTCCATAGGTTATCACACTTGTCACATAGGTGCTGGACTAGCCGACGATCATTTTCTCTTTAGCATCCGTTGCATGAAACCGGCTAGGAGCGACGGATTTTGAGCTCGACCAAAGGCGTTCATGGGGGACACAATCGGTCACACGGTGCCGACCCACTTGCAGCCATTTCTGAACACCTCTGAGGCCTCGTCGGGTTTCCTAGAGGTGTACTGATGCTGTAGAGCTATTTGGTCGAGGTTTTAGCGGGTTAGAACCCACGAGCGACGGCGCCGAACCTCAACCGAGGCCGCTGCACGTCGCCGGCCACTTTCCGGTCACCCACAGCCCCAAAACACTTCACCAACGTGTTCCTCGACATCGCAAACCCACGGGCAGCGAGTTTTAGCTCGGTTGGCGGCCGGGAACGGTCGGCCGGCGAGCATAGCCTTGCTCCGGCGAGGTAGCGGCGGCGCGCGCGAGGGACAGGCGGAAGGTTGAAGAAGGGGCCGGGAATTTAAATCCGTGATCGGGTGTGACTGGGATCCCGTGTGCTGGCGCGCTGAAAAGCCGTGGCCCGGGTGTGGCCCAGTTCTGATTGATTAGGATTTAAATAAGCGGGCCCAGTGCAGTTTTCAGTAGGAAAACAATTCCAGTTGTTGCTCAAACATTGGAAATTCATAGCTCTTGGTAGAAACCTCCAAATTGAGTGATTCCAATTGGGTTGGATTCATCTTTCAGAGTTCTATCCAAATGTGAACCCAGATTTGTATGAAAGTAAATATTGTATTCTGTAAAATTCTTTGAAGGTTTTCTGAAAAAGAATTATTGAGGGATTTTGGGTTATTCAAAAACCCTAAATTTTCCAGAATATTCTTTGGCATAGTTTTGACCTTCTAGCAAAATTTCAGCTCATATGGAGATCATTTGAGTAGCAATTTGCTAAATAGAATATGCTGTGTTCATAAGAGTCCAGAAACATTTTCAGAAAATGTTTCCCACCTGTAAAATCTATTCTGTGCAATCCATAGCTCCAAAAATCATAGGAAAATTTAGGCAAGCTCTCAGAGACATACTTGAAATTGTAATTCATTCAATTGAGCATGAAAATGCACATTACTTCAGAATTAATTCTTTTGAGTAGGAATGATTAAAGAATTGTTCTGGGAGAACTACTCAAGTAAAAGGGCTAAATTTTGGACCAGGTTACTTTCATGTGAACAAGAACTCACATGTAAATTATCAGCTCAAGTTGAGCCCTGGAACTCTCTGTTCTTATTCTCCATACTTATGTATAGGTGGAAGTACATGAGGGACATTATGAGAATTATGGAGAACACAAATTGACTCCACATTAGCTGCAATTTGGCAAGATAAATCCTAGGTAGTGTAGAACCTGCTGTAAAAGTTTTGAGGCAATTGGAGTTCTTCTTCAGTTGCATCCAATTCTTTTCAGCTGCATCTATTATATTCATTAGGGAAAATAGTTAGTGTATAGCTAAAACATTAAGATCAAGTAGACTATTTCTGTTCCTTTGCACAACAGAGGCAAACCAAGCCATTCTTGGCTTTTCCACACAACCTCTGTTCTTAAGAATTCCATTCTATAACTTCTTTCCATTACATTCTATAAAACATATGCATATGCATTTCAATAGGAAACCCAACGAAGGGGATTCAAAGGAGTGATTCATTGAAGTGGACCAAGCTCCGGAGAATCAAGGGTGGATCAGCAAGGACACTAACTGATTATATACGACTACCCGGCAAAACAGGCAAGCTCCGGTTTGCATTTAACAGCTGTTAAGTTTTTATTTTTTATTCACTTTCGGTTAAGATATGAATTGCGCATTAGGTCTAGTGTTTGATACTCCTCTTGCATAACCAAATGAACCCATGGAGTGTTGGGTAGGTGTCTTTCACCGTGTAGAACTGCCATGCTTAAGTACGGTTCGGTAGAAGTCGAGTGGTGAGATGCTACTCGCATGTTCAGGAACAACAGGGGCATACGGGATTGGTTCATAATTGAATTGGCAAGTTAAAGTTGAGACCGGAAGGTTGTAGGAGCAGCAGGACATAGGGGCCTGGGTGCTATAGACCTGTCTGTGTCATTCAAGGACCGATCCGTATGCGGCCCTGTTGAACAAGTTTGAGTTGTGTACCGGACTCATGCTGGTATTATGGGACCCAGTAAACTGATGTACCTCGGGAAGCTGTCGTTGGGACTTTTCGGGTCGCCTCAGGCGGACGGCCGGTGTGCAGTATGTGGGGAATATTTTCATGACATCTCATGTGGGTAGGTGCACCATGAGAGTGGCTCCTGTACGGGGCGACTTGATCGATTCAACGGGGGTGAAATAAGGCTGCCGCGTACGACGTCAGTGATCGTTGCTGTAGGCAACGTCGAGTACGGTCGTACGTGTCGTGTAGTCCGGGTGTTATTGATTCGAATCACCGTCGCTCGCGGAATGGACCGAGCATACCTGTTCTCACAGTCGTGACGTAGTAAGAACTTGCATGAGAAAGGAACTAATCACATTGGTTTGAAGTTTCATACTAGCTTCGTATTGGATCTTGATGAATAGGCTAGTGCAAACTCAATTCTTTTATGCCACGAGCAATTTACATCGGGGGAAGCGTTTCTTGTTTTATTGTGGACTCCCGATGTGGCATGACCAAGGTTACTTAAAATGCTGCAATTAATACCTGAAAGTAAGGATCCACTTTTAGGCGAGTTTAATTATGCTTATGTCATCCTACTTTAGGTTCATAACCTCACATAGAGTTTCATGTTTAGGGTGACGGTTAAGTCTTGCTGAGAGTTATGCTCACGGATGCTATCCGAGTTGTTTTGCAGGTATTTGACTTCATGCATAAGAGAAGGGATGCCGATGAGACTCGGGAACCTCCGAGTGCTTACTCAAAGAGCATCCTCGCCGCTGCAGACTGTCTTCGTGTTGGTAGTAAGAAACAGTTCGCGGGCTAGACTGTTTCTTTGTTGCTAAGTTAGAGATGAGTCGTGAGAGTTATAGTCTTCCGCTGTAGCTTATTTTGAGATAAGTATTTGTAAAACATTTTTGTACGCTTCCGCAAATAAATTATGTAATGTGGTGTGTTTCTTCGACCCGTGTGCTATTGGGTGTCGTATATCACGACACCACCCAACGAGATCCTGTCCCTCACAGCGTGGTACCAGAGCTGTGGCAAGTGGTGCCAGAGCCCCTGTCACAGTTGGTATCAGAGAGAGCTGTCTCAAAAGTAGTGATATCGATGAAGAAGACATGATCTTGTTCATGAAGAAGTTCAAGAAAATGATGAGAAGAAGAAAGGGTAGCAGCTCAAACGAAGTAAGACAAAGGGACAAACAAAGACCCAAGATGAGACGGGCGTGCTATAACTGCGGAGAATATGATCACTTCATAGTAGATTGTCCATATGAAGAAAACAAGAAGAACACTAAAGACAACAAGCCTCAACCAAAGAAAATGTTCAATAAGAAGAAGCAATATGGCCAAGCGCATTGAAGGAGTGGGACTCCAATGATGAATCCTCATCCGAAGAAGGAGAGGAGATGGCCACCATAGCCATAAAGAAGACTGCCATGAAATCCACTCTCTTCCCAACCATGGGCGCATGGAAGGACACCGACAGCACTTGTCTAATGGCAAAGGAAGGTAAAAGAAAGGTAACAACTAACTCTTCCTTCTCGCGTGATTTTACTAGTGATAGTGATAATTCTGGTGAGGATGATAGCAGTGATGAAAATGAATATATGCTTAGGGGTTTAGACAAAAAGACAGCTGCTAAGATGAAATTTCTATTTGATAAGCTTGTCGATATGGAGAAGTTAGTCAATCGTCAGGAAGATATGATCATCTCCCAAAAGGAGGAATATCTTGAGATTGAAAAGCTTCTTGAACTAGAAAAGGAACAAGATAAATCACTAGA
Organism: Neostapfia colusana; assembly: GCA_030760725.1. Taxonomy (NCBI): domain Eukaryota; kingdom Viridiplantae; phylum Streptophyta; class Magnoliopsida; order Poales; family Poaceae; genus Neostapfia; species Neostapfia colusana. The sequence continues at coordinate 37,803,035 of JASWHV010000002.1, read as the reverse complement.
ACTTGAGTTAACTTCAAGCAAGGAAACTTGCTTGAAGTTAAAAGACTCAAACACCATCATCAAGGATGAACTTGCTAACTTAACCAAAGTTAACGAGATCCTTCAGGTACAAGTTGAGTCACTCAAGCAAAATGGTTCTTCATCCACTTCAAGCTCACCTTCTCAACATATAAAATCTGAAACTAGTATTACTTGTGCTTGTGCCAAAGTGACACTAACTTGAAGAAAAAGCCAAACTTGACAAAGGACAAGCAATCTTCTCAAAGTGGCATATTTGACAAGGAGAAGATCAAGTATGCACACAGTGCATACTCGGTCACAAGACCTCCTAATGTCAAATATGGCATTGGATATTCTAATGGTGAAAAGCAAAATGCTAGAAGCCACAAGAATAACAAGGGTTGCATTGCCTTTGTCAAGGGAAACACTTCTCAAGTTAGAAAACTTAATAATGTTAATAAATTTAACACTGTGAACACATATGAACAACAGCTTCTATTTAGAACTTTTGATACTTTATATGTACTTATGAAAAGTAATCTTGGAAGAGTTTATGCTAAATATGTTGGGCCGCGCCATGGGAACACCAAGTCTCATGTGTGGGTGCACAAATCACTTGTGACTAACCTCAAAGGACCCAAGCAAGCTTGGGTACCTAAGACCAAGGCATAAATTGTATTTGCAGACTTATTCATCCGGTGGAGCAAAATAGGTGCTAGATAGTGGATGCACCAATCACATGACCGGAGAAAGAAGGATGTTCATGGAATATGAAGAAAATGAAGATCCAAACGAAGACATTTACTTTGGTGATAATAGTCAAGGAAGAGTGCTTGGTACTGGTAAAATTGCAATTTTGTCACAACATACCCTCTCTCATGTTTTACACGTTGACTCCTTGGATTATAACCTTTTGTCCATATCTCAATTATGTGACAAGGGTTATAATTGCTTATTCACTAATGAGGGTGTGACTGTCTCTAGAAGGAGTGATAACTCAATTGCATTCAAGGGTGTGTTGAAGGGGAAACTTTATCTAGTTGACTTCAACAAAGATAAAGTCGAACTTGACACATGCTTGATTGCAAAGACTAATATGGGTTGGCTGTGGCATAGACAGCTAGCACATGTTGGTATGAGGAATCTTCAAAAACTCCTCAAAGGCGATCACATCCGAGGTTTAAAGGATGTTGTTTTTGAGAAAGACAGGCCGTGTAGAGCGTGCCAAGCAGGGAAGCAAGTAGGAACACCCCATCACGCGAAGAATGTCATGACTACAACCAGACCGCTTGAGCTCCTCCACATGGATCTATTTGGTCCAATTGCTTACATAAGTGTCGGCGGTAATAAATACGGTCTAGTCATTGTTGATGATTTTTCACGCTTCACGTGGGTTTTCTTTTTGCATGATAAGATAGAAACTCAAGGAACCCTCAAGAAGTTCATCAAGCGTGCCCAAAATGAATTCTCATTGAAGATCAAGAACATACGAAATGACAATGGGACAGAATTCAAGAACACCCAAGTTGAGGAGTATCTAGACGAAGAAGGGACAAGACCTCAAGTGCCACATCCAAGAGTACACCAAAGCATCCAAAGAGATCACCCCGTCGACAACATAATCGGTGACATCCGAAAGGGAGTAATAACTCGATCTCGCATAGCTAATTTTTGTCAACACTATTCTTTTGTATCTTCTTTGGAACTATACATGGTTGAAGATGCATTAAAAGATCCGGATTGGGTGATGGCGATGCAATAAGAATTGAACAACTTCAAAAAGAACGAAGTGTGGGAGCTTGTTGAAAGACCCAAGTCCAACGTCGTCGGCACTAAATGGGTCTTCCGCAAAAAGCAAGACGAACATGGAGTGGTGACAAGGAACAAGGCACGACTTGTGGCAAAAGGGTACTCACAAGTCCAAGGTCTGGATTTCGACGAGACTTTTGCTCCCGTAGCTAGGCTTGAATCGATTTGCATATTACTTGCATATGCTACTCACCATGATTTCAAGCTTTATCAAATGGATGTGAAAAGTGCCTTTCTCAATGGACCGATCAAGGAGGAGGTGTACGTGGAGCAACCACCCGGTTTTAAAGATCAAGAGTACCCCGACTATGTGTTCAAACTGCGTAAGGCTCTCTATGGCCTCAAACAAGCTCCTAGAGCTTGGTATGAGTGCCTTAGAGATTTTTTGATTGAAAATGACTTCAAGATTGGAAAAGCTGATTACACTCTATTTACTAAACACTTTGATTATGATCTCTTCATTTGCCAAATCTATGTTGACGATATTATATTTGGTTCAACTAACAAATCCTTTTGTCAAGAATTTAGTAAGATTATGACAGATAGATTCGAGATGTCCATGATGGGAGAGTTGAGGTACTTTTTTGGATTCCAAGTGAAGCAACAAACGGACGGGACGTTCATAAGCCAAACAAAGTACACTCAAGACATTGCCAAGAAGTTTGGAATGGAGAAAGCAAAGCCCATAAAAACTCCCATGGCGACAAATGGACACTTGGATCTCAATGAAGACGGACCAAATGTGGATCAAAAGGTATATCGTTCCATGATTGGCTCCTTACTTTATTTATGTTCATCTAGGCCTGATATCATGTTGAGTGTATGTTTGTGTGCAAGGTTTCAAGCCAATCCTAAGAAATATCATTTGACAGACATTAAAAGGATCTTGAGATATTTAGTTCATACACCCAACCTAGGCCTTTGGTATCCCAAAGGTTCAAAATTCAATCTCATTGGATACTCCGATGCAGATTATGCCGGATGCAAGGTAGATAGAAAAAGTACTTACGGTACTTTCCAATTCCTAGGTAGATCCTTAGTTTCTTGGTCCTCCAAGAAACAAAATTCAATTGCTTTATCCACGGCCGAAGTGGAGTATGTTGCAGCCGGGAGTTGTTGTGCACAACTCCTTTGGATGCGACAAACTCTAATGGATTACGGTTACAATATGAGCCGTATTCCACTCCTTTGTGACAATGAGAGTGTAATTAAAATTGCCCATAACCCTATTGAGCACTGTAGAACCAAACACATAGATATCCAGCATCATTTTTTGAAAGATCACTCAATGAAAGGAGACATAGCCATTTCCCATGTCAACACTGAAAAACAACTAGCTGATATCTTTACCAAGCCACTTGATGAAAAACGCTTTTGTGAGCTCTGAAATGAACTAAATATCCTTGATGCTCGGAACGTGGATTGAAAACTTGCATACCTGTATGCCATCCTCAAAATCATGTTAATTGTGTTGAAAAATCATCTCTCTCTATTTTTCTCCTAAAACAATGTTAGTTACTTGATCTTGATGAATTATGGTCATAGCTTGATTGTTGTATGTTAACTGATCATATTCATCAAGAATATATTTGTGTCTTTGTCTCCTATTCCTTATTAGGAACCATTGAATACATATATATAAGTGTTTTGTACTTTTCTGTACAAGGGACCACGAACTAGTCCGTGGTCACACCGGACTAGTCTGCACTTGCAGACTAGTCCGCACTTGGTCCGCTAGTCCGGACTAGTCCGGACAACCACAGACTAGTCCGATATTTCGACTCCATAACCCTAGGGCCGGCTCAAACCTAATCTCCGTCATCCTCACAACCCCTCCCACGTTCTCTCTCCTCACTCGAGTGCTCCCAAGGCGGATTTGCGATTTCTCCATCAAAACCACCCAAATCTCCGTGGGAATCGATCTTTACTGCAAAAGGATTGAAAACCCCGGACTAGTCCTCATCAAGAACTCCTTCAACGCCTTGAATCGAAGGATTTGGTAAACTTCTCTCCAAACCCTAGAACCTTCGATTTTTCTTGTTTTTGCTCAATTAGCTTAGCTCCTCCATTCAATACATGCTTTATTGATGTATTACATATACCCTAGATCATATTTGCATTGAATAAACACAAATTTCGACAAGTTAGGATTTGAGCAGCCACATAACGGACTAGTCCGTTCTTAGGGCGGACAAGTCCGGTACCCCGGACTAGTCCGACCATGAACACCGGACTAGTCTGGTATGCCCTGATCAGAACCTTAGCTTATGTCAAGTCAATGCAATCCCTTGTCATCATTGATTATTCATATCCTTTATATCTTCCTGGTCAGAAATCATGTCGGGATCGAATGAGAATCTCTCCGACTTTGAAGCCGAGATGGATCAAGATCAAGATGTGATGTCACATTTTCCGGAGTCTCGCTCCAAAAGGAGACAAGATCGTGCTACCGAGCCCTCGCTCACCCCACCTAGGGTTCGCCAAAAGGTTACCATCAAGAGACCAGCTTCAAGAGAAAATATGGCTGATTCTAGCTCGGCGGCTCAACGCCAAACCAAGGGCAAGGGAAAGGGGCTTGCTTCCAGCCCGATTGGTCCCCTTAAGATGACAGCTCCAAGGCAGGGAAATAGGGATCCCTCGGAGGAAAAGTTCAATGGCAAGGGGAGTGATGTGGCATGGAACCTGAGGAAGGTTGTGCCTATAGCACTGCCAAAAGGGAAGCTGACAAGAGATTTTGGAGCAACTTTCACTCGGACTTCTACAGTTCGGTGTACCTCCAAATGAAGACTCTAATGGTCCGCAGTCAATGGATCGACTGGACAGATTTTGAAAGGAAGAGTTGTGAAGCCTTTGAGGAGGTAATAGAGGCTACAGAGAGACACGGACTCATGGACTTGCTCTCCTTCAGATACAACTGGAATGATGAGATCATCGCCCAGTTCTATGCAACTTGCCACTTTGGCCACGATGGATAAGACAAAGTGACTTGGATGACTCATGGATCCAGGTACACAGTTTCCTATACTGAGTTTGCTAGACTGGTGCACCTTGAGGACACCGGCAGTGATGAGATTGTAATTCACAATCTTGGTGTTGTGGAGAAGGACAAGATGGAATTCCCCTATGATACTCGACTCCCATACAATCCTCCCTCAACCAAGAACATGAAGCCCTTCTTCATTGTTCTCAATAGAGTGCTCCGGAAGACCATTGCTCCAGAGGATGGAGATGCCGGGAGTGTCCAAGGTTACTTGATAACCTTGATGAAAGTAATCAGCAGGAGGAGAAGATTTGATATCTTTGATTACATTTGGAATGACATGGTGAACATATCCTGCACACCAAACCGTTCCTATGGCTATGCACCATACTTGATGTTCATGATTGAAAAAGTGAAAAGGAATTGAGTTTGTGAAGGATGTGGAGCACACTGCTCTAAGGCCTCAGAAGCCTCCTCAAGGCACTCTCCCAGCTGCTCCCTCAACTGGATCACCTGAAGAACATCCAGAGAGAGCTCGAGAAGATGAAAGGCCTTCATCCAAGACTAGGGCCCCTCCTCACAAAGGGTCGCTTAGTGGGATTATGAAGTTTTTGGCTGCTATCTTTGGTTCTTCCCGCAAAACTGAGGTGAAGCTTCATAAGATGAACAAGGCAAGAAAAGAAGAAATGAGATACGTGAAGGCCAATGTTAATGCAATATGCCAAAAACTAGAGATTGAGCCCATTGGATCTCCAGTCATCTCAGAGGACTCTACATATGACTTCATAGAGCTTCCTCCTCTCTATCTATCAGAGCGTGCCTACTTTGGCACGACGAGTGGTTCCTCTCCTCCTCCTCCTCAGCCTGATGATGAAGATGAAGAAAGGACCGACAGCGAGGAGTTAGCCAGCGACGACAAGTAGATCCCTCCTCTCCTTCTTTTTGGTGCCTTGATGCCAAAGGGGGAGAGATTGAGGGGGAGTCTTAGGTCGTAGGCTCTTCCTTTTTTATGTCCTAGTTTAAGAAATGAACTTTTGTAAGACTTATGCTATCATTCTGCTTTTGGACATGTGATGTGAAAAGATAACTATGTTATGCTTATGGTTAATGGTTTATTTTTAAAACTGCTATGTAGGATTGAGACTCTTGATGATTTTATGATTATGTTCATTATGATATTAACATCAAAATTATTGCTCACACACATAGTTTTTCACCCCACCATAAAGAGTGCACATATGTCTTATGTCTACATTGCCTATTTTGCTCAAAGCTCATATGTGCACGCTTTATGAAAATCTGAATTTTTTTATCATATTTGTGTGATCTCAATTGGTTGTCATTAATCACCAAAAAGGGGGAGATTGAAAGTGCATCTAGGCATCCCTTGTGGGTTTTGGTTGATTTATGACAAACAAAGGAGACCCTAACAAAATTGTTGAGATGAACGCATGTTCTTAATGAAATTAGGAAGAAAGCGCAAAAAGAAAGGAGAAGGAGGATCCAAATTGATAAGAGCTCAGGAGATGAAAAGATTAGATTACTTAGTATAGAGTGTGTTGGAGAAACACACCACAAGAGCTCAAGTGAAAGAAATCACACTAACTGCACAAAAATCAGCATGTGCAGACTAGTCCGATATCAACCGGACTAGTCTGATTTTCTCTCTCACTAGAAAATAGACTAGTCCAATATGGACCGGACTAGTCCGATATATCTCTGAGTAGACGTCGGACTAGTCCGCACTCTTACGGACTAGTCTGGTATCTCACAACACTTAGGGTTTTCCACACGCCGCACACCGGACTAGTCCGGAGTCCACCACGGACTAGTCTGGACATCGCAAACCCTAACGTAACCTTTGGAAACCCCAGTATAAAAAGAGGTGTACGGCCATACCAAAAAAAAAACTCGACCCTCTGCGCCGTCACACCTCCCAAGAGCCCAAAATTCACATCTCTCCACACATTCTAACCCAAAAAGGATCAAATCTTTGGGGATTAGCAATTGGTCAAAGGAGAGACTTGTTCTACACATCTTGAGCTCTTGGGTTTGATCTCTTGTACACTCTTGTTCAATTATTGTTCATCTGTTGAGTGTGTCTAGTTGTGTTCATTCATTGTAATTCTTGGGGAGCCCTCAACTTGTGAGAAGGCCCTTGGAAACGATTTATTTGCCCATTGTGATTAGTGGAAGAGAATCGGCCTCCGTGGCGATTCAACGAGGGTAGGGTTGGTGAAGACTCGGTCCTTAGTGGACTACTCAACGGGGATGTAGAATTCATTTATGGAATCGAACCTCAGGATAAAATCTTGTGTCTTACTCGTGTTCATCTATTGTTCATCATATTCTAGTGTTTAATTAATCTTATGAAATTCACGTTGAAGCATTGAAATCAAAGTTGATCTCTGTAATTCATTGTTTCACTGTTGTAATACATCTAAGCTATCAATTAATTTCCTCTGCATAGGGTACTAAAAGTGAAAATATTGATCAACATTGATCTCTCTAGTCCATGCATACCAGACTAGTCTGCACAGTACCGGACTAGTCCGATTTTTCTCTGAGTAGTACCGGACTAGTCCGATTTCCCTGTATTCGACAAATCTATTAAGTGTTTCAGGGATTAACAAAAAATCAAAAAGCCTATTCACCCTCCCCCCCTCTAGGATACATTCAGCGTTTGCTCTTTCTGCTTGACCGTTACTCTCTGAGTGAGCAACAGAAGCATAACAAACTTGGATGCCGAGGTCATTGTAGCAGTATTGAATACTACACTGGTGAACTAGGTCTCCGTGATCCATGCGTCAGGACATACTTGAGCACTTGAATCTTGAGCGTCGGGTTGCACGGAGTCCTCGGTGACGTTTACGATCCTTGACGGGCGCCATGGTAACCTGGCCGCTGGGACCGCCAGCTTCGAGGTGCTGGTCCCGCTCCCTTCGCCTGGTTCGGCCGGCCAGGCGGTAGGTCGCAGAAACTTCCTTTCAAAGACCTCCTGAGGCACCGGAGCCCAAGTGGAAGCCTTCGTTGACAGGTCATTGGCTATTGTATTATTGGCACGGGGAACATGGCACAAGTCCAAGGATAAGAAGTCCTTCTCCAACTTTTGTACTTGGAGGAGATAGGCTGCAAGCTATGGGTGATTGCAGCAGCACTCTCCCTTGAGTTGCTTGATGATCAACTAAGAATCACCCTTGACCAACAACTGCTGGACACCGAGAGACAGCACGATCTTTAACCTGAAGGTGAGAGCCTCATACTCTGCCATGTTTTGGTCGCCTTGAAGTCAAGTCGCACCATGTACTTGAACTGCTCTCCGGCTGGTGCAATGAGCAGAACCCCAGCTCAGGCACCTTGCTTCCGCGAGGAGCCGTCAAAGAAGAGAGCTCAGTAGGGCCCAGTGAAGACCAGAGCTCTGGGCTCATGTTCACCAATGTCCTAGCCCCCTGGCTGGCATGGTGGTGGAGTCCACTCTGCCACAAAGTCAGCTAACGCCTAACTTTTTACCGCATGGCGTGGTAAGAAGTCCAGCTGGAACTCCTCCATTCTGAAGCCCATTTAGCTATGTTTCCGGTGGCGTTGGGGCTGTGGAGGACGGTTCTCAGTGCGTATGACACTACGTGAGAAAGTCTCATTCAAGACGCGCCCGCACAAAGAACGGAGACGAGTTGACCGCGCGTCTCCTTCGTCGCATCTTGCAATACAGAGTCATCAGAGATGAGCGCCCGGGCGCGTCGCCAATTAGGACACATGGGAGAAGAGCTTTAATAAAGTGCGTCTCCTTATTTTAAGATACCCGAGACGGGCGTTAAGGCGGCCCGTCTCCTTTACTGAAAAAATCCGAGACGGGCTTTAATGCAGCACGTATCCTTTAAATAAAATAAACGAGACACGCTTTAATGCAGCCCATCTTCTTTTATTAAGAAATCTGAGACGCGTTTACGCATGCTCGTCACGGATTTGATGACTTATCCGAGATGGACTCTATATCAGCTCGTCGCGGATTTGACGAATAATCCGAGACGTACTTTATTTCAGCACATCGCGGATTTTGATGACTAATCCGAGACGTTCTTTCTTTTAGCTTGTCCCCTATTAGATTTTCCTCCCTGATTATCCTGGTTGCCGGCTGCATCCTGGAGCTAGCCAGGATTTGGCAGCCGCTTTGCCAGTGTCAGAAACATACACATACAGAAACATATGTATAGCCAAATGGAGATCACAGATTAAGTTATATTGACCGACCAAATATTAACAAAGTGTCAATCATGGTTACCATGTAACTATTACACAAAGAATGCCCTCCTATTTATCCTGCTTAGCAAGTAACAATTATATACAAAAGAATGCCCCCTGTTCATCCTGCTTCCCAAGTAACTAATTACACAAATCATAACTGTCATCTAATCCTTTATATTGTAATAAAATTCTCCCTTTGGATTAAGGATTTCAGAAAAGATGAACATGCATAACCTCTCTCTAATGTGCTCGAGGCTAGAATCTGCTGTGTTCCCAAAGGCGGTTTCGTAATCCTGCCACAAGATAAAATGAGAATAGAAAAAGGTTAATAATAAAGTAAAATGAAAGCACTTACACATACATTGCAATTCGACTGCTCTCCAAATAGAACCATGCTTAAGCAGACATGGAAGCCGCATGTGTTGCCCGAAGCTTGTTGTGGGATGCACAATGTAGTATCATGTTAAGTCGTCAACGTTTTCCTTTTATATGTCCTCCTAGCACCTTAACCACGTACGTGTCAAAAGCCCTAAAGAGAAACATTCACAGTTAATGTAAAATTATCGTGCAATGATGAAACAGTCAGAAACTAAAGGGAAGAAGGAACTTACTCATCAAGAACTGAAATGATATCAGTTCAATCACGGGTAAGTCGCTCACCAGTTATTGACTCGATGTCACACCCGGTTTCTCCGAAGAACAACCGAGTGAATATCACATGTATGCCAAGATCATTTTCTCATACATGTGATGACAAATAGTGAAACATCATTTATTACAAGCCAGGTGTCGAATATAAATAAGTCTTACATAGCAAATGTCTCGATGGACAATAATAAGTTCATCACAAGTAAGTAAACTAGCAGCGGAATATTATTCTTGTGGGCTCCCTCACAGGCGTTGCCCGGGGGTCTCCATGAACCTAGAAACCTTCTTCGGGTCCAAAGTATTGGTCATTATACACCACCTCATTATCTTGACCTGAGCAGCAATATAAACAAACAAAATATGCAAGGTTGAGTACCGATGGTACTCAGCAAGTGTGGGAAAGTTATGTCATGCATGGCTAGAACAAGGGGAGGTTGAACTCATGGTTAAAGCACTACACAATTGATACCTATCACCTTAGCTTATTAAGCACCTACATTACTACACAGGTGAAATGGTCCCAATCTCCCATCATCATAATCAAATAACCATAACATCGTTTCCAATGTTAAGCTCCCCGCTTAACATCCACAACTTCCAAAACCATCACTCCTCTAATCATGAATAAGTCCAAGCCGCTCTTGACCGTGAGCACGGCTGTCATGACAGTTTTGACTCTGCAGAGTTTGTACCACTGTACCCACATGTAGTGATTTCATCCCCCGTTGCCGGGTGGACTAAAAGAACCTCCATTATGCCAGTGGCTACGAACCACATTCACACTTCCCAGGTGTGTAGCCAGGAGATCACTACGAAGCCTTTACAAAGGGATTCCCGACAAGCATGGGCCCACTGAGGTTTCACCCCTAACAGCATACAAGAGGCTCCAACCCCGCTGCAGTGGCCCCCTCTTGAGCCTTGCGGTTCATATGGTAGTCCAGCTGACACCTATTCCCCGCACCATCCAACACACCAATACTACGCCGGGGATACACCTAATTAATTGGCCAAGCTGCCCCATCTCAGCATGTGGTTGGCACGGTAAAGCCAGGTTACATGATCCATGAACCGGTCCTTAGGATCCAGGCAAGTACTAAACACAAACCCGAGTCTCGTGCACCCAGCACACAACCAAAACATCCAACTTGCCTTGATCCCTACCTCTACATGACTCACAATATCTCATTCAAGAGAATGGTAAAATAAACTGATGATCTCATATCCCAAATATCCCATTCTAAGCATGGCTAAGCATATGCATAATAATAAGTGACATGATAAAAAAAATCCCAACCCAAGCTACAAGGAAACAAGGTAATGCAATTCTAGGGAAACTTCCTAGCATGGGTTTCATATTTCATTTGACAATGCAAATAATTCTATCTACACATCCTAGCATAGGATCAAAGTGGTCAAGGACACTTGCCTCCTTCCTGCTGCTCTTGAAATGGGTAGTCCTGATCTTGGAAAGGAATAACTTGCTCTTGAGCAGGTTCTACATCATACCATCACACATAGCAAAAGAAAAACAACAATCCATAAGACATAGTTCACACTTCCACTTCATACAAACCACACATTCATATTTATGAAAATCATTCACCATTATATGTGTTGTGGTTACTCTATGTGTGTTGATTTGTGGCTTGCATGCACTTTTAATCATATGTATATGATTCCTACTGTTGTGTTCACATTTATACTTACATACTATATATATGAGTTTCCAATTTAAATAAATTCCTTATATTCAATTACTACACCTTTTAGCTACCTAGTATGCATGAAAGGTATTTTCCTTCTCCATATGTGTCTTCATAATTTCTACCAACCCTAAACTGAATTCTTTGGATTTTAGAACTCCATTTATCATTTACTATTTGCTATATTTTCAGATTTATTTCCTATGCCTAAATGTGAACTTTATTATAAAAATAACAAGACACATCATCTAAACAGAATAGGTTCGGATCTAAAATATTTGCTAATATATTTTTGACCTTTTCCTCTGATGTAAACTATTTTACAATTATTTTCCCTATTTTCCAGAACTATTCTTTACTTAAAAATGTGTCCCTAAATGTGAATAATAAATTAAACAGATTCATTTCAGCCCAAAATATATTTTTATCTCACTCCAAAGTTTTCTAAATACTGAGAAAGTTTTTTTTAATTTAATTTTGACAATATGTTTGTCCCACTTTTTAAATTTTAAACACTAGCCACATATTCAATTTCCTAAATTAAATATTAAACAGGGATAAAAAGGTAAACTTACCCCACTATAGGGTCTATAATATTATTTTAACAATTTTCAGGGGTCTAGCTATACATAACAGAGGAGTTTTTCCTAATTTTTATTAAGTCCAGGGGCTAAAACTGATTTTAAATGAATTTATATGATTTTCTGAAGTTCCAGGGGCTAGATCAGAAGTTTCCGGGGCTAGCTCCTATTTCCCGAGAACCCCAGGGGGTAGCACGTAAGATTTCCAGTGTTTATAACGCGGGGCTGACGTGGACCGTCCGATTTAAAACAAACGGCTGAGATTATAACGCCGAACCGGTACGCGGGGATTTAAAGTCTACCGTGCGATTTAAAATAGACGGCGCACAAGCGGCCACGTCGCTCTGATCGAGCGCGGGCGGCGCTGCCCGGCGGCGGGAAGCGGTGATCTCGCCGGAGACTTTCGGATCTTTGAGAATTCTTCCTAGAACGGTGATCTTATGGCATAGATCGGTAGAGGGGAGGTCGGGGATCTCACCTCGGGGGTTTTCTTGAGCTCGGAGGTCCTGGAAGGCGGTCGGCGACGAGGTCCGAATTGAAACCATGGCGAAGCTCGTCGGCGCTGTGTTTGAACCGCAAGTCACCGAGTTTTCTGCACCTGCAGGGTTCCCCGGAGGCGGTGGATCAAGACCAGCCGAGTTAGATCGGAATTTCCGAGCTTAGATCGGCCAGAATTCGCCGGAGAAGGCTCGGTTTCTCACTGGAGTAAAATTGGCGGATTGTGTGGGAAAAACAGAACGAGGTCGGGGTTTTTATAGACGGGGAGGGCGGCGGGGTGGTTTAGATCGAGTTTGCGTCGCCTACGAATGGAATTCGGCGGGGATGCGTAGGAATCCGGGTCGGTTTAGATCCGGGGTGAGAGAATCCCGGCGCGGGCGCGAGGTAGAAGAAGGGCTGGCGGGCCCCGCCTGTCAGTGGGAGGAAGAGGCGCGCGCAGCTGAGGGCTGGCGCGGTTGCTGGTTGGGCCGGCTGGTGGGTTTCGGCCCACTGGCCGGTTTTTTTTCTGTTTTCTTTTTTTCTTTTTCTATTTCTTTTCTGTTTTGAATTTAAATTGAATTCCAGTTTGAATTTAAATTGTTGCAAAACATGCAACACGTCCAAAAAATTTTAAATTCCCCTCTCAACATGATTTAGGGTCTTAACAAGATTTTTGGGGTGTTACAGCTCTACCCCCCTTAAAAGAAATCGCGTCCTCGAGATTGGTGGTTCTAAGAAAACAATTCCGGAAATTGGGCCTTGAGTTCATCTTCCCGTTCCCAGGTGGCTTCTTCTGAGTGATGCTTCCATTGCACCTTGCACATCCGGATTCTTTTATTTCTGGTAAGGCGTTCCATTGTCTCCAAAATCTTGTATGGTTGCTCGGTATAAGACAAATCCTCAGCTACGTCTACTTCATTCATGGTAACACCTCTTCAGGCGTCCTCAGGCATTTCTTGAGTTGTGACACATGGAATACATCGTGCACATCCGATAGACGAGCCGGTAACTCTAGTTGATACGCCACTTCGCCTTTCCTTTCCAGAACTTGAAAGGGTCCGATGTATCGAGGTGACAACTTCCCTTTCACCTTGAACCGACGAAGTCCTCTGATAGGGGACACCTTGAGATAGACATAGTCTCCCACGTTGAAAACGAGCTTTCTTCTTCATAAATCGGCATAGCTCTTTTGCCGTGTCTGTGCTATCCTCAAATTGTTGCGAATTTCCCTCACCTTCGCCTCGGCTTCTTGTAGTACTTCTGGACCAAACACTTTACTTTCCCCCATTTGGTTCCAAAATAGGGGAGTTCTGCACTTCCTCCCGTACAAGGCTTCAAACGGTGACATCTTCATACTAGCTTGATAGCTGTTGTTATAGGAAAACTCCGCATACGGTAAGTTCTTGTCCCAACTGAATATGGCCTAGAGGGGGGGTGAATCAGCCTTTAAAGAATTCCTGCACACTTAATAAAGTTATCAGAAACTTGACTGACCGGACTAGTCCGGTTGTGTGTGCGGACTAGTCCGGTGTGCTGAATTATTTGAGTTGATTAAGTGTGTCTCACTAATTTAATCTTATAGCAGCGGAATAAGAACAACAGTTTTTATAACTTAAATTTATTGTATGGGTGCACGTGCAAACTTGTAAGGAACTCAAATGATGACTAGCAAACTAGTGATCTAATGTGTCAAGATGTAAAGCAAATGAGAGACAAAAGACACAAATTTTTACCGAGGTTCGATCTCACCAAGAGATCTACGTCCTCGTTGAGGAAGCTCACACAGAGCCGGGTTCCCAACCCTTTCCCTCTTCAAGTCACCACACAGGCCGACTTGACTTCACTATCAAGTGTAATCACCGTGTTTGTGGGGCAACCTCACACGTTGAGGGCTCCCACAAGAATTACAATGAGAAGTTGATCAAATACACTCAAAAAGATTACAATGCAGAATATGAGTGTAGAGAGATCAAACCCCAAGAGCTCACAATGAAGGAACGACGATCTCCCAATCCCAAATCCAAGTATTTTATTGATCTTCACCTTTTTGCACCTTAGATGTGTGGGGAGACGTGTTTTTGGGCTCTTGGGACAGGTGGAGGCGCTAGGGTTTCAGTTTTTGACAGTATGAGTCGTGTCTTCTCCGGGAAAAGACGAAGGACCTCTTTTTATAGGCTTTCCCAAAAAGTTACCGTTGTTAAACCTACTACCGGACTAGTCCGGTATATGATCGGACTTGTCCGGCCTACTTCCAGTGGGTTAACCGGACTAGTCCGGTCCACAAACCGGACTTGTCCGGTGCTATGTGAGATGGGTTTTCAGAAACTTTAGCGGACTAGTCCTGTTGCTTGGATGGACTAGTCCGTAGTCCTCTAAAGAGGACAACAGAGACATGACCGGACTAGTCCGGTCTAAAACCGGACTTGTCCGGTTGCATTCCAGTGAGCTGACCGGACTAGTCCGGTTCACAAGGCGGACTAGTCCGGTGCACAATGTTTGCGTCTTTCAGAAAGTTAAACGGACTAGTCCGGTCCATGAACGGACTAGTCCGGTTTTCAATGGATTTTAGTTGATTTTTAAACCCCTTACCCTTACGCAAAGTCATGAGCTCTTGGGATGTGTCTCTCTCACACACAACCTATACATTTATATCTACTTTGCTTCTCTAAATTCCACTAACGTCTTCCTTTTCGGGTACCACTCTATTTTTCACCTTTTTGTGTGTGTGCCGAGCCAGTTCACTTTGTTTATCCTGCAATTATCTTAATAGTTTCATTAGGATCTCATATGTTCGTCATCAATTAGCCAAAACCCACAGGGGATATCCTAGATGCACTTACAATCTCCCCCTTTTTGGTGATTGATGACAACCATTTGAGATATCACAATTGAGAATACAAGGTTGATTTTCATAAGGTGTGTACATATGAGAATAATAAAGAATTCACAAAAAGCTTCTCACATATGCACACATCTTATGGTGGGGTGCCTCACAGGTGTGTGATAAACAAAATGTGATAAATTAAAGACAAACAGTAGTGAACATGTAAGTGGGCATTAGAGCATAGTACATCACACATTAGAAAAGAAATAGTGCATTACAAGATTTTAAAAATAGGTACATGTCCTTGATCACAAAAGATCTTAATGACTAATACTAGATAGAAAAAGTCCAAGTCTAATCTCAATCTCTCCCCCTTTGGCATCAAGACACCAAAAAGGGAAAAATTGAGGGGAATCACTCATCGCTGCCTCCTCCGTCAGTCTCAGTCTGATCTTCATCTTCAGCATCCACGGGAGCAGGATCTTCCTCTGAGTCCTCGGAGGCGGGCGGTGATCCAACAGGCTCAATCTCAAGCTTTGCACAGATAGACTTGATATTTGCATTGACGTACTGTTGATGTCTCTTCCTTGCAAGCTTTTCTTTGCGTTGCCTGTCTTCGATCTTACGGCAGCAGGCAAAGATAGAGGAGAGCATCTTGAGGATGCCGCTAGATGATTCTTGGGCAGGTGGAGAACCAGGAGGAGCAGCTGCAGACCTACTGTCATCATGAGCTTGCTTTGATCTCCTCTCCACTGGTGGAGAGGACGGGGCAGTTGGAGCCGGAGGGAGAGTGTACTCGGTGGGTTTTTGCGGCTTTAACCCCGTATGCTTGACATCCTTGACAAACTCGAGTCCCGTCACTTTCTCAATCATGTACATGATATACGGTGCGTATCCACAGGACCTATTGGGGGTAATTGAGATGTTCACAATTTCGTTATAGATATACTCAAAGACATTGAATGGTCTCCTCCCACTAATGACCTTCATGAGAGTCCTCAAGGTTCCTTGTATAGTTCCTGCATCTCCATCCTTCGGAGCTATCGTCTTTCTCAAGACTCTATTTAGGACCACAAAGAAGGGCTTTAGATATTTGGTGGTGGGACGAACATATGGCATCCTTGTGTCATAGAGAAACTCAAGCTCTTCCTTCTCCAGGGGTTTCAGATTATGGATGACCAGTTCATGATCCAAAGTGTTTTGGAGGTGAAGAATCCTAGCAAATTCATCATACGTGACACTATACCTTGAACCATGAGTCATCCAAGTAAGATTGTCTCCATCATCCCGAGCAAAGTAGAGAGTGGAGTAAAACTGGGTAATGACTTCATTGTTCCAGTCATACTCAAACGATAGCAGGTCCGTCAGACCGTGCCTCTCTAAGGCCTCCACCATCTCACGAAAGGCAGGATACCTCTTCGACTTCAGGTATTCAACATTTAGCCATTGACTCTCTACTACGGGATTCTTCATCTTCATGTACACATGCTCGTAGTAGTCTGCATGGAAGTTGCTCCAGAACCTAGGATCAGAACATTGTTTAGGTCGGCCATACACTTCAATCTTCCTGAAGTTATCAGCTAGCTCATTCCCTTTTCCAGTGAAATCCTCACTTGAAGGCTGCCTGTTGCGGTGAACGGGATTTTTCAATTTCAGAGGCCCAATAGGGCCACTAGCAAGTCCCTTCCCTTTATTGAGAACTCTCCTTGGCCCTGACGAGCCCTCAGCAGCATCTTTCCTTTGAGGCCTTTTGATAATTACTTTCCTCTTCTTAGGTAGATCGTCGTCGGAGGGTGGAGAGTGAGCATTGACATCATGTCTCTTCTTCATCACTCCCTCCTTAGCTCTCCTCACTCTTTCACGTTGAACTTCTTCATCAATGTGAAAAGAGTCGTCATCTGATCCTGAAGACATGATGCCTGATAAGGAGTTTAAGGATTAGATGTAGACGGACGCATTATCGACTTCAAATGGGAATGTAGGAGTTCAGCTGTCAGAGACCGGACTTGTCCGGTTTCAGAGTGCGGACTAGTCCGGTGGACCAGACTTGTCCGCATCTGAACGCCGGACTAGTCCGGCCTAGCATAAGAACACTAAATTGAATGTTTCATTTGAAGCGAATCTCCTATCTAAGGACGCAAGGATTGGAAAGTGGTAGGAATACATCTATTTATGCAATGTACATCCTTTTGAAATCAAGGGAAACTAGCTAGAGCTAGAAAAATTGAGATTTTGGTTTTTGGGGGGATTTACCAAGATTTGAAGATCGCGTTGAAGGAGTGGAAATCAGTCCGAATGAGTCCGGAAAGTGGGATTCCCTCGTTGAGAAGAGGCTTTTTCACGGAGAAAACTCCGAGTTTGAGGGCTCAACTCGAAAATCACTTTGAGAGGTAGGGTTTAGGAGAGAGGGTGAGACAAAGTGCTTATGAGTGGAGAGGGAGGTGTTTGGTCCGGCTAACTGCTTCTATATGCGACTGACCGGACTAGTCCGGTCATGGTAGCGGACTAGTCCGGTACCCCTGAGTTAACCTAATTGTTGTCTGTCCGGACTAGTCCGGTTGGAAATCGGACTAGTCCGTTTCCAACAGACTTGATATATATATAGATAACTAATAGTGATCCAAGGACAACAATTTTGCAAGTAGTCTTGGTGATTACGACCAGTAGGCAATCAACAATCGAACAATGGTCATAATCCACAAGATTTATTCATTAAAAATAGTTTTCTGAGTAGAAAGGAGAGGAGAAGCATTTTTGACAATACGGAGGAACAATTTAAGTTGCAACCAGGTATGCAATGTTCCAAGCCACATTTCGAGAGTCAAGAATGTTTAGCTCTTTTCTTAGTTCACAGAACCTTTTCTCATCTAACGGTTTGGTAAAAATATCAGCAAGTTGTTTTTCAGTCCTAACATGTGAAATAGCTATGTCACCTTTTAATGAATGATCTCTAAGAAAGTGATGACGGATGTCTATGTGCTTAGTTCTTGAGTGCTCTACAGGATTGTGTGCAATCTTTATAGAACTTTCATTATCGCATAGAAGCGGGATATGACTTAGATTGTAGCCGTAGTCCCTAAGAGTTTGTTGCATCCAAAGCAGTTGCGCACAGCAACTACCGGCTGCAACATACTCTGCTTCCGCTGTGGAAAGAGCAATGGAGTTTTGCTTTTTAGATGACCAAGAAACTAGGGACCTACCAAGAAATTGACAAGTTCCTGACGTGCTCTTTCTATCGACTTTGCATCCTGCATAGTCGGCGTCAGAATACCCTATCAAGTTAAACTTGGATCCTTTGGGATACCAAAGGTCCAAGTTGGGTGTGTGCACAAGGTACCTTAGGATTCTTTTTACAGCAATTAAGTGACACTCTTTAGGTGCGGCTTGAAACCTTGCACACATGCAAACACTAAGCATAATATCTGGCCTAGATGCACATAAGTATAGTAAAGAGCCAATCATGGACCGATATACCTTTTGGTCCACATTTGGACCGTCTTCATTGAGGTCGAGATGTTCGTTGATGGCCATGGGTGTCTTGATGGGCTTGGCTTTGTCCATATTGAATTTCTTGAGAATGTGTTGTGTATATTTAGTTTGGCTTATAAATGTACCTTCTCTCAGTTGCTTCACTTGAAATCCCAAGAAGAACTTCAATTCACCCATCATTGACATCTCGAACCTGTCTGTCATTATTTTGCTAAATTCTTCACATGACTTGTTAGTGGATCCAAAGATAATGTCATCAACATAAATTTGACATACGAATAAATGATCATCAAAATGTTTAGTAAAGGGTGTATAGTCAGCTTTACCAGTTTTGAATCCATTTTGAATCAGAAAATCTCTAAGGCACTCATACCAGGCTCGAGGAGCCTGTTTGAGGCCATAGAGAGCCTTACGCAGTTTATAGACATGGTTGGGATACTTCTGATCTTTGAACCCCGGTGGCTGCTCCACATAGACTTCCTCTTTTATCGGACCATTGAGAAAGGCACTCTTGACGTCCATTTGATACAACTTAAAATTATGGTGAGTAGCATATGCCAATAAAATGCGAATGGACTCAAGTCTAGCTACAGGAGCGAAGGTTTCATCGAAATCCAAACCTTCCACTTGAGAATAACCTTTGGCCACCAACCTCGCTTTATTTCTTGTCACTACTCCATGTTCATCTTGCTTGTTCCGAAAGACCCATTTGGTTCCAACGATGTTCGCCCTTGGTCTTTCCACCAGCTCCCACACTTCATTTCTTTTGAAGTTGTTCAGCTCCTCTTGCATCGCAATCACCCAGTCTGGATCCCTTAAGGCTTCCTCTACCCTGTATGGCTCCAGAAAAGACACAAAAGAATAATGTTCACAAAAATTTGCAATTTGAGATCTAGTAGTTACTCCCTTAGCAATATCTCCAATGATATTGTTGACAGGGTGGTCCCTTTGCACACACTGATGTACTCTTGGGTGTGGAATTTGTATAGTTGTTTGTTCTTCATTGTCTTCATGTGTTATGTCTCCCCCTAGATCATTGCTTCCATGATCATCTTGATTTTCTTGATCCTCCTCAACTTTATCTTGTGTAGGAGCTCCCCCTTGATCATTGCTTCCTTGTTGAAATTCATCTTGTGTCTCCTCTCGTGGTAGGATATCACCAAGTGCCATTTTCTTCAGCGCTTCACATGGAGCTTCCTCCTTTTCTAGCATAGACTTGTCGACTTGCTCCACTTGTGAGCCGTTAGTTTCATCGAACACTACGTCACGCGCTACTTCAACAAGGCCGGACACCTTGTTGAAGACACGATAGGCGTAGGCGTTCGATTCATATCCGAGCAAGAATCCTTCATCGGACTTCGAATCAAACTTCGAGGCCCTTGGTTTCTTGTTCAGAATAAAACATTTGCAACCAAAAACTTTGAAATAGGAAACGTTAGGCTTTTTACCCGTGAGAAGCTCATATGGAGTTTTCTTCAGAAGTCGATGAAGGTACAACCGATTTGTGGCATGACAAGCGGTGTTCACCGCTTCTGCCCAAAATTGGTCTGACGTCTTGTATTCATCCAACATTGTTCTCGCCATTTCGATCAATGTTCTGTTCTTCCTTTCGGCCACCCCGTTCTGTTGAGGAGAATAGGGTGCCGAGAATTCATGCTTTATACCTTCTTCATTGAGATATTCTTCAACTTGGGTGTTCTTGAATCTTGTCCCATTGTCACTTCTGATATTCTTTACGGTTGATGAGAATTCATTTTGAGCTCTTTTCAAGAACTTCTTGAGGGTTCCCTGAGTTTCTGATTTATCATACAAGAAAAATACCCAGGTAAATATTGAAAAATCATCAACAATAACTAAACCGTATTTGTTACCGCCGATGCTGATGTACGCAATTGGACCAAAGAGATCCATGTGGAGAAGTTCCAGCGGTCTAGCGGTGGTCATCACATTCTTGGCGGGGTGTGGTGCTCCAACTTGTTTTCCTGCTTGACAAGCGCTGCATGGCCTGTCTTTTTCAAAAACCACATCCTTAAGACCACGGATGTGACCACCTTTTAGAAGTTTCTGCAGATTTCTCATTCCAACATGGGCTAGCCGTCTATGCCACAGCCATCCCATGTTGGTCTTAGCAACCAAGCAAGTGTTGAGTTCGGCTTTATCTTTGTTGAAGTCAACAAGATAAAGCTTTCCCTTCAACAATCCCTTGAATGCAATCGAGCCATCGCTTCTTCTAAATACGGTCACACCCTCATTAGTGAATAAACAGTTGTAACCTTTGTCGCATAGTTGAGATATTGATAAAAGATTATAATCTAGAGAGTCTACATATAAAACATTAGATAAGGTGTGTTGAGAGGATATTTCAATGTTACCACTACCAAGGACCTTTCCTTGGCTGTTATCTCCAAAGTATATACCCTCACTTGGATCTTTGTTGCACTCGTATTCCACAAACATACCTCTCTCTCCGGTCATATGATTTGTGCATCCGCTATCTAGCACCCACTTAGATCCACCGGAGGAGTAAGCCTGCAAAATAGAATTATTTCTGGGTTTTAGGTACCCAAGCTTGCTTGGGTCCTCTCAGGTTAGTCACAAGAGTCTTGGGCACCCACACACAAGTTTTCAAGTTCTTGTGGCGTGGCCCTGTATATTTAGCAATTACTTTTCCATACTTGTTTTTCATGAGAACATAAGAAGCATCAAATGTATGGAACAGTGTTTGTAGCTCAGATTCATGGGATTTTTCTTTAACAAAAATGATTCTATTCTTAGCATGATTAGGAGTAGACATGTGTCTGTTCCTGTCAAAGCCAAGACCATCTTTGACATTGGGAGGTCTAGTGATCATATATGCACTTCGTGCATATTTGATCTTCTCCTTATCAAAGATGCCGTTTTGAGAAGAATGCATGTCATGAGAGGTTGAAGCATTAGAAATTACATTCTTCTTACTAGAGCTTATGCAGGTTCTTATAGTTGTCGAGCGCATATCTTTGGAGGAAGAGCTCTTGGAGGAAGAGGAGTCACTTTGTTTGAGCGACTCAACTTGCACCTCAAGGATTTTGTTAACTTTTGACAAGTTAGCAAGTTCTTCCTTGATTGCAATGTGCGAGTCCTCTAACTTTGAGTAAGTTTCCTTACTCAAGGCTAGCTCTAACTCAAGTGACTCATTCTTCTCTCTTTCAAGCTCAAGAAGCTTTTCAACTTCTTGATATCTCTTCCTCTCACGGATGAGCATATCTTCTTGTCGGTTGACAAGTTCTTCCTTTTCAAAGATTTCGTTCGACAACATTTCCATTTTCTTTAAAGCAATTTTACTTAGCCCTCTAAATAATTCTTCATTATCACTAGAGCTATCAAAGTCATCAATGGAGGAATTTAGTATAGTAGGAGTAAGTCTAACCTTTTTCTTGCCTTTCTTAGCCATAAGACAAGTGTGGATGTTCATGTCCCGTCCTCCCATGTTCGGAAAGAGTGTGGCTCTCATAGTTGGTTTCTTGACTGCGAAAGTGGCCATCTCTTCTTCTTCATCAGAGGAGGACTCGTCGTTTGGGTCCCACTCCTTCCCAATGTGAGCTTGATGGGCTTGTCTTCTTTTTCTGAAATTTTTCTTTTCTTGAGATCTTGTTTCCTTCTTCTTTTTGTTTTTCTCATAAGTACAGTCCACCATGAAGTGACCATACTCTCCGCAGTTGTAGCAAGTACGTCGAGCCTTGGATTTTCCTTTATCCTTGCTTTTGCCTTCATGTGAATTGTTGCCGTGTCTTCTCTTCATCATGCGTTTGAACTTTTTGATGAAGAGTACCATTTCTTCGTCATCAAGATCGGTGCTTTCGTCGCTTGTATCTCCATCGTCTTGGTCTTCACGAGTTTCTTTGAGTTTGGGTCTGCACGTTGCTTTGAGGGCAACTTATTTCTTTTTAGAAGAGGTGAGCTCGGCTACGTCTTTGACGTATTGAGCCTCTTTCTCCATCATTTCATGATTTATGATCTTTCCCAATAACTCATGGGGAGTCATTTTGTGAAACTCGGGGCTTTCTCTAATCATTGAGCAAAGTGTGACGTTTCTTGGTATGAAGGCTCTAATCATTCTTTTGACAACTTCGTGATCTGTCCATTTCTTACTTCCATAAGCACGAATTTTGTTGATGAGTGCTTTCATCCGGTTGTACATGTCTTGAGGTGATTCGCCTTCTTCAATAGCAAATCTCCCCAACTCTCCGTCAAGCATTTCGATTTTGGCTTCACGAACTGACCTATTTCCTTCGTGAGCTGTCTTGAGGGTATCCCAGATTTCTTTTGCACTTTCTAACCCATCGATCTTGGTGAATTCCTCTCTGCTTAGTGATGATGTGATCACGGCGACGGCTTGTGCGTTTCTATGAATCTCTTGTTCTTGTTCTGGGGTGAGTTCATCATCCGTGTCCGGAATATCGATGCCTGTGCAAACAATGTGCCACAGACTAGGGTTCAGGGATATCAGATGCATCTTCATGTTGTACTTCCACATGGTGTAGTAACTTCCGTCAAACTGTGGGGGCTTTCCCATAGGAATAGAGAGATAATGATTATTTGAATTGAGACGGTTGTAGTTGTAAGGATACCGGGAGTAGTCGTGATGACCACTCCCCATCGTCTTTTCTTCCTCTTTTCCCTTTTGTGCCAATAACTTCTTTCTCAGTAATGTCTTTAGCTGTCTCACTTCATCATCGTCATGTGGATTTTCTTTCAGCACATCGAAGGCTTTGGCTTCTTGCTCCTCTTCGTTGTTGTTCGTCTTTGGGATATCGTTGTTCCTCTCATAGGCCATTGATCTATCCGAGATGTGAGTCTCGTTGATGGAGAACTTGGCTCTGGTACCAATTGAATGTGGCCTAGCGGGGGGGTGTATAGGCCTTTAAAGAATTCCTGCACACTTAATAAAGTTATCAGAAACTTGACTGACCGGACTAGTCCAGTTGTGTGGGTGGACTAGTCCGGTGTGCTGAATTATTTGAGTTGATTAAGTGTGTCTCACTAATTTAATCTTATAGCAGCGGAATAAGAACAACAGTTTTTATAACTTAAATTTATTGTATGGGTGCACGTGCAAACTTGTAAGGAACTTAAACGATGACTAGCAAACTAGTGATCTAATGTGTCAAGATGTAAAGCGAATGAGAGACAAAAGACACGAATTTTTACCGAGGTTCGATGTCACCAAGAGATCTACGTCCTCGTTGAGAAAGCTCACACAGAGCCGGGTTCCCAACCCTTTCCCTCTTCAAGTCACCACACAGGCCGACTTGACTTCACTATCAAGTGTAATCACCGTGTTTATGGGGCAACCTCACACGTTGAGTGCTCCCACAAAAATTACAATGAGAAGTTGATCAATTACACTCAAAAAGATTACAATGCAGAATATGAGTGTAGAGAGATCAAACCCCAAGAGCTCACAACGAAGGAACGACGATCTCCCAATCCCAAATCCAAGTATTTTATTGATCTTCACCTTTTTGCACCTTAGATGTGTGGGGAGACGTGTTTTTGGGCTCTTGGGACAGGTGGCGGCGCTAGGGTTTCAGTTTTTGACAGTATGAGTCGTGTATTCTCTGGGAAAAGACGAAGGACCTCTTTTTATAGGCTTTCCCAAAAAGTTACCATTGTTAAACCTACTACCGGACTAGTCCGGTATATGATCGGACTTGTCCGGCCTACTTCCAGTGGGTTAACCGGACTAGTCCGGTCCACAAACCGGACTTGTCCGGTGCTATGTGAGATGGGTTTTCAGAAACTTTAGCGGACTAGTCCTGTTGCTTGGATGGACTAGTCCGTAGTCCTCTAAAGAGGACAACAGAGACATGACCGGACTAGTCCGGTCTAAAACCGGACTTGTCCGGTTGCATTCCAGTGAGCTGACCGGACTAGTCCGATTCACAAGGCGGACTAGTCCGGTGCACAATGTTTGCGTCTTTCAGAAAGTTAAACGGACTAGTCCGGTCCATGAACGGACTAGTCCGGTTTTCAGTGGATTTTAGTTGATTTTTAAACCCCTTACCCTTACGCAAAGTCATGAGCTCTTGGGATGTGTCTCTCTCACACACAACCTATACATTTATATCTACTTTGCTTCTCTAAATTCCACTAACGTCTTCCTTTTCGGGCACCATTCTATTTTTCACCTTTTTGTGTGTGTGCCGAGCCAGTTCACTTTGTTTATCCTGCAATCATCTTAATAGTTTCATTAGGATCTCATATGTTCGTCATCAATTAGCCAAAACCCACAGGGGATATCCTAGATGCACTTACACCAACTCCGATTGTTTTTGAGTGCACATGCCCTCAGCATATCTTCAAGGATCTGATTTGTTCTCTCCGTCTACCCGTCAGTTTGGGGATGATAGGCAGAGCTAAAATTCAGATAGGTTCCCATGGTTTCATGCAACTTCTGCCAGAACCTTGAGGTGAACTGTGTCCCTCGATCCAACACTATCTTCTTTGGCACTCCATGGTAACACACGATCCTTGACATGTACAACTCTGCTAATTTGGATCTGCTGTAGCTTTCTTTCACGGGGATGAAATGAGCTACCTTGGTTAGCCTGTCAATGATGACCCATATCGAATCATATCCTGATTGGGTCCTAGGCAATCCCACTATGAAATCCATACCGATTTCTTCCCATTTCCATTCAGGCACTTTGAGTGGTTGCAATAATCCCGTGGGTCGTTGATGTTCTGCTTTCACCAACTGACATGTGTCACATAGGGCAACATGTTCCGCGACATCTCGCTTCATGCCATACCACCAATACCTGCTCTTGAGGTCCTGGTACATCTTCGTACTCCCAGGATGAATGGAATAGTCAGAATCATGAGCCTCCTTCAAAATTAATTCACGGATCTCCTTTACTTCAGGCACACAGATCCTCTTCCCGTGCCACACCGTACCTTGTTCATCCTCTCTGAAACCAGGAGCTTTATTTTCCTTGATGAGTTGCCTGATTTATTGTATCTTCTCATCGTTCTTTTGGCCATCGCGTATGTCTTGCTCTAGTGTGGAGTCCACTTCCATGGCGATGGCTTCACCACTATTCACAAGGCATAGATTGAGCCTTATAACCTCGTCCTTCAATTCTGCAGGCATGTCCTTCAAGCTCAACTTATTGATCTGCACTTTCCGACTTAAAGCATCGGCCACGACGTTTGCTTTCCCAGGATGATAGTTGATGCCCACATCAAAGTCATTGATTAGCTCTAACCATCTCCTTTGTCTGAGGTTGAGGTCTGGCTGTGCGAATATGTACTTCAAACTCTTATGATCCGTATATATCTCGGTCCTCTTCCCCATCAAATAGTGCTGCCAAATTTTCAACGCGTGTACCACTGCGGCTAATTCTAGGTCATGTGTAGGATAGTTCTTCTCGTGCTTCCGGAGCTGCCGGGATGCATAAGCCACGACATGCCCTTCTTGCATGAGAACACATCCCAACCTGTTTCCAGAGGCATCGCAGTACACCGTGAAGTTCTTCTGCATATCTGGCATAACCTGCACTGGGGCTGTTGTCAGTCTTTTCTTTAACTCCTGAAAACTCGTTTCGCACTGTGGTGTCCATGTGAATGTGATTCCCTTCTCCAACAGTTTTGTAATGGGTCTCGAGATTTTAGAGAATCCCTCAATAAACCGTCGATAGTATCCAGCCAATCCCAAAAAGCTTCGAACTTGCCCGACATTTTCAGGGGTCTTCCACTTCTGTATATCCTCGATTTTGGCGGGATCTACGGAGATTCCTCCCTCCGAGATTATATGTCCTAAGAAGGGAACTCTCTTCAGCCAAAACTCACACTTGCTCAACTTGGCATATAGTTGGTGTTCTCTCAGCCTCTGCAACACCAACCTTAGATGTTTCTCATGTTCTTCTTCATCTTTGGAGAAGACGAGAATGTCATCTATGAAAACCACCACAAATTTGTCCAGATATTCCATGAATACCTTGTTCATGAGATACATGAAGTATGCTGGGGCATTAGTTAGCCCGAAAGGCATGACAGTGTATTCATACAGTCCGTACCGAGATACGAAAGCTGTCTTGGGAATATCAGATTGCCTTATCTTGAGTTGGTGGTATCCTGACCTGAGATCAATTTTCGAGAACACACAAGCGCCCCTCAACTGATCAAACAAGTCTTCAATGCGGGGTAATGGGTACTTGTTCTTTATGGTTACCTCATTCAAGGCACGGTAATCCATGCATAACCTTTGGGTTCCGTCCTTTTTGGGCACAAATATCACCGGAGCTCCCCATGGTGAGGAACTAGGGCGAATATACCCCTTCTCTGTCAATTCTCTCAAATGATCCTTGAGTTCTTCTAGCTGTTTGGAGTCCATCCGATAAGGTCTCTTGTATATCGGGGCTGTTCCAGGTACTAGCTCAATTGCGAATTCCACTTCACGATCGGGAGGCATACCTGGCAAATCCTCCGGAAAAACATCTGGATATTCCCTGATGGTCCTGATTTCCTCAACTTTCACCTCAACTTGATTTAATTTAATGTCCCTCCTAGGCTCGTGTATTGTTATGAACTTTACTCTTGTGCCACTAGAGTGAGTTAGTTCCACCGTTCTGGTCGAACAATGGATGATTCCTTTATGTTTTGTCAACCAATCCATACCCAAGATAATATCTAACCCTTGTGAATCTATCACTATGAGGTTAGCAGTAAATACCATCCCATTAATGTCTAGGTTCACTTTGGGACACACTTGTCTTGTCCTTATTTCTCCACCTGGAGAGTTTACGGCTAGCATATGGTTCATTTGTGTTGTTGCTAGGTCATGCTTCTTAACAAACCCTTGAGCAATGAACGAGTGGGTAGCACCAGAATCAAACAGCAGGGTTGCAAGGTGTAAATTGGCAGGAAACTTACCAACTACCACGTCGGGTGCCTCTTGTGCTTCCTCCATAGTGACGTGGTTCACCTATCCTCTCATTACATTCTGCTGTTGTGGCTGCGCGGGCTTCTTCTTTGGGCACTTATGGGCATAGTGCCCCACTTCACCACAGCTAAAACATTGCACCCCAACCTTAGGTGCCTGGCCTTTGTTGTCTTGGGGTTGGTTTGGGGGTCCTTGCACTGCTGGTCGAGGTGGATATGCGGGGCGAGGCTGCTGTACAAACTGACGTTGTTGCTGTGCTGGTGCCGCGGGAGGCCTGTAGTTCGGGTTGTACCCTCTTGGTGCTGAGTAGGGTACCGCAGCACGGTTCGTCTGCCCTGTAGGTTGCTGCATCAGACGTGGGCAGGTGTTGCTCCCTGAGGCTTGATGTGACCACCCGGCCTTCCTCTTGTTCTCATTTTCCAAGGCCTTCAGCTTCCTTTCCACCACAAATGCTCTGTCCACCATCTTTTGGAATCTTTCATACTCATTTGAGGACATCGCACACTGCATTTCTGCGGTAAGTCCCTCCACGAAACAGTCTTGTTTCTGCTCATCAGTCTCTATGTCCCGTGGGGCATAACGGGATAGTTGAGTAAATTTAGTGAGGTATTCCCTCACCGTCATGTTTCCCTGCTGCAGTCCCAAAAACTCCTTCCTCATCATTTCGGCTGCCTTTTGACTCTGCTTTGGGTGGGGAGGCTGCTGGTGGAGAAGTGCGACGACGCCTGATTGCTCGGCGATCCGGGGAGTCAGAAGTCCATGTATCATTCACGGTGACACACAGTTCATTATCATCTCCTCTTTCTCTCGCCCTGAAGCAGGCTCGCAGCAACGCCCCCGTTTCCTTCAGGGTGTCCCGGACATCCTGAAGCTCTTGCTGACACTCCTGCTGTCGAGTGCTGAGCATAGCAGCATCCTCCAAGCACAAGTCCATGTGCTCATGGGAAGTCCCTTGCTGCACTGGTGGGTACTTGTATTCCGTGGTACCACTCTCACGCTGGAGGACATACATGTACTCAGTCCTGTCCAGGTGGCGACGATAGATGTGACTCTGGCAGGTGATGGCCTCCCAGGTGACATCCTTCTCCGCATCGACCTGTGTCGCTCTACAAGCTGGAGAGCGGTGTATCTTAAGCAGCCGATTTTCGTGTATAATCCTCATTTCTGAACTCCATTCTTCCCTCTTCTCACGGATGGTCCTGGTGGATTTATAGTGGATGATTAGCTTGCCCGTATTGCCAGCGGCTTCGAGCATACGTCGAAGACGGCGCAACAAGCCTCCTACTGCCAATCCGTAGGAAAGGTACGTCACCGGACGGCTCTCCTCTCTTTCGGCAAGGGCAACTATGGGAACTCTCCCTCCTGTGGACTTGCGAGCGGTGCGAATCATGCGAACCATCTACAACAGAAAGCATTTAAACTTAGGTTAGATAAACTTTTAAACAAAAATCCTATTTTGAAGGAATGTTGGGGTAAGATGAAGAAAGTGACTCATTAAATAACACTTTTCAATACACACCTTGTAAAATAGTTTTTGAGAAAATAGGGCCCTTAAATACGTCCATTTCTACCTAGGTCCACGTTCCTACGGGCAACCTTGGCTCTGATACCACTTCTGTCACACCCGGTTTCTCCGAAGCACAACCGAGTGAATATCACATGTATGCCAGGATCATTTTCTCATACATGGGATGACAAATAGTGAAGCATCATTTATTACAAGCCAGGTGTAGAATATAAATAAGTCTTACATAGCAAATGTCTCGATGGACAATAATAAGTTCATCACAAGTAAATAAACTAGCAGCGGAATATTATTCTTGTGGGCTCCTTCACAGGCGTTGCCCGGGGGTCTCCATGAACCTAGAAACCTTCTTCGGGTCCAAAGTCTTGGCCATTATACACCACCTCATTATCTTGACATGAGCAGCAATATAAACCAACAAAATATGCAAGGTTGAGTACCGATGGTACTCAGCAAGTGTGGGAAAGTTATGTCATGCATGGCTAGAACAAGGGGAGGTTGAACTCATGGTTAAAGCACTACGCAATTGATACTTATCACCTTAGCTTATTAAGCACCTACATTACTACACAGGTGAAATGGTCCCAATATCCCATCATCATAATCAAATAACCATAACATCGTTTCCAATATTAAGCTCCCTGCTTAACATCCACAACTTCCAAAACCATCACTCCTCTAATCATGAATAAGTCCAAGCCGCTCTTTACCGTGAGCACGGCTGTCATGACAGTTTTGACTCTGCAGAGTTTGTACCGCTGTACCCACATGTAGTGATTTCATCCCCCATTGCCGGGTGGACTAAAAGAACCTCCATTATGCCAGTGGCTACGAACCACATTCACACTTCCCAGGTGTGTAGCCAGGAGATCACTACGAAGCCTTTACAAAGGGATTCCCGACGAGCATGGGCCCACTGAGGTTTCACCCCTAACAGCATACAAGAGGCTCCAACCCCGCTGCAGTGGCCCCCTCTTGAGCCTTGCGGTTCATATGGTAGTTCAGCTGACACCTATTCCCCGCACCATCCAACACACCGATACTACGCCGGGGATACACCTAATTAATTGGCCAAGCTGCCCCATCTCAGCATGTGGTTGGCACGGTAAAGCCAGGTTACATGCTCCATGAACCGGTCCTTAGGATCCAGGCAAGTACTAAACACAAACCCGAGTCTCGTGCACCCAGCACACAACCAAAACATCCAACTTGCCTTGATCCCTACCTCTACATGACTCACAATATCTCATTCAAGAGTATGGTAAAATAAACTGATGATCTCATATCCCAAATATCCCATTCTAAGCATGGCTAAGCATATGCATAATAATAAGTGACATGATAAAATAAATCCCAACCCAAGCTACAAGGAAATAAGGTAATGCAAATCTAGGGAAACTTCCTAGCATGGGTTTCATATTTCATTTGACAATGCAAATAATTCTATCTACACATCCTAGCATAGGATCAAAGTGGTCAAGGACACTTGCCTCCTTCCTGCTGCTCTTGAAATGGGTAGTCCTAATCTTGGAAAGGAATAACTTGCTCTTGAGCAGGTTCTACATCATACCATCACACATAGCAAAAGAAAAACAACAATCCATAAGACATAGTTCACACTTCCACTTCATACAAACCACACATTCATATTTATGAAAGTCATTCACCATTATATGTGTTGTGGTTACTCTATGTGTGTTGATTTATGGCTTGCATGCACTTTTAATCATATGTATATGATTCCTACTTTTGTGTTCACATTTATACTTACATACTATATATATATGAGTTTCCAATTTAAATAAATTCCTTATATTCAATTACTACACCTTTTAGCTACCAAGTATGCATGAAAGGTATTTTCCTTCTCCATATGTGTCTTCATAATTTCTACCAACCCTAAACTGAATTCTTTGGATTTTAGAACTCCATTTATCATTTACTATTTGCTATATTTTCAGATTTATTTCCTATGCCTAAATGTGAACTTTATTATAAAAATAACAAGACACATCATCTAAACAGAATAGGTTCTGATCTAAAATATCTGCTAATATATTTTTGACCTTTTCCTCTGATGTAAACTATTTTACAATTATTTTCCCTATTTTCCATAACTATTCTTTACTTAAAAATGTGTCCCTAAATGTGAATAATAAATTAAACAGATTCATTTCAGCCCAAAATATATTTTTATCTCACTCCAAAGTTTTCTAAATACTGAGAAAGTTTTTTTAATTTAATTTTGACAATATGTTTGTCCCACTTTTTAAATTTTAAACACTAGCCACATATTCAATTTCCTAAATTAAATATTAAACAGGGCTAAAAAGGTAAACTTACCCCACTATAGGGTCTATAATATTATTTTAACAATTTTCAGGGGTCTAGCTATACATAACAGAGGAGTTTTTCCTAATTTTTATTAAGTCCAGGGGCTAAAACTGATTCTTTAAATGAATTTACATGATTTTCTGAAGTTCCAGGGGCTAGATTAGAAGTTTCCGGGGCTAGCTCTTATTTCCCGAGAATCCCAGGGGGTAGCACGTAAGATTTCCAGTCTTTATAACGCGGGGCTGACGTGGACCGTCCGATTTAAAACAAACGGCTGAGATTATAACGCCGAACTGGTACGCGGGGATTTAAAGTCTACCGTGCGATTTAAAATAGACGGCGCACAAGCGGCCACGTCGCTCTGATCGAGCGCGGGCGGCGCTGCCCGGCGGCGCACGGCGGCGGGAAGCGGTGATCTCGCCGGAGACTTTCGGATCTTCGAGAATTCTTCCTAGAACGGTGATCTTATGGCATAGATCGGTAGAGGGGAGGTCGGAGATCTCACCTCGGGGGTTTTCTTGAGCTCGGAGGTCCTGGAAGGCGGTCGGCGACGAGGTCCGAATTGAAACCACGGCGAAGCTCATCGGCGCTGTGTTTGAACCGCAAGTCACCGAGTTTTCTGCACCTGCAGGGTTCCCCAGAGGCGGTGGATCAAGACCAGTGAGTTAGATCGGAATTTCCGAGCTTAGATCGGCCAGAATTCGCCGGAGAAGGCTCGGTTTCTCACCGGAGTAAAATTGGCGGATCGCGTGGGAAAAACAGAACGAGGTCGGGGTTTTTATAGACGGGGGAGGGCGGCGGGGTGGTTTAGATCGAGTTTGCGTCGCCTACGAACGGAATTCGGCGGGGATGCGCAGGAATCCGGGTCGGTTTTGATCCGAGGTGAGAGAATCCCGGCGCGGGCGCGAGGTAGAAGAAGGGCTGGCGGGCCCCGCCTGTCAGTGGGAGGAAGAGGCGCGCGCGGCTGCGGGCTGGCGCGGTTGCTGGTTGGGCCGGCTGGTGGGTTTCTGCCCACTGGCCGGTTTTTTTTCTGTTTTCTTTTTTTCTTTTTCTATTTCTTTTCTGTTTTGAATTTAAATTGAATTCCAGTTTGAATTTAAATTGTTGCAAAACATGCAACACGTCCAAAAAAATTTTAAATTCCCCTCTCAACATGATTTAGGGTCTTAACAAGATTTTTGGGGTGTTACAATCGATCGGCCTTGCAGAGTCACAGTACCAGATCACTTTGTAGAAAGTGCTAGGGTTACCCAATGGTTACCCGTGTTGAACAGTAAAACTAGGAGCTCCTTATCACTGTATTGTTTCATTGTCTTGACAAAATATCCAAGAACATCTCTTCGACTGCTGGACATTTGAAGATTAGTTCTCGTTGACATTTGCGGGTCTAGATATGAAGGAGACTCGTTTCCCGTTCTATGACGAGTAACTTGTTGCATGTGCCTACATGCAAAATGCCAAAATTTGTTAGACACATATAACACTTATACATTTTGAAGAACCTAGTTTTTGAGGACTTACAATGCGAAGCAGCGTATTAGTGAGATATCCAATGCGTCGAGGGTGAAGAGGTCATAGAGATCAGACCATGAGATAGAAAGATGCTTTCACCCACCAGAAAGTGATTTTCCTTGTATCCCACTATTAAGTGTTGATATTTTTTGTAATTTTTGATGTAGTAGTTATGAAGGCCGACACAATATTACCAGCTTCTTTCAGTGCGCTGACAGTTCACATCGGCTTCCCCATTTGGAACTACGGGTTAGCATGCGTCATAGCTGTCGGCAACTTCGGGTTAGCTTCCGACTCTTTCAGTGGGTTGTTGCCCTTTGTTTCCTTCGACGACGTCTTCTGCTGCTGCAGGTGACTCTTGGCACGTACATTCTTTGTCGCCTTTGCCTGTGGCTGATCAGGTATTGGGAGCAGGGTACTCTGAGTGCGAGGTGGAGACCGACACGGCTGCTCTTCAAGTGGAGACTTCTATGGCAGCTCTAGAATTAGAGACGGATGCAGCTGATCTTGAATTGGAGACTTCTGCTGCTTCTCTATAATTGGAGGCAACTGCTCCCGGATTGGAGACAGAACCATCCGCTCTGAATTTGGAGACGGAGGCAGACGTGCCTCAGGAGACATCAAAGCAGGAGAGGTTGACGCTGAAGCTGCAGGTGCTTGAAGATCCTGATGTGGTCGCCCACCCCCATCTGGAGTAGAGGCTAAGCTGCTCCTATGGTCCTCCTCACCCATGAACGCATCAAAGTTAGGGAATTGTATATCTGAGGCCTCCAGTATAGGCTTCAGGTCTCCTAGAACCTCCCTTCTCAGCTGTCTTTTCAGTTCCTCCACGTCAGCCTGTGGTGTCGAGGTCGTTTTCTGCTTCCGATACATAGATTTGTGTTCTGGAAAGCCCTCCTTCAAGGTAATCTTACAGGAAACACCACGAACATGGCCTCGTTGCTCCTTGGTTTGCAGGGCCTTGGTGAGTGTACTATTTTCCCTCTCACCATTTGAGTGTACTATTTTCCCTCTCAAGGTAATCTCCCTAAAGGCCCTTTGAGCGACATCCACGGTGCTCTGGTTGTAGTTGGTGATATCGGCTGACTATGTCAGCTTAGAACGAGCACGCATAAATGGTCTCAGCTGTCCACGGAATTTGTCGTATGGATTCTCAAGATCTAACTGGGCCAGTCTTTCATCCTCTTGTTGCCACCTCCTTTGTTTTCCGGCATAACCAGTGTTGCCGAGGTGGTGGTCAAGCTCGTTCTACGATAGGAGTCACTTCATATACACACTGTTCTTGGAAAAAACAATGATTCGCACTTTTCAACAAATCTCGCCCAGTCTTCTTCTGACAAATCTTTATACGTATTGAAGGGGGTGTCCTGGTTCCTCCAAATCTTCACAAGCATACTATTGTAGCTCCTCCAAGCATGAGAGATCATCTTCATAGCTAGCTTCTTCCACTTCTGCTTCAGCTCTTCCGGATATTGCACGTATGCTTGAATAGAGTTTTCGAAGAGTAGATCCTTTCCATTTTTGGTCAACTCATCAAATCCCTGCAGGGTTAGCGACACCCTTTGCCGGGCAGCTAGACCACAAACCCTAGAAAATATCGTATTCACTCTTGTCTCCAGTGTAACACCCCAAAATCTGTTAAGAGGGGAATTTAAAATTTTTTGGACGTATTGCATGTGGTGCAGAAATTCAAATTCAAATTGGAATTCAAATTCAAATCAAAACAGAAAAGAAAAGGAAAAAGAAAAAGAAAAAAAAAAGAAAACCCAACTGGCCAGTGGGCCGAAACCCACCAGCCGGCCCACCATTTCCCCGCGCCAGCCCACAGCCGCGCGCCCCTCTCTCCCTCTCACTGACACGTGGGGCCCGCGTGTCATCCCTCACCTCTCGCTCGCGCCAACAGCCGGGACTTCTCTCTCTCCCGAATCCAAACTACCCCCGGAAACCCGCGTCCCCCAGCCGAATTCTGGTCCCGGATGACTCCAGCTCGATCTCAACAGACCGCCGCCCTCCCTCGTCTATATAAACACCGGCATCGCCCTGTCCCCCCCCCCCCCCCCCCGATCGGCTGTTTTTCCTCCCGGTGAGAACCAGAGCTTCTCCAGCCGTTTTCCTTCGATCCTAGCTTGGATTTCCTGATATAACGCGCTGCTCATGTTCCATCGCCTCCGGGGAATCTCGCAGGTGAAGGAAATCCGGTGTTTTGCGCTCTAGACACAGCTCCGACGAGCACCGCCGCGTTTTCACCTCGGACCTCGTCGCCGACCGCCTTCCAGTGCCTCCGAGCTCAAGAAAAACCCCGAGGTGAGATCCCCGACCTCCCCTCTACCGATCTATGCCATGAAATCCCAATTTTAGGAGGTATAGACGAAGATCCGAAGTTCTCTGGCGAGATCGCTGCTTCCCGCCGCCGCGCCCCGCCGGGCAGCGCCGCCCGCGCACGGCAAGGGCGACGTGGCCCCTGAAGCCCGTCCATTTTAAATCGTGCGGTTTCTATTAGATCTAACCCGTACCGCTTCACATTATAATCTCAGCCGTCTGTTTTAAATCGGACGGTCCACGTCGGCCCCGCATTATAAAGGCCGGGATTCTTACGCGCTACCCCCTAGGGATCTCGGAAAACATGAGCTAGCCCCAGAAACTTCTGATCTAGCCCCTGGAACTTCAGAAATTCGTGTAAATTCATTTAAAAAATCAGTTTTAGCCCCTGGACTTAATAAAAATTAAGAAAACCCCTCGGTTATGTGTAGCTAGACCCCTAGAAATTTATGAAATAATATAATAGACCCTGTAGTGGGGTGAATTTTCCTTATTGACCCTATATGGTATTAAATTTAAAAATTTGAATGTGTGACTAGGATTTAAATTTAGAAGGAAAGGCAAACACAAGTGCTAATTCAAGTTTAAATTCTACTAATACTTGGAAAACTTTAGAATGAACTAAAAATAAATTTTAGGCTGAAATGAAATCTGTTTGGGTGTTGTTCATATTTATTAGTTCTGGAAACACATTTTTAGGCTAGGAAATAATTCTGAAAACTGTTAAAATAAATTTAAATTAGTTCACAACAGAGGAGAAGTTCAAAAGTATATTATTTAATATTTTAGATCAGAACCTATTCTGTTTAGATGAATAAGTCCTACTATTTAATATTAAAACTCACATTTAGGCATAGAAAATAAATCTGGAAAATATAGGAAAATAGTTATGCATAACTAGAAAATGATAAATGAAGTCTCCAAATCCAAAGACTTCATTTTAGAAGTTGGTAGAAGATCTGAAAACCCATTTGGAGTAGGAAATTACCTTCCATGCAAACTTTGTAGCTGAAGAGTGTATTAAAGAATTTGTTTAAATTGGAAATTCATATATAGTGTGCAGACAGAAATCTGAATACAAAAGTTAGAAATCATATACATATGTTTAAAAGTGCATGTAGGCCAAAAATCAACACATCTAGGATAACCACAACAATTAGTAATGTGAATGACTTTCATAGGTATGTATGTGTGGTTTGTATGAAGTGAAAGTGTGAACTATGTCTTATGGATCGTTGTTTTCTTTTGCTATGTGTATTGGCATGAGTAGAACCTGCCCCAGAGCAAGTTCTTCCCTTCCAAGACCAAGACTTTCCATTCCCAGAGCAGCAGGAAGAAGGCAAGTGTCCTTGACCACTTTGATCCTATGCTAGGATGTGTAGATAGAATTATTTGCATTGTCAATTGAAATATGAAACCCATGCTAGGAAGTTTCCCTAGAATTGCATTATCTTGTTTCCTTGTAGCTTGGGTTGGGATTTATTTTATCATGTCATTTATTTATATGTTTATGCTTAGCCATGCTTAGAATGGGATAATTGGGTTATGAGATCATCAATTTATTTACCTTACTCTTGAATGAGATATTATGAGTTATGTAGAGGTAGGGATCGAGGCAAGTTGGATGATTTGGTTGGTGCTGGGTGCACGAGACTCGGGTTTGTGTTTAGTACTTGCCTGGATCCTAAGGACCGGTTCATGGAGCATGTAACCTGGCTTTACCGTGCCAACCACATGCTGAGATGGGGTAGCTTGGCCAATTAATTGGGTGTATCCCTGGCGTAGTATGGGTGTGTTGGATGGTGCGGGGAGTAGGTGTCAGCTGGACTACCATATGAACCGCAAGGCTCAAGAGGGGGCCACTGCAGCGGGGTTGGAGCCTCTTGTATGCTGTTAGGGGTGAAACCTAAGTGGGCCCACGCTCGTCGGGAATCCCTTTGTAAAGGCTTCGTAGTGATCTCCTGGCTACACACCTGGGAAGTGTGAATGTGGTTCGCGGCCACTGACATAATGGAGGTTCTTTTAGTCCACCCGGCAACGGGGGATGAAATCACTACATGTGGGTACAGTGATACAAACTCTGCAGAGTCGAAACTGTCATGACAGCCGTGCTCACGGTCAAGAGCGGCTTGGACTTATTCATGATTAGAGGATGATGACTTTGGAAGTTGTGGATGTTAAGCGGGGAGCTTAACACTGGAAATGAGGTTATGCTTATTTGATTATGATGATGGGTTGGGAGATCGGGACCCTTTCACCTATGTAGTAATGTAGGTGCTCAATAAGCTAAGGTGATAGGTATTAATTGCGTAGTGCTTTAACCATGAGTTCAACCTCTCCTTGTTGTAGCCATGCATGACATAACTTTCCCACAATTGCTGAGTACCCACGGTACTCAAACTTGCATATTTGTTGGTTTAAATTGCTGCTCAGGTCAAGGGGATGATGTGGTGTTTAATGATTAAGACTTCGGACCCGAAGAAGGATTCTAGGTTCATGGAGTCCCCGAGCAACGCCTGTGACGGAGCCCACAAGAATAATATTCCGCTGCTACTTTATTTACATGTTATGAACTTATTATCGTCCATCGAGACATATGCTATGTAAGACTTATTCGACACCTGGCTTGTAATAAATGATGCTTCACTATTTGTCATCACATGTATGAGAAAATGATCCTGGCATACATGTGATATTCACTCGGTTGTCCTTCGGAGAAACCGGGTGTGACAGAAGTGGTATCAGAGCCAAGGTTGCCCGTAGGAATGTGGACCTAGGTAGAAGTGGACGTATTTAAGGACCTTATTTTCTTAAAAACTATTTTACAAAGGTGTGGGTTGAAAAGTGTTATTTAACGTGGTCACATTATTCACCCTGTCCCAACTTTTATTCAAAATACAATTTTCGTTTAACTCTTATCTGATTAATTTTAAGTGCTTTATGTTTTAGATGGTTCGCATGATCCGTACCGCCCGCAAGTCCACCGGAGGGAGAGTTCCTGTAGTTGCCCTTGCTCTGAGAGAGGAGAATCGTCCGGTGACGTACCTCTCCTACGGATTGGCAGTAGGAGGCTTGTTGCACCGTCTTCGACGTATGCTCCACGCCGCCGGCAATACGGGCAAGCTAATCATACACTACAGCTCCACACGGACCATCCGTGAGAAGCGGGAAGAATGGAGTTCAGAAATGAGGATTATCCATGAAAATCAGCTGCTCAAGATCCACCGCTCTCCAGCTTGTCGAGCAACACAGGTCGATGCCGAGAAGGATGTCACCTGGGAGGCCATCACCTGCCAGAGTTACATCTACCGTCGCCACCTGGACAGGACTGAGTACATGTATGTCCTCTAGCGTGAGAGTGATACAGTGGAGTACAAGTACCCGCCAGTGCAGCAGGGGACTTCCCATGAGCACATGGACCTGTGCTTGGAGGATGCTGCTATGCTCAGCACTCGACTGCAGGAGTGTCAGCAGGAGCTTCAGGATGTTCGTGACACCCTGAAGGAGATTGAGGCATTGCTTCGCGCCAGCTTGAGGGAGAGAGAAAGAGGAGATGGGAATGAACTGTGTGTCACCGTGAATGACACATGGACTCCTGACTCCCCAGACCGCCGGGCGAGCAGGCGTCGCCGCACTTCTCCACCAGCAACTTCCCCACCCAAAGTGGAGTCAGAGGGCAGCCGCAATAATGAGGAAGACCCCGAGGAGCCAGCTCAGTGATACGAGTCGTGTAGAGTCCTTTCCCTTAGTTCAGCAGGTTATCGAGTAGTCGAGTCAATACCTTAGTTATTTGTGTGTTAATGTTTGGTGTGTGACGTGAGTTGTGGAAGCCATGGGCATTTGTCCACAACCTCGTCTTTAGGTTGCTTTGCTTTGATGTGTGAACCCCTATGAATTAAGAGTGCATTTATTTTCGCGTGAGACGTGACTCCCAAAAATCTACGTGAAACCCTCAGAAAATGTTAATATATATTAAGGCCTCAAAAGTTTAAGTTTAAACAAGCAATTTGGGAAGTTAATACGTAATGCTTTAAGTTAACATTTGGTTGACGAAACATAAGGGAATCATCCATTGTTCGACAAGAACGGTGGAACTAACTCATCCTAGTGGCACAAGAGTGAAGTTCATAACTGCACAAGAACCTAGGAGGGACCTTAAACTCAATCACGTTGAGGTGGAAGTGGAGGAGATTAGGATCATCAGGGAATATCCAGATGTTTTTCTGGAGGAGTTGTCAGGTATGCCCCCCGATCGTGAAGTGGAATTAACGATTGAGCTAGTGCCTGGAACAGCTCCAATATACAAGAGACCCTATCGGATGGACTCCAAACAGCTGGATGAACTCAAGGAACATCTAAGAGAATTGACACAGAAGGGGTACATTCGTCCTAGTTCCTCACCATGGGGAGCAACAGTGATATTTGTGCCCAAGAAGGACGGGACCCAAAGGTTATGCGTAGACTACCGTGCGTTGAATGAAGTATCCATCATGAACAAGTGCCCATTACCCCGCATTGAAGATTTGTTTGATCATTTGAGCGGAGCTTGTGTGTTCTCAAAAATTGATCTCAGGTCGGGATACCACAAACTTAAGATAAGGAAAACTGATATTCCAAAGACAGCTTTCATATCTCGGTACGAACTGTATGTATACACAGCCATGCCTTTCGGGCTAACTAATGCCCCGGCATACTTCATGTATCTCATGAACAAGGTATTCATGAAATATATGGACAAATTTGTGGTGGTTTTCATAGATGACATTCTCGTCTTCTCCAAAGATGAAGAAGAACATGAGAAACATCTAAGGTTGGTGTTGCAAAAGCTGAGAGAACACCAACTATATGCCAAGTTGAGCAAGTGCGAGTTTTGGCTAAAGAGAGTTCCCTTCTTAGGACATATAATCTCAGAGGGAGGAATCTTCGTAGATCCCGCCAAGATCGAGGATGTACAGAAGTGGAAGACCCCTGAGAATGTCGGGGAAGTTCGAAGCTTCCTAGGATTGGCGGGATACTATCGATAGTTTATCGAGGGTTTATCCAAGATTTTGAGACCCCTCACCAAATTGTTGGAGAAGGGAATCACATTCACATGGACACCGCAGTGCGAGACGAGTTTTCAGGAACTGAAAAAAAGATTGACAACAACCCCAGTGCTAGTTATGCCAGATATGCAGAAGAACTTTTTGGTGTACTGCGATGCCTCTGGAAACGGGTAGGGATGTGTTTTCATGCAAGAAGGGCATTTCGCGGCTTATGCGTCCCGGCAGCTCCGGAAACACGAGAAGAACTATCCTATACATGACCTAGAACTAGCCGTAGTGGTACATGGGTTGAAGATTTGGCGGCACTACTTGATGAGGAAGAGGACAGAGATATACACGGATCATAAGAGCTTAAAGTATATTTTCACACAGCC
This sequence comes from Neostapfia colusana, assembly GCA_030760725.1. Taxonomy (NCBI): domain Eukaryota; kingdom Viridiplantae; phylum Streptophyta; class Magnoliopsida; order Poales; family Poaceae; genus Neostapfia; species Neostapfia colusana. The sequence goes on along the minus strand of JASWHV010000002.1, from coordinate 37,762,250 downwards.
AGATCTCAACCTCAGACAAAGGAGATGGTTAGATCTAATCAACGACTTTGATGTGGGCATGAACTATCATCCTGGGAAAGCGAACGTCGTGGCGGATGCTCTAAGCCGGAAAGTGCAGGTCAATAGGTTGAGCTTGAAGGACATGCCTACAGAATTGAAGGAAGAGCTTATAAAACTCAATCTATTCAAGGAAAATAAAGCCCCTGGGTTCAGAGAGGATGAACAAGGTACGGTGTGGCACGGGAAAAGAATCTGTGTGCCTGAAGTGAAGGAGATCCATGAATTGATTTTGAAGGAAGCTCATGATTCCGACTATTCCATTCATCCTGGGAGTACGAAGATGTATCATGACCTCAAGAGCAGATATTGGTGGTATGGCATGAAGCGAGATGTCGCGGAACATGTTGCCCTATGTGACACATGTCAGTTGGTGAAAGCAGAACATCAACGACCCGCGGGATTATTGCAACCACTCAAAGTGCCTGAATGGAAGTGGGAAGAAATCAGTATGGATTTCATAGTGGGACTGCCTAGGACCTAATCAGGATATGATTCGATATGGGTCATCATCGACAGGCTATCCAAGGTAGCTCATTTCATCCCCATGAAAGAAAGCTACAGCGGATCCAAATTGTCAGAATTGTACATGTCAAGGATCATGTGTTTCCGTGGAGTGCCAAAGAAGATAGTGTCAGATCGAGGGACGCAGTTCACCTCAAGGTTCTGGCAGAAATTGCATGAAACCATGGGAACTCATCTGAATTTTAGTTCTGCCTATCATCCCCAGACTGACGGACAGACGGAAAGAACCAATCAGATCCTTGAGGATATGCTGAGAGCGTGTGCGCTCAAGAACAATAGGAGTTGGGATAAGAACTTACCGTATGCAGAGTTCTCCTATAACAACTGTGAGACCTATGTGTGCTGAATACATTGGCAATTAGGATAAAAGTTAGCATTAACATTCTAAGTTTTGAATATGACCAAAACATTCTTCTGTGGCAAGGTCCGACAAGTTCTTTGTTAGGTCTGCCAAGTGTTGGCAAGGTCCGACGCAAGGTCCAGAGAGCTCCTGCAAGGTCCGGAGAGCTTCTGTGAGGTCCGGAGCTTGTTTTTAGGGAGCTCCCGTGAAGTTCAACTCGTAGAACTGCAGCGTCTTGTTTTTGCTTTTAACTCGCAATGTTTCAAACTTTCATTATGGGAAGGTTTGCTTAGTATTAATTTGCTAAGTTTTTGGTGTGTTTTGGTGGTTATGGCTGTTATCATTTGATATGGTTTGCAACATGCTTATGTGACGTGCTCATGTAAGGTGTTGTGGTTTCCGAACTAACGTGAGTCAAGTCGAGGACTTGTGCTCGGAAGAATTGGTTGTTTATTCATGTGCAGGTATTGCTTGAGTTCAAGACAAGGCTGGTGACGGGATCCTTGGACTAGTCTCAGGGAGGAGATGAGGTTCCAACAACCAAGTTCGGGAGGAGCTGTGGTTGAGTTGATCGGGAGGTTGCGCAACATGTTTGGATCAAGGGCAGTGCATATGAAGGTTGCGTGTACGTCGTTGGAAGGTGTTTGCACGTGTGCAAGGAGTGCATGGATGTGGCAACATTGTTCCAAGGCGTGATGAAGAGAAGTGGACGTAAAGAATTGGTCGGAAAGGTCCAACCGGCTGGATTGCGTACTCAGGCTGAGGCTGAGTCGGATATGGCTCAAATATGGAAGATTTGAGTTGGTTATGATAGGATTTTGTGCTAGGCACGAAGTTGAGTTGTTTTAGGAATGTTTAGGACGTTCCTAAGGTGTTTGGAAGTCTCACGATTGCTTCTATCTGCGAATAGGAGAGTCCTGAGCAGTTATGGTAAGTTAGGATACGAGTTCAATTAGGAGTAGGAGTCCTAGATTTGATTGTTTAGGCTGAGGGCTGGCTATAAAAGCAAGGGAGGTCAGAGCTCTCGTGTGTAGAGAACTTTGGGCTGTTCCTCTTGTGTTTGTATTGAATAAAGTTCATAGTTTCGAGGAGCTTTTGTGCCTTATTCGTCCGACTTGTTTTTCGTCAAGTCTTTCTCGCCGAGATTCTGGACAGACCGACGTTGCTTCGGTGTTTCGTTCATAACTCCAGTTTTACAGATCCGATTGACGTGAGTCTTTTTGGGTTGTCTTCACAACTCAATTATCTATCATCTGTGAAATTTTCATGAGCTTCAGATCTCTAGTTTTTGAGATACACGAGTTTCTTTGCAGCATTGCAGATCTGTTTTATATCGGGTAGAACAGATTGATCTTCGTTTAATGTTTTGATTGTATCTCAAGTTTTACTTCGTGTTTTCAAGTGATTCTTGTTGCATTAGATCCGTGACTTGATTCTCTACCTCTCTACCTGATTTGTCACGGTTGAACACGTTTGAAAACACTTGCACACACGGTTTCTTTAACCGATTGATTTTTTGCTGAGGGTTTTTTTGTTGTTTCCGCTGCGAAAAGTTTTAATCTACCATTCACCCCCTCTGGTAGCTTTTCACGTGCTCTTCGATCCTACAATTGGTATCAGAGCCAAGGTGCTCTAATCTTTGTGATTTGCACGTGTTTTGACTAACCATCATGGAGAAGTACTCCGCAAAACCTTGTGTGTTCAATGGCATCGATTTTCAGGTTTGGAAGGCGCGGATGGAGGCCTACATACAGGCGCAAGGCTTCGCCATATGGGAAAAGGTCTACCGGAACTTCGATGTACCACCCAACGATCAAGTTACGGCTGCGAACATGAGAGGTGTTGACAACAACAACAAGGTTCGCAACTTGATCATCCAAGGATTGACTCAAAGCGACTTCGACCTGTTGCACACCTCCGATCTGCATATGATGTTTTGAAAGCTCTTTGTGACTACCATGAAGGATCCAATACGATCAAGGAGGTAAGGCAAGATATGTTCAAGAAAGAATACATGCGTTTTGAGATGCAACCCGGTGAGTCAATTGACGACCTTTTTGCTCGCTTTAATAAAATTCTCAGCAACTTGCGTAGTGTCAATGTTAACTTTTCAGATGCTGAAAATGCTAGACAATTGTTAGGAGCATTAGATATATCAATTTGGGAGATGAAAGTTACATCTATTCGTGAATCTACTGTCATGAGTTCTCTTACTTTAGACGTGATTTATTCTAAATTGAAAACTCATGAAATTGATATCATCTCACGTAAAAACCCCAACAAGTCTATTGCATTTGTTTCGCAACGTGACATGTCTAGTTCTAGTCAATCATCATCTAGTGGTGCACTCTCTTTGCTGTCCTCTCTAACCCTTGAACAGATTGAAGAGTTTCTAGAGGAGGAGCTTGCACTCATCTCTACTCGGTTCTCAAAAGCATTGCAAAATGTGAGAACTAGAAGGAGAGGAAGCTCCGGACCTCAACGATGTTTTGAATGTGGTAAGACAGGACATTTTCGTACGGAGTGTCCTAACCTTTCAGGTCCGACTTCATGTGAAGAAAAGCAAACAAGGCCGAAAAAATCGTTTGCAAAGAATAAGAAGAAGAAAGATTTATCAATGCGCAACATAGTGCATAGTATGATCTCTGCACTTCAAGATTTCGGCTCAAGTGATGTGGACACCGGTAGTGATGAAGATGAAGAAGCTATGGCAAATATGTGCTGCATGGCGAGCAAGTCAAGTTCAAGCTCCGAGGAGGCAGAACACAACAGCGACGATGAAGAGGTATGTCCCACTTGCGAAGAAATGTGAGATGCTGTTTCTCGTGCCACTGTTATATTAAAGAAAAAGGATAAAAAACTTAGGAACAATGCTGTTAAAATTGAATCACTAGAATCTGAAATTAATCGTTTAAAAACTTTGATTCCTAGTGATGATTATTGTTCCTCGTGTGATTTGATTTATGAACAATTATCATCTTTAAGATGTGCACACGCATCTACACTTGATAAATTTGAACTTGAAATTGAAAAGAACAAAGAGCTTGCTGCACTTAATGATAAAAATTTGAAAGATGCTTGTTGTTCTACAATTGATTTGCATTGTTCTTCATGTGATGATCTGAATAAGAAACTAAATGATGCTATGAATGAGATTTCTATTTTGAACAATGCTTTACGTGTGCATGAAGTTAAATATTGTTCAAATTGCAAACTAAAAGGAAAAACTTAATGTGAGAACTGCTTTCATCTGTCCAATAAACTTGATGACATGCATAGGATACTAGATCGGTTTTCTAATGCAAATAAGAACCTAAACTTGCTGCTGAATTCTTCCAAGTCTTGTAATGATAAAACTGGTTTAGGTTTTAATTCTCATGCTCATTCTAAGGCACACCCACCTAAAGTTGTAAAGTCATTAGGAAGCGGTTTGATTCAAACAGCTCCTAGACAAAAAGAGGTGATTTTCAAATCTGCAGGAGTACTGTCCCATTCGGGTTCTAATAAACGTGTTGCTTGCTCATCTAGACATGATAATAAGGTTATTTTTCATTGTACCTACTGTGGTAGAGATGGTCATGTCATGGATTTTTGTTATAGACTAGCTAAACACGATAAGAAATAAAGAATACTTGCTAGATCACATAACAACCAAGCAAAATCTGCTAGACCGAATGTTCAGAGCTTGCAACCTGCTGTAATGAGTCAAAAACTTGCTCCCGGACCTACTGTTTTTTGTGCTACATATAACACATCTTCTAAGTCAGTAGTTGGGAACAAAAATTTTCGATGTTTGGCTCATAAACCTGCTGTACCTTCTCAGCTTTCGCGTGTTATTCCTGCTGGACGTCGTGTGACTCAGTACTGGATTCCTAAAAGTCTTTTAACTAACCCCAGTATTGAGTCATCGACGTATTGTGCTGCTGTGTAGGTTTCACGTTTGAGGAAGGAGAACATTTGGATTGTGGATTCAGGTTGCTCACGCCACATGACCGGTAACAAAGAATGGTTCTCCTCTCTCTCTTTTGTGTCACGTGTAGAAAATATTACTTTCGCCGATAACTCTTCTACTCCCATAATTGCTAAAGGTTCGGTTAGAGTAAACAATCTCTACACTTTCAAAGATGTGGCACTTGTTAAAAATTTGAAATACAACTTGCTTTCGGTTTCACAATTGCTAGATGAAAATATAGAGGTTATCTTTGCTAAAAATTTCTGCAAGGTTGTAGATTCAAAAGGTGAGCTTTTGTTTAACATGTCTAGGTTTGGAAGAGTTTTTAAAGCTGATTTTGATTTGTCAACTTCTAAGCATCGGTGTCTAGTTGCTAATGATACAAAGGATCTATATTTTTGGCATCGTAGACTTGGTCACATAGGCTTTGATCATCTCACTCGTGTTAGTGCTCTCGATCGCATACGTGGGCTGCCGAAGCTTAGAAAGGACAATGATATTGTGTGCTCTTCTTGTAGACATGCTAAGTTTGTTGTAGGTTCACATGCTCCTCTCACAATGACCATGACAGCTGAACCGGGACGACTTTTACATCTTGACACAGTAGGTCCGGCACGTGTTCAATCCTTCGGAGGTAAATGGTATGTGCTTGTGATTGTTGATGATTATTCCAGATATTCTTGGGTTTATTTTATGGCATCTAAGAATGAAGCTTTTAGTCATTTTAGAACTTTATTTCTTAGATTATCTATTGATCACCCAGGATCATTAAAAGCAATTAGAAGTGATAACGAAACTGAATTTAAAAACCAATCCTTTGATCACTTTTGTGCTGAAAATGGAATAGATCATCAATACTCTTCACCCTATGTACCACAACAAAATGGTGTCGTAGAAAGAAAGAACAGGACCTTAGTTGAGATGGCTAGGACTATGCTTGATGAATATCAAACTCCTAGGAAATTTTGGGATGATGCAATTGCAACCGCTTGTTATGTCTCAAATCGTGTTTTCTTGCGTGCTAAGCTTGGAATAACCCCATATGAGCTCCGGTTTGGACATAGGCCTAGTGTTACACACTTTAGGGTTTTTGGTTGCAAATGCTTTGTTAAGAAACATGGTAATCTTGATAAATTTGAAGCTAGATCTGTTGATGGCATGTTTCTTGGTTATCCATCTCATACTAGAGGCTACCGTGTGCTTTTTTACTTGGCACTAACAAAATTGTGGAGACTTGCGAGGTTTCTTTTGATGAAGCTAGCCCAAGTATTAGCTCCGATATTGCAGGTCCGGATCCATATCCGCAGGGGGAGAGTATTTTTATTGAAGAAGATGAAGAAGTGGTGCTGCTGCCCGAAAACTCGGAAGTAAATAACGATCAAGCTGCTGATTTTGCACCACAACCAGCACCAACAGTCACTACTGCTGGTTCGAACCTTCCTCAATCAACAAGCTCTCCTAATCAATGGTCCGAACATGAAGAACAAGGTGCTTGTGAAGTGTCTACTCCCCTCCGAGTACTCAAAAGTCATCCTCCACAACAAATCATTGGAAGCTTGCATGAACGAGTCACTCGGTCCAGGTTTTGTGATCCAAACTCTCATGCTCTTTCTGCTTTTGTTGCTTCTTTTGAACCCAAGGATATATCACACGCACTCACTAATGAATCTTGGATTAATGCCATGCAAGAAGAGTTAGAAAATTTTGAAAGAAATAATGTTTGGAAACTTGTACCTCCACCTCAAGGTCACACATTAATTGGAACTAAATGGGTATTTAAAAATAAGCAAAGTGAGGATGGGGTTGTGGTTAGGAATAAAGCTAGGTTGGATGCTCAAGGTTTCACTCAAATTGAAGGTCTAGATTTTGATGAAACATTTGCTCCTGTTGCTAGATTAGAAGCTATAAGAATTTTATTAGCATTTGCTGCATCTAAAGGTTTCAAGTTATATCAAATGGATGTTAAAAGTTCTTTTCTTAATGGCTACATAGAGGAGGTTTATGTTAAGCAGCCACCGGGTTTTGAAAATCCAAATTTTTCTAATCATGTTTACAAACTGTCCAAAGCCTTGTACGGTCTAAAACAAGCCCCTAGAGCATGGTATGATAGGTTAAAAACATTCTTACTTGAATAGGGGTTTACCATGGGCAAGGTTGATAAAACTCTTTTTGTACTTAAGCATGGCAATGACTCATTATTCGTTCAAGTGTATGTGGATGATATTATCTTTGGTTGTGCTTCTCATGATCTCATGTCCAAGTTTTCAGCTGTGATGAGTTCAGAATTTGAGATGAGTATGATGGGAGAACTCACATACTTTTTGGGGCTGCAAATCAAGCAAACAAAAGAAGGAACTTTTGTGCATCAAACTAAGTATACAAAGGACCTTCTTAAGCGCTTCAACATGGACAAATGCAAGCCTCTTCGGACACCAATGGGAACAGCAACAACACTTGAACTTGACGAAGATGGTGACCCGGTCGATAAAAAAGAATACAGAAGTATGATAGGATCACTTTTGTATCTCACGGCGTCAAGACCGGACATACAATTCAGCGTATGTCTTTGTGCACGTTTTCAAGCTTCTCCACGTGCTTCACATCGCCAAGCCATCAAAAGGATTCTCAGGTACCTACATGGAACTCAAGAATTTGGCATTTTTCTTCCTTCTTCCTCAACCGTTTCTTTGAAAGCTTTTTCGGATGCTGATTTTGGGAGTTGTAGGATTGATAGTAAAAGTACATCGGGTGCTTGTCATTTTCTTGGTAATTCACTTGTTGCTTGGTCCTCTAGAAAACAAAGTTCAGTTGCACAATCCACGGCCGAATCTGAATATGTAGCTGCGGCTAGCGCTTGCTCACAAATTCTTTGGATTGTTCAAACACTTAAGGACTATGGGGTTGATTTAGATAGTGTTCCACTGTTTTGTGATAACACTAGTGCAATTTGTATTGCTAAAAACCCCGTGAAACACTCTAGAACTAAGCACATTGACATTAGGTATCACTTTCTTCGTGATAATGTTGAAAAAGGAAACATTGTGCTTCACCATGTCGATACTGAACAACAATTGGCTGATATTTTTACAAAACCTTTGGATTTCACTCGTTTTTGTTTCATTCGTAGTGAAATAGGGGTTATGCATCCTTATGGCTTAAATTGAGGGGGGGTTTTTGAAACTTTGAAAGTCTATGTGTGAATCTGAAACTAAAATAATATGAGCATAGTATTTCATACATATATGACTTTGTGATTCCTTTTACAGGCTGAAAGTTCTTACTACATTACTCATGTTATACATTTTGTAGTTTTTGCCATGACTAGTAATTGGAATAATTACTTACACTAAATCTGGTCATGATCGAACTTTCTTGCTGTTTTGATCTTGTTGCGTGCTCACAAGTGCTTTTAATCATAAAAAATTAATCAAGTGATCAGCTCACATGTTGAGTTTTCAAATAAAAAATTGAGAAAAGATCAAGAGAATATGCATGCATCGCACTTCTTCTTTTGAGATTGCTTATCATTGCACTAAGATATGAACTTGGAAGGAATTGTGTATGACTAAAACCATGTCTTTAAGCTTCTGATTGTCAAATGACATAGGCTTGGCTTTGTTGGTTAGAATAAGGCTGATGCGGCATATAATCTCTTGCAAATATCATATGATCAACTTTGTGCCTTAAATGATTATGAATAATAAAAATGCAGCAACAAGTGTCATGTTTTCAGGTTTTGAAATAGTTGAGTAAGGGAGATCATGACTTGCTTAAACTGAAAAATACATTTGATCTCTAGCATGGTTGCACTACTTTATGTATCTCATTGATGTGATAGTGTAAGTAACCTGATAGTATGACTTGGATGAGCTTTGTTTTGTATGTATATGTTATAATATGCTCATAACATTTAAAAATTTCTCTTTTGAACCTTGCTGAATACATTGTCAAAGGGGGAGAAATATGTATAAGGAAAGATTTTTTTTACACTTTGCATATGTTATACACTTTCTTCCTTCTCTGATTTTAAAAAATGGGGAGAAATTAATAAAGGGGGAGAAATGAGTTTTCAAAGCTTTTCAAAACCTTTCATAAGCCAATGTTCGGATTTTAATTGGTGTTGCCAATGCATTCATCAAGGGGGAGATTGTGAGACCTATGTGTGCTGAATACATTGGCAATTAGGATAAAAGTTAGCATTAACATTCAAAGTTTTGAATATTGCCAAAACATTCTTCTGTGGCAAGGTCCGACAAGTTCTTTGTTAGGTCCGCCAAGTGTTGGCAAGGTCCGACGCAAGGTTCGGAGAGCTCCTGCAAGGTCCGGAGAGCTTCTGTGAGGTCCGGAGCTTGTTTTTAGGGAGCTCCCGTGAAGTTCAACTCGTAGAACTGCAGCGTCTTGTTTTTGCTTTTAACTCGCAATGTTTCAAACTTTCTTTATGGGAAGGTTTGCTTAGTATTAGTTTGCTAAGTTTTTGGTGTGTTTTGGTGGTTATGGCTGTTATCATTTGATATGGTTTGCAACATGCTTATGTGACATGCTCATGTAAGGTGTTGTGGTTTTCGAACTAACGTGAGTCAAGTCGAGGACTTGTGCTCGGAAGAATTGGTTGTTTATTCATGTGCAGGTGTTCCTTGAGTTCAAGACATGGCTGGTGACGGGATCCTTGGACTAGTCTCAGGGAGGAGATGAGGTTCCAACAACCAAGTTCGGGAGGAGCTGTGGTTGAGTTGATTGGGAGGTCGCGCAGCATGTTTGGATCAAGGGCAGCACATATGAAGGTTGCGTGTACGTCGTTGGAAGGTGTTTGCACGTGTGAAAGGAGTGCATGGACGTGGCAACATTGTTCCAAGGCGTGATGAAGAGAAGTGGACGTAAAGAATTGGTCGGAAAGGTCCAACCAGCTGGATTGCGTACTCAGGCTGAGGCTGAGTCGGATATGGCTCAAATATGGAAGATTTGAGTTGGTTATTATAGGATTTCGTGCTAGGCACGAAGTTGAGTTGTTTTAGGAATGTTTAGGACGTTCCTAAGGTGTTTGGAAGTCTCACGATTGCTTCTATCTGCGAATAGTAGAGTCCTGAGCAGTTATGGTAAGTTAGGATACGAGTCCAATTAGGAGTAGGAGTCCTAGATTGGATTGTTTAGACTGAGGGCTGGCTATAAAAGCAAGGGAGGCCAGAGCTCTCGTGTGTACAGAACATTGGGCTGTTCCTCTTGTGTTTCTATTGAATAAAGTTCATAGTTTCGAGGAGCTTTTGTGCCTTGTTCGTCCGACTTGTTTTTCGTCAAGTCTTTCTCGCCGAGTTTTTGGACATACCGACGTTGCTTCGGTGTTTTGTTCATAACTCGAGTTTTACAGATCCAATTGACGTGATTCTTTTTGTTTTGTCTTCACAACTCAATTATGTATCATCTGTGAAATTTTCACGAGCTTCGGATCTGTAGTTTTTGAGATACGCGAGTTTCTTTGCAGCATTGCAGATCTGTTTTATATCGGGTAGAACAGATTGATCTTCGTTTAATGTTTTGATCGTATCTCAAGTTTTACTTCGTGTTTTCAAGTGATTCTTGTTGCATTAGATCCGTGACTTGATTCTATACCTCTCTACTTGATTTGTCACGGTTGAACACGTTTGAAAACACTTGCACACATGGTTTCTTTAACCGATTGATTTTTTGCTGAGGGGTTTTTTGTTGTTTCCGCTGCGAAAAGTTTTAATCTACCATTCACCCCCCCTCTGGTAGCTTTTCACGTGCTCTTCGATCCTACAACAACAGATATCAGGCTAGTATGAAGATGTCACCATTTGAGGCTTTGTATGGGAGAAAGTGCAGAACTCCCCTATTTTGGAACCAAACGGGAGAAAGTAAAGTGTTTGGGCCCGAGGTACTACAAGAAGCCGAGGCGAAAGTGAGGGAAATTCGCAACAACCTGAGGATAGCACAGACCCGACAAAACAGTTATGCCGATGTACGGAGAAGAGAGCTTTTTTTCAATGTGGGAGACTATGTTTATCTCAAGGTGTCCCCTATCCAAGGACTTCGTCGGTTCAAGGTGAAAGGGAAGTTATCACCTCGATACATCGGACCCTTTCAGGTTCTAGAGAGGAAAGGCGAAGTGGCATATCAACTAGAACTATCGGCTCGCCTATCGGATGTGCATGATGTATTCCATGTGTCACAGCTCAAGAAATGTCTAAGGACGCCTAAAGAAATGTTACCCATGAATGAGGTTGATGTACGAGAGGATCTGTCTTATGCCGAGCAACCGGTCAAGATTTTGGAGACAATGGAACGCCTCACAAGAAATAAAAGAATCCGGATGTGCAAGGTGCAGTGGAAGCATCACTCGGAAGAGGAAGCCACATGGGAGCGAGAAGACGAGCTTAAGGCACAGTTTCCGGAATTGTTTTCCTAGAACCATCAATCTCGAGGACGAGATTTCTTTTAAGGGGGGTAGAGCTGTAACACCCCAAAATCTATTAAGAGGGGAATTTAAAAAATTTTGGACGTATTGCATGTGGTGCAGAAATTCAAATTCAAATTGGAATTCAAATTCAAATCAAAACAGAAAAGAAAAGGAAAAAGATAAAGATAAAAAGAAAACCCAACCGGTCAGTGGGCCGAAACCCACCAGCCGGCCCACCATTTCCCCGTGCCAGCCCACAGCCGCGCGCCCCTCTCTCCCTCTCACTGACATGCGGGGCCCGCGTGTCATACCTCACCTCTCGCTCGTGCCAACAGCCGGGACTTCTCTCTCTCCTGAATCCAAACTACCCCCGGAAACCCGCGTCCCCCAGCCGAATTCTGGTCCCGGACGACTCCAGCTCAATCTCAACAGAGCGCTGCCCTCCCTCGTCTATATAAACGCTGGCATCGCCCTGTTCCCGCCCCCCCCGCCCCACGATCGGCTATTTTTCCTCCCGGTGAGAACCAGAGCTTCTCCAGCCGTTTTCCTTCGATCCTAGCTCGGATTTCCTAATCTAACGCGCTGATCATGTTCCACTGCCTCCGGGGAATCTCGCAGGTGAAGGAAATCCGGTGTTTTGCGCTCTAGACACAGCTCCGACGAGCACCGCCGCGTTTTCACCTCGGACCTCGTCGCCGACCGCCTTCCAGGGCCTCCGAGCTCAAGAAAAACCCCGAGGTGAGATCCCCGACCTCCCCTCTACCGATCTATGCCATGAAATCCCAGTTTTAGGAGGTATAGACGAAGATCCGAAGTTCTCCGGCGAGATCGCCGCCTCCCGCCGCCGGGCAGCGCCGCCCGCGCACGGCCAGAGCGACGTGGCCCCCTGAGGCCCGTCCATTTTAAATCGTGCGGTTCCTATTATATCTAACCCGTACCGCTTCACGTTATAATCTCAGCCGTCTTTTTTAAATCGGACGGTCCACGTCGGCCTCGCATTATAAAGGCCAGGATTCTTACGCGCTACCCCCTGGGGATTTCGGAAAACACGAGCTAGCCCCGGAAACTTCTGATCTAGCCCCTGGAACTTCAAAAATTCGAGTAAATTCATTTAAAAATCAGTTTTAGCCACTGGACTTAATAAGAATTAAGAAAACCCCTTGGTTATGTGTAGCTAGACCCCTGGAAATTTATGAAATAATATAATAGACCCTGTAGTGGGGTGAATTTACCTTTTTGACCCTATATGGTATTAAATTTAGAAATTTGAATGTGTGACTAGGATTTAAATTTAAAAGGAAAGGCAAACACAAGTGCTAATTCAAATTTAAACTCTACTAACACTTGGAAAACTTTAGAATGAACTAAAAATAAATTTTAGGCTGAAATGAAATCTGTTTGGGTGTTGTTCATATTTATTAGTTCTGGAAACACATTTTTAGGCTAGGAAATAATTCTGAAAACTGTTAAAATAAATTTAAATTAGTTCACAACAGAGGAGAAGTTCAAAAGTATATTATTTAATATTTCAGATCAGAACCTATTCTGTTTAGATGAATAAGTCCTACTATTTAATATTAAAACTCACTTTTAGGCATAAAAAATAAATCTGGAAAATATAGGAAAATAGTTATGCATAACTAGAAAATGATAAATGAAGTCTCCAAATCCAAAGACTTCAGTTTAGTATTTGGTGGAAGATCTGAAAACCCATTTGGAGTAGGAAATTACCTTCCATGCAAACTTGGTAGCTAAAGAGTGTATTAAAGAATTTGTTTAAATTGGAAATTCATATATAGTGTGCAAATAGAAATTTTAATACAAAAGTTAGAAATCATATACATATGTTTAAAAGTGCATGTAGGCCAAAAATCAACACATCTAGGATAACCACAACATTTAGTAATGTGAATGACTTTCATAGGTATGTATGTGTGGTTTGTATGAAGTGAAAGTGTGAACTATGTCTTATGGATTGTTGTTTTCTTTTGCTATGTGTATTGGCATGAGTAGAACCTGCCCCAGAGCAAGTTCTTTCCTTCAAGACCAAGACTTTCCATTTCCAGAGCAGCTGGAAGAAGGCAAGTGTCCTTGACCACTTTGATCCTATGCTAGGATGTGTAGATAGAATTATTTGCATTGTCAATTGAAATATGAAACCCATGCTAGGAAGTTTCCCTAGAATTGCATTATCTTGTTTCCTTGTAGCTTGGGTTGGGATTTATTTTATCATGTCATTTATTTATATGTTTATGCTTAGCCATGCTTAGAATGGGATAATTGGGGTATGAGATCATCAATTTATTTACCCTACTCTTGAATGAGATATTATGAGTTATGTAGAGGTAGGGATCGAGGCAAGTTAGATGATTTGGTTGGTGCTGGGTGCATGAGACTCGGGTTTGTGTTTAGTACTTGCCTGGATCCTAAGGACCGGTTCATGGAGCATGTAACCTGGCTTTACCGTGCCAACCACGTGCTGAGATGGGGCAGCTTGGCCAATTAATTGGGTCTATCCCCGGCGTAGTATGGGTGTGTTGGATGGTGCGGGGGGTAGGTGTCAGCTGGACTACCATATGAACCGCAAGGCTCAAGAGGGGGCCACTGCAGCGGGGTTGGAGCCTCTTGTATGCTGTTAGAGGTGAAACCTCAGTGGGCCCACGCTCGTCGGGAATCCCTTTGTAAAGGCTTCGTAGTGATCTCCTGGCTACACACCTGGGAAGTATGAATGTGGTTCGTGGCCACTGGCATAATGGAGGTTCTTTTAGTCCACCCGGCAACGGGGGATGAAATCACTACATGTGGGTACAGTGGTGCAAACTCTGCAGAGTCAAAACTGTCATGACAGCCGTGCTCACGGTCAAGAGCGGCTTGGACTTATTCATGATTAGAGGATGATGACTTTGGAAGTTGTGGATGTTAAGAGGGGAGCTTAACATTGGAAATGAGGTTATGGTTATTTGATTATGATGATGGGTTGGGAGATTGGGACCCTTTCACCTATGTAGTAATGTAGGTGCTCAATAAGCTAAGGGATAGGTATTAATTGCGTAGTGCTTTAACCATGAGTTCAACCTCTCCTTGTTCTAGCCATGCATGACATAACTATCTCACACTTGCTGAGTACCCACGGTACTCAAACTTGGATATTTGTTGGTTTAAATTGCTGCTCAGGTCAAGGGGATGATGTGGTGTTTAATGATCAAGACTTCGGACCCGAAGAAGGATTCTAGGTTCATGGAGTCCCCGGGCAACGCCTGTGACGGAGCCCACAAGAATAATATTCCGCTGCTATTTTATTTACATGTTATGAACTTAGTATCGTCCATCGAGACATATGCTATGTAAGACTTATTCGACACCTGGGTTGTAATAAATGATGCTTCACTATTTGTCATCACATGTATGAGAAAATGATCCTGGCATACATGTGATATTCACTCGGTTGTTCTTCGGAGAAACCGGGTGTGAAATCCAGGGGTAAGCCATCGTCATTGACCTCACCAACACTAATAACGTCTGTCTGCGACCTTTTCTTTCGTTGATGACAGGCTATTTCTGAATGTGATCCAACCGATGCATTCTCTTCATGAGTGTGATGACTCTGCTGCTGTTGAGGAGTCTGCTGTTGAGCCTCTTTGATCTGCTGCTGATGCTCCGACTGAGACATCTTCAAATCAATAGTTAGGCCTTGATACCGTGGTCGAGGTCAAGGTGGAGGGATCGAGGTCAACGACGGCAGCGCGACAATGACCAAGAGCATGAGGAAAAGGGACGGCGGTAGCACACTCCGAGGGCAGGGTCGAGGCGGCGGAGTGCTCCAGGGACGAGGTGGCGGCGTGCTCCGTGGACGGGATCATGGACGGCAGGTGGCGGCGGTGCTGGCGCGGCAGTTTCTAAAGCGAGAGAGTGTGACAGTTGTAAATTTTTCTAAGTGTTTGGAGAGAGCGCGCTAGAGCTAAAATACCTTGTGCAATACTCGGAGACGAGCCTACTAAGAGCGCGCCTCCTTTTAGCTTCCTTAGTTATTACTTACGAGACGGGCCTGGTATGGGCGCGTCTCACATTTTATTTGCCGAAAATTTGCTAAGTGTTGAGAGAGACGCGGACAATAATCGGGGACGCGCTTTTTGGGGCCCGTCTCCCATTTTATTCTGTTCAAAGATGCACTTACTTAGAGCGTGTCTCCCTTTGGCTTCGTTCAGGGCAGAACAAGTGCCAGATTCAGTAGCGAGCTCCATCTTTCACAAATTGAGCAAGATTTCAGAAACAGAACACAAGGCATCTGACACGACCCCATTGGTCCTGTCGAGCCAGGATCACGCTGAGGGGTGCTGCGTTGCACAGCACCGTATAACACACGTCAAAGGTGCAAAGCGGAAGCGGAAGTTTTATTACATAAACAAGTTTATGAACATGTTTACATCAAAATAAGTTCAGTCTACACTCGCGGGCGTAGACTAAGCATCAAGTGCACGTTCGGCCCTCGAACGTGTCCTTGCTAGCACACACACACACTAACTCTGCGGCGTGCACGACTCCCACTCGACGGGGTTCCCCTCCTGGGGTTCCGTCTCCTCTTCGGGAGTCCCTTCCTCATAGAACCCTGCAAAAGCTTCAAACACAAGCAGTGAGCACGAAGGCTCAGCAAGTCTGACCCGTCTCACCTAAACATGGAACTTCTACATGAGGGTAATGGGTTACATGAGGTAAAATCATTTGCAAGGACTCGCCTAATTAGTAGAACCTTACTTTCAAGTTTTAGCAGCAGGTTGTGGAGAACCTTACGCGAAGGCACATGAGAGAGCCGCAATCAAACAAGAAACGCATTTCTCTCATGTACTTTGCCCAAAGTTGAAAAGAACTTTAGTTAGCACTAAGCTACAGCATATCATTAACAATCAATGTCCAGCTTTCAATCAGCAACATTTTAACATGTAACTAGCCTGTTCTTTCTACGTCACGGTACAGTGAACAAGTGGTACTCACTGACCGCGAGGGACGGCGATTATAATCGATTTACACCTGCAGGGTTACCCGAACAACCCGTCACGTACGCCCGTACTCGATGTTGCCTACAACAACCATCACGGACGCCGTACGCGACTACCTTTCACCCGTTAGCCCAATATTGAACCGGTCCCATCGTCCCGAGCAAGAGGTCTCTGCACGCGCATCTCTGTGCCGCCAGCCGATTTACACCTCGAGCTCTCAACCTACCCTCTGAACGACGGGCAATGCCTCAATACCCAGCTACCCGAGTTACATCAGTTTCCCGGTTCCCATATAGCCGGTAGGTCTTCGGTACTGTTCTAGCTTGTTCAACAGGCCCGCACACGGCTCGGTCCTATATCGACACAAGCGGAGCTACCGCACACAGGCCCCAAAGTCCTGCTGCCCTTACTCTCCGCCCGGTCTCATTTTCTTGCCATGTGTATCATGTGCTATCTCTACCCGAGCAATGTGCCTCTAGCCTATTCTCGCGAGTAGTTCCAACTACTCGACTTGTACCGAATCCTACTCTATCCTAGCAATGCAGTGGCTAACGGGGTTTGCAATCCTAAACCCAACCCATGGTTTTCTTGGCTGTGCAGTTGGGTTTCCAATCAAGACTAATGCAAAGAACAATATTCAAAGATGTGCTCAAAACAATAAATATTTGTAAAAAGGTTAATGCAAACCGGGGCTTGCCTTGCTGCTCTTGGTCGTAGGCTAGCTGTTCCTCCGGAGTAACGAAGTCTAGGACTTCGGGTTCCTCCTCGACCTTAGCGACTACATGATAAGAGCAATGTATGTATTAATTTAAATGCATTTGTATTAACTTTGAAGTTGTGAAGTCTACAACCCTTGCTAGACAGACCTAATGACTGTGAAACTTTTACTGTGGCTTGGTTACAACCTAAACAGAGACTTGGTCAAGTTTTAGTTGCAGCAAAGCTCATTTGAGCCCTCCACAAATAATTATGTCCTTGACCTTAATTGGAACTCTTAGGGTGTTCTAGGAATTTTCATGAGACAAACTATGACTTTCTGAAAACTAGATTTTCAGAGGGTTCTAATGGAGTTGGTCTCACTTAATTTGGAAGTCTCTAACTAAAGATATGAGCTAAACAATTTCAGAGAAAATTCTGAAAATGTTTCTGAACATTTTCTATTTTCTCTGGAACAGTTTTACTAATCACACCATTAGGTGGACTAAATGAGCTCAAATAGATCTGAAATTTTTATGGTATATCAAGGATATTTTGGTGAACACCTCAGCAAAATTTCAGGATTTTCCTCCAAAGGATTCTCCAGTTAAAATTCCTAACAGTTTAAACTTTAAGGAATTAATTCTGGAGAATTAAGGAATTTCATGAAGTGAAACTTGATTTTCTGGAAAGTACTCAGAGAGCTGAATCCAGCAAAATTTGGTTCACTCAATTTGGAGCTTTTTAGCCAAAGTTATAAGGATTTGAAGTTTGAAGGAAATCTGAAAATCGGGGAAAAGTTTAAACTCGCGCGTGGGCCCAGGGGACACGCGTCGCACGCCTAGGCGATGGCACACCGCGGCCCACAAGGATTTTGCCTGCCAGCACACCCGATCCCGGCCGCAGCCGGATCCCGATTCAAAATATCGGCCGCTGACAGCTGGGGTCCACCCCCTTCTTCAACCTCGCGACACCCGCGCCCCGCCGCCGAGGGATCTCGCCGGAGAGCTCGTCACCGGCTGCTGTACAGCTCCAAACTTCTTGATTCTGGCCGCCCCTGCCTACTTTTACTTGGGGAACAGGATCCGAGGGTCAGCTGCTCATGACAACGGCCGGAGCATGGTCGGCGACGAGCCGCCATATCGGAATGACTTCGGCCGTGTCGGCTGACTCCCCTAGTACCTCAGCTACTTGGGAAATCGGTCGGGGAGCATCAGTAGACCACAGAGAAGGTCGACATGAGCTCGAGGCAGCTCGGGGAAGGCCCGAAATAGGTCCTCACCGTGCGCCCGATACCCCCCGTTCGTTCCGCCATTAGTCGACCTCAAATTACGCCGGGCACAGAGGTTCTCCGGCCCAGAGTTGTGAAGGCAACTTGTGCGTTACCGTGTCTAGCTCGTGTGGGAGTGGCCTGAGGCCCTCTAATCCTTTCTAGAGCACGAATGAAACAGAATCGTACCCGAAGGTCGTTCTGCACACAGAAAGGGGAAAAGTGGAAATTCGCCGCCGGTGAGCAACCACTCGAGCTGTGGCTCGGCGATGAGCAGCACCGGTCACCCGCGCGTCCAAGGGTGCCTTGGCCCGGGCGTGACAACGCCCAGGTTGGGCTGTCCACGAGAGCCCGAGGTGCGGCGGTTCCAAGTTCCGAGTTTGATCTTTCGGCACAGCCGATATCAATCAGTTTCAACCGAATTCTAGCAATGGGGAGGATGGAGGAAGGTCTCTAGTACCTTGCTGGGGCTCTGGAGTGGAAGGAGGGAGCTGCGATCGGCGTTCTCCGATCAAGTCCGAGCTGCGGAAGTTTTCGGCCGGCGCTGAGTTCTTGCGGGGAAGAACTGTGGTGCCTCGGCCGAGGAGGGGGGCAGGCGCCTTAAGAAGGCTCTGCACCGCCTCATGCCCGCGCGTGGGCAAGCAGCTGGTGGCGCGGTGGTTAGCCTCAGTGGCGATCACCGCTGCGGCTCGGCGACCCGAGTGAAAAGTCTCAGTCGGTTTGTGTTGAAGTAGAGGATGACATGTGGGTCCCACCCTTCCTTTTAACCTCTGAAATTTACTTCTAATCACTGTTGTAAACAGTGAACCCCATACTACCCTTGGCAATTCAACTTATTCCCCCATGAGCCATTTGAATTGATCAAAGTTCAAATGAGTTTTGGTTTGAATGAATTTCAGCACAAGTCCAGTTTGAAATTCAAATAAAGTTTGAATTTCTCCCCCTTAGCTCATGTCAAGATCAACTCTAAATGGAGTGAAAATTGGTGTGTGAGCTCACAAAAATGTGCTGAGTAAAAATATGCCTTCCACTTTCAAATTCATGGTATAAAAACAGTTTGAATTTGAATATGTTTTCAAACTGCCCCCTTCCTATCTATACCCAAGATGACCTCAAAAAGGTTTTGAATTTGGGTGAAATTTGGCATGGACATCCTTAGCAAAGTGTAGGAGTTTTTCTATGTCCAGCCCATCTATATCACATGTGGGAAATACCACTTTTGCAATGTGTAAGTTTGTTCCCTAATGAGCATGTTGATAATTGTTACTTGCTCTTCATTTGTGTTCATCATTCTTCCTCAAATGAGGTGTGTGGTGTGGGGATGAACACTACAAATGGGTGTCTAAAACTGAGGCCCTTACATTCCTCCCCCCTTAAAAGAATCTCGTCCCGAGATTATAAGGTGAAAATGAGAGAGAGGACGGTGGAAAATTACTGGATATGCGACGTGAGAAAGTCGGGGTAGTTAGTGCGAAGGAATTCTTCGCTCTCCCATGTCGCTTCGTCCAGGGAGTGATTACTCCACAGAACCTTGTAGAACCACAACGTACGGTTGCGTGTTGTTCGGGCCTTCTCATCAATAATCTGCACCGGTTCCTCCCGATAGGTGAGATCCGGTTGCAGTTCTTCAATGTCTTCCAGCTGAACGGTAGTTGATAGCTTGAAACACTTCCTCAGCTGGGAAACGTGAAAGACGTCGTGCACACCGGAAAGTGCTTCTGGTAATTTCAGCCGATATGCCACCGATCCACATCTTTCGGTAATCTGGAATGGACCGATGAATCGGGGTGCCAACTTTCCTCTTACCCCAAATCTGTTTACACCCTTCATTGGAGACACCCGTAGATATACGTGATCTCCAACTTCGAATTGTAATGGGCGCCTTCTCCGGTCCGCATACTGTCTTTGACGGGATTGAGCGGCTTTTAGGTTCGCTTGAATCAGTCGAACCTTTTCTTCCGCGTTGTTGACAAGGTCAATCCCGAAGGTAACCCTCTCGCCAGACTCACACCAGTTCAATGGTGTGCGGCATTTCCTGCCGTATAGCGCCTCGTAGGGCGCCATCTTGATGTTGGCTTGGTACCCATTGTTGTACGAGAACTCGGCTAACGGCAAGTGATCATCCCAATTCTTGCCGTGGTTGATAGCGCAAGCTCGTAGCATGTCTTCTAAGATTTGATTTACCCGCTCCGTTTGCCCATCCATCTGCGGGTGGTAGGCTGAACTACGGATCAGCTTCGTCCCCAAGGCAGCGTGTAGCTGCTCCCAAAAACGGGACACAAATAAAGTGCCCCGGTCCGATACGATGGTACGGGGTATGCCGTATAAGCATAGGATCCGTGAGATGTACAGTTCAGCGTACCTCTTGGCGTTGTAGTTGGTGTTGACCGGGATGAAATGGGCAACTTTGGTGAGCCGATCGACGATTACCCACACAGAATCATGTTTCTGTAAGGTGGTGGGTAAACCGACGACGAAATCCATGCTCACGTCCTCCCACTTCCAGGCCGGAATGCCCAGTGGTTGCAGCAGTCCCGGTTTCCGCATGTGGTCTGCCTTCACCCTTCGGCAAGTATCACACTCGGACACGTATTTTGCAGTCTCTCGCTTCATTCGTGTCCACCAAAACTTTCTTCTGAGTTCTTGATACATTTTGTTGCTGCCGGGGTGAATAGAAAACTTTGATAAGTGAGCCTCATCAAAGATTTTCTTCCGTAACTCCGGGTTTCGGGGTACGACGATCCGGTTCTTGAACCATAGGACGCCGTCTCCGTCCTTCCGGAAACATTTCAACTCCCCACTGTCTATACGTCTCCGCAAATGTGACATGCCCTTGTCATTCTTCTGGGCTGCCGCTATCTCTTCACGGATGGTGGGGATCAAAGCTAGGTTGTAGAGAGCTCCGTGTGGAATCACATGGAGTGGTGGTTCGCTCTCTTCCAATGGTGTGATGGTCAGATTATTGACGTGTGACTTGCGGCTCAGCGCATCTGCCACAACGTTTGCCTTGCCCGGATGATAATGGATCTCTATCTCGTAATCCTTTATCAGTTCTAACCATCTTCGTTGCCTCATGTTCAGCTCCTTCTGAGTGAATATGTACTTGAGGCTTTTGTGGTCGGTATATAAATGTACGAGGTTACCGAGTAGGTAGTGCCTCCACATCTTCAGTGCAAGTACCACGGCAGCGAGCTCCAAGTCGTGAGTTGGATAATTTTGCTCATGGTTCCTAAGCTGCCGTGATCCATACGTGACCACTCTTCGGTCTTGCATCAGCACACATCCGAGCCCAATGCCGGATGCATCGCAGTACACATCGAACGGTTTTGTTGTGTCTGGCTGCGCCAAAACCGGTGCTGATGTCAGGTGCTTGACTAAAGCCTTGAATGCTGCTTCACATGCTGGACTCCAAACATATTTGGTGGCCTTCTTCAGAAGCTCTGTCATTGGCTTGGCAATCTTCGAGAAGTTCGGAATGAACCTCCGATAATATCCCGCGAGTCCGAGGAAACTCCGTACCTCATGAACAGTTCTCGGGGATTTCCAATTCAGCACTTGCGTGATCTTGCTCGGGTCCACAGCGATACCCTCCGCTGAGATGATATGCCCGAGGAAAGGCACTTGCGATATCCAAAACTCGCATTTGCTGAACTTTGCGTATAACTTGTGATCCCGCAGCCGTTGCAAGACTATACGCAGATGTTTCTTGTGATCTTCCTCCGACTTGGAGTATACTAGGATGTCGTCGATGAAGACCACGACAAACTTGTTCAGCTCCGGCATGAACACCGAGTTCATTAAGTACATGAAGTGAGCTGGAGCATTGGTGAGGCCAAAGGACATGACCAGGTACTCATAAAGTCCATACCTTGTCGAGAAAGATGTTTTGGGAATGTCCTCCGCCCTTATCTTAATCTGATGGTACCCGGATCTTAAATCCATCTTGGAAAAGATCTTTGCTTCGACCAACTGATCAAACAACATGTCGATCCGTGGCAACGGGTACTTGTTCTTGATGGTTACGGCATTTAATGGACGGTAGTCCACGCAAAGCCGCAACGTTTCATCCTTCTTTTTGACAAATAATGCCGAACAGCCCCATGGCGAGGAGCTCGGCCTAATAAAACCCTTCTCCAGAAGGTCCGTAAGCTGAGTCTTCAGTTCAGCCAACTCCTTGGGCGCCATCTTGTACGGCCTTCGGGATATTGGCATGGTTCCCGGTGCGAGTTCAATCTTGAACTCCACCTCTCTATCGGGTGGCATCCCCGGCAAATCGTCCGGGAATACATCAGGGAACTCTCGGACCACTGGAATGTCTTCCAATCTGATGGTTGTAGCTTGATAGACACTTGGAAGTTTTATTTCTGGACTGTCCAGAAATAATGAGTGAGAACCGTGCACTTCTGAGTTTAAGTGCACGACTCGGAGGACGGTGTCTAAAATAGCGCCGTGGCGGGTTAACCACGACATCCCTAGGATGACATCGACCTTCTGCCCCTCTAAGATAATGAGAGACGTGGGGTACACTCTACCCGCTAAGCATAATGGTGCTTTGGAGACCATTACGCTTGCTGAAATCTTCCCACCCGGTGAACAAATTAAATATGGATTATCGGTGGGTAGTATTGGCAAGCTGTGTTTAGCAATGAAAGCTTGGCTAATAAAATTATGCGTGGCGCCTGAATCAAATAGTACTATAGCGGGATGCTGGTGGAGTTGGAACATACCCGCAAGGATTGGCTCGCTCTCCGGCACGTCCTCAATGGCAAGTTGGTGGACAGTGCCGGGCCTGGGGTTCGCCCGCCGCGCATTAGTAGGGTTCCGGGGTTGATTCCTCCACGGAAACTGTGGTGCCACTCCGCCGCCTTGCCTCTCCGGGCAACTGCTCGCGAAGTGTCCTGGACGACCACACTTGTAACATGTGACGCTGCTGGTGGAGTACTCGGTGGACGAAAGCCCGGCATGCGTTGCGGAGGTGCAAACGCACGCGGCATCGCCCGCTGCTGCTGTTGTTGTTGCGGTGGTACTGGCAGTGCCGGCCGGAATGCCGGTGAAGAGTACGGCCGACCGCGGAACGGCATCGACCGCTGTGGTGGTTGCCAGCGTGGACCTGATGGTGGGCGATTCACCATCCGAAACTTCTGAGAAGGACCACCCCCTTCTCCGCTGCTCTGCGGCGCGTTTCGCTTTCGCTCTGCCGCCGCCAACTCCTTGCCGGAGTCCTCCTGAACAATCGCAGCATCAATGATGTCGTTGAGGCTGCCGCGATTGAACATCGCCAGCTTGTCCTTCAGGAGCGGGTTAAGCCCCTGGTAAAAGTGGTCCCGCCGCTTCTCGTCCGTATCTGCGTGATACGACGCGTAGAGCGCGAGATCGTTGAACGCCCTGGAATATTCCAGCGCGTTCCGGCTCCCTTGTTGCAGGTGTAGGAACTCCTGCGTCTTCCTCTTCATCAAACCGGGCGGTATATGATAGGCCCTGAAGGCCGTCCGGAACTCCGCCCAGGTCATCACTCGGTCGGTGGGTTGTGAAGCACAAAAGTTGGCCCACCACGCGCTCGCGGATCCTTGGAGCTGCTGGACCGCGAACTGAGTCTTACGCTGCTCGCTGATTTGGAGCAGCCCGAACTTCATCTCTATGGCACGGAGCCAGTTGTCCGCGTCAAGTGGTTCATCCGCCCTTGAGAATACAGGGGGATGAGTCGCCAGGAAGTCGGAGTAGGAGCTCTGTTGGCGCTCCTCACGATCTTGACGTCTCTCTGGGCGAGACGTATTGGCGATGAGAGTCTGCAGCAACTCTGTGTGCTGCTGATGCGAGCCCGCCATTGCCGCGACAATGTCGGCCAATGTAACCGTTGGTAGTGGCGGTGGCGGTGTTTGCTGTTGCTGCTGCTGTCCCGAGGAGTCCCCGGGAGGTGGTTGGGAGGTCTCTCCCCCTTGGCTAGTACCTCCAACATCAGGGTTGGCACGAGTACGCGTCATTCTGAAATTCAACACAGCAGCAATTAGCACATGTCTTACTCAAAATTCCATAAACAGCAGTAGGTATTGAGGCGACGCATGATTAACTTGCACAACATTCACATATATTGATAAAGCATAAACTTTATACAAGATACATTATTCTCGGATCTCCGAGAAGTCGTGCTCATGTCGTCACTACCTATACATACGCTACTGTCTATACGACATGTCATTGTTTACAAAAGTTGGGTTACGCTACCCTAGCTGCCCTACTTGGCAACCGTAACCCCCTACTCGGAGTAGAATTCGACCTCCTGTGGGTCGTCCTCCTCCGGTACTTCTTCTGGTGGCTCTGGATCTACCACCTCTTCTCCCATTCCGGGTTCTCCCATTGCTGGAAGACCCAAGACCACCGGTATGCCTAACACCGGGGGCACGAGGTCCTGCAATGCATGCACCTCGTCCATAGCCTGGTTGTAGTCCTCTTCCCAGCCTTGTCCTTCCTCAATAGCGTTGTCCCGCTCTTGAGCAAGGTCCTCGTTCTGCTGGGTTAGGGTCTGCACCAGCTCTTGCAACGCCGCGATGTCAACACGGCCCTTTTTCTTTGCCTTCTTCAGACGACGCAACTGATTGTGTTGTTCATTCAGTCGCTTGATCGTCGGAAGGAGCACATTGCGGAGTGCACTGTGAGCACCCTCGAAATGATCTCCACGGCTTGTGCTCTCCTTGAGCTTGGTGGCGAGACGCTCTGTATGAACAGCTTGGCTGTCCATCACAGTGTTTCCCGCCCTCATTTGGAGGCTGAAATTTGCCTCCGCGGGGTTGTACCTTGGGCAACTCGGGTCTGTTGCCTCCAGGTACCTCTCTTCCCACACATGCTGAGCTCGTCCCTCCACCGGAACGAGTGCGTATGGAGTTCCCTCCATAGCCTGCACGTGTAGTTGGCAGAAACGTGACATAGTGTCACGGGCTGCCACTTGCCACTTCCCTTCCGGTTGTCTTCCGCTAACCGTGACGGTGAATGGCACCCAACCGGGTGGCGTAGGTCCTGCGGGAACCTCGACATGGATCATCCACGTCTTGCTCCCCTCTTCGCCTTCCTCCTTGGCGAAGTATTGCGGCATCTGGTTGTACCCGAAATATTGGAGCATTTGCCACAATGCTTCCGGGTAGCCGCTACGGTCAGAACAGTGGGAAACTACCCACCCGTTCTCCAACCGTTTATCTGCTGCCATCTGTAAAAATATATTTGAGAAATGTCAAATATTTATTTAAACAGTAAACCCTTGAGTTATAACATAAGATATGTCATTGAACCCATAACACTTGGAAACATAGTTCAAATTTTTAAACAAATTTGACTGCTGATCTGCTGTTACCATGACAGCCCTGACCAGTTTCCATATCAATCTGATTTAGGCCAGGTTAAAAGCAAAACCAGTCCTGGAGCTCAACATCAAAGTTAAAGTTGAGTTCAATAGCTTTCCAGAAAGTATTTGGTTGGCCTAAGATCTGTCCTCGTTCAAAAGTTATGAGATGTCAAAGTTAACAGAATTTCTGGGAACAATTGGACAGCACCTCCCTGCCTTAGGTACTGATTTGATCCAACAATCTCAGTTACTTCTGTTCCTAATCTGACAAAACTTTCTGTCACAAAGTTGTAACCCATCTCATAAGCTTTCCAGAACTACCTCAATTTCTATTTTTGGATTTTATGCAGGAAGTTATGCTTAATTTACAGAGAGTTTACAGAGAGTCTTTGCTCTGTCCTGTTTTCTGGACAGTTTCAACTCTACTGCATTTTTCGAGTGGTTAAGGGATGAAACACCTCTGGAACTCAACAGAAAAGTTGTAAAGCTCCTCCAAAGCTTTCCAGAAATGTATCATACGACCCCAACCTCGAAAGAACTCCACCTCTAACCTCTGATTAACTCCAGCCTTGATTTAGCTGAAAACAGAGTGCTCTGTCCTTAACATCCTATAAGTTGAAAACTTGTTAGCTTTGAATATCCTGTTCAAGGGAAGGAGTTACATCAAGTTTTACTACTTTGGATCAAAACCTTCAAATTTTTAAATGAAGTTGTTCATTTAGTTGGGTGTGACGTCGATGCGTCACCAGCTTATGTCGGTACTACGTCCTCACAAAGGAAAAACCTATACCGGACTTAGCCGGCTTCGTTAGTTCAGTGGCACTACTCGTCACTCGCACACGGATGCTACACGTCTAACGTTTCGTGGTAAGGCTACCTGCAGAAATTCAAACAATCATCAGACTCGGCTGCACACCGAGCCCGGAATCCATACAGTTCGTACATCCGGCCGTCATCACTCGCCCGGATGTTCTCAAGCCAAACACGCCTTGAGTTACGTGTTCACGTTTTCAGACCACGTGACGGGGTCTCCCATGTTACACCACACACGCCAGGGACAGACGTTGCTCGAATACCCCAAACGACATGAAGAGTCGTAGAGGATATCAAAGCGGGTCGGGTTACCTGCCACCCGTGGGGCTCCACCCTTCAGCTTGTGCACACTGGTGGACAGCGCTTACGTGCACCCCCCAAGACATGAACGTCCCGAGATGCACGATTTTCCGACATAACAAATAGGTTAATAAGCCACTTTCTATATACTAATAACATCCTTATACGGGCTACTAACTCGTTCCTCACTGGATTTTTGAAAAAGAAGACCTTTGTACTGTGTTAAACCTCAAGCGAGCTCTGATACCACGCTGACACGACCCCATTGGTCCTGTCGAGCCAGGATCACGCTGAGGGGTGCTGCGTTGCACAGCACCGTATAACACACGTCAAAGGTGCAAAGCGGAAGCGGAAGTTTTATTACATAAACAAGTTTATGAACATGTTTACATCAAAATAAGTTCAGTCTACACTCGCGGGCGTAGACTAAGCATCAAGTGCACGTTCGGCCCTCGAACGTGTCCTTGCTAGCACACACACACACTAACTCTGCGGCGTGCACGACTCCCACTCGACGGGGTTCCCCTCCTGGGGTTCCGTCTCCTCTTCGGGAGTCCCTTCCTCATAGAACCCTGCAAAAGCTTCAAACACAAGCAGTGAGCACGAAGGCTCAGCAAGTCTGACCCGTCTCACCTAAACATGGAACTTCTACATGAGGGTAATGGGTTACATGAGGTAAAATCATTTGCAAGGACTCGCCTAATTAGTAGAACCTTACTTTCAAGTTTTAGCAGCAGGTTGTGGAGAACCTTACGCGAAGGCACATGAGAGAGCCGCAATCAAACAAGAAACGCATTTCTCTCATGTACTTTGCCCAAAGTTGAAAAGAACTTTAGTTAGCACTAAGCTACAGCATATCATTAACAATCAATGTCCAGCTTTCAATCAGCAACATTTTAACATGTAACTAGCCTGTTCTTTCTACGTCACGGTACAGTGAACAAGTGGTACTCACTGACCGCGAGGGACGGCGATTATAATCGATTTACACCTGCAGGGTTACCCGAACAACCCGTCACGTACGCCCGTACTCGATGTTGCCTACAACAACCATCACGGACGCCGTACGCGACTACCTTTCACCCGTTAGCCCAATATTGAACCGGTCCCATCGTCCCGAGCAAGAGGTCTCTGCACGCGCATCTCTGTGCCGCCAGCCGATTTACACCTCGAGCTCTCAACCTACCCTCTGAACGACGGGCAATGCCTCAATACCCAGCTACCCGAGTTACATCAGTTTCCCGGTTCCCATATAGCCGGTAGGTCTTCGGTACTGTTCTAGCTTGTTCAACAGGCCCGCACACGGCTCGGTCCTCAATCGACACAAGCGGAGCTACCGCACACAGGCCCCAAAGTCCTGCTGCCCTTACTCTCCGCCCGGTCTCATTTTCTTGCCATGTGTATCATGTGCTATCTCTACCCGAGCAATGTGCCTCTAGCCTATTCTCGCGAGTAGTTCCAACTACTCGACTTGTACCGAATCCTACTCTATCCTAGCAATGCAGTGGCTAACGGGGTTTGCAATCCTAAACCCAACCCATGGTTTTCTTGGCTGTGCAGTTGGGTTTCCAATCAAGACTAATGCAAAGAACAATATTCAAAGATGTGCTCAAAACAATAAATATTTGTAAAAAGGTTAATGCAAACCGGGGCTTGCCTTGCTGCTCTTGGTCGTAGGCCAGCTGTTCCTCCGGAGTAACGAAGTCTAGGACTTCGGGTTCCTCCTCGACCTTAGCGACTACATGATAAGAGCAATGTATGTATTAATTTAAATGCATTTGTATTAACTTTGAAGTTGTGAAGTCTACAACCCTTGCTAGACAGACCTAATGACTGTGAAACTTTTACTGTGGCTTGGTTACAACCTAAACAGAGACTTGGTCAAGTTTTAGTTGCAGCAAAGCTCATTTGAGCCCTCCACAAATAATTATGTCCTTGACCTTAATTGGAACTCTTAGGGTGTTCTAGGAATTTTCATGAGACAAACTATGACTTTCTGAAAACTAGATTTTCAGAGGGTTCTAATGGAGTTGGTCTCACTTAATTTGGAAGTCTCTAACTAAAGATATGAGCTAAACAATTTCAGAGAAAATTCTGAAAATGTTTCTGAACATTTTCTATTTTCTCTGGAACAGTTTTACTAATCACACCATTAGGTGGACTAAATGAGCTCAAATAGATCTGAAATTTTTATGGTAGATCAAGGATATTTTGGTGAACACCTCAGCAAAATTTCAGGATTTTCCTCCAAAGGATTCTCCAGTTAAAATTCCAAACAGTTTAAACTTTAAGGAATTAATTCTGGAGAATTAAGGAATTTCATGAAGTGAAACTTGATTTTCTGGAAAGTACTCAGAGAGCTGAATCCAGCAAAATTTGGTTCACTCAATTTGGAGCTTTTTAGCCAAAGTTATAAGGATTTGAAGTTTGCAGGAAATCTGAAAATCGGGGATAAGTTTAAACTCGCGCGTGGGCCCAGGGGACACGCGTCGCACGCCTAGGCGATGGCACACCGCGGCCCACAAGGATTTTGCGTGCCAGCACACCCGATCCCGGCCGCAGCCGGATCCCGATTCAAAATATCGGCCGCTGACAGCTGGGGTCCACCCCCTTCTTCAACCTCGCGACACCCGCGCCCCGCCGCCGAGGGATCTCGCCGGAGAGCTCGTCGCCGGCTGCTGTACAGCTCCAAACTTCTTGATTCTGGCCGCCCCTGCCTACTTTTACTTGGGGAACAGGATCCGAGGGTCAGCTGCTCATGACAACGGCCGGAGCATGGTCGGCGACGAGCCGCCATATCGGAATGACTTCGGCCGTGTCGGCTGACTCCCCTAGTACCTCAGCTACTTGGGAAATCGGTCGGGGAGCATCAGTGGACCTCAGAGAAGGTCGACATGAGCTCGAGGCAGCTCGGGGAAGGCCCGAAATAGGTCCTCACCGTGCGCCCGATACCCCCCGTTCGTTCCGCCATTAGTCGACCTCAAATTACGCCGGGCACAGAGGTTCTCCGGCCTAGAGTTGTGAAGGCAACTTGTGCGTTACCGTGTCTAGCTCGTGTGGGAGTGGCCTGAGGCCCTCTAATCCTTTCTAGAGCACAAATGAAACAGAATCGTACCCGAAGGTCGTTCTGCACACAGAAAGGGGAAAAGTGGAAATTCGCCGCCGGTGAGCAACCACTCGAGCTGTGGCTCGGGGATGAGCAGCACCGGTCACCCGCGCGTCCAAGGGTGCCTTGGCCCGGGCGTGACAACGCCCAGGTTGGGCTGTCCACGAGAGCCCGAGGTGCGGCGGTTCCAAGTTCCGAGTTTGATCTTTCGGCACAGCCGATATCAATGAGTTTCAACCGAATTCTAGCAATGGGGAGGATGGAGGAAGGTCTCTAGTACCTTGCTGGGGCTCTGGAGTGGAAGGAGGGAGCTGCGATCGGCGTTCTCCGATCAAGTCCGAGCTGCGGAAGTTTTCGGCCGGCGCTGAGTTCTTGCGGGGAAGAACTGTGGTGCCTCGGCCGAGGAGGGGGGCAGGCGCCTTAAGAAGGCTCTGCACCGCCTCATGCCCGCGCGTGGGCAAGCAGCTGGTGGCGCGGTGGTTAGCCTCGGTGGCGATCACCGCTGCGGCTCGGCGACCCGAGTGAAAAGTCTCAGTCGGTTTGTGTTGAAGTAGAGGCTGACATGTGGGTCCCACCCTTCCTTTTAACCTCTGAAATTTACTTCTAATCACTGTTGTAAACAGTGAACCCCATACTACCCTTGGCAATTCAACTTATTCCCCCATGAGCCATTTGAATTGATCAAAGTTCAAATGAGGTTTGGTTTGAATGAATTTCAGCACAAGTCCAGTTTGAAATTCAAATAAAGTTTGAATTTCTCCCCCTTAGCTCATGTCAAGATCAACTCCAAATGGAGTGAAAATTGGTGTGTGAGCTCACAAAAATGTGCTGAGTAAAAATATGCCTTCCACTTTCAAATTCATGGTATAAAAACAGTTTGAATTTGAATATGTTTTCAAACTGCCCCCTTCCTATCTATACCCAAGATGATGACACGACCCCACTGGTCCTGTCGAGCCAGGATCACGCTGAGGGGTGCTGCGTTGCACAACACCGTATAACACACGTCAAAGGTACAAAGCGGAAGCGGAAGCTTTATTACATAAACAAGTTTATTAACATGTTTACATCAAAATAAGTTTAGTCCACACTCGCGGGCGTAGACTAAGCATCAAGTGCACGTTCAGCCCTCGAACGTGTCCTTGCTAGCACACTCGCACACTAACTCTGCGGCGTGCACGACTCCCACTCGACGGGGTTCCCCTCCTGGGGTTCCGTCTCCTCTTCGGGAGTCCCTTCCTCATAGAACCCTGCAAAAGCTTCAAACACAAGCAGTGAGCACGAAGGCTCAGCAAGTCTGACCCGTCTCACCTAAACATGAAACTTCTACATGAGGGTGATGGGTTGCATGAGGTAAAAATCATTTGCAAGGACTCGCCTAATTAGTAGAACCTTACTTTCAAGTTTTAGCAGCAGGTTGTGGAGAACTTTACGCTAAGGCACATGAGAGAGCCGCAATCAAACAAGAAACGCATTTCTCTCATGTACTTTGCCCAAAGTTGAAAAGAACTTTAGTTAGCACTAAGCTACAACATATCATTAACAATCAATATCCAACTTTCAATCAGCAACATTTTAACATGTAACTAGCCTGTTCTTTCTACGTCACGGTACAGTGAACAAGTGGTACTCACTGACCGCGAGGGACGGCGATTATAATCGATTTACACCTGCAGGGTTACCCGAACAACCCGTCACGTACGCCCGTACTCGATGTTGCCTACAACAACCATCACGGACGCCGTACGCGACTACCTTTCACCCGTTAGCCAAATATTGAACCGGTCCCATCGTCCCGAGCAAGAGGTCCCTGCGCGCGCATCTCTGTGCCACCAGCTGATTTACACCTCGAGCTCTCAACCTACCCTCTGAACGACGGGCAATGCCTCAATACCCAGCTACCCGAGTTACATCAGTTTCCCGGTTCCCATATAGCCGGTAGGTCTTCGGTACTGTTCTAGCTTGTTCAACAGGCCCGCACACGGCTCGGTCCTCAATCGACACAAGCGGAGCTACAGCACACAGGCCCCAAAGTCCTGCTGCCCTTACTCTCCGCTCGGTCTCATTTTCTTGCCATGTGTATCATGTGCTATCTCTACCCGAGCAATGTGCCTCTAGCCTATTCTCGCGAGTAGTTCCAACTACTCGACTTGTACCGAATCCTACTCTATCCTAGCAATGCGGTGGCTAACGAGGTTTGCAATCCTAAACCCAACCCATGGTTTTCTTGGCTGTGCAGTTGGGTTTCCAATCAAGACTCTAATGCAAAGAACAAAGAAAACAATTATGTGCTCAAAACAATAAAAATTTGTAAAAAGGTTAATGCAAACCGGGGCTTGCCTTGCTGCTCTTGGTCGTAGGCTAGCTGTTCCTCCGGAGTAACGAAGTCTAGGACTTCGGGTTCCTCCTCGACCTTAGCGACTACATGATAAGAACAATGTATGTATTAATTAAATGCTTTTGTATTAACTTTGAAGTTGTGAAGTCTATAACCTTTACTAGATAGACCTAATGACTGTGAAACTTTTACTGTGGCTTGGTTACAACCTAAACAGAGACTTGGTCAAGTTTTAGTTGCAGCAAAGCTCATTTGAGCCCTCCACAAATAATTATGTCCTTGACCTTAATTAAAGGCTTTTAGGGTGTTCTAGGTATTTTCATGAAACAAACTATGACTTTCTGAAAACTAGATTTTCAGAGGGTTCTAATGGAATTGGTCTCACTTAATTTGGAAGTCTCTAACTAAAGATATGAGCTAAACAATTTCAGAGAAAATTCTGAAAATGTTTCTGAACATTTTCTATTTTCTCTGGAACAGTTTTACTAATCACACCATTAGGTGGACTAAATGAGCTCAAATGGATCTGAAATTTTTATGGTAGTTCAAGGATATTTTGGTGAACATCTCAGCAAAATTTCAGGATTTTCCTCCAAATGATTCTCCAGTTAAAATTCCTAACAGTTTAAACTTTAAGGAATTAATTCTGGAGAATTACGGAATTTCATGAAGTGACACTTGATTTTCTGGAAAGTACTCAAAGAGCTGAATCCAGCAAAATTTGGTTCACTCAATTTGGAGCTTTCTAGCCAAAGTTATAAGGATTTGAAGTTTGAAGGAAATCTGAAAATCGGGGAAAAGTTTAAACTCGCGCGTGGGCCCAGGGGACACGCGTCGCACGCCGAAGCGACAGCACACCGCGGCCCACAAGGCTTTTGCGCGCCAGCACACCCGATCCCGGCCGCAGCCGGATCCCGATTCAAAATATCGGCCGCTGACAGCTGGGGTCCACCCCCTTCTTCAACCTCGCGACACCCGCGCTCCGCCGCCGAGGGACCTCGCCGGAGGACTCGCCGCCGGCTGCTGTACAGCTTCAAACTTCTTGATTCTGGCCGCCCCTGCCTACTTTTACTTGGGGAACATGATCCGAGGGTCAGCTGCTCATGACAACGGCCGAAGCATGGTCGGCGACGAGCCGCCATATCGGAACGACTTCGGCCATGTCGGCTGACTCTCCTAGTACCTCAGCTACTTGGGAAATCGGTCGGGGAGCATCAGTGGACCTCAGAGAAGGTCGACATGAACTCGGGGCAGCTCGGAGAAGGCCCGAAATAGGTCCTCACCGTGCGCCCGATACCCCCCGTTCGTTCCGCCATTAGTAGACCTTGAATTACGCCGGGCACAGAAGTTCTCCGGCCCAGAGTTGTGAAGGCAACTTGTGCGTTACCGTGTCTAGTTCGTGTGGGAGTGGCCTGAGGCCCTCTAATCCTTTCTAGAGCACGAATTAAACAGAATCGTACCCGAGGGTCGTTCTGCACACAGAAAGGGGAAAAGTGGAAATTCGCCGCCGGTGAGCAACCACTCGAGCTGTGGCTCGGGGATGAGCAGCACCGATCACTTGCGCGTCCAAGGGTTCCTTGGCTCGGGCGTGACAACGCCCAGATTGGGCTGTCCACGAGAGCCCGAGGTGCGGCGGTTTCCAGTTCCGAGTTTGATCTTTCGGCACAGCCGATATCACTCGGTTTCAATCGATTTCTATCAATGGGAAGGATGGAGGATGGTTGCTAGTACCTTGCTGGGACCTTGGAATGGAAAGAGGGAGCTGCGATCGGCTTGATCAAGCAGGAACTCGAGCGGCGGCGATGGCAGTGGGAAAAGCAGTCGCGCACGTCGGTAGCTCGGGGAAATGGTGACTGAGGCACGCCGGGGAGGGAATAAATAGCTCGGCCGGCTGGCCTCCGGCTTGGGGCACGCAGCAGGAGCTGGCGCCGGCCGGCCCCTTCGGTGGCGCGCGCGCACAACAGCCGGGAACCGACTGAACTGTGGTTCAGTCGGTTTGCTTTGAGGCTGAGGCTGACATGTGGGTCCCACTCCTCTTTTAACCTCTGAAATTTATTCCTAACAGCTGTGGTAAACAGTGAACCCTATTCTACCCTTGGCAACTCAAATTATTCACCCAAGAGCCATTTGAATTGACCAAAGTTCAAATGAGGTTTGGTTTGAATGAATTTCAGCACAAGTGCAGTTTGAAATTCAAATAAAGTTTGAATTTCTCCCCCTTAGCTCATGTCAAGATCAACTCCAAATGGAGTGAAAATTGGTGTGTGAGCTCACAAAAATGTGCTGAGCAAGAATATGCCTTCCACTTTTAAATTCAGTGGGTGAAAACAGTTTGAATTTGAATATGTTTTCAAACTGCCCCTTTCCTATCTACACCCAAGATGACCTCAAAAATGTTTTGAATTTGGGTGAAACTTGGCATGGACATCCTTAGCAAAGTGTAGGAGTTTTCATATGTCCAGCCCATCTATATCACATGTGGGAAGTACCACTTTTGCAATGTGTGAGTTTGTTCCCTAATGAGCATGTTGATAATTGTTACTTGCTCTTTATTTGTGTTCATCATTTTTCCTCAAATGAGGTGTGTGGTGTGGTGATGAACACTGCAAATGAGTGTCAAAAACTGAGGCCCTTACATTCCTCCCCCCTTAAAAGAATCTCGTCCCGAGATTATAAGGTGAAATGAGAGAGAGGACGGTGGAAATTTTACCGAATATGCGATGTGAAAAAGTCGGGGTAGTTAGTGCGAAGGAATTCTTCGCTCTCCCATGTCGCTTCGTCCATGGAGTGATTACTCCATAGAACCTTGTAGAACCACAACGTACGGTTGCGTGTGGTTCGGGCCTTTTCATCAATAATCTGCACCGGTTCCTCCCGATAGGTGAGATCCGGTTGCAGTTCTTCAATGTCTTCCAGCTGAACGGTAGTTGATAGCTTGAGACACTTCCTCAGCTGGGAAATGTGAAAGACGTCGTGCACACCGGAAAGTGCTTCTGGTAATCTTAGCCGGTATGCCACCGATCCACATCTTTCGGTAATCTGGAATGGACCGATGAGTCGGGGTGCTAACTTTCTTCTCACCCCAAATCTGTTTACGCCCTTCATTGGAGACACTCGTAGGTATACGTGATCTCCAACTTCGAATTGTAATGGGCGCCTCCTCCGGTCCGCATACTGTTTCTGTCGGGATTGAGCGGCTTTTAGGTTCGCTTGAATTAATCGAACCTTTTCTTCCGCGTTGTTGACAAGATCAATCCCGAAGGTAACCCTCTCGCCAGATTCACACCAGTTCAGTGGTGTGCGGCATCTCCTGCCGTATAGCGCCTCGTAGGGCGCCATCTTGATGCTGGCTTGGTACCCATTGTTGTACGAGAACTCGGCTAATGGCAAGTGATCATCCCAATTCTTGCCGTGGTCGATAGCGCAAGCTCGTAGCATGTCTTCTAGGATTTGATTTACCCGCTCCGTTTGCCCATCCGTCTGCGGGTGGTAGGCTGAACTACGGATCAGCTTCGTCCCCAAGGCAGCGTGGAGCTGCTCCCAAAAACGGGACACAAATAAAGTGCCCCGGTCCGATACGATAGTACGGGGTACGCCGTATAAGCATAGGATCCGTGAGATGTACAGTTCAGCGTACTTCTTGGCGTTGTAGTTGGTGTTGACCGGGATGAAATGGGCAACTTTGGTGAGCCGATCGACGATCACCCACACAGAATCATGTTTCTGTAAGGTGGTGGGTAAACCGACGACGAAATCCATGCTCACGTCCTCCCACTTCCAGGCAGGAATGCCCAGTGGTTGCAGCAGTCCCGGTTTCCGCATGTGGTCTGCCTTCACCCGTCGACATGTATCACACTCGGACACGTATTTTGCAGTCTCTCGCTTCATCCGTGTCCACCAAAACTTGCTTCTGAGTTCTTGATACATCTTGTTGCTGCCGGGGTGAATAGAAAACTTTGATAAGTGAGCCTCATCAAAGATTTTCTTCCGTAACTCCGGGTTTCGGGGTACGACGATCCGGTCCTTGAACCATAGGACGCCGTCTCCGTCCTTCCGGAAACATTTCAACTCCCCACTGTCTACACGTCTCCGCAAATGTGACATGCCCTTGTCATTCTTCTGGGCTGCCGCTATCTCTTCACGGATGGTGGGGATCAAAGCTAGGTTGTAGAGAGCTCCATGTGGAATCACATGTAGTGGTGGTTCGCTCTCTTCCAACGGTGTGATGGTCAGATTATTGACGTGTGACTTGCGGCTTAGCGCGTCTGCCACAACGTTTGCCTTGCCCGGATGATAATGGATCTCTATCTCGTAATCCTTTATCAGTTCCAACCATCTTCGTTGCCTCATGTTCAGCTCCTTCTGAGTGAAGATGTACTTGAGGCTTTTGTGGTCGGTATATAAATGTACGAGGTTACCGAGTAGGTAGTGCCTCCATATTTTCAGTGCAAGTACCACGGCAGCGAGCTCCAAATCGTGAGTTGGATAATTTTGCTCATGGTTCCTAAGCTGTCGTGATCCATACGCAACCACTCTTCGGTCTTGCATCAGCACACATCCGAGCCCAATGCCGGATGCATCGCAGTACACATCGAACGGTTTTGTTGTGTCTGGCTGCGCCAAAACCGGTGCTGATGTCAGGTGCTTGACTAAAGCCTTGAATGCTGCTTCACATGCTGGACTCCAAACATATTTGGTAGCCTTCTTCAGCAGCTCTGTCATTGGCTTGGCAATCTTCGAGAAGTTCGGAATGAACCTCCGATAATATCCCGCGAGTCCGAGGAAACTCCGTACCTCATGAACAGTTCTCGGGGATTTCCAATTCAGCACTTGCGTGATTTTGCTCGGGTCCACAGCGATACCCTCCGCCGAGATGATATGCCCGAGGAAAGGCACTTGCGATATCCAAAACTCGCATTTGCTGAACTTTGCGTATAACTTGTGATCCCGCAGCCGTTGCAAGACTATACGCAGATGTTTCTTGTGATCTTCCTCCGACTTGGAATATACCAGGATGTCGTCGATGAAGACCACGACAAACTTGTCCAGCTCCGGCATGAACACCGAGTTCATTAAGTACATGAAGTGAGCTGGAGCATTGGTGAGGCCAAAGGACATGACCAGGTACTCATAAAGTCCGTACCTTGTCGAAAAAGCTGTCTTTGGAATGTCCTCAGCCCTGATCTTAATCTGATGGTACCCGGATCTTAAATCCATCTTGGAAAAGACCTTTGCTTCGACCAACTGATCAAACAACATGTCGATCCGTGGCAACGGGTACTTGTTCTTGATGGTTACGGCATTTAATGGACGGTAGTCCACGCAAAGCCGCAACGTTTCATCCTTCTTTTTGACAAATAATGCCGAACAGCCCCATGGCGAGGAGCTCGGCCTAATAAAACCCTTCTCCAGAAGGTCCGTGAGCTGAGTCTTCAGTTCAGCCAACTCCTTGGGCGCCATCTTGTACGGCCTTCGGGATATTGGCATGGTTCCCGGTGCAAGTTCAATCTTGAACTCCACCTCTCTATCGGGTGGCATCCCCGGCAAATCATCCGGGAATACATCAGGGAATTCTCGGACCACTGGAATGTCTTCCAATCTGATGGTTGTGGCTTGATAGACACTTGGAAGTTTTATTTCTGGACTGTCCAGAAATAATGAGTGAGAACCGTGCACTTCTGAGTTTAAGTGCACGACTCGAAGGACGGTGTCTAAAACAGCGCCGTGGCGGGTTAACCACGACATCCCTAGGATGACATCGACCTTCTGTCCCTCTAAGATAATGAGGGACGTGGGGTACACTCTACCCGCTAAGCATAATGGTGCTTTGGAGACCATTACGCTTGCTGAAATCTTCCCACCCGGTGAACAAATTAAATATGGACTATCGGTGGGTAGTATTGGCAAGCTGTGTTTAGCAATGAAAGCTTGGCTAATAAAATTATGCGTGGCGCCTGAATCAAATAGTACTATAGCGGGATGCTGGTGGAGTTGGAACATACCCGCAAGGATTGGCTCGCCCTCCGGCACGTCCTCAATGGCAAGCTGGTGGACAGTACCGGGCCTAGGGTTTGCCCGCCGCGCATTAGTAGGGTTCCGGGGTTGATTCCTCCCCGGAAACTGTGGTGCCACTCCGCCGCCTTGCCTCTCCGGGCAACTGCTCGCGAAGTGTCCTGGACGACCACACTTGTAACATGTGGCCGCTGCTGGTGGAGTACTCGGGGGACGAAAGCCCGGCATGCGTTGCGGAGGTGCAAACGCACGCGGCATCGCCCGCTGCTGCTGTTGTTGTTGCGGTGGTGCTGGCAGTGCCGGCCGGAATGCCGGTGAAGAATACGGCCGACCGCGGAACGGCATCGACCGCTGTGGTGGCTGCTAGCGCGGACCTGATGGTGGGCGATTCACCATCCGAAACTTCTGAGAAGGACCGCCTCCTTCTCCGCTGCTCTGCGGCGCGCTTCGCTTTCGCTCTGCCGCCGCCAACTCCTTGCCGGAGTCTTCCTGAACAATCGCAGCATCAATTATGTCGTTGAGGCTGCCGCGATTGAACATCGCCAGCTTGTCCTTCAGGAGCGGGTTAAGCCCCTGGTAAAAGTGGTCCCGCCGCTTCTCGTCCGTATCTGCGTGATACGACGCGTAGAGTGCGAGATCGTTGAACGCTCTGGAGTACTCCAGCGCGTTCCGGCTCCCTTGTTGCAGGTGTAGGAATTCCTGCGTCTTCCTCTTCATCAAACCGGGCGGTATATGATAGGCCCGGAAGGCCGTCCGGAACTCCGCCCAGGTCATCACTCGGTCGGTGGGTTGTGAAGCACAAAAGTTGGCCCACCACGCGCTCGCGGATCCTTGGAGCTGCTGGACCGCGAACTGAGTCTTGCGCTGCTCGCTGATTTGGAGCAGCCCGAACTTCATCTCTATGGCGCGGAGCCAGTTGTCCGCGTCAAGTGGTTCATCCGCCCTTGAGAATACAGGGGGATGAGTCGCCAGGAAGTCGGAGTAGGAGCTCTGTTGGCGCTCCTCACGATCTTGACGTCTCTCTGGGCGAGACGTATTCGCAATCAACGTTTGCAGCAGCTCTGTGTGCTGCTGATGTGAACCCGCCATTGCCGCGACAATGTCGGCCAATGTAACCGTTGGCAGTGGCGGTGGCGGTGTTTGCTGTTGCTGTTGCTGCTGCTGTCCCGAGGAGTCCTCGGGAGGCGGTTGGGAGGTCTCTCCCCCTTGGCTAGTACCTCCAACATCAGGGTTGGCACGAGTACGCGTCATTCTGAAATTCAACACAGCAGCAATTAGCACATGTCTTACTCAAAATTCCATAAACAGCAGTAAGTATTGAAGCGACGCATGATTAACTTGCACAACATTCACATATATTGATAAAGCATAAACTTTATACAAGATACATTATTCTCGGATCTCCGAGAAGTCGTGCTCATGTCGTCACTACCTATACATACGCTACTGTCTACACGACATGTCACCGATTACAAAAGTTGGGTTACGCTACCCTAGCTGCCCTACTTGGCAACCGTAACCCCCTACTCGGAGTAGAACTCGACCTCCTGTGGGTCGTCCTCCTCCGGTACCTCTGCTGGTGGCTCGGGGTCTACCACCTCTTCTCCCATTCCAGGTTCTCCCATGGCTGGAAGACCCAAGACTACCGGTACGCCCAATACCGGGGGCACGAGGTCCTGCAATGCATGCACCTCGTCCATAGCCTGGTTGTAGTCCTCTTCCCAGCCTTGTCCTTCCTCAATAGCGTCGTCCCGCTCTTGAGCAAGGTCCTCATTCTGCTGGGTTAGGGTCTGCACCAGCTCTTGCAACGCCGCAATGTCAACACGGCTCTTCTTCTTTGCCTTCTTCAGACGACGCAACTGATTGTGTTGTTCATTCAGTCGCTTGATCGTCGGAAGGAGCACATTGCGGAGTGCGCTGTGAGCACCCTCGAAATGATCTCCACGGCTTGTGCTCTCCTTGAGCTTGTTGGCGAGATGCTCCGTATGAACAGCTTGGCTATCCATCACAGCGTTTCCCGCCCTCATTTGGAGGCTGAGATTTGCCTCCGCGGGGTTGTACCTTGGGCAACTCGGGTTTGTTGCCTCTAGGTACCTCTCTTCCCACACATGCTGAGCTCGTCCCTCCACCGGAACGAGTGCGTATGGAGTTCCCTCCATAGCCTGTACGTGTAGTTGGCAGAAACGTGACATAGTGTCACGGGCTGCCACTTGCCACATCCCTACCGGTTGTCTTCCTCTCACCGTGACGGTGAATGGCACCCAACCGGGTGGCATAGGTCCTGCAGGAACCTCGACATGGATCGTCCACGTCTTGTTCCCCTCTTCGCCTTCTTCCTTGGCGAAGTATTGCGGCATCTGGTTGTACCCGAAATATTGGAGCATTTGCCACAATGCTTCCGGGTAGCCGCTACGGTCAGAGCAGTGGGAAACTACCCACCCGTTCTCCAACCGTTTATCTGCTGCCATCTGTAAAAATATATTTGAGAAATGTC
Organism: Neostapfia colusana; assembly: GCA_030760725.1. Classification (NCBI taxonomy): domain Eukaryota; kingdom Viridiplantae; phylum Streptophyta; class Magnoliopsida; order Poales; family Poaceae; genus Neostapfia; species Neostapfia colusana. Next base: position 37,721,608 of record JASWHV010000002.1, on the reverse strand, counting down.
AAATATTTATTTAAACAGTAAACCATTGAGTTATAACATAAGATATGTCATTGAACCCTTAACACTTGGAAACATAGTTCAAATTTTTAAACAAATTTGACTGCTGATCTGCTGTTCCCATGACAGCCCTGACCAGTTTCCATATCAATCTGATTTAGGCCAGGTTAAAAGCAAAACCAGTCCTGGAGCTCAACATCAAAGTTAAAGTTAACTTCAGTAGCTTTCCAGAAAGTATTTGGTTGGCCTAAGATCTGCTCTGGTTCAAAAGTTATGAGATGTCAAAGTTAACAGAATTTCTGGGAACAATTGGACAGCACCTCCCTGCCTTAGGTACTGATTTGATCCAAGAATTCCAGTTAATTCTGTTCCTAATCTGACAAAACTTTCTGTTACAAAGTTGTAACCCATCTCATAAGCTTCCCAGAACCACCTCATTTTCTATTTTTGGATTTTTATGCAGGACGTTATGCTTAATTTACAGAGAGTCTACAGAGAGTCTTTGCTCCGTCCTGTTTTCTGGACAGTTTCAACTCTACTGCATTTTTCGAGTGGTTAAGGGATGAAACACCTCTGGAACTCAACAGAAAAGTTGTAAAGCTCCTCCAAAGCTTTCCAGAAATGTATCATACGACCCCAACCTCGAAAGAACTCAACCTCTAACCTCTGATTAACTTCAGCCTTGATTTAGCTGAAAACAGAGTGCTCTGTCCTTAACATCCTATAAGTTGAAAACTTATTAACTTTGAATATCCTGTTCAAGGGAAGGAGTTACATCAAGTTTTACTACTTTGGATCAAAACCTTCAAGTTTTTAAATGAAGTTGTTCATTTAGTTGGGTGTGACGTCGAGGCGTCACCAGATTATGTCGGTACTACGTCCTCACAAAGGAAAAACCTATACCGGATTTAGCCGGCTTCGTTAGTTCAGTGGCACTACTCGTCACTCGCACACGGATGCTACACGTCTACCGTTTCGTGGTAAGGCTACCTGCAGAAACTCAAACAATCATCAGACTCGGCTGCACACCGAGCCCGGAATCCATACAGTTTGTACACCCGGCCGTCATCACTCGCCCGGATGTTCTCAAGCCAAACACGCCTTGAGTTACGTGTTCACGTTTCAGACCACGTGACGGGGTCTCCCATGTTGCACCACGCACGCCAGGGACAGACGTTGCTCGAATACCCCAAACGACATGAAGAGTCGTAGAGGATATCAAAGCGGGTCGGGTTACCTGCCACCCGTGGGGCTCCACCCTTCAGCTTGTGCGCACTGGTGGACAGCGCTTACGTGCACCCCCCAAGACATGAACGTCCCGAGATGCACGATTTTCCGACATAACAAATAGGTTACTAAGCCACTTTCTATATACTAATAACATCCTTATACGGGCTACTAACTCGTTCCTCACTGGATTTTTGAAAAAGAAGACCTTTGTACTGTGTTAAACCTCAAGCGAGCTCTGATACCACGCTGACACGACCCCACTGGTCCTGTCGAGCCAGGATCACGCTGAGGGGTGCTGCGTTGCACAACACCGTATAACACACGTCAAAGGTACAAAGCGGAAGCGGAAGCTTTATTACATAAACAAGTTTATTAACATGTTTACATCAAAATAAGTTTAGTCCACACTCGCGGGCGTAGACTAAGCATCAAGTGCACGTTCAGCCCTCGAACGTGTCCTTGCTAGCACACTCGCACACTAACTCTGCGGCGTGCACGACTCCCACTCGACGGGGTTCCCCTCCTGGGGTTCCGTCTCCTCTTCGGGAGTCCCTTCCTCATAGAACCCTGCAAAAGCTTCAAACACAAGCAGTGAGCACGAAGGCTCAGCAAGTCTGACCCGTCTCACCTAAACATGAAACTTCTACATGAGGGTGATGGGTTGCATGAGGTAAAAATCATTTGCAAGGACTCGCCTAATTAGTAGAACCTTACTTTCAAGTTTTAGCAGCAGGTTGTGGAGAACTTTACGCTAAGGCACATGAGAGAGCCGCAATCAAACAAGAAACGCATTTCTCTCATGTACTTTGCCCAAAGTTGAAAAGAACTTTAGTTAGCACTAAGCTACAACATATCATTAACAATCAATATCCAACTTTCAATCAGCAACATTTTAACATGTAACTAGCCTGTTCTTTCTACGTCACGGTACAGTGAACAAGTGGTACTCACTGACCGCGAGGGACGGCGATTATAATCGATTTACACCTGCAGGGTTACCCGAACAACCCGTCACGTACGCCCGTACTCGATGTTGCCTACAACAACCATCACGGACGCCGTACGCGACTACCTTTCACCCGTTAGCCAAATATTGAACCGGTCCCATCGTCCCGAGCAAGAGGTCCCTGCACGCGCATCTCTGTGCCGCCAGCTGATTTACACCTCGAGCTCTCAACCTACCCTCTGAACGACGGGCAATGCCTCAATACCCAGCTACCCGAGTTACATCAGTTTCCCGGTTCCCATATAGCCGGTAGGTCTTCGGTACTGTTCTAGCTTGTTCAACAGGCCCGCACACGGCTCGGTCCTCAATCGACACAAGCGGAGCTACAGCACACAGGCCCCAAAGTCCTGCTGCCCTTACTCTCCGCTCGGTCTCATTTTCTTGCCATGTGTATCATGTGCTATCTCTACCCGAGCAATGTGCCTCTAGCCTATTCTCGCGAGTAGTTCCAACTACTCGACTTGTACCGAATCCTACTCTATCCTAGCAATGCGGTGGCTAACGAGGTTTGCAATCCTAAACCCAACCCATGGTTTTCTTGGCTGTGCAGTTGGGTTTCCAATCAAGACTCTAATGCAAAGAACAAAGAAAACAATTATGTGCTCAAAACAATAAAAATTTGTAAAAAGGTTAATGCAAACCGGGGCTTGCCTTGCTGCTCTTGGTCGTAGGCTAGCTGTTCCTCCGGAGTAACGAAGTCTAGGACTTCGGGTTCCTCCTCGACCTTAGCGACTACATGATAAGAACAATGTATGTATTAATTAAATGCTTTTGTATTAACTTTGAAGTTGTGAAGTCTATAACCTTTACTAGATAGACCTAATGACTGTGAAACTTTTACTGTGGCTTGGTTACAACCTAAACAGAGACTTGGTCAAGTTTTAGTTGCAGCAAAGCTCATTTGAGCCCTCCACAAATAATTATGTCCTTGACCTTAATTAAAGGCTTTTAGGGTGTTCTAGGTATTTTCATGAAACAAACTATGACTTTCTGAAAACTAGATTTTCAGAGGGTTCTAATGGAATTGGTCTCACTTAATTTGGAAGTCTCTAACTAAAGATATGAGCTAAACAATTTCAGAGAAAATTCTGAAAATGTTTCTGAACATTTTCTATTTTCTCTGGAACAGTTTTACTAATCACACCATTAGGTGGACTAAATGAGCTCAAATGGATCTGAAATTTTTATGGTAGTTCAAGGATATTTTGGTGAACATCTCAGCAAAATTTCAGGATTTTCCTCCAAATGATTCTCCAGTTAAAATTCCTAACAGTTTAAACTTTAAGGAATTAATTCTGGAGAATTACGGAATTTCATGAAGTGACACTTGATTTTCTGGAAAGTAATCAAAGAGCTGAATCCAGCAAAATTTGGTTCACTCAATTTGGAGCTTTCTAGCCAAAGTTATAAGGATTTGAAGTTTGAAGGAAATCTGAAAATCGGGGAAAAGTTTAAACTCGCGCGTGGGCCCAGGGGACACGCGTCGCACGCCGAAGCGACAGCACACCGCGGCCCACAAGGCTTTTGGCGCCAGCACACCCGATCCCGGCCGCAGCCGGATCCCGATTCAAAATATCGGCCGCTGACAGCTGGGGTCCACCCCCTTCTTCAACCTCGCGACACCCGCGCTCCGCCGCCGAGGGACCTCGCCGGAGGACTCGCCGCCGGCTGCTGTACAGCTTCAAACTTCTTGATTCTGGCCGCCCCTGCCTACTTTTACTTGGGGAACATGATCCGAGGGTCAGCTGCTCATGACAACGGCCGGAGCATGGTCGGCGACGAGCCGCCATATCGGAACGACTTCGGCCATGTCGGCTGACTCTCCTAGTACCTCAGCTACTTGGGAAATCGGTCGGGGAGCATCAGTGGACCTCAGAGAAGGTCGACATGAACTCGGGGCAGCTCGGAGAAGGCCCGAAATAGGTCCTCACCGTGCGCCCGATACCCCCCGTTCGTTCCGCCATTAGTAGACCTTGAATTACGCCGGGCACAGAAGTTCTCCGGCCCAGAGTTGTGAAGGCAACTTGTGCGTTACCGTGTCTAGTTCGTGTGGGAGTGGCCTGAGGCCCTCTAATCCTTTCTAGAGCACGAATTAAACAGAATCGTACCCGAGGGTCGTTCTGCACACAGAAAGGGGAAAAGTGGAAATTCGCCGCCGGTGAGCAACCACTCGAGCTGTGGCTCGGGGATGAGCAGCACCGATCACTTGCGCGTCCAAGGGTGCCTTGGCTCGGGCGTGACAACGCCCAGATTGGGCTGTCCACGAGAGCCCGAGGTGCGGCGGTTTCCAGTTCCGAGTTTGATCTTTCGGCACAGCCGATATCACTCGGTTTCAATCGATTTCTATCAATGGGAAGGATGGAGGATGGTTGCTAGTACCTTGCTGGGACCTTGGAATGGAAAGAGGGAGCTGCGATCGGCTTGATCAAGCAGGAACTCGAGCGGCGGCGATGGCAGTGGGAAAAGCAGTCGCGCACGTCGGTAGCTCGGGGAAATGGTGACTGAGGCACGCCGGGGAGGGAATAAATAGCTCGGCCGGCTGGCCTCCGGCTTGGGGCACGCAGCAGGAGCTGGCGCCGGCCGGCCCCTTCGGTGGCGCGCGCGCACAACAGCCGGGAACCGACTGAACTGTGGTTCAGTCGGTTTGCTTTGAGGCTGAGGCTGACATGTGGGTCCCACTCCTCTTTTAACCTCTGAAATTTATTCCTAACAGCTGTGGTAAACAGTGAACCCTATTCTACCCTTGGCAACTCAAATTATTCACCCAAGAGCCATTTGAATTGACCAAAGTTCAAATGAGGTTTGGTTTGAATGAATTTCAGCACAAGTGCAGTTTGAAATTCAAATAAAGTTTGAATTTCTCCCCCTTAGCTCATGTCAAGATCAACTCCAAATGGAGTGAAAATTGGTGTGTGAGCTCACAAAAATGTGCTGAGCAAGAATATGCCTTCCACTTTTAAATTCAGTGGGTGAAAACAGTTTGAATTTGAATATGTTTTCAAACTGCCCCTTTCCTATCTACACCCAAGATGACCTCAAAAATGTTTTGAATTTGGGTGAAACTTGGCATGGACATCCTTAGCAAAGTGTAGGAGTTTTCATATGTCCAGCCCATCTATATCACATGTGGGAAGTACCACTTTTGCAATGTGTGAGTTTGTTCCCTAATGAGCATGTTGATAATTGTTACTTGCTCTTTATTTGTGTTCATCATTTTTCCTCAAATGAGGTGTGTGGTGTGGTGATGAACACTGCAAATGAGTGTCAAAAACTGAGGCCCTTACAGATGACCTCAAAAAGGTTTTGAATTTGGGTGAAATTTGGCATGGACATCCTTAGCAAAGTGTAGGAGTTTTTCTATGTCCAGCCCATCTATATCACATGTGGGAAATACCACTTTTGCAATGTGTAAGTTTGTTCCCTAATGAGCATGTTGATAATTGTTACTTGCTCTTCATTTGTGTTCATCATTCTTCCTCAAATGAGGTGTGTGGTGTGGGGATGAACACTACAAATGGGTGTCTAAAACTGAGGCCCTTACAGCATCAAGTGTCCATATTTTCACACATTTAGTATATTTCACACATATGACCAATGAAAGTCATATTTTCACTCAAATGGCCATATTTTCACAAATTGAGCATATTTCATAGAAATATCCAATGAAAGTCAAATTTTCACTAAATTGAACATATTTTCACATATTGAGCATATTTCACACAATCATTTTGCCACTTTAAGTTGCGGTCTTGGTTTTTTGAAATTCTTGACTTTTTCATTGTGATCGTTGTGCAAGTAAGGAGCTTCATTGGCTGATGGTATTCTTGGCTTGGTCATCAAGGTGACGAAAGGAGGAATCTCATCAAATTAATTAAACTCTTCCTCATCGACGGCATTCTTGACTCCGACCATTCGTCGTTTTCCAGGTATAACCACCTTAAGTCTTTTATTTGTTGTGTCTGGAACATAGAACACTTGAGCAACATGTTCTGCTAACATGAAAGGCTCCGACTTATATCCTTGACGGTTAATATCAACGCTAATTAACCCGTACTTGTCTTGTACAACACCCTTCATTCCATCAACCCAGTTGCAACGAAAAAGAGGAATCTTGAAATCCTGAAAGTCAAGCTCACAGATCTCTTGTATTTGACCATAGTACATGGTTTTGTCTTGGCCTGTAGCATCATAAGCTTCAACATGTACACCACTATATGTTCTTTACTTATCTTGTTGTTCAGTGTAGAACGTGTATCCGTATATGTCGTACCCTTGATATGTCATAATGGTGAATATAGCACCACGAGCCAACTTTTTTAGGTACTCACTTGTTTGAGTATCCGATGAATGAGAAATCTGATCTTGGAGCTAGCCAATGAATTTTTTCATGTGTTCATTTTCTAACCATGATTCATTGCGGACAGGATTGTCTCTAAGCAGCACCTCCTTGTGCTCATCCAAGTACTCGGACATAATGGACATCTGTTGCAACACGTGGAATAAGCGCATAAGAATAAATGTGGATCCGGAGTTATAGCCTTCTTCCCAATGGTCCCTTTTCCTGTGAGCTTCCCCTCATGATGAGACTTGGGAACACCAATCGGATTACTCGGGTCAGCGTAGTTTAGAGCCCACTCCACGGCTTCCTCTATACAGTATCCTTGTACTATGCTGCCCTCAGGGTAAGCTTGATTTCTGACAAAGGACTTCAGTATGCTGTTGAATCTCTCGTACGCATACATCTGGTGAAGGAACACAGGGCCAAGTTGTAGGATCGAAGTACACGTGTAAAGCTACCAGAGGGGGGCAGAAAACTGATCTGTTAAAAAAACTGATCTGTTAAAAAAACTGTGTGTGCGACTAATCTAAACGTGTTCAACTGTGACAAAACTTGTATAGATTGTAGAGAATCAAGTCACGAAGACGTCACAACAACAATCATGAAAATCCGTTGAGAGAAACTCAAGTTATGATCGAAAGATCGAACAAAGGTCAATCTGTCCTACGCGAGAAAAATAGTTCTGGAATACTGCAAAGAAACTCGTATAGATCAGAGACCACAAATTCAATGACCGTGAAAATTTCACAGATGATAAATAATCAAGTTGTGAAGACAACCCAAATAGAATCACATCAATTGGATATGTAAAACTGGAGTTATGATAAAACTACCGAAGCAAGGTAGTGTTGAATAGAAACTCGACGAGAAAAACTTGTCTGAAACCAGTCGGACGAACAAGGCACAAAAGTTCCTTTAGAATAAAAATTTTATTTATCAAAACACAAGAGGAACAGCCCCAAAGTCGTGCACCACGAGGTCTGGCCTCCCTAGCTTATATAACCAGCCCGAAGGCCAACTCAACTCAAACTAGGACTCCTACTACTACTTGGATTCAAACTGTAACTTTCCAATACTGCTCAAGACTCTTCTATACGCAGATAGAAGCAATCTTAAAATTTCCAAACACCTTAGGAATGTCCCAAACATTCCTAAAACAACTCAAATTCGTGACCCACACGAAATCCTATCATAACCAACTCAAAACTTTTCGTATTTGAGTCAAACACGACTCAGCCGCAGCCTGAGTCCATAACCTAGTCGGTTGGACCTTTCCTACCAATTCTTTACGTCCACATCTCTTCATCACGCCTTGGAACCATGCAGCCACGTCCATGCACTCCTTGCACACGTGCAAACATCTTCCAACGACGTCCAAGATACCTTCATATGCATTGTTCTTGACTCAAACATACTCGCAACCCCCCGATCAACTCAACCACAATTCCTCCCGAACTTGGTTGTTGAACCTCATCTTCTCCCCAAGACTAGTTCAATGGATCCCGGCACCAGCCATGTCTTGAACTCAAGCAACACCTGCACATGAATAAACAACCAATACTTCCGAGCACAAGTCCTCGACTTGACTCTCGTTAGTTCCGAAACTACAACATCTTACGTGAGAACCTCACATAAGCATGTTGTAAACCATAGCAAAATGATATCAGCCATAACAATCAAAACACACCAAAAACTTAGTAAAATAATACTAAGCAAACTTTCCATAGGAGTAAAGCAAGTTCGAAACATTGCAAGTTAAAAGCAGAACCATTGCAATCAAGCTCCGAACCTTATCAAAGCTAACCGGACCTTGAACCGGAGCTTACCAAAGCTAGTCGGACCCAGCGCCAGAGCTTACTAAAGATTAGTCGGACCTAACACGGAACTTACCAATGCTAGTCGGATGTAACACCCCAAAAACCTGTTAAGAGGGGAATTTAAAAAAATTTGGACGTATTGCATGTGGTGCAGAAATTCGAATTTGAATTCAAATTTAAATCAAACCAGAAAAGAAAAGGAAAAAGAAGTGGGCCGAAAACCCACCAGCCGGCCCACCCGTCCCCGCGCCAGCCCACAGCCGCGCGCCCCTTTTTCCTCTCACTGACACACGGGGCCCGCCATCATCTTCTTCCTCGCGCGCGATCGGCCGACCCCGGGACACCTCTCTCTCCCGAATCAAAACTACCCCCGGAAAATCGCGTCCCCCAGCCGAATTCTGGTCCCGGACGACTCCGGCTCGATCCCAACAGACACGCCGCCCTCCCCCGTCTATATAAACGCCGGCATCGCCCTGTTTTTCTCTCCCGATCGGCTGTTTTTCCTCCCGGTGAGAACCAGAGCTTCTCCGGCCGTTTTCTCTCGATCTTTGCTCGGGTTTTCTGATCTAACGCGTCGATCGTGTCCCACCGCCTCCGGGGAGTCACGCAGGTGCAGAAAACTCGATGGTTTGCGCTCTAGGCACAGCTCCGACGAGCACCGCAGCGGTTCCACCTCGGACCTCGACGCCGACCGCCTTCCAGGGCCTCCGACCTCAAGAAGAACCCCGAGGTAAGATCCCCGACCTCCCCTCTACCGTTCTATGCCATGAAATCCCAGTTTTAGGAAGTATAGACGAAGATCCGAAGTTTTCCGGCGAGATCGCCGCCTCCCACCGCCGCGCGCCGCCGGGCAGCGCCGCCCGCGCACGGTCAGGGCGACGTGGCCGCTTGTGCGCCATCTATTTTAAATGGCACGGTAGAAATAAAAACCCCCGCGTACCGTTTCGGCGATCTAATCTCAGCCGTCTATTTTAAATCGGACGGTCCACATCAGCCCCGAATTATAAAGGCCGGGATTCTTACACGCTACCCCCTTGGGATCTCGGAAAACAAGAGCTAGCCCCGGAAACTTCTGTTCTAGCCCCTGGAACTTCAGAAATTCGTGTAAATTCAATTAAAAATCAGTTTTAGCCCCTGGACTTAATAAAAATTAGGAAAACCCCTCTGTTATGTGTAGCTAGACATCTGGAAATTTATGAAATAATAAATTAGACCCTGTAGTAGGGTGGATTTACCTTTTTGACCCTATATGATATTAAATTCAGAAAATTTAATATGTGATTAGGATTTAAATTTAAAAAGGTGAGGCAAACACATTGTAAATTCAAATTTAAACTCTCCTAGCACTTGGAAAACTTTAGAATGAGTTAAAAGTAGATTTTAAGCTGAAATGAATCTGTCTAATTGATTGTTTACATTTATTAGTTATAGGGACACATTTTTAAGTTAGGAAATAATCTGAAAATTGGTAAAAATAAATTTAAATTAGTTCACATATGAGGAGAAGTTCAAAAATATGTTATTTAATATTTTAGATCAGAACCTATTCTGTTTATATGATGTGTCTTACTATTTTCATAATAAAGTTCACATTTAGGCATAGAAAATAAATCAAAAAATATAGGAAAATAGGTATGCATAACTAGAAAATGATAAATGAAGTTTCCAAATCCAAAGATTTCAGTTTAGGATTTGGTAGAAGATCTGAAAACCCATTTGGAGTAGGAAAATACCTTCCATGCAAACATGGTAGTTAAGAAGTATATTAATTCAAATTGAAAATTCATATATAGTGTGCAAACAGAAATCTGAAATACAAAAGTTAGAAATCATATACATATGTCTAAAAGTGCATGAAGGCTAAAAATCAACACAGCTAGAGTAAACACAACACTTAGAAATGTGAATGACTATCATATGTATGTATGTGTGGAGTGAAAGTGTGAACTATGTCTTATGGATTGTTGTTTTCTTTTGCTATTTGTGTTGGCATGAGTAGAACCTGCCCCAGAGCAAGTTCTTCCCTTCCAAGATCAGGACTATCGATTCCCAGAGCAGCAGGAAGAAGGCAAGTGTCCTTGACCACTTTGATCCTATACTAGGATGTGTAGATAGAATTATTTGCATTGTCAATTGAAATATGAAACCCATGCTAGGATGTTTCCCTAGAATTGCATTACCTTGTTTCCTTGTATCTTGGGTTGGATTTATTTTATCATGTCATTTATTTATATGCTTATGCTTAGCCATGCTTAGAAAGGGATAATTGGGATATGAGATCATCAATTTATTTACCTTACTCTTGGATGAGATATTATGAGTTATGTAGAGGTAGGGATCGAGGCAAGTTGGATGATTTGGTTGGTGTTGGGTGCACGAGACTCGGGTTTGTGTTTAGTACTTGCCTCGATCCTAAGGACCGGTTCATGGAGCATGTAACCTGGCTTTACCGTGCCAACCACATGCTGAGATGGGGCAGCTTGGCCAATTAATTAGGTGTATCCCCGGCGTAGTATGGGTGTGTTGGATGGTGCGGGGAATAGGTGTCAACTGGACTACCATATGAACCGCAAGGATCAAGAGGGGGGCCACTACAGCGGGGTTGGAGCCTCTTGTATGCTGTTAGGGGTGAAACCTCAGTGGGCCCATGCTCGTCGGGAATCCCTTTGTAAAGGCTTCGTAGTGATCTCCTGGCTACACACCTGGGAAGTGTGAATGTGGTTCATGGCCACTGGCATAATGGAGGTTCTATTAGTCCACCCGGCAACGGGGGATGAAATCACTACATGTGGGTACAGTGGTACAAACTCTGCAGAGTCAAAACTGTTATAACAGCCGTGCTCACGGTCAAGAGCGGCTTGGACTTATTCATGATTAGAGGATGATGACCTTGGAAGTTGTGGATGTTAAGCGGGGAGCTTAACATTGGAAATGATGTTATGGTTATTTGATTATGATGATGGGTTGGGAGATTGGGACCATTTCACCTGTGTAGTAATGTAGGTGCTTAATAAGCTAAGGTGGTAGGTAATAATTGCGTAGTGCTTTAACCATGAGTTCAACCTCTCCTTGCTCTAGCCATGCATGACATAACTTTCCCACATTTGCTGAGTACCGACGGTACTCAAACTTGCATATTTGTTGGTTTAAACTGCTGCTCAGGTCAAGGGGATGATGTGGTGTTTAATGATCAAGACTTCGGACCCGAAGAAGGATTCTAGGTTCATGGAGTCTGTAACACCCCAAAATCCTGTCAAGAGGGGAATTTAAATTTTTTTGGACGTGTTGCATGTGTTGCGAAAATTCAAATTCAAACTGAAATTCAAATTAAACTCAAAACAGAAATGAAAAAGAAAAAGAAAAAGAAAAAGAAAAAACAAATCTTCCCGGCCAGTGGGCCGAAACCCACCAGCCGGCCCATCCAGCCCCCGCGCTAGCCCGCAGCCGCGCGCCCGCGCTCCCTCTCGCAGACTGGTGGGACCCACCTGTCATCCCTAACCCCCGATCGTCTGAAACCCGGACTGTTCCCCCCCGCGCGCGATCGCAACCGACCGGAAAATCCCGCGTTCCCAGCCGACTTCCGGACCCCGAAGACTGCAGCTCGATCTAAACCAACCAGCCGCCCTCCCCCATCTATAAAAACCCCGACATCGTCCCGTTTCCCCCCACGATCCGCCGATTTTCTCTCCGGTGAGAACCCTAGCCCCTCCGGCGAATTCTGCTCGATCTAAGCTCGGGAATTCTAATCTAACTCGCTGGTCTTGATCCACCGCCTCCGGGGAACCTTGCAGGTGCAGAAAACTCGGTGATTTGTGGTTCAAACACAGCGCCGACGAGCCTCGCCGTGAATTCACCTCGGACCTCATCGCCGATCGCTTTTTGGGACCTCCGAGCTCAAGAAAACCCCCGAGGTGAGATCCCCGACCTCCCCTCTACCGATCTATGCCATAAAATCACAGTTCTAGGAAGAATTTACGAAGATCCGAAACTCTCCGGCGAGATCGCCGCCTCCTGCCGCCGTGCGCCGCCGGGCAGCGCCGCCCGCGCTCGATCAGAGCGACGTGGCCGCTTGTGCGCCGTTTATTTTAAATCGCACGGTAGAGTTTAAATCCCCGCGTACCGGTTCGATGTTATAATCTCAGCCGTCTGTTTTAAATCGGATGGTCCACGTCAGCCCCGCGTTATAAAGACTGGAATTCTTACGCGCTACCCCCTGGGGTTCTCGGAAAATAAGAGCTAGCCCCGGAAACTTCTGATCTAGCCCCTGGAAGTTCAGAAAATCATGTAAATTCATTTAAAAATCAGTTTTGACCCCTGGACTTAATAAAAAATAGGAAAAACCCCTCTGTTATGTGTAGCTAGACCTCTGAAAATTCTTAAAATAATATTATAGACCCTGTAGTGGGGTGAGTTTACCTTTTTAACCCTAGTTGATATTAAAGTTAGGAATTTGAATATGTGGCTAGTATTTAAAATTTAAAAGGTGGGACAAACATATTGTCAAAGACAAACTAAAAACTTTCCCAGTACTTAGAAAACCTTGGAGTGAGATAGAAATAGATTTTTGGCTGAAATGAATCTGTTTAAGTGATTAATCACATTTATTGGTTATAGGGACACATTTTTAAGTATAGAATAATTCTGAAAATTAGTAAAATAAATGTAAAATAGTTCACATCAGAAGAGAAGTTCAAAAATATATTATTTAATATTTTAGACCCAAAACCTATTCTGTTTAGATGAGGTGTCTTACTATTTTCATAATAAAGTGCACATTTAGGCATAGGAAATAAATCTGAAAATATAGCAAACTAGGTATAAATAACTAGAAAATGATAAATGAAGTTTCCAAAATCCAAAGAACTCAGTTTAGGGTTGGTAGAAGGTTTGAAGACACATATGGAGTAGGAAAATACCTTTCATGCATACTTGGTAGATAAAAGATGTAGTAATTGAATATAAGGAATTTATTTAAATTGGAAACTCATATATAGTATGCAAGCATAAATATGAATACAAAAGTAGAAATCATACACACATGATTAAAAGTGCATGTAAGCCAAAAATCAACACACATAGAGTAACCACAACACATATAATTTGTGAATGGCTTTCATAAATGTGAATGTGTGGTTTATATGAAGTGGAAGTGTGAACTATGTCTTATGGATTGTTGCTTTTCTTTTGCTATGTGTGATGGTATGATGTAGAACCTGCTCCAGAGCAAGTTCTTCCTTTCCAAGATCAGGACTACCCATTCCAAGAGCAGCAGGAAGGAGGCAAGTGTCCTTGACCACTTTGATCCTATACTAGGATGTGTAGATAGAATTATTTGCATTGTCAATTGAAAAATATGAAACCCATGCTAGGATGTTTCCCTAGAATCGCATTACCTTGTTTCCTTGTAGCTTGGGTTGGGATTCATTTTATCATGTCATTTATTATTATGCATATGCTTAGCCATGCTTAGAATGGGATATTTGGGATATGAGATCATCAGTTTATATTACCATACTCTTGAATGAGATATTGTGAGTTATGTAGAGGTAGGGATCAAGGCAAGTTGGATGTTTTGGTTGGTGTTGGGTGCACGAGACTCGGGTTTGTGTTTAGTACTTGCCTGGATCCTAAGGACCGGTTCATGGAGCATGTAACCTGGCTTTACCGTGCCAACCACATGCTGAGATGGGGCAGCTTGGCCAATTAATTAGGTGTATCCCCGGCGTAGTATAGGTGTGTTGGATGGTGCGGGGAATAGGTGTCAGCTGGACTACCATATGAACCGCAAGGCTCAAGAGGGGGCCACTGCAGCGGGGTTGGAGCCTCTTGTATGCTGTTAGGGGTGAAACCTCAGTGGGCCCACGCTCGTCGGGAATCCCTTTGTAAAGGCTTCGTAGTGATCTCCTGGCTACACACCTGGGAAGTGTGAATGTGGTTCGTAGCCACTGGCATAATGGAGGTTCTTTTAGTCCACCCGGCAACGGGGGATGAAATCACTACATGTGGGTACAGTGGTGCAAACTCTGCAGAGTTAAAACTGTCATGACAGCCGTGCTCACGGTCAAGAGTGGCTTGGACTTATTCATGATTAGAGTATGATGACCTTGGAGGTTGTGGATGTTAAGCGGGGAGCCTAACATTGGAAATGATGGTTATGGTTATTTGATTATGATGATGGGATGGGAAATTGGGACCATTTCACTTGTGTAGTAATGTAGGTGCTTAATAAGCTAAGGTGATAGGTATTAATTGCGTAGTGCTTTAACCATGAGTTCAACATCCCCTTGTTCTAGCCATGCATGACATAACTTTCCCACACTTGCTGAGTACCATCGGTACTCAACCTTGCATATTTGTTGGTTTATATTGCTGCTCAGGTCAAGATAATGAAGTGGTGTTTAATGATCAAGACTTTGGACCCGAAGAAGGATTCTAGGTTCATGGAGTCCCCTGGGCAACGCCTGTGACGGAGCCCTCAAGAATAATATTCCGCTGCTAGTTTATTTATTTGTGATGAACTTATTATCGTCCATCGAGATTTATGCTTTGTAAGACTTATTTATATTCGACACCTGGCTTGTAATAAATGATGCTTCACTATTTGTCATCACATGTATGAGAAAATGATCCTGGCATACATGTGATATTCACTCGGTTGTTCTTCGGAGAAACCGGGTGTGACAGAAGTGGTATCAGAGTCAAGGTTGCCCGTAGGAACGTGGACCTAGGTATCTAGATGTTTTTCTGGAGGAGTCGCCAGGTATGCCTCCTAATCGTGAAGTGGAATTCCCAATTGAGCTAGTGCCAGGAACAGCCCTGATATCCAAGAGACCTTATCGGATGGACTCCAAGCAGCTAGGAGAACTCAAGGATCATTTGAGAGAATTGATGGAGAAGGGGTATATTCGTCCTAGTTCCTCACCTTGGGGAGCCCCGGTCATATTTGTGCCCAAGAAGGACGGAACCCAATGGTTATGCGTGGAAAACCGTGCCTTGAATGAGGTAACCATCAAGAATAAGTATCCATTACCCCGCATTGAAGACTTGTTTGATCAGTTTAGGGGAGCTTGTGTGTTCTCGAAAATTGATCTCAGGTCGGGATACCACCAACTTAAGATAAGGCAATCTGATATTCCCAAGACAACTTTCGTATCTTGGTACGGACTGTATGAATACACTGTTATGCCTTTCGGGCTAACTAATGCCCCGGCATACTTCATGTATCTCATGAACAAGGTATTCATGGAATATTTGGACAAATTTGTGGTGGTTTTCATAGACGACATTCTCGTCTTCTCCAAAGATGAATAAGAACATGAGAAACATCTAAGGTTGATGTTGCAGAGGTTGAGAGAACATCAACTATATGCCAAGTTGAGCAAGTGTGAGTTTTGGCTGAAGAAAGTTCCCTTCTTAGGACATATAATCTCGGAGGGAGGAATCTCCGTGGATCCCGCCCAAATCGAGGATATAAAGAAGTGGAAGACCCCTGAAAATGTCGGGGAAGTTTGAAGTTTCTTGGGATTTGCTGGATACTATCGACGGTTTATTAAAGGATTCTCTAAGATCTCGAGACCCCTCACAAAACTGTTGGAGAAGGGAATCACATTCACTTGGATGCCGCAGTGCGAGACGAGTTTTCAGGAGTTAAAGAATAGATTGACAACAGCCCCAGTGCTAGTTATGCCAGATATGCAGAAGAACTTTACGGTGTATTGTGATGCCTCTGGAAACGGGTTGGGATGTGTTCTCATGCAAGAAGGGCATGTCGTGGCTTATGCATCCCGGCAGCTCCGGAAGCACGAGAAGAACTATCCTACACATGACCTAGAGCTAGCCGTAGTGGTACACGCATTGAAAATTTGGCGGCGCTACTTGATGGGGAAGAGGACAGAGATATATACGGATCATAAGAGTTTAAAGTACATTTTCACACAGCCAGATCTCAATTTCAGAAAAAGGAGATGGTTAGATCTAATCAATGACTTTGATGTGAGCATCAACTATCATCCTGGGAAAGCAAACGTCGTGGCAGATGCTTTAAGTCGGAAAGTGCAGGTCAATAAGTTGAGCTTGAAGGACATGCCTGCAGAATTAGGACGAGGTTATAAGACTCAATCTATGCCTTGTGAATAGTGGTGAAGCCATCGCCATGGAAGTGGACTCCACACTAGAGCGAGAAATACGCGAGGGACAAAAGAATGACGAGAAGATACAAGAAATCAGGCAACTCATCAAGGAAAATAAAGCCCCTGGTTTCAGAGAGGATGAACAAGGAACGGTGTGGCACGGGAAAAGAATCTGTGTGCCAGAAGTAAAGAAGATCCGTGAATTGATTTTGAAGGAGGCTCACGATTCTGACTATTCCATTCATTCTGGGAGTACGAAGATGTACCAGGACCTCAAGAGCAGGTATTGGTGGTATGGCATGAAGCGAGATGTCGCGGAACATGTTGCCCTATGTGACACATGTCAGTTGGTGAAAGTAGAACATCAACGACCCGCGGGATTATTGCAACCACTCAAAGTGCCTGAATGGAAATGGGAAGAAATCGGTATGGATTTCATAGTGGGACTGCCTAGGACCCAATCAGGATATGATTCAATATGGGTCATCATCGATAGGCTAACCAAGGTAGCTCATTTCATCCCCGTGAAAGAAAGCTACAGCGGATCCAAATTGGCAGAGTTGTACATGTCAAGGATCGTGTGTTACCATGGAGTGCCAAAGAAGATTGTGTCGGATCGTGGGACACAGTTCACCTCAAGGTTCTGGCAGAAGTTGCATGAAACCATGGGAACCCATCTGAATTTCAGCTCTGCCTATCATCCTCAAACTGACGGGCAGACAGAAAGAACCAATCAGATTCTTGAGGATATGCTGAGGGCGTGTGCACTCAAAAACAATCGGAGTTGGGATAAGAACTTACCGTATGCGGAATTCTCCTATAACAACAGCTATCAGGCTAGCATGAAGATGTCACCGTTCGAAGCTTTGTATGGGAGGAAGTGCAGAACTCCCCTATTTTGGAACCAAACAGGGGAAAGTAAAGTGTTTGGTCCCGAAGTACTACAAGAAGCCGAGGCGAAAGTGAGGGAAATCCGCAACAACTTGAGAATAGCACAGACACGACAAAAGAGCTATGCCGATGTTCGGAGAAGAGAGCTCGTTTTGAACGTGGGAGACTATGTCTATCTCAAGGTGTCCCCCATCCGAGGACTTCGTCGGTTCAAGGTGAAAGGGAAGTTGTCACCTCGATACATCGGACCCTTTCAAGTTCTGGAGAGGAAAGGCGAAGTGGCGTATCAGCTATAATTACCGGCTCGCCTATTGGATGTGCACGATGTATTCCATGTGTCACAGCTCAAGAAATGCCTAAGGACACCTGAACAGATGCTACCCATGAATGAGGTTGAAGTAGCTGAGGATCTGTCTTATGCCGAGCAGCCATCCAAGATTTTGGAGACAATGGAACGCCTCACAAGAAATAAAAGAATCCGGATGTGCAAGGTGCAGTGGAAGCATCACTCGGAAGAGGAAGCCAGCTGGGAGCGAGAAGATGACCTTAAGGCACAATTTCCGGAATTGTTTTCTTAGAAACACCAATCTCGAGGACGAGATTTCTTTTAAGGGGGGTAGAGCTGTAACACCCCAAAATCCTGTCAAGAGGGGAATTTAAATTTTTTTGGACGTGTTGCATGTGTTGCAAAAATTCAAATTCAAACTGGAATTCAAATTAAACTCAAAACAGAAATGAAAAAGAAAAAGAAAAAAACAAATCTTCCCGGCCAGTGGGCCGAAACACACCAGCCGGCCCACCCAGCCCCCGCGCCAGCCCGCAGCCGCGCGCTCGCGCTCCCTCTCGCAGACAGGTGGGACCCACCCATCATCCCTAACCCCCGATCGTCCGAAACCCGGACTGTTCCCCCGCGCGCGCGCGATCGCAACCGACCGGAAAATCCCGCGTTCCCAGCCGACTTCCGGACCCCGAAGACTCCAGCTCGATCTAAACCAACCCGCCGCCCTCCCCCGTCTATAAAAACCCCGACATCGTCCCGTTTTCCCCCATGATCCGCCGATTTTCTCTCCGGTGAGAACCCGAGCCCCTCCGGCGAATTCTGCTCGATCTAAGCTCGGGAATTCTGATCTAACTCGCTGGTCTTGATCCACCGCCTCTGGGGAACCTTGCAGGTGCAGAAAACTCGGTGATATGCGGTTCAAACACAGCGCCGATGAGCCTCACCGTGAATTCACCTCGGACCTCGTCGCCGATCGCTTTTCGGGACCTCCGAGCTCAAGAAAACCCCCGAGGTGAGATCACTGAATTCCCCTCTACCGATCTATGCCATAAAATCACAGTTCTAGGAAGAATTTACGAAGATCCGAAACTCTCCGGCGAGATCGCCGCCTCCCGCCGCCGTGCGCCGCCGGGCAGCGCCGCCCACGCTCGATTAGAGCGACGTGGCCGCTTGTGCGCCATTTATTTTAAATCGCACAGTACATTTTAAATCCCCGCGTACCGGTTCGATGTTATAATCTCAGCCATCTGTTTTAAATCGGACGGTCCACGTCAGCGCCGCGTTATAAAGACTGGAATTCTTATGCGCTACCCCCTGGGGTTCTCGGAAAATAAGAGCTAGCCCCGGAAACTTCTGATCTAGCCCCTGGAACTTCAGAAAATCATGTAAGTTCATTTAAAAATCAGTTTTGACCCCTGGACTTAATAAAAAATAGGAAAAACCCCTCTGTTATGTGTAGCTAGACCCCTGAAAATTCTTAAAATAATATTATAGACCCTGTAGTGGGGTGAGTTTACCTTTTTAACCCTAGTTGATATTAAAATTAGGAATTTGAATATGTGGCTAGTATTTAAAATTTAAAAGGTGGGACAAACATATTGTCAAAGACAAACTAAAAACTTTTCCAGTACTTAGAAAACCTTGGAGTGAGATAAAAATAGATTTTTGGCTGAAATGAATCTGTTTAATTGATTAATCACATTTATTGGTTATAGGGACACATTTTTAAGTATAGATAATTCTGAAAATTAGTAAAATAAATGTAAAATAGTTCACATCAGAAGAGAAGTTCAAAATATATTATTTAATATTTTAGACCCAAAACCTATTCTGTTTAGATGAGGTGTCTTACTATTTTTATAATAAAGTGCACATTTAGGCATAGGAAATAAATCTGAAAATATAGCAAACTAGGTATAAATTACTAGAAAATGATAAATGATGTTTCCAAAATCCAAAGAATTCAGTTTAGGGTTGGTAGAAGGTTTGAAGACACATATGGAGTAGGAAAATACCTTTCATGCATACTTGGTAGCTAAAAGATGTAGTAATTGAATATAAGGAATTTATTTAAATTGGAAACTCATATATATAGTATGCAAGCATAAATATGAATACAAAAGTAGAAATCATATACACATGTTTAAAAGTGCATGTAAGCCAAAAATCAACACACATAGAGTAACCAGAACACATAGAATTTGTGAATGGCTTTCATAAATGTGAATGTGTGGTTTATATGAAGTGGAAGTGTGAACTATGTCTTATGGATTGTTGCTTTTCTTTTGCTATGTGTGATGGTATGATGTAGAACCTGCTCCAGAGCAAGTTCTTCCTTTCCAAGATCAGGACTACCCATTCCAAGAGCAGCAGGAAGGAGGCAAGTGTCCTCGACCACTTTGATCCTATACTAGGATGTGTAGATAGAATTATTTGCATTGTCAATTGAAAAATATGAAACCCATGCTAGGATGTTTCCCTAGAATTGCATTACCTTGTTTCCATGTAGCTTGGGTTGGGATTCATTTTATCATGTCATTTATTATTATGCATATGCTTAGCCATGCTTAGAATGGGATATTTGGGATATGAGATCATCAGTTTATATTACCATACTCTTGAATGAGATATTGTGAGTTATGTAGAGGTAGGGATCAAGGCAAGTTGGATGTTTTGGTTGGTGCTGGGTGCACAAGACTCGGGTTTGTGTTTAGTACTTGCCTGGATCCTAAGGACCGGTTCATGGAGCATGTAACCTGGCTTTACCGTGCCAACCACATGCTGAGATGGGGCAGCTTGGCCAATTAATTAGGTGTATCCCCGGCGTAGTATGGGTGTGTTGGATGGTGCGGGGAATAGGTGTCAGCTGGACTACCATATGAACCACAAGGCTCAAGAGGGGGCCACTGCAGCGGGGTTGGAGCCTCTTGTATGCTGTTAGGGGTGAAACCTCTGTGGGCCCACGCTCATCGGGAATCCCTTTGTAAAGGCTTCGTAGTGATCTCCTGGCTACACACCTGGGAAGTGTGAATGTGGTTCGTAGCCACTGGCATAATGGAGGTTCTTTTAGTCCACCCGGCAACGGGGGATGAACACTACATGTGGGTACAGTGGTGCAAACTCTACAGAGTCAAAACTGTCATGACAGCCGTGCTCACGGTCAAGAGCGGCTTGGACGTATTCATGATTAGAGTATGATGACCTTGGAGGTTGTGGATGTTAAGCGGGGAGCTTAACATTGGAAATGATGGTTATGTTTATTTGATTATGATGATGGGATGGGAAATTGGGACCATTTCACTTGTGTAGTAATTTAGGTGCTTAATAAGCTAAGGTGATAGGTATTAATTGCGTAGTGCTTTAACCATGAGTTCAACCTCCCCTTGTTCTAGCCATGCATGACATAACTTTCCCACACTTGCTGAGTACCATCGGTACTCAACCTTGCATATTTGTTGGTTTATATTGCTGCTCAGGTCAAGATAATGAAGTGGTGTTTAATGATCAAGACTTTGGACCCGAAGAAGGATTCTATGTTCATGGAGTCCCCCAGGCAACGCCTGTGACGAAGCCCTCAAGAATAATATTCCGCTGCTAGTTTATTTATTTGTGATGAACTTATTATCGTCCATCGAGATTTATGCTTTGTAAGACTTATTTATATTCGACACCTGGCTTGTAATAAATGATGCTTCACTATTTGTCATCACATGTATGAGAAAATGATCCTGGCATACATGTGATATTCACTCGGTTGTTCTTCGGAGAAACCGGGTGTGACAGAGTCCCCCGAGCAACGCCTGTGACGGAGCCCACAAGAATAATATTCCGCTGCTAGTTTATTTACATGTTATGAACTTATTATCGTCCATCGAGACATATGCTTTGTAAGACATATTTATATTCGACACCTGGCTTGTAATAAATGATGATTCACTATTTGTCATCACATGTATGAGAAAATGATCCTGGCATACATGTGATATTCACTCGGTTGTTCTTCAGAGAAACCGGGTGTGACAGAAGTGGTATCAGAGCCAAGGTTGCCCTTAGGAACGTGGACCTAGGTAGAAATGGACGTATTTAAGGACCCTATTTTCTTAAAAACTATCTTACAAAGGTGTGGGTTGAAAACTGTTATTTAATGGGGTCACTTTATTCATCTTACCCTAACTTTTATTCAAAATAGGATTTTTGTTTAAAATATTATCTAACTTAATTTTAAATGCTTTATGTTTTAGATGGTTCGCATGATCCGCACCGCCCGCAAGTCTACCGGAGGGAGAGTTCCCGTAGTTGCCCTTGCACTGAGAGAGGAGAACCGTCCGGTGACGTATCTCTCCTACGGATTGGCAGTAGGAGGCTTGTTGCGCCGTCTTCGACGTATGCTCCACGCCGCCGTCAATACGGGCAAGCTAATCATACGCTACAGCTCCACCCGGACCATCCGTGAGAAGCGGGAAGAATGGAGTTCAGAAATGAGGATTATCCATGAAAATCAGCTGCTTAAGATCCACCGCTCTCCAACTTGTCGAGCGACACAGGTCGATGCGGAGAAGGATGTCACCTGGGAGGCCATCACCTGCCAGAGTCACATCTACCGTCGCCACCTGGACAGGACAGAGTACATGTATGTCCTCCAGCGTGAGAGTGGTACAACAGAGTACAAGTACCCGCCAGTGCAGCAGGGGACTTCCCATGAGCACATGGACCTGTGCTTGGAGGATGCTGCTATGCTCAGTACTCGACTGCGGGAGTGCCAGTAGGAGCTTCAGGATGTTCGTGACACCCTAAAGGAGACTGAGGCGTTGCTTCGAGCCAGCTTGAGGGCGAGAGAAAGAGGAGATGGGAATGAACTGTGTGTCACCGTGAATGACACATTGACTCCTTACTCCCCAGATCGCCGGGCGAGTAGGCGTCGCCGCACTTCTCCACCAGCAGCCTCCCCACCCAAAGCGGAGTCAGAGGGCAGCCGCAATAATGAGGAAGATCCCGAGGAGCCAGCTCAGTGATACGAGTCATGTAGAGTCCTTTCCCATAGTTCAGCAGGTTATCGAGAAGGCGAGTCAATAGCTTAGTTAATGATGTGTTAATGTTGGTGTGTGACGTTAGTTGTGGAGGCCATGGGCAATTGTCCACAACCTCGTCTTCAGATTGTTTTGCTTTGATGTGTGAACCCCTATGAATTAAGAGTGCATTTTTTGCGTAAGACGTGAAACCCTCAGAAAATGTTAATATAATAAGACCCCATGAATTTTAAGTTTAAACAAGCAATATAGAAGTTAACACGTAATGCTTTAAATTGACATTTGGTTGATCATGATAGATGGCCGGAAGAGGAAAGGGCCGCGGTGCCAACCCCGCCAACAACAATGATGAGGCCGGCAACCCTCATCTTTCTGGAGGACAAGACAGGGGTGGTCGCCGTGAAGGAGTTGATCCCATCCACCAAATGCTTGAAAATCAAAATCAGCTCATCCAGAGCCTAACTCAAGTGGTGGCCAACATGCACCAAGCTCCACCTCCACAAGCTGCACCGCGCCAACCAAGGTTGAGTGAGTTTCTAGGGACTCAACCTCCAAAGTTTGCAAGTGCTGCTGAACCTCTGGAGGACGATGACTGGCTAAAGACCATTGAGAGCAAGATGAGGATCATACAATGCCAAGGGTATGAGAGGGTGCTGTTTGCCTCTCACCAATTGCATGGACCTGCTGCTGATTGGTGGACCGCTTACGTAGCAGCCCATCATGACCCTGAGAACATCACTTGGGAAGAGTTCAAGCGCAGTTTCCGCAACCATTACATACCAAGGGGTGAACTCAAAAACAAGAGGATGGAGTTCTTGGGGCTGTAGCAAGGAAACATGACTGTGAGGGAATATCTCACTAAGTTCACCCAACTATCCCGTTATGCACCACGGGACATCGAAACTGATGAGCAGAAACAAGACTGCTTTGTGGAAGGACTTACTGCGGAGATGCAATGTGCAATGTCCTCCAACGAGTATGAAATCTTCAAAAAGATGGTGGACAGAGCATTTATTGTGGAAAGGAAGCTGAAGGCCTTGGAAAATGAAAACAAGAGGAAGGCGGGATGGTCACACCAAGCTTCGGGTAGCAACACACGGCCACGTCTGATGCAGCAACCCGCAGAGCAGATGAGCCGTGCTGCGGTACCCTACTCAGCACCGAGAGGGTACAACCCGAACTTCAGGCCTCCGTCGGCACCAGCACAGCCACAACGTCAGTTTGTACAACAGCCTCGTCCCACATATCAACCTCGACCAGCAGTGCAAGGACCACAGAACCAACCCCAAGACAACAAAGGCCAGGCACCTAAGGTTGGGGTGCAATGCTTTAATTGTGGTGAAGTGGGGCACTACGCCCATAAGTGCCCAAAGAAGAAGCCCATGCAGCCACAACAGCAGAATGTGATGCGAGGACGGGTGAACCACGTGACCATGGAGGAAGCGCAAGAGGCACCCGACGTGGTAGTTGGTATGTTTCCTGCTAATTTACACATTGCAACCCTGTTGTTTGATTCTGGTGCTACCCACTCATTCATTGCTCAAGGGTTTGTTAAGAAGCATGATCTATGTAACACCCCAAAAATCTTGTTAAGACCCTAAATCATGTTGAGAGGGGAATTTAAAATTTTTTGGACGTGTTGCATGTTTTGCAACAATTTAAATTCAAACTGGAATTCAATTTAAATTCAAAACAGAAAAGAAATAGAAAAAGAAAAAAAGAAAACAGAAAAAAAACCGGCCAGTGGGCCGAAACCCACCAGCCGGCCCAACCAGCAACTGCGCCAGCCGCAGCCGCGCGCGCCTCTTCCTCCCACTGACAGGCGGGGCCCGCCAGCCCTTCTTCTACCTCGTGCCCGCGCCGGGATCCTCTCACCCCGGATCAAAACCGACCCGGATTCCTGCGCATCCCCGCCGAATTTCGTTCGTAGGCGACGCAAACTCGATCTAAACCACCCCGGCGCCCTCCCCCGTCTATAAAAACCCCGACCTCGTTCTGTTTTTCCCACGCGATCCGCCGATTTTACTCCGGTGAGAAACCGAGCCTTCTCTGGCGAATTCTGGCCGATCTAAGCTAGCAAAATTCCGATCTAACTCGCTGGTCTTGATCCACCGCCTCCGGGGAACCCTGCAGGTGCAGAAAACTCGGTGACTTGCGGTTCAAACACAGCGCCGACGAGCTTCGCCGTGGTTTCAATTCGGACCTCGTCGCCGACCGCCTTCAAGGACCTCCGAGCTCAATAAAACCCCCGAGGTGAGATCCCCGACCTCCCCTCTACCGATCTATGCCATAAGATCACCGTTCTACGAAGAATTCTCGAAGATCCGAAAGTCTCCGGCGAGATCACCGCTTCCCGCTGCCGTGCGCCGCCGGGCAGCGCCGCCCGCGCTCGATCAGAGCGACGTGGCCGCTTGTGCACCGTCTATTTTAAATCGCACGGTAGACTTTAAATCCCCGCGTACCGGTTCGGCGTTATAATCTCAGCCGTTTGTTTTAAATCGGACAGTCCACGTCAGCCCCGCGTTATAAAGACTGGAAATCTTACGTGCTACCCCCTGGGGTTCTCGGGAAATAAGAGCTAGCCCCGGAAACTTCTGATCTAGCCCCTGGAACTTCAGAAAATCATGTAAATTCATTTAAAAATCAGTTTTAGCCCCTGGACTTAATAAAAATTAGGAAAAACTCCTCTGTTATGTATAGCTAGACCCCTGAAAATTGTTAAAATAATATTATAGACCCTATAGTGGGGTAAGTTTACCTTTTTAGCCCTGTTTAATATTTAATTTAGGAAATTGAATATGTGGCTAGTGTTTAAAATTTAAAAAGTGGGACAAACATATTGTCAAAATTAAATTAAAAAAAACTTTCTCAGTATTTAGAAAACTTTGGAGTGAGATAAAAATATATTTTGGGCTGAAATGAATCTGTTTAATTTATTATTCACATTTAGGGACACATTTTTAAGTAAAGAATAGTTCTGGAAAATAGGGAAAATAATTGTAAAATAGTTACATCAGAGGAAAAGGTCAAAAATATATTAGCAAATATTTTAGATCAGAACCTATTCTGTTTAGATGATGTGTCTTGTTATTTTTATAATAAAGTTCACATTTAGGCATAGGAAATAAATCTGAAAATATAGCAAATAGTAAATGAAAAATGGAGTTCTAAAATCCAAAGAATTCAGTTTAGGGTTGGTAGAAATTATGAAGACACATGTGGAGAAGGAAAATACCTTTCATGCATACTAGGTAGCTAAAAGGTGTAGTAATTGAATATAAGGAATTTATTTAAATTGGAAACTCATATATATAGAGTATGTCAGTATAAATGTGAACACAAAAGTAGGAATCATATACATATGATTAAAAGTGCATGCAAGCCACAAATCAACACACATAGAGTAACCACAACACATATAATGGTGAATGATTTTCATAAATATGAATGTGTGGTTTGTATGAAGTGGAAGTGTGAACTATGTCTTATGGATTGTTGTTTTTCTTTTGCTATGTGTGATGGTATGATGTAGAACCTGCTCGAGAGCAAGTTATTCCTTTCCAAGATCAGGACTACCCATTTCAAGAGCAGCAGGAAGGAGACAATTTTCCTTGACCACTTTGATCCTAGGCTAGGATGTGTAGATAGAATTATTTGCATTGTCAAATGAAATATGAAACCCATGCTAGGAAGTTTCCCTAGAATTGCATTACCTTGTTTCCTTGTAGCTTGGGTTGGGATTTATTTTATCATGTCATTTATTATTATGCATATGCTTAGCCATGCTTAGAATGGGATATTTGGGATATGAGATCATCAGTTTATTTTACCATACTCTTGAATGAGATATTGTGAGTCATGTAAAGGTAGGGATCAAGGCAAGTTGGATGTTTTGGTTGTGTGCTGTGTGCACGAGACTCGGGTTTGTGTTTAGTACTTGCCTGGATCCTAAGGACTGGTTCATGGAGCATGTAACCTGGCTTTACCGTGCCAACCACATGCTGAGATGGGGCAGCTTCGCCAATTAATTAGGTGTATCCCCGGCGTAGTATGGGTGTGTTGCATGGTGCGGGGAATAGGTGTCAGCTGGACTACCATATGAACCGCAAGGCTCAAGAGGGGGCCACTGCAGCGGGGTTGGAGCCTCTTGTATGCTGTTAGGGGTGAAACCTCAGTGGGCCCACGCTCGTCGGGAATCCCTTTGTAAAGGCTTCGTAGTGATCTCCTGGCTACACAACGGGGAAGTGTGAATGTGGTTCGTAGCCACTGGCATAATGGAGGTTCTTTTAGTCCACCCGGCAACGGGGGATGAAATCACTACATGTGGGTACAGTGGTATAAACTCTGCAGAGTCAAAACTGTTATGACAGCCGTGCTCACGGTCAAGAGCGGCTTAGACTTATTCATGATTAGAGGAGTGATGGTTTTGGAAGTTGTGGATGTTAAGCGGGGAGCTTAACATTGGAAACGATGTTATGGTTATTTGATTATGATGATGGGAGATTGGGACCATTTCACCTGTGTAGTAATGTAGGTGCTTAATAAGCTAAGGTGATAGGTATCAATTGCGTAGTGCTTTAACCATGAGTTCAACCTCCCCTTGTTCTATCCATATATGACAACTTTCCCACACTTGCTGAGTACCATCGGTACTCAACCTTGCATATTTTGTTGGTTTATATTGCTGCTCAGGTCAAGATAATGAGGTGGTGTATTATGACCAAGACTTTGGACCCGAAGAAGGTTTCTAGGTTCATGGAGACCCCCGGGCAACGCCTGTGAAGGAACCCACAAGAATAATATTCCGCTGCTAGTTTATTTACTTGTGATGAACTTATTATTGTCCATCGAGACATTTGCTATGTAAGACTTATTTATATTCGACACCTGGCTTGTAATAAATGATGCTTCACTATTTGTCATCACATGTATGAGAAAATGATCCTGGCATACATGTGATATTCACTCAGTTGTTCTTCGGAGAAACCGGGTGTGACAATCTTGCAACCACACAAATGAACCATATGCTAGCAGTGAACTCTCCAGGTGGAGAAATAAGGACAAGACAAGTGTGTCCCAAGGTGAATCTAGACATTAATGGGGTAGTATTTACTGCCAACCTCATAGTGATAGATTCACTAGGGATAGATATTATTTTGGGTATGGATTGGTTGACCAAATGTAAAGGAATCATCCATTGTTCGACAAGAACGGTGGAACTAACTCACCCTAGTGGCACAAGAGTAAAGTTCATAACTATACACGAGCCTAGGAGGGACATTAAACTCAATCAAGTTGAGGTGGAAGTGGAGGAGATCAGGATCATCACGGAATATCCAGATGTTTTTCCGGAGGAGTTGCCAGGTATGCCCCCCGATTGTGAAGTGGAATTCGCGATTGAGCTAGTGCTTGGAACAGGTCCGATATACAAGAGACCATATCGGATGGACTTTAAACAACTGGAAGAACTCAAGGAACATTTAAGAGAATTGACAGAAAAGGGGTACATTCGTCCTAGTTCCTCACCATGGGGAGCTCTAGTGATATTTGTGCCCAAGAAGGATGGGACCCAAAGGCTATGCGTGGACTACCGTGCGTTGAATGAGGTAACCATCAAGAACAAGTACCCATTACCCCGCATTGAGGACTTGTTTGATCAGTTGAGGGGAGCTTGTGTGTTCTCGAAAATTGATCTCCGATCGGGATACCACCAACTTAAGATAAGGCAAACTGATATTCCAAAGACGACTTTTGTATCTCGGTACGGACTGTATGAATACACCGTCATGCCCTTCGGGCTAACTAATGCCCCGGCATACTTCATGTATCTCATGAACAAGGTATTCATGGAATATCTGGACAAATTTGTGGTGGTTTTCATATATGACATTCTCGTCTTCTCCAAATATGATGAAGAACATGAGAAACATCTAAGGTTGGTGTTGCAAAAGCTGAGAGAACACCAACTATATGCCAAGTTGAGCAAGTGTGAGTTTTGGCTGAAGAGAGTTCCCTTCTTAGGAAATATAATCTCGGAGGGAGGAATCTCCGTAGATCCCGCCAAGATCGAGGATGTACAGAAGTGGAAGACCCCTGAGAATATCGGGGAAGTTCGAAGCTTCTTAGGATTGGCTGGATACTATCGACGGTTTATCGAGGGTTTCTCCAAGATTTCGAGACCCCTCACCAAACTGTTGGAGAAAGGAATCACATTCACATGGACACCGCAGCGCGAGACGAGTTTTCAGGACCTGAAGAAATGATTGACAACAGCCCCAGTGCTAGTTATGCCAGATATGCAGAAGAACTTTTCTGTGTACTGCGATGCCTCTGGAAACGGGTTGGGATGTGTTCTCATGCAAGAAGGGCATGTCGTGGCTTATGCGTCCCGACAGCTCCGGAAACACGAGAAGAACTATCCTACGCATGACCTAGAGCTATCCGCAGTGGTACACGCGTTGAAGATTTGGCGGCATTACTTGATGGGGAAAAGGACAGAGATATATACGGACCATAAGAGCTTAAAGTACATTTTCACACAGCCAGATCTCAGCCTCAGACAAAGGAGATGGTTAGAGCTGATCAACGACTTTGATGTGGGCATCAACTATCATCCTGGGAAAGCGAACATCATGGCAGATGCTTTAAGCCGGAAGGTGCAGGTCAATAGGTTGAGCTTGAAGGACATGCCTACAGAATTGAAGGAAGAGGTTATAAAACTCAATCTATGTCTGGTAAATAGTGGTGAAGCCATCGCCATGGAAGAGGACTCCACATTAGAGAAAGATATACGCAACGGTCAAAAGACTGATGAGAAGATACAAGAAATCAGAGAACTCATCAAGGATAATAAAGCCTCTGGGTTCAGAGAGGATGAACAAGGTACGGTGTGGCACGGGAAAAGAATTTGTGTGCCTGAAGTGAAGGAGATCCGTGAATTGATTTTGAAGGAGGCTCATGATTCCGACTATTCCATTCATCCTGGGAGTACGAAGATGTATCATGACCTCAAGAGCAGATATTGGTGGTATGGCATGAAGCGAGATGTCGCGGAACATGTTGCCATATGTTACA
The DNA here is from genome assembly GCA_030760725.1 of Neostapfia colusana. Classification (NCBI taxonomy): domain Eukaryota; kingdom Viridiplantae; phylum Streptophyta; class Magnoliopsida; order Poales; family Poaceae; genus Neostapfia; species Neostapfia colusana. The sequence continues at coordinate 37,691,818 of JASWHV010000002.1, read as the reverse complement.
CATGTAAGTTGGTGAAAGTAGAACATCAACGACCCGCGGGATTATTGCAACCACTCAAAGTGCCTGAATGGAAATGGGAAGAAATCGGTATGGATTTCATAGTGGGACTACCCAGGACCCAATCAGGATATGATTCGATATGGGTCATCATCGACAGGCTAACCAAGGTAGCTCATTTCATCCCCGTGAAAGAAAGCTACAGCGGATCCAAATTGGCAGAATTGTACATGTCCAGGATCGTGTGTTTCCATGGAGTACCAAAGAAGATCGTGTCAGATCGAGGGACGCAGTTCACCTCAAGGTTCTGGCAGAAGTTGCATGAAACCATGGGAACTAATCTGAATTTTAGTTCTGCCTATCATCACCAAACCGACGGGCAGACGGAAAGAACCAATCAGATCCTTGAGGATATGCTGAGAGTGTGTGCACTCAAGAACAATAGGAGTTGGGATAAGAACTTACTGTATGTGGAGTTCTCCTATAACAACAGCTATCAGGCTAGCATGAAGATGTCACCATTTGAGGCTTTGTATGGGAGAAAGTGCAGAACTCCCCTATTTTGGAACCAAAGGGGGGAAAGTAAAGTGTTTGGGCCCGAAGTACTACAAGAAGCCGAGGCGAAAGTGAGGGAAATCCGCAACAACATGAAGATAGCAGAGACACGACAAAAGAGCTATGCCGATGTACGAAGAAGAGAGCTCGTTTTGAACATGGGGGACTATGTCTACCTCAAGGTGTCCCCTATGCGAGGACTTCGTCGGTTCAAGGTGAAAGGGAAGTTATCACCTCGATACATCGAACCCTTTCAAGTTCTGGAGAGGAAAGAAGAAGTGGCATATCAACTAGAACTGCCGGCTCACCTATCAGATGTGCATGACGTATTCCATGTGTCACAGCTCAAGAAATATCTGAGGACGCCTGAAGAGATGTTACCCATGAATGAGGTTGACGTAGCTGAGGATCTGTCTTATGCCGAGCAACCATTCAAGATTTTGGAGACAATGGAACGCCTCACAAGAAATAAAAGAATTCGGATGTGCAAGGTGCAGTGGAAGCATCACTCGGAAGAGGAAGCCACATGGGAGCGAGAAGACGAGCTTAAGGCACACTTTCCGGAATTGCTTTCCTAGAACCACCAATCTCGAGGACAAGATTTTTTTGAGCTGTAACACCCCAAAAACCTGTCAAGAGGGGAATTTAAAAAATTTTGGACGTATTGCATGTTTTGCAGAAATTCAAATTCAAATTGGAATTCAAATTTAAATCAAACCAGAAAAGAAAAGGAAAAAGAAAAACCCCTCGGCCAGTGGGCCGAAAACCCACTAGCCGGACCACCCGTCCCCGCGCCAGCCCACAGCAGCGCGCCCCTTTTTCCTCTCGCTGACACGTGGGGCCCGCCGTCATCTTCTTCCTCGCGCGCAATCGGCCGACCCCGGGACACCTCTCTCTCCCGAATCAAAACTACCCCCGGAAAATCGCGTCCCCCAGCCGAATTCTGGTCCCGGACGACTCCGGCTCGATCCCAACAGACACGCCGCCCTCCCCCGTCTATATAAACACCGGCATCGCCCTGTTTTTCTCCCCCGGTCGGCTGTTTTTCCTCCCGGTGAGAACCAGAGCTTCTCCGGCCGTTTTCTCTCGATCTTTGCTCGGGTTTTCTGATCTAACGCGTCGATCGTGTTCCACCGCCTCCGGGGAGTCACGCAGGTGCAGAAAACTCGGTGGTTTGCGCTCTAGGCACAGCTCCGACGAGCACCGCAGCAGTTCCACCTCGGACCTCAACGCCGACCGCCTTCCAGGGCCTCCGAGCTCAAGAAGAACCTCGAGGTGAGATCCCCGACCTCCCCTCTATCGTTCTATGCCATGAAATCCCAGTTTTAGGAAGTATAGACGAAGATCCAAAGTTTTCCGGCGAGATCGCCGCCACGCGCCGCCGGGCAGCGCCGCGCGCGCACGGTCAGGGCGACGTGGCCGCTTGTGCGCCGTCTATTTTAAATCGCACGGTAGAAATAAAACCCCCGCGTACCGATTCGGCGATCTAATCTCAGCCGTCTATTTTAAATCGGACGGTGCACATCAGCCTCGCATTATAAAGGCCGGGATTCTTACGCGCTACCCCCTGAGGATCTCGGAAAACACGAGCTAGCCCCGGAAACTTCTGATCTAGCCACTGGAACATCAGAAATTCGTGTAAATTCAATGAAAAATCAGTTTTAGCCCCTGGACTTAATAAAAATTAGAAAAACCCCTCTGTTATGTGTAGCTAGACCCCTGGAAATTTATGAAATAATAAATTAGACCCTGTAGTAGGGTGGATTTACCTTTTTGACCCTATATGATATTAAATTCAGAAAATTTAATATGTGATTAGGATTTAAATTTAAAATGGTGAGGCAAACACATTGTAAATTCAAATTTAAACTCTCCTAGCACTTGGAAAACTTTAGAATGAGTTAAAAGTAGATTTTAAGCTGAAATGAATCTGTCTAATTGATTGTTTACATTTATTAGTTATAGGGACACATTTTTAGGTTAGGAAATAATCTGAAAATTGGTAAAAATAAATTTAAATTAGTTCACATCAGAGGAGAAGTTCAAAAATATATTATTTAATATTTTAGATCAGAACCTATTCTGTTTATATGATGTGTCTTACTATTTTCATAATAAAGTTCACATTTAGGCATAGAAAATATATCAAAAAAATCTAGGAAAATTGGTATGCATAACTAGAAAATGATAAATGAAGTTTCCAAATCCAAAGATTTCAGTTTAGGATTTGGTAGAAGATCCGAAAACCCATTTGGAGTAGGAAAATACCTTCCATGCAAACTTGGTATTTAAGAAGTATATTAATTCAAATTGAAAATTCATATATAGTGTGCAAATAGAAATCTGAAATACAAAAGTTAGAAATCATATACATATGTCTAAAAGTGCATGAAGGCTAAAAATCAACACAGCTAGAGTAAACACAACACTTAGAAATGTGAATGACTATCATATGTATGTATGTGTGGAGTGAAAGTGTGAACTATGTCTTATGGATTGTTGTTTTGTTTTGCTATGTGTGTTGGCATGAGTAGAACCTGCCCCAGAGCAAGTTCTTCCCTTCCAAGATCAGGAATATCCATTCCCAGAGCAGCAGGAAGAAGGCAAGTGTCCTTGACCACTTTGATCCTATACTAGGATGTGTAGATAGAATTATTTGCATTGTCAATTGAAATATGAAACCCATGCTAGGATGTTTTCCTAGAATTGCATTACCTTGTTTCCTTGTAGCTTGGGTTGGGATTTATTTTATCATGTCATTTATTTATATGCTTATGCTTAGCCATGCTTAGAATGGGATAATTGGGATATGAGATCATCAATTTATTTACCTTACTCTTGAATGAGATATTATGAGTTATGTAGAGGTAGGGATCGAGGCAAGTTGGATGATTTGGTTGGTGCTGGGTGCACGAGACTCAGGTTTGTGTTTAGTACTTGCCTGGATCCTAAGGACCGGTTCATGGAGCATGTAACCTGGCTTTACCGTGCCAACCACATGCTGATATGGGGCAGCTTGGCCAATTAATAGGTGTATCCCCGGCGTAGTATGGGTGTGCTGGATGGTGCGGGGAATAGGTGTCAGCTGGACTACCATATGAACCGCAAGGCTCAAGAGGGGGCAACTGCAGCGGGGTTGGACCCTCTTGTATGCTGTTAGGGGTGAAACCTCAGTGGGCCAACGCTCGTCAGGAATACCTTTGTAAAGACTTCGATGTGATCTCCTGGCTACACACCTGGGAAGTGTGAATGTGGTTCGTGGCCACTGGCATAATGGAGGTTCTTTTAGTCCACCCGGCAACGGGGGATGAAATCACAACATGTGGGTACAGTGGTACAAACTCTGCAGAGTCAAAACTGTCATGACAGCCGTGCTCATGGTCAAGAGCGGCTTGGACTTATTCATGATTAGAGGATGATGACTTTGGAAGTTGTGGATGTTAAGCGGGGAGCTTAACCTTGGAAATGATGTTATGGTTATTTGATTATGATGATGGGTTGGGAGATTGGGACCATTTCACCTGTGTAGTAATGTAGGTGCTTAATAAGCTAAGGTGGTAGGTAATAATTGTGTAGTGCTTTAACCATGAGTTCAACCTCTCCTTGCTCTAGCCATGCATGACATAACTTTCCCACACTTGCTGAGTACCCACGGTACTCAAACTTGCATATTTGTTGGTTTAAATTGCTGCTCAGGTCAAGGGGATGATGTGGTGTTTAATGATCAAGACTTCGGACCCGAAGAAGGATTCTAGGTTCATGGAGTCCAATGGGCAACGCCTATGACGAAGCCCACAAGAATAATATTCCGCTGCTAGTTTATTTACATGTTATGAGCTTATTATCGTCCATAGAGACGTATGCTTTGTAAGACATATTTATATTCGACACCTGGCTTGTAATAAATAATGCTTCACTATTTGTCATCACATGTATGAGAAAATGATCCTGGCATACATGTGATATTCACTCGGTTGTTTATCGGAGATCCGGGTGTGACATCGGACCTAGCACCAGAGCTAGCAAAAACAAGTCGGACCTAGCCAAAATAAGTCAGACCTAGACAAAGCAAGTCGAAGCTTAAGTCGGACCTTGCCGAAGCTACCCAAAACAAGTCAGACCTATCGTCGAACCTTGCAGGAGCTCGGACCTAGAGTCGGACCTTGTTAAAAAGGTGTTTTGGTAGTATTCAAAACTTTTATTGTCAAAGAAAATGTATTCAACACACATAGGTCTCACAATCTCCCCCTTGATGAATGCATTGGCAACACCACTTAAAATCCGAACATTGGCTTATTGACGTGAAAAGTTTTGAAAACAATTTCTCTGCCTTTGTAAATCAGAAATAAAATGAGAAGAAAAACAAAAAATACTAAAAATTCTCCCCCTGAGAGAAATCGTGCCAAAACACTTGTGAATGTGTGCAATGTGTGATCAATTTCTCCCCCTTTGACAATGTATTCAGCAAGGTACAAAAGAGAAATTTTAATTTGTTATGAGCACATTATAACATATACATATAAAACAAAGCTCATCCAAATCATACTGTCAAGTAACTTACACTATCACATCAATAAGATACATAAAGTAGTGTAAGCCATGCTAGAGATCAAGTGTAATTTTCAATTTAAGAAAGTCATGATCTCACAAACTTAACTATTTTAAGACCTGAAAGGATGACACTTGTTGCTGCATTTTATTTATTTAAAGCACAAATTTTGATCTTATGACATTTGCAAGAGATTATATGCAGCATCAGCCTTATTCTAACCAACCAAGCCAAGCCTATGTCATTTGACAGTCAGAAGCTTAAGGACATGGTTTTAGTCATACACAACTCCTTTCAAGTTCATATCTAAGTGCAATGATAAGCCATCTCGAAAGAAGAAGTGCGATGCATGCATATTCTCTTGATCTTTTCTCATTTTTTTTATTTGAACATAAAAACTCAATATGTGAGTTGATTACTTGATTAATTCTTTATGATTAAAAGCACTTGTGAGCATGCAACAAGTTCAAAACAGCAAGAAAATTCGACCATGACCAGATTTAGTGTAAGTAATTATTCCAATTACTAGACATGGTAAAAACTACAAAATGTATAACAGGCGTAATGTAGTAAGAACTTTCAGCATGAAAAAGGAATCACAAAGTCATATATGCATGAAATACTATGCTCATATTATTTTAATTTCAGATTCACACATAGACTTCCCAAGTTTTAAAATTCACCCTCAATTTAAGCTATGAGGATGCATAACCCCTATTTCACTACGAATGTAACAAAAACGAGTGAAATCCAAAGGTTTTGTAAAAATATCAGCCAATTGTTGTTCGGTATCTACATGGTGAAGCACAATGTTCCCTTTTTCGACATTATCACGGATAAAGTGATACCTAATGTCAATGTGCTTAGTTCTCGAATGTTGCACGGGGTTTTTAGCAATGCAAATGGCACTAGTGTTATCACAAAACAGTGGAACACTATCTAGATCAACCCCATAGTCCTTAAGTGTTTGAACAATCCAAACAATTTATGAGCAAGCACTAGCAGCAGCTACATATTTAGATTCGGCTGTGGATTTTGCAACATAACTTTGTTTTCTAGAGGACCAGGCAACAAGTGAATTACCAATAAAATGACAAGCACTAGAAGTACTTTTCCTATCAGTCCTACAACCACCAAAATCAGCATCGGAAAAAGCTTTCAAAGTAACAGTTGAGGAAGAAGGAAGAAAAATGACAAATTCTTGAGTTCCATGTAAGTACCTGACAATCCTTTTGACGGCTTGACGATGTGAAGCACGTGGGGAGGCTTGAAATCGTGCACAAAGACATCCGCTGAATTGTATGTCCGGTCTTGATGCCGTGAGATACAAAAGTGATCCGATCATGCTTCTATATTCTTTTTTATCAACGGGATCACAATCTTCATCAAGTTCAAGTGTTGTTGCTGTTCCCATTGGTGTCCGAAGAGGCTTGCTTTTGTCCATGTTGAAGCGCCTTAGGAGATCTTTTGTATATTTGTTTGATGCACAAAGGTACTCTCCTTGGTTTGCTTGATTTGCAGCCCCAAAAAGTACGTGAGTTCTCCCATCATGCTCATCTCAAATTCTGAACTCATCATAGCTGAAAACTTGGACACAAGATCATAAGAAGCACAACCAAATATAATATCATCCACATACACTTGAACGAATAATGAGTCATTGCCATGCTTAAGCACAAAAAGAGTTTTATCAACCTTGCCCATGGTAAACCCCTTTTCAAGTAAGAATGTTTTGAACCTATCATACCATATTCTAGGGGCTTGTTTGAGACCGTACAAGGCTTTGGATAGTTTGTAAACATGATTAGGAAAATTTGGATTTTCAAAACCAGGTGGTTGTTTGGCATAAACCTCCTCATATATGTAGCCATTAAGAAAAGAACTTTTAACATCCATTTGATATAGCTTAAAACCTTTAGATGCAGAAAAAGCTAACAAAATTCTTAGGGCTTCTAATCTAGCAACAGGAGCAAAAGTTTCATCAAAATATAGACCTTCAACTTGTGTGAAACCTTGAGCAACCAACCTAGCCTTATTCCTAATCACAACCCCATCCTCACTTTGTTTATTTTTAAACACCCATTTAGTTCCAATTAAAGTGTGACCTTGAGGTGGAGGTACAAGTTTCCAAACATTATTTCTTTCAAAATTTTCTAACTCTTCTTGCATGGCAATAATCCAAGATTCATTAGTGAGTGTGTGTGATATATCTTTGGGTTCGAAATAAGCAATAAAAGCAGAATGAGCATGAGAATTGGGGTCAAAAACCCTCGATCTTGTAACTCGTTCATGCAAGCTTCCAATAATTTGTTGTGGAGGATGACTTTTGAGAATCCGGAGGGGAGTGGACACTTCACAAGCTTCTTCTTCTTCATGTTCATCACAAATAGATGAGCTTGTGACGTGAGGAGGATCTGGACCAGCAATGGTGGTCGTCGGTGCTGGCTGTGAATCAAGATCAGGAGCTGGAACAATGTCATTAGCTACTGAATTTTCGGGCAGCAGCACCACTTCTTCCTCTTCTTCAACAAAAATACTCTCCCCCTGCGGATATGGATCTGGACCTTCAATATTTGAACTAGTACCTGGGCTAGCTTCATCAAAAGAAACCTCACAAGTCTCCACAAATTTTGTTAGTATCAAGTAAAAGCACACGGTAGCCTCTAGTATGAGATGGATAACAAAGAAACATGCCATCAACAGATATTTATCAAGATTACCATGTTTCTTAACAAAGCATTTGCAACCAAGCACCCTAAAGTGTGTGACACTAGGCCTATGTCCAAACCTGAGCTCATATGGTGTTTTACCTAGCTTAGCACGCAAGAAAACACGATTTGAGACATAACAAGCGGTTGCAATTGCATCAGCCCAAAATTTCCTAGGAGTTTGATATTCATCAAGCATAGTCCTAGCCATCTCAACTAAGGTTCTGTTCTTTCTCTCTACAACACCGTTTTGTTGAGGTACATATGGTGAAGAAAATTGATGATCTATTGCATTTTTAGCACAAAAGTGATCAAACGATTGATTTTAAATTCGGTTCTATTATCACTTCTAATTGCTCTTAAAGATCCTGGGTGATCAATTGATATTCTAAGAAATAAAGTTCTAAAGTGACTAAAAGCTTCATTCTTAGATGTCATAAAGTAAACCTAAGAGTATCTAGAATAGTCATCAACAATCACAACAACATACCATTTACCTCTGAAGGATGAACACGTGAAGGTCCTACGGTGTCAAGGGGTAAAAGTTGGCCCAATTCAGTTGTCATGGTCATTGTCAGAGGAGCATGTGAACCTGCAACCATCTTAGCATGTCTACAAGAAGAGCACACAATTTCTTTGTCCCCTTTAAGCTTAGGCAGCCCACGTATGTGATCAAGAGCACTAACACGCGTGAGATGATCAAAGCCTACGTGACCAAGTCTACGATGCCAAAAATATAAATCTTTGGAATCATTTGCAACTAGACATCTATGCTTAGAGGAAGACGTATCAAAATCAGCTTTAAAAACTCTTCCAAACCGAGTCATGTTAAAAATAAGCTCACTATTTGAACCTACAACTTTGCAGCAGTTTTTATTGAAAATAATTTCCAGATTTCCATCTAGCAATTGTGAAACAGAAAGCAAGTTGTATTTCAAATTTTTGACAAGTGCCACATCCTTCAAATTGTTGTGATCATTTGCTCTAACCGAACCCTTAGCAATTATAGGAGTTTTGAAGAATTATCGGCAAAAGTAACATTATCTACACGTGACACAAAAGAGAGAGAGGAGAACCATTCTTTGTTACCGGTCATGTGGCGTGAGCAACCTGAATCCACAATCCAAATGTTCTCCTTCCTCAAGCGTGTAACCTACATAGAAGCACAATACGTCGATGACTCAATACTGGGGTTAGTTAAAAGGCATTTAGGAATCCAGTACTGAGTCACACGACTTCCAGCAGGAATAACATGCGAAAGCTGAGATAAAACAGCAGGTTTATGAGTCAAAGTTTGAGATTTTTTTTTCTTAAATACTGACCTATGAGGTGTTACTTGTGTAGCACGGAAATCAGTAGCTCCGGAGGCAAAAACAGAAGGTCCGGAGGAAAAAACTGAAGCTCCGGAGGCAAAAACTGAAACTCCGGAGGTAAACTTTGAATATTTCTGACTCATAACAGCAGGTTGCATGTTTCTGACATTCGATTTAGTATGTGCAGCAAATTTTGCATGAGAGTTATAAGATCTAGCTTGCATTCTTTCTTTTTTATGTTGTTTAGCTAGTCTATAACAAAAATCTATCACATGACCATCTCTACCACAATAGGTACAATGAAATTTAACTTTGTGTTCATGTCTAGATGAGCATACAGTATGCTTATTTGAACCTGAATGTGAGTGACAACACTCCTGCAGATTTAAAAACCACTTCTTTTTGTTTAGGAACTGTTTGAATCAAACCACTTCCTAATGATTTTACAATTTTAGATGGATGTTCCTTAGCATGAGCATGTGAATCAAAACCTAAACCAGTTTTATCATTGCAAGACTTGGAAGAATTCAGCAGCAAGTTCAGGTTCTTATTCCTATTACAAAACCGATCTAATGTCCTATGCATGTTATCAAGTTTATTTGATAGATCAAGACAATTTTCACATGAAGTTTTTCCTTTTAATTTGCAATTGGAACAATATTTAACTTCATGAGAACGTAAAGCATTGTTCAATATAGAAATTTTTTTCATAGCATCTTGTAGTTTCTTATCAAGATCATCGCAAGTAGAACAATGCAAATCAATTGTAGAACAACAAGCATCTTTCAAGTTTTATCATTAAGTGCAGCAAGCTTTTTGTTCTTTTCGATTTCAAGTTCAAGTTTATCAAGTGTGGAGGTGTGTGCACTTATTAGAGAGGACAATTATTCATATATTATATCACATGAGGAACAAGAATCATCACTAGGAATCAAGGATTTTAAACGATTAATTTCAGATTCTAGTGACTCAATTTTAACAGCATTGTCCCTAAGCTTTTTGTCCTTTTTTTTTAACAATAATAGTGGCACGAGAAATAGCATCACACATTTCTTCGCAAGTAGGACATACCTCTTCATTGTCACTGTTGTATTCTGCATCCTCCATACTTGATTTTGATTTGCCCGCCATGAAGCACAAGTTTGCCAGATCATCTTCATCTTCATCACTTCCAATGTCTACATCACTCGAGCCAAGTTCTTGAAGTGCGGTGATGAAACTGTTTATCAGTTTGCGTCCTGTAAAGCCCTTCTTTTTCTTGTTGGTGTTGCCAAAAGAGGACTTGACTTTATTCTGCTTTTCATCACGGTTAGAAGGACCTGAAAGGTTAGGGAAATCTGTACGAAAGTGTCCTGTCTTACCACATTCAAAGCATCGTTGAGGTCCGGAGCTTCCTCTCCTTCTAGTTCTCATATTTTGCAATGCTTTTAAGAACCTAGTAGAAAGAATTACTAGCTCCTCCTCTGGAAACTCCTCAATCTGTTCCAGGGTTAGTGAAGACAGCAAAGCAAGTGTATTGCTAGATGATTGGCCGGAGCTAGGCATATCACGTTGTGAAACAAATGCAATAGTCTTATTTGGGTTCTTACGTGATATAATGTCAATTTCATGAGTTTTTAGCTTAGAATAAAGCACGTCTAATGTAAGAGTACTCATGACAGTGGATTCACGTATGGATGTTACTTTCATCTCCCAAATTGACATGTCTAATGCACTTAGTAATTGCCTAGCATTTTCAGCATCTGAAAAATTAACATTGACGCTATGCAAGTTGCTGAGAATTTTATTAAAGCGAGCAAAGAGGAAATCAATGGACTCACCGGGTTGCATCTCAAAGTGCATGTATTCTTTCTTGAACATATCCTGTCTTACCTCCTTGATCGTGTTGGATCCTTCGTGGTAGTCACAAAGTGCTCTCCACACATCGTACGCCGATCGGAGGTGTGCAACACGGTCGAAGTCGCTCTGAGTTAGTCCTTGTATGATCAAGTTCCGAGCCTTGTTGTTGTCGTCGACATCTCTCATGTTTGTAGCCGTGACTTGATCGTTTGAAGGCACATCATAAAGCTTGTACACCTTTTCCCATATTGCAAAGCCTTGCGCCTGGATGAAAGCTTCCATGTGTGCCTTCCAAACCTGAAAATCAATACCACTAAACACACAAGGTTTGGCGGAGTATTTCTCCATGATGATTAGTCAAAATACATGCAAATCACAAAGATTAGAGCAACCTGTCTCTGATACCAATTGTAGGATCAAAGTACACGTGTAAAACTATCAGAGGGGGGTGAATGGTAGATTAAATCTTTTCAGCGGAAGCAACAAAACACCCCTCAGCAGAAAACCGATCTGTTAAAGAAACTGTGTGTGCGACTATTCTAAACGTGTTCAACTTTGACAAAACTAGTATAGATTGTAGAGAATCAAGTCACGAAGACGTCACAACAAGAATCATGAAAATCCGTTGAGAGAAACTCATGTTACGATCGAAAGATCGAATAAAGGTCAATCTGTCCTACGCGAGAAAAACAGTTCTGGAATACTGCAAAGAAACTCGTGTAGATCAGAAACCACAAATTCAATGACCGTGACATTTTCACAGATGATAGATAATCAAGTTGTGAAGACAACTCAAAAAGAATCACATCAATTGGATCTTTAAAATTCGAGTTATGATAAAACCACCGAAGCAAGGTAGTGCTGAACAGAAACTCGACGAGAAAAACTTATCTGAAACAAGTCGGACGAACAAGGCACAAAAGTTCCTTTAGAATACGAATTTTATTTATAAAAACACAAGAGGAACAGCCCCAAAGGCGTGCACCATGAGCTCTGGCCTCCCTTGCTTATATAACCAGCCCGAAGGCCAACTCAACTCAAACTAGGACTCCTACTCCTACTTGGATTCAAACTGTAACTTTCCAATACTGCTTAAGACTCTTCTATACGCAGATAGAAGCAATATTAAGACTTCCAAACACCTTAGGAACGTCCCAAACATTCCTAAAACAACTCAAATTCGTCACCCACACGAAATCCTATCATAACCAACTCAAAACATTTCGTATTTGAGTCAAACACGACTCAGTCGCAGCCTGAGTCCATAACCTAGTCGGTTGGACCTTTCCGACCAATTCTTTACGTCCACATCTCTTCATCACGCCTTGGAACCATGCAGCCACGTCCATGCACTCCTTGCACACGTGCAAACATCTTCCAACGATGTCCAAGATACCTTCATATGCATTGTTCTTGATTCAAACATACTCGCAACCCCCCGATCAAGTCAACCACAATTCCTCCCGAACTTGGTTGTTGAACCTCATCTTCTCCCTAAGACTAGTTCAATGGATCCGTCACCAGCCATGTCTTGAACTCAAGAAACACCTGCACATGAACAAACAACCAATACTTCCGAGCACAAGTCCTCGACTTGACTCTCGTTAGTTCCGAAACTACAACATCTTACGTGAGCACCTCACATAAGCATGTTGTAAACCATAGCAAAATGATATCAGCCATAACCATCAAAACACACCAAAAACATAGTAAAATAATACTAATCAAACTTTCCATAAGAGTAAAGCAAGTTCGAAACATTGCAAGTTAAAAGCAGAACCATTGCAATCAAGCTCCGAACCTTATCAAAGCTAACCGGACCTTGAACCGGAGCTTACCAAAGCTAGTCAGACCCAGTGCCGGAGCTTACTAAAGCTTAGTCGGACCTATCACAGAACTTAACAAAGCTAGTCGGACCTAGCACCGGAGCTAGCAAAAACAAGTCGGACCTAGCCAAAATAAGTCAGACCTAGACAAAGCAAGTCGGACCTTACGTCGGACCTTGCCGGAGCTACCCAAAACAAGTCGGACCTATCGTCGGACCTTGCAGGAGCTCGGACCTAGAGTCATACCTTGTTAAAAAGGTGTTTTGGTAGTATTCAAAACTTTTATCGTCAAAGCCAATGTATTCAGCACACATAGGTCTCACACAAGTAGCTTTATCTCTTTAATAAGATGAGTTGTGAAATGGACGTTGATGTCGAAAAAGGAAGGTGGAAAATACATCTCAAGGAAGCATAAAGTTTCATAGTGCCTTTTTTCCAATGACTCGAGAGCTACTTCACTTAGTACTTTTTGACCAATAGCATTGAAGAAAAAGCAAAAGTTCATTAGAGCCTCCCGAACATTGACGGTAGGATATTCCGAATTCCAACAGCAATCATCTGCATAAGCAATACATGGCAATCAGGAGATTTCACACCGGGAGCTACTTTTAGATCTGGAAATGAAATAAGTCTTGAGACATTTGTCGAGTAGCCAGATGGTACTTTCACATTTTTCAAGAACCCAAAAAACTTTTTCTTCTCATGTTTTGAAACGGTGATGCAAGAGGTGGGAAGTTCAGATACTTTTACCGAGTCATCAAGCCACAACTCAGGCCTAATTCCCATTTTCTTTAGATTAGCTCGTGCATGTCCATGGTCCCTAGTTTTCCTCAACGGGGAGGCTCGGACTGAAGCCCAGGGCACATGTCAGCACTGGTGCTGTCCTCGGCAGGGAGGTGACTCTAAGACAGGGACACGTGGTAGCTCCAGAGCTCACCTCAGCGGGGAGGCTCGGACCGGAGCCCAGGGCACATGTCAGCACCAGAGCTGTCCTCAGCAGGGAGGTGGCTTTAAGCCAGGGGACACGTGGCAGCTCTGGACCTCACCTCAGCGGGGAGGTTCGGACCGGAGCCCAGGGCACGTGTCAGCTCTGGAGCTAAAGCGCACGTGGCAGCCCCAGGGCTGACCTTGGGGCCAAGGGCACGTGGCTACGCTGGGGCCCGTCTCAACAGGGAGGCAGGGCCCAAGCTGTCTTTTACCCACTACACGGGGGTACCCAGTCTGCAGGGTACCGACAGAATCCAATTATGTTCCTCTCCATAACCTACAAAATATCCAGGACGACTTTCATCTGCCACCAGTTTATTTAACATCTCAGAAATTTCTGACCCATTTGACGTTTTGGTGGTCCTTTTGTTACAACTGTGTCCTTTCTGAAGACATTATTCTATTGTAGAAACACGTAATTTCGAGGCAACCAACTTCTATGACAATCAAAGTAGCATATCTTGCCTCCATGAGCAAGTTGAAAGCAATCCATGTCCGAAGCCCATATCGGGCACGTCAAACGACCGTGATTGCTCCATCTAGAAAACATACCGTATGTTGGAAAATCATGGACGAACCATAAGTAAGCAGCCCGCAGGTTGAATTTCTGCTTCTTGTAACAGTCGTACGCTTCGACTGCTGTCCACAGAATTTTCAGTTCTTCAATCAACGGTTTCAATATCATGTTTAAATGTGGCCCAGGATGATCCGGACCAGGTATGATAAGCAAAGAAACATGAATTCATACTTCATACAAAGAGATAGTTGTAGGTTGTATAGAATAACAAAAACGGGCCAACACGAGTATGGTGTGGCGTTGTACTAAACAGCGAGAAGCCATCTGTCGCCAAACCGATGCGAACATTTCTCGCATCATTGGCAAAGTCTGGATCGAAGCAGTCCAGCGCCTTCCATGCCTCACCATCGGACGGGTGCATCATGACTCCATTGTTCTAGCGTACACCTTCTCATGTGTATGGCTGTTCTTTTTTAAATAAACAACCTCTTCAATCGAGGTGTCAATGGTAAGTAACAAAGTTGCTCATGTGCGAATTCTATCATCACATTATCACCATCGTCGTTAACAACTTTGACAAACCTCGATTTACCACATTTTAAGCACTTGTTCTCTTTCGAATGCTCTTTCCAAAAAAAGCTTACAATTGTCTGGACACACATCAATCTTCTCATATTTCATAACGAGACTAGACAACAATTTCTTTGACTGATACATATGTTTAGGCACTTTGTGGGGTTGTGGAAGGATATCGCCGATCATTTTGATTAAGACGTTGTAACAATTGTTGGAAAAGAAGTACTTGGACTTAATTGCCATAAGTCTGGTGATGAACAAAAGGAGAGTCACTTCTGTGTGTTCATGAAGCGACTCTTCTAAAATTTTAAGAAGCTTTAAGAACGCTCCTACCTCCATTATTGGAGGATCCTCTGTAGCCTCTGATTCAATATCTTGTAGCATCTCATCCATCCGATCAACCCCCGTGTTGTTATCATCCTCTTGCACTTCTTGTACGGCTTGAGAATTATCTCCTTCTTTGGAGGGCACAGTACGATGAAAGTTGTAAGCTGCGTTCGGGGGGGGGGAGTTATTGCCTATAGTTGGCCTCTATAGTAGGACCCGTCAAGGAGGCCTGAGAGGTGGTAGTTTACCCTGTGGCAGACGTCAGAGGTTCGAGTCCGCTTATATCCAGCCCGTGATGAAAGCTCCACACCTCATAATGTGACGTGTAAACGTTTCAAAAAAAGTGTATTGAAAGAGTCATTTTATCAAGCCACTTTGTGTTTCGACATTTTGTACACGGGCATCGCACCTTATCAATCGTCGCCAACGAAAAGGCTCAATCTACAAAAGCATTTATCTTTGCAAACCATTCATCTGAGTGACCACCTTTCTTGTTCCAACAATTATACATCCAACTACGGTCTTCACCCATGTTTGAGGCTAGACAGGGAAAATATCATTAATTTATACTTCAGTATATGTCATGACCATACTTCTATTGGGATGGATAGGTCCTAAACCCACCCAAGAGTGACCGAGAGGAACGTTCTTCTGACGAGACGCCAGGTCCGAATCTAGACAAAATCTCGGAAACATAACCCCGTTGTTCTCGGACTGCACGCCCGATAATGGTGCAGCAGAGAACATCATGGTTACACTGTTGAAATCTTGTCCGGATTCAGACCCACATCTTGTCATAGACACGCCCCCTCGGTCACTATCAGGCTGTCCGAAATGGAACAATTTCGAACCTACCCGGCTCACATGCGTAACGCATGTGAGACGGGCCGGTTTGAAATGGGTGATGCATATTCTAAAGGTTTACGTTACTCATTCATTTTTGGTTAACTTACGAGAGAGAGAGAGAGAGGAAAGAATGAAAGACAGAGAGAGACGGGGGAATAGGGGTGACCGTCAACGCGCGGGTCTGCGTCCATGCCAAGGATTTTAAGTTGACTAATCGACCCTAGTTGCCTTAGGGCGACTAGGTCGAATAGTTGTCGACAAGGGCGACTAGTCGACTACTAATCGAGCTCCTAATCACCCAGGGTTTTTTAGCCCTGATCGACTGACTAGTCAGACGACAAGTTTTCTAGTCGCCCTGATCGCATCGTTGTCCCTGATTAACCGTCAGTGATCGATACACACGACTAACTGCGACTTAGCGTCCCAGCGTTGGGTGCGAGGAGCAGGGCTTAGCATCCGAACAGGAGGCCCGCGTAGCGACGGCGCCAGCGAGAGCTTTGGGCTCCTCACCGGTTTTGTTCACCTCCGTGCCCGCCTCGACGGTTGTCATACTAATTACTGTCCTACTACCACTCTAAATAACATATTATTTATGCTCTCCTAACGGTTTATACAGCTAATTAACCGTTATGAAGCAAATAATTACACTTAATTTTATAACAATCATCAACTAAATAATAAAATAAAACAAATAATTAACAAATGCACACACTTAATAATACACAAAGACAATTTATAACTAAACTAATTAATAAACTAAGTAATTTAAATAACAAATTAACAATACAACTAACTAATTAAACAAAAAAACAATCACTAAGATTATTCAACTAAACTAAATAATAAACTAAATAAATACTAAACTAACTTAATTGTAACCTAAACTAAAATTAAGTAACTAAATTAAGTAAATATTAGATTATATGTACTTACCTCGAAGTGTCATGAATCATGGGGCGGGCTTGGGGCCGAGTGGTGGTGGTGGCGCGGGGGGGGGGGGGGAACCGGAGGCGCACCGGGGTGGCTCGGCATGGGCCGGGGGAGGCTGGGCGGCGCCAGGCGGGGTAGGCCGGTCAGCACTGGTGCAGGGGAGGCCGAGAGGCTGCGTGTGACACCCTCATTCCTAGTGTCAGCATATATTCATGTTTTATGAAGAGAAAACATTTTGAAGAAGAAGTAGGAACAGAGAAAAATATCAAAAGGATAGCCAATAAGAGCCGAATCCAGTTTACCGAGAGCGCCGAAGACAACTTACCGTGGCCGCTGGCCACGTGGCGTGTTTGGAGCTCATCCCTGCGAAGTGGGGAGAGGTCCGCCGCTAAACTGGCTACGTGGCAGGCTCGGGGCTCATCTCCGCAAAGGGGGAGAGGTCCGACCCTGTGGGACACGTGTTGACCCCGGAGCTAGCCTCTACGGAAGAAGCAAAGGCATTTCCGCAGGACACATGTCACCTTCGGAGCTAGTCACCGCGGAAGTCAGAGGACCAGTCGCGTTGGACACGTGTCGACTTCGGAGCTCGTCTCTGAGGAAAGAAGAGAGGAAAGGTCCGACACTAACACGTGGCGTGTGCGGAGCCACCTCCGAAAAGAGAGGAGGTCCCGACCACCAGGATACGTGGCGCACGCGGAGCTCACCTCCGAAGGAGAGGGAAGTCTTGCTCGTTTGACACGCGGCACAACCGGAGCCCGTCTCTGGGCAAAGGGAGAGACCAGGATCCGGTGGACACGTGGAGCCTCCGGAGCTCATCACCGAGGAGGTAACGAGTTCTAGGGACGGTTTGTGGATTCTGTACGCGTAGAAATACCGGAACAGAAGCCGACCTGAATTCCACAATGTTACCGCACCAAATCAACTAAAGATAAGATGTTAGGATCCAACGACGATCTGAATAGGACTCTTATTCGGGATACAATCAGATTAGGACTCTTCTCTTCCTGATTAAAAATAGAACCCAGAACCTCTGATTGAAACCACAAACTTCTTTTCCAACTCCTGAGCTGACGACTTAGAGCCCTAGTCCCAACCCGCCGAGTAGACCATCGTCGGAGTGCAGCAAGGAAGATCGCCGGAGGAAGCCCAACGATCTGAGGAGGACCTCGAGACCGAGAAGAACGTAAGGTAGGTCTCCAATACCATCTTACGGCATCGTTGTGTTTTCTTTGCATCTGTTCTTTGATTCCTTTCGAACAGAAGCCTTCTCGTGGACAGATCATTTGATGATCAGGTTGATCTAAAGACAAGATCATCGCCACGTCCACCTTTCATCCGAACACCTCTGTCCATGCAAGCCATGCAAGAACATGTACAAACCAATCTAATAAAACTAATCATAGGATAGCTTGCATGTGCATCATCGCATCTAGTTTAAGGTTTGTGCATGATATTGATTGCTGTGAATCTTGTATTCACGCGATCCTACCTAGCAGGACAAGCTCAGGGAGCTGTCTACGACGAGCTGCAGCAACAATGTTTTGAGATCCAAGAACAACCGGAACCGCAAGAACAAGGCAAGTGCTCCTTGACCATATTGATCCTATGTTTTGGGTAAAATTGTTTTGTTTTGCGAAAAGGTGTGTGTTCTGAGTCAAACACGATGGGAACCCCTTATTATAGGAGTTGACTAGTTTTGGTTAAACCATCCTTGTCGCCAGGGAAGTTTATGAGTCGGGTATGGTTTTTGCTTTATGCTTCGCTGAGTCCATGGGATTGGGAAACGAGATAGATGTGTCTAGCTAACTGTACCCAATGATATGAGAAAATGATAATGTTAATGAACATGGATCGGAGGGAGATCTAGGCAAGACTGGGTTTGTGAATGAGCTAGCATGAGATGCTGGTTTACTTGCCGTAGATCTAAGGACCGGTTCATGCATGCACATGCCAGGATAACAGTGCCACCACAAGGCCAAGTATGGGTGAGGCTTAGCTGAGTAATTACGTAAGTTGCTAGAGTGTTATGGACTGTGGAAGGCGCGGGGAATGGGAGTCGAGTGAGGACTGCCCTGGGAACTGCATGGCACAAGAGGGGGCCCGTGGGTGGGAGAATTGGAGATTCTAGCCTGCCGGTGAAACCTTAGTGAGTCCATACATCTAGTAACCCCTTTGTAAAAGCTATTTTGTGATCTCTTGGCCATACACCAACGGTTGTGTACTGGTATAATGGAGGTTCTGCAGTCACCGACGGGTGACGAAATCACAAACTTGTGGGTAAAGAGGTGCAAACTCCGTAGAGTCTAAAAACTATCATGATAGCCGAGCTTACGGTCACGAGCGCCTGGCCAACTGCCATGATTAGTTGGGATGGTTATTGGGAAGGTTCTTGGTTATGGTTATTGATTTTGGTTATGGTTTGGTTTTGGGACTGTTGAGTCCGAGTGATAAGATGGTTGCATGAATGTTGAGTCATGGCAACGGGATTGGTCTCGGTGTGAGACAAAGTTGTTTATGAGATAAGATGGTAGCGAATACGAGAAGGTATTCGTGAGATGGTAGCGAATACGAGGAGGTATTTGTGAGTAAGAATGAAGTTTGGTTAATGTTCGGGTGGAACATGGAAAGTGATGGAGGTATGTTGGTAATTTAATACATGCTGGGATTACATTCGTCTAAAGTTGAGTTGCTGTTTTATCATGGTTTTATAAATCTGCTTTTCTGCAAATGAGCTTTTTTTTTATACCTACCTTGTCATGAGCTACATATCGTGTTTATCGCGCACTTGCTGAGTACATCATTGTACTCAAACTTGCATTATTATTTCATTATCCGCAGCAGGAGAAGCCTACTATGAAGACCAAGTGGAGCATTAAGGCGTGTGATCTATTCTTAACCTTGCCTGTGGAGGGAGTAGAGATAGAGCCACTTCTGCTTAGATTTGCTTCCGCATTAGTTAAATTGCTTCCGCATTAGAATAAAGACTTCCGCTGCATAGAAATAACACTTCCGCTGTGAGCATGAGTCCAAGACTCATGAGACATTGTAATAAACTCTATTATTCGTGGTTATATATATTCTGAATTCAGTTTGTGAAATATATGTGTATGTGTGATGAACATCCTGGGCACACATATGCATTAGTTCTCGGTTCCGTGGTTTTCCACAGAATTGAGGGCGTCACAGATTGGTATCAGAGCCACGGGTTGACAGTAGGTTACACGCCTAGATAGAAACCTTAGATTGATATTAGAGTCACGGGTTAACAGTAGGTTACACCCCTAAATAGGAATCATAGATCGATATTAGACACAGTTTGGTAGTTAAGCCACGCTGACCAAAGGAAGCACCCTAGGACGCTTAGATTGGCTTTAAAACTACCTTGGCATAGGAAACCAGCCTTGAATAGGAGTTGTATGAGCCTTTGTGATGACTGTTTGTGATTATATGCTTAGTGTGAGTTGTGGGACATCTCAAAACGTTGTCCATATCCACATGTAAGTAGAAAGAGGTGTGAGATGTTGACACTTGTTCACATCCTCATATGGGTTAATATATATATAGTCCAACTCACCTTGATGCATATAGTTGAGGGAATCTACCTAACCTTCTAACGTTCTATTCTATTTTGATCTCTCTCACAGATGGTGAGAGGAAACACCGGCCGAAGAAACGTCCGTGACAACCAAGAGGATGGTCACGATGAAGTTCCTGTTCACCCCGGAGCTGGCGAGAACAACCTGGAAAGGTTGATGGCCATGCAAAATCAGCTTATGCAACCATGATCCAAACTTTGGGTCAGTTGCAGGCCAACAACAACCCCGTTCCGGCACCACCGCCACCACCACCGCCGGCTCACAACAGACTGGGAGAGTTCATGAGGACTCGACCACCCACCTTTGCTCAAGCTAGAGATCCCATGGAGGCCGATGATTGGATGAAATCCATGGAGAAGAAGCTTGCCATTGTTCAGTGCAATGATCGAGAGAAGGTTCTCTTTGTGTCGCACCAACTTATGGGAGCTGCTGCTGACTGGTGGGATGCCCTATGCAACGCCCATGTCAACCCGGAGACAATCACTTGGACTGAGTTCAAGGAGAGTTTCCGCTCTCATTACATCCCTGCTGGTGTAATGATGCTCAAGAAAGGAATTTGAAGGTCTACGCTAAGGACAGAGAAGTGTGAATGAGTACCTCAACAAGTTCACACAACTGTCCCGGTATGCCCCCGAGGATGTCAACTCGGACCAGAGGAAGCAGTACCTATTCATGGGAGGGTTGAACAATGAGATCTAGGTTCAGCTCCTGTAACACCCGAAAATCCTGTTAAGAGGGGAATTCAAAAAAATTTGGACGTATTGCATGTATTGCAAAAATTTAAATTCAAACTGGAATTCAAATTAAACTGAAAATAGAAATGAAAAAGAAAAAGAAAAGGAAAAGGAAAAAAATAAACCCCCCGTCCAGTGGGCCAAAACCCACCAGCCGGCCCACTCAAACCCCGCGCCAAGCCCGCAGCCACGCGCCCGCGTACCTCTCACAGACAGGCGGGACCCACCTGTCATCCCCAACCCCAGCTCACGCCGACCCCGGACTGTTCCCCGCGCGCGCGCGATCGTAACCGACCGAATTTCCGCGTCCTTCAGCCCGACTCCCGGTCCCAGAAGGCTCCAACTCGATCTAAACGAACCCGCCGCCCTTCCCCGGCTATATAAACCCCGGCATCACCCCGTTTTTCCCAACGATCAGCCGTTTTTCCTCCCGGTGAAAACCTGAGCTTCTCCGGCCAATTTCGCTCGATCTTCGCTCGGGATTTCTCATCTAACGCGCTGATCTTGATCCACCGCCTCCGGGGAACAGCGCAGGTGCAGAAAACCCGGTGGTTTGCGCTTCAAACACAGCACCGATGAGCCTCGCCGTAAATTCACCTCGGACCTCGTCGCCGACCGTTTTCCAGGACCCCCGAGCTCAAGAAAACCCCCGAGGTGAGATCCCCGACCTCCCCTCTACCGATCTATGCCATAAAATCAGTTCTAGGAAGAATTGACGAAGATCCGAAACTCTCCGGCGAGATCGCCGCCGTGCGCCGCCGGGCAGTGCCGCCCGCGCTCGATCAGAGCGACGTGGCTGCTTGTGCGCCGTCTATTTTAAATCGCACGGTAGAATTTAAATCCCCGCGTACCGGTTCGACGTTATAATCTCAGCCGTCTGTTTTAAATCGGACGGTCCACGTCAGCCCCGCGTTATAAAGGCCGGAATTCTTACGCGCTACCCCCTGGGGTTCTCGAAAAATACGTGCTAGCCCCGGAAACTTCTGATCTAGCCCCTGGAACTTCAGAAAATCAGTTTTAGCCCCTGGACTTAATAAAAATTAGGAAAACCCCTCTGTTATGTGTAGTTAGACCCCTGGAAATTCTTAAAATAATATAATAGGCCCTATAGTGGGGTGAATTTACCTTTTTAACCCTATGTGATATTAAATTTAGGAATTTAAATATGTGATTAGTATTTAAAATTTAAAAGATGGGACAAACACATTGTAAATTCAAATTAATAACTTTCCTAGTACATGGAAAACTTTGGAGTGAGGTAACAATAGATTTTTGGCTGAAATAAATCTGTTTAATTGATTATTTACATTTATTAGTTATAGGGACACATTTTTAAGTAGAGAATAATTCTGAAAATTAATAAAATAAATTTAAA
The DNA here is from genome assembly GCA_030760725.1 of Neostapfia colusana. NCBI lineage: Eukaryota > Viridiplantae > Streptophyta > Magnoliopsida > Poales > Poaceae > Neostapfia > Neostapfia colusana. The sequence goes on along the minus strand of JASWHV010000002.1, from coordinate 37,669,143 downwards.
TTAGTTCACATCAGAGGAGAAGTTCAAAATTTATTATTTAATATTTTAGAACAAAAACTTATTCTGTTTAGATGAGGTGTCTTACTATTTTCATAATAAAGTTCACATTTAGGCATAGGAAATAAATCTGAAAATATAGCAAGCTAGGTATGAATAACTAGAAAATGATAAATGAAGTTTCTAAAATCCAAAGAATTCAGTTTAGGGTTGGTAAAAGGTCTGAAGACACATATGGAGTAGGAAAATACCTTTCATGCATACTTGGTAGCTAAAATGTGTATCAATTAAATATAAGGGATTTATTTAAATTAAAAATTCATATATGGTATGCCAACATAAATATAAATATAAAAGTAGAAATCATATGCACATGTTTAAAAGTGCATGTAAGCCAAAATCAACACACATAGAGTAACTACAACACATAGAAATGTGAATGGCTTTCATAAATGTGAATGTGTGGTTTGTATGAAGTGGAAGTGTGAACTATGTCTTATGGATTGTTATTTTCTTTTGCTATGTGTGATGGTATGAGTAGAACCTGCTCCAGAGCAAGTTCTTCCTTTCCAAGATCAGGACTACCCATTCCCAGAGCAGCAGGAAGAAGGCAAGTGTCCTTGACCACTTTGATCCTATACTAGGATGTGTAGATAGAATTATTTGCATTGTCAATTGAAAATATGAAACCCATGCTAGGATGTTTCCCTAGAATTGCATTACCTTGTTTCCTTGTAGCTTGGGTTGGGATTCATTTTAACATGTCATTTATTATTATGCATATGCTTAGCCATGCTTAGAATGGGATATTTGGGATATGAGATCATCAGTTTATTTTACCATACTCTTGAATGAGATATTGTGAGTAATGTAGAGGTAGGGATCAAGGCAAGTTGGACGATTTGGTTGGTGCTGGGTGCACGAGACTCGGGTTTGTGTTTAGTACTTGCCTGGATCCTAAGGACCGGTTCATGGAGCATGTAACCTGGCTTTACCGTGCCAACCACATGCTGAGATGGGGCAGCTTGGCCAATTAATCAGGTGTATCCCCGGCGTAGTATGGGTGTGTTGGATGGTGCGGGGAATAGGTGTCAGCTGGACTACCATATGAACCGCAAGGCTCAAGATGTGGCCACTGCAGCCGGGTTGGAGCCTCTTGTATGCTGTTAGGGGTGAAACCTCAGTGGGCCCACGCTCGTCGGGAATCCCTTTGTAAAGGCTCCGTAGTGATCTCCTGGCTACACACCTGGGAAGTGTGAGTGTGGTTCGTAGCCACTGGCATAATGGAGGTTCTTTTAGTCCACCCGGCAACGGGGGATGAAATCACTACATGTGGGTACAATGGTGCAAACTCTGCAGAGTCAAAACTGTCATGACAACCGTGCTCACGGTCAAGAGCAGCTTGGACTTATTCATGATTAGAGGAGTGATGGTTTTGGAAGTTAAGGATGATAAGCGGGGAGCTTGACATTGAAAATGAGGTTATGGCTATTTGATTATGATGATGGGATGGGAGATTGGGACCATTTCACCTGTGTAGAAATGTAGGTGCTTAATAAGCTAAGGTGGTAGGCAATAATTGCGTAGTGCTTAAACCATGAGTTCAACCTCCTCTTGTTCTAGCCATGCATGACATAACTTTCCCACACTTGCTGAGTACCATCGGTACTCAACCTTGCATATTTGTTGGTTTATATTGCTGCTCAGGTCAAGATAATGAAGTGGTGTTTAATGACAAAGACTTTGGAACCGAAGAACGTTTCTAGGTTCATGGAGTCCCCCGGGCAACACCTGTGACGGAGCCCACAAGAATAATATTCCGCTGCTATTTTATTTACTTGTTATAAACTTATTATCGTCCATCGAGACATATGCTATGTAAGACTTATTTATATTCGACACTTGGCTTGTAATAAGTGATGCTTCACTATTTATCATCACATGTATGAGAAAATGATCCTGGCATACATGTGATATTCACTCGGTTGTTCTTCGGAAAAACCGTGTGTGACAGAAGTGGTATCAAAGCCAAGGTTGCCCATAGGAACGTGGACCTAGGTAGAAATTGACGTATTTAAGGGCCCTATTTTCTTAAAAACTATTTTACAAGGTGTGTGTTGAAAAGTGTTATTTAATGGAGTCACTTTCTTCATCTTACCCCAACTTTCATTCAAAATAGGATTTTTGTTTAAAAGTTTATCTAACCTAAGTTTAAATGCTTTCTGTTTTAGATGGTTGGCATGATTCGCACCGCTCGCAAGTCCACAGGAGGGAGAGTTCCTGTAGTTGCCCTTGCCCAAAGAGAGGAGAGCCGTCCGGTGACGTACCTTTCCTACGGATTGGCAGTAGGAGGCTTGTTGCGCCGTCTTCGACGTATGCTCCAAGCCGCCGGCAATACAGGCAAGCTAATCATACACTATAGCTCCACCAGAACCATCCGAGAGAAGAGGGAAGAATGGAGTTCAGAGATGAGGATTATCCATGAAAATCAGCTGCTCAAGATCCACCGCTCTCCAGCTTGTCGAGCGACACAGGTCGATGTGGAGAAGGATGTCACCTGGGAGGCAATCACCTGTCAGAGTCACATCTATCGTCGTCACCTGGACAGGACTGAGTACATGTATGTCCTCCAGCGCGAGAGTGGTACCACGGAGTACAAGTACCCGCCAGTGCAGCAGGGGACTTCCCATGAGCACATGGACTTGTGCTAGGAGAATGCTGCTATGCTCAGCACTCGATTGCAGGAGTGTCAGCAGGAGCTCCAGGATGTTCGTGACACCCTGAAGGAAACCGAGGCGTTGCTTCGAGCCTGCTTGAGGGCGAGAGAAAGAGGAGATGGGAATGAACTGTGTGTCACCGTGAATGACACATGGACTCCTGACTCCCCAGATCACCGGGCGATCAGGCGTCGTCGCACTTCTCCACCAGCAGCCTCCCCACCCAAAGCAGAGTCAGAAGGCAGCCGCAATAATGAGGAAGATCCCGAGGAACCAGCTCAGGGATACGAGTAGTGTAGAGTCTTTCCTTTAGTTAGCAAGATGTCGAATAGTCGAGTCGTTACCTTAGTTAATGATGTGTTAATGCTTGGTATGTGACGTGAGTTGTGGAAGCCATGAGTAATTGTCCACAACCTCGTCTTCAGATTGTTTTGTTTTGGTGTGTGAACCCACATGAAATGATAGGGTATTTATTTTTGTGTGAGACATGAACCCTTAAAAAGTATAACAAAGCCTCAACACTTCAAAGTAAAAACAAGTGAAAGTAGTAAGATAATACGTAATGCTTTAAATTAACATTTGGTTCATCATGCTAGATGGCCGGAAGAGGAAAGGGTCGTGCTGCCAACCCCGCCAATAACAACGATGAGGCCTGCAACCCTCATCTTTCTGGGAGCCAAGACAGGGGTGGACGCCGTGAGGGAGTTGATCCCATCCACCAAATGCTTGAAAATCAAAATCAGCTCATCCAGAACCTGACTCAAGTGGTGGCCAACTTGCATCAAGTTTCGTCCCCACAAGCTGCACCACGCCAACCAAGGTTGAGTGAGTTTCTAGGAACTCAATCTCCGAAGTTTGCAAGTGCTGCTGAACCTCTGGAGGCAGATGCCTGGCTAAAGACCATTGAGAGCAAGATGAGGATCATACAGTGCCAAGGGTATGAGAGGGTGCTGTTTGCCTCTCATCAATTGCATGGACCTGCTGCTGATTGGTGGACCACCTACGTGGCCGCCCATCATGACCCTGAGAACATCACTTGGGAAGAGTTCAAGCGTAGCTTCCGCAACCATTACATACCTAGGGGTGAACTCAAAAACAAGAGGAAGGAGTTCTTGGGGTTGCAGCAAGGAAACATGACTGTGAGGGAATACCTCACTAAATTTACTCAACTCTCCCGTTACACCCCACGGGACATAGAGACTGATGAGCAGAAATAGGATTGTTTCGCGGAAGGACTTACGACAAAAATGCAGTGTGCAATGTCCTCCAACGAGTATGAAAGCTTCCAAAAGATGGTGGACAGAGCCTTTGTTGTAGAAAGGAAGCTGAAGGCCTTGGAAAATGAAAACAAGAGGAAGGCGGGATGGTCACACCAAGCCTCGGGCAGCAACACTCGCCCACGTCTGATGCAGCAACCCGCCGGGCAGACGAACCGTGCTGCGGTACCCTACTCAGCACCACGAGGGTACAACCCGAACTACAGGCCTCCGGCAGCACCAATACATCCACAACGTCAGTTCGTACAGCAGCCTCGCCCTACATATCAACCTCGACCAGCAGTACAAGGACCCCCAAAGCAACCCCAAGACAACAAAGGCCAGGCACCTAAGGTTGGGGTGCGATGTTTTAACTGTGGTGAAGTGGGACACTACGTCCATAAGTGCCCAAAGAAGAAGCCCGCGCAGCCGCAACAGCAGAATGTACTTTGAGGTCGGGTGAACCACGTCACCATGGAGGAGGCGCAAGAGGCACCTGACGTGGTAGTTGGTATGTTTCCTGCCAATTTACACATTGCAACCCTGTTGTTTGATTCTGGTGCCACCCACTCGTTCATTGCCCAAGGGTTTGTTAAGAAGCATGACCTAGCAACAACACAAATGAACCATATGCTAGCAGTAAACTCTCCAGGTGGAGAAATAAGGACAAGACAAGTGTGTCCCAAAGTGAACCTAGACATTAATGGGGCTGTATTTACTGCTAACCTCATAGTGATAGATTCACAAGGGATAGATATTATCTTGGGTATGGATTGGTTGACCAAACATAAAGGAATCATCCATTGTTCGACCAGAACGGTGGAACTAACTCACCCTAGTGGCACAAGAGTAAAGTTTATAACAATACAAGAGCCTAGGAGGGACATTAAATTAAATCAAGTTGAGGTGAAAGTGGAGGAGATCAGGACCATCAGGGAATATCCAGATGTTTTTCCGGAGGAGTTGCCAGGTATGCCTAGGGATCGTGAAGTGGAATTCGCAATTGAGCTAGTGCCTGGAACAGCCCCGATATACAAGAGACCTTATCGGATGGACTCCAAGCAGCTGGGAGAACTCAAGGATCATTTGAGAGAATTGACGGAGAAGGGGTATATTCGTCCTAGTTCCTCACCTTGGGGAGCTCCAGTGATATTTGTGCCCAAGAAGGATGGAACCCAAAGGTTATGCATGGACTACCGTGCCTTGAATGAGGTAACCATCAAGAACAAGTACCCATTACCCCGCATTGAATACTTGTTTGATCAGTTGAGGGGAGCTTGTGTGTTCTCGAAAATTGATCTCAGGTCGGGATACCACCAACTTAAGATAAGGCAAGCCGATATTCCAAAGACAGCTTTCGTATCTCGGTACGGATTGTATGAATACACCGTCATGCCTTTCGGGCTAACTAATGTCCCGGCATACTTCATGTATCTCATGAACAAGGTATTCATGGAATATCTGGACAAATTTGTGGTGGTTTTCATAGATGACATTCTCGTTTTCTCCAAAGATGAAGAGGAACATGAGAAACATCTAAGGTTGGTGTTGCAGAGGCTGAGAGAACACCAACTATATGCCAAGTTGAGCAAGTGTGAGTTTTGGCTGGAGAGAGTTCCCTTCTTAGGACATATCATCTCGGAGGGAGGAATCTCCGTGGATCCCGCCAAAATCGAGGATATACAGAAGTGGAAGAAACCTAAAAATGTCGGGGAAGTTCGAAGCTTCTTGGGATTGGCAGGATACTATCGACGGTTTATTAAGGGATTCTCTAAGATCTCGAGGCCCCTCACCAAACTGTTGGAGAAGGGAGTCACATTCACATGGACGCCGCAGTGCGAGACGAGTTTTCAGGAGTTAAAGAAAAGATTGACAACAGCCCCAGTGCTAGTTATGCCAGATATGCAGAAGAACTTTACGATGTACTGCGATGCCTCTGGAAACGGGTTGGGATGTGTTCTCATGCAAGAAGGGCATGTCGTGGCTTATGCATCCCGGCAGCTCAGGAAGCACGAGAAGAACTATCCTACACATGACCTAGAACTAGCCGCAGTGGTACACGCGTTGAAAATTTGGCGGCACTACTTGATGGTGAAGAGGACAGAGATATATACGGATCATAAGAGTTTAAAGTACATTTTCACACAGCCAGATCTCAACCTCAGACAAAGGAGATGGTTAGAGCTAATCAATGACTTGGATGTGGGCATCAACTATCATCCTAGGAAAGCAAACGTTGTGGCAGATGCTTTAAGTCGGAAAGTGCAGGTCAATAAGTTGAGCTTGAAGGACATGCCTGCAGAATTGAAGGACGAGGTTATAAGGCTCAATTTATGCCTTGTGAATAGTGGTGAAGCCATCGCCATGGAAGTGGACTACACACTAGAGCGAGAAATACGCGAGGGTCAAAAGAATGACGAGAAGATACAAGAAATCAGGCAACTCATCAAGGAAAATAAAGCCCCTGGTTTCAGAGAGGATGAACAGGGAACGGTGTGGCACGGGAAAAGAATCTGTGTGCCAGAAGTAAATAAGATCCGTGAATTGATTTTGAAGGAGGCTCACGATTCCGACTATTCCATTCATCCTGGGAGTACGAAGATGTACTAGGACCTCAAGAGCAGGTATTGGTGGTATGGCATGAAGCGAGATGTCGCGGAACATGTTGCCCTATGTGACACATGCCAGTTGGTGAAAGCAGAACATCAACGACCCGCGGGATTATTGCAACCACTCAAAGTGCCTGAATGGAAATGGGAAGAAATCGGTATGGATTTCATAGTGGGATTGCCTAGGACCCAATCAGGATATGATTCAATATGGGTCATCATCGACAGGCTAACCAAGATAGCTCATTTCATCCCCGTGAAAGAAAGCTACAGCGGATCCAAATTGGCAGAATTGTACATGTCAAAGATCGTGTGTTACCATGGAGTGCCGAAGAAGATAATGTCAGATCGAGGGACACAGTTCACCTCGAGGTTCTGGTAGAAGTTGCACGAAACCATGGGAACCCATCTGAACTTTAGTTCTGCCTATCATCCCCAAACTGACGGGCAGACGGAAAGAACCAATCAGATTCTTGAGGATATGCTGAGGGCGTGTGCACTCAAAAACAATAGGAGTTGGGACAAGAACTTACCGTATGCGGAATTCTCCTATAACAACAGCTATCAAGCTAGTATGAAGATGTCACCGTTCGAAGCTTTGTATGGGAGGAAGTGCAGAACTCCCCTATTTTGGAACCAAACAGGGGAAAGTAAAGTGTTTGGTCCCGAAGTACTACAAGAAGCCGAGGCAAAAGTGAGGGAAATTCGCAACAACTTGAGGATAGCACAAACACGACAAAAGAGCTATGCCGATGTACGGAGAAGAGAGCTCATTTTCAACGTGGGAGACTATGTCTATCTCAAGGTGTCCCCTATCCGAGGACTTCGTCGGTTCAAGGTGAAAGGGAAGTTGTCACCTCGATACATCGGACCCTTTCAAGTTCTGGAGAGGAAAGGCGAAGTGGCGTATCAACTAGAATTACCGGCTCGCCTGTCGGATGTGCACGATGTATTCCATGTGTCACAGCCCATGAAATGTCTGAGAACGCCTGAAGAGGTGTTACACATGAATGAGGTTGACGTAGCTGAGGATTTGTCTTATGCTGAGCAACCATCCAAGATTTTGGAAACAATGGAACGCCTTACAAGAAATAAAAGAATCCGGATGTGCAAGGTGCAGTGGAAGCATCACTCGGAAGAGGAAGCCACCTGGGAGCGAGAAGATGAGCTTAAGGCACAATTTCCGGAATTGTTTTCTTAGAACCACCAATCTCGGGATGAGATTTCTTTTAAGGGGGGTAGAGCTGTAACACCCCAAGATCCTGTTAAGAGGGGAATTTAAAAAAATTTGGACGTATTGCATGTATTGCAAAAATTCAAATTCAAACTAGAATTCAAATTAAACTCAAAACAGAAATAAAAAAGAAAAGGAAAAAATAAACCCCCCCCGGCCAGTGGGCCGAAACCCACCAGCCAGCCCACTCAAACCCTGCGCCAAGCCCGCAGCCACGCGCCCGCGTACCTCTCACAGACAGGCGGGACCCACCTGTCATCCCCAACCCCCGCTCGTGCCGACCCCGGACTGTTCCCCGCGCGCGCGCGATCGTAACCGACCGGATTTCCGCGTCCTTCAGCCCGACTCCCGGTCCCAGAAGGCTCCAACTCGATCTAAACGAACCCGCCACCCTTCCCCGGCTATATAAACCCCGGCATCACCCCGTTTTTCCCCACGATCCGCCGTTTTTCCTCCCGGTGAGAACCCGAGCTTCTCCGGCCAATTTCGCTCGATCTTCGCTAGGGATTTCTCATCTAACGCGCTGATCTTGATCCACCGCCTCCAGGGAACCGCGCAGGTGGAGAAAACCCGGTGGTTTGCGCTTCAAACACAGCGCCGACGAGCCTCGCCGTTAATTCACCTCGGACCTCGTCGCCGACCGCTTTCCAGGACCTCCGAGCTCAAGAAAACCCCCGAGGTGAGATCCCCGACCTCCCCTCTACCGATCTATGCCATAAAATCACAGTTCTAGGAAGAATTGACGAAGATCCGAAACTCTCCGGCGAGATCGCCGCCTCTCACCGCCGTGCGCCGCCGGGCAGCGCCGCCCGCGCTCGATCAGAGCGACGTGGCCGCATGTGCGCCGTCTATTTTAAATCGCACGGTAGAATTTAAATCCCCGCGTACCGGTTCGACGTTATAATCTCAGCCGTCTGTTTTAAATCGGACGGTCCACATCAGCCCCGCGTTATAAAGGCCGGAATTCTTACGCGCTACCCCCTGGGGTTCTCGAAAAATACGAGCTAGCCCCGGAAACTTCTGATCTAGCCCCTGGAACTTCAGAAAATCATGTAAATTCATTTAAAAAACAGTTTTAGCCCATGGACTTAATAAAAATTAGGAAAACCCCTCTGTTATGTGTAGTTAGACCCCTGGAAAATTCTTAAAATAATATAATAGACCCTGTAGTGGGGTGAGTTTACCTTTTTAACCCTATGTGATATTAAATTTAGGAATTTGAATATGTGATTAGTATTTAAAATTTAAAAGATGGGACAAACACATTGTAAATTCAAATTAAAAACTTTCCTAGTACATGGAAAACTTTGGAGTGAGGTAAAAATATATTTTTAGCTGAAATAAATCTGTTTAATTGATTATTTACATTTATTAGTTATAGGGACACATTTTTAAGTAGAGAATAATTCTGAAAATTGATAAAATAAATTTAAATTAGTTCACATCAGAGGATAAGTTCAAAATATATTATTTAATATTTTAGAACCAAAACTTATTCTGTTTAGATGAGGTGTCTTACTATTTTCATAATAAAGTTCACATTTAGGCATAGGAAATAAATCTGAAAATATAGCAAGCTAGGTATGAATAACTAGAAAATGATAAATGAAGTTTCTAAAATCCAAAGAATTCAGTTTAGGGTTGGTAAAAGGTCTGAAGAGACATATGGAGTAGGAAAATACCTTTCATGCATACTTGGTAGCTAAAATGTGTATCAATTTAATATAAGGGATTTATTTAAATTAGAAATTCATATATAGTATGCCAACATAAATATAAATACAAAAGTAGAAATCATTTGCACATGTTTAAAAGTGCATGTAAGCCAAAATCAACACACATAGAGTAACTACAACACATAGAAATATGAATGGCTTTCATAAATGTGAATGTGTGGTTTGTATGAAGTGGAAGCGTGAACTATGTCTTATGGATTGTTGTTTTCTTTTGCTATGTGTGATGGTATGAGTAGAACCTGCTCCAGAGCAAGTTCTTCCCTTCCAAGATCACGACTACCCATTCCCAGAGCAGCAGGAAGAAGGCAAGTGTCCTTGACCACTTTGATCCTGTCACACCCGGTTTTTTCGAAGAACAACCAAGTGAATATCACATGTATGCCAGGATCATTTTCTCATACATGTGATGACAAATAGTGAAGCATCATTTATTACAAGCCGGATGTCGAATATAAGTAAGTCTTACATAGTAAATGTCTCGATGGACAATAATAAGTTCATTACAAGTAAATAAACTAGCAGCGGAAAATTATTCTTGAGGGCTCCATCACAGGCGTTGCCCGGGGGTCTCCATGAACCTAGAAACCATCTTCGGGTCCAAAGTCTTGGTCATTATACACCACCTCATTATCTTGTCCTGAGCAGCAATATAAACCAACAAAATATGCAAGGTTGAGTACCGATGGTACTCAGCAAGTGTGGGAAAATTATATCATGCATGGCTAGAACAAGGAGAGGTTGAACTCATGGTTAAAGCACTACGCAATTAATACCTATCACCTTAGCTTATTAAGCACCTACATTACTACACAGGTGAAATGGTCCAAATCTCCCATCCCATCATCATAATCCAATAACCATAACATCATTTCCAATGTTAAGCTCCCTGCTTAACATCACAACTTCCAAAACCATCAATCCTCTAATCATGAATAAGTCCAAGCCGCTCTTGACCGTGAGCACGGCTGTCATGACAGTTTTGACTCTGCAGAGTTTGTACCACTGTACCCACATGTAGTGATTTCATCCCCCGTTGCCGGGTGGACTAAAAGAACCTCCATTATGCCAGTGGCTACGAACCACATTCACACTTCCCAGGTGTGTAGCCAGGAGATCACTACGAAGCCTTTACAAAGGGATTCCCGACGAGCGTGGGCCCACTGAGGTTTCACCCCTAACAGCATACAAGAGGCTCCAACCCCGCTGCAGTGGCCCCCTCTTGAGCCTTGCGGTTCATATGGTAGTCCAGCTGACACCTACTCCCCGCACCATCCAACACACCCATACTACGCCGGGGATACACCTAATTAATTGGCCATACTGCCCCATCTCAGCATGTCGTTGGCACTGTAAAGCCAGGTTACATGCTCCATGAACCGGTCCTTAGGATCCAGGCAAGTACTAAACACAAACCCGAGTCTCGTGCACCCAGCACACAACCAAAACATCCAACTTGCCTTGATCCCTACCTCTACATTACTCACAATATCTCATTCAAGAGTATGGTAAAATAAACTGATGATCTCATATCCCAAATATTCCATTCTAAGCATGGCTAAGCATATGCATAATAATAAATGACATGATAAAATAAATCCCAACCCAAGCTACAAGGAAACAAGGTAATGCAATTCTAGGGAAACTTCCTAGCATGGGTTTCATATTTAAATTGACAATGCAAATAACTCTAGCTACACATCCTAGCATAGGATCAAAGTGGTCAAGGACACTTGCCTCCTTCTTGCTGCTCTTGAAATGGGTAGTCCTGGTCTTGGAAAGGAATAACTTGCTCTTGAGCAGGTTCTACATCATACCATCACACATAGCAAAAGAAAAACAACAATCCATAAGACATAGTTCACACTTCCACTTCATACAAACCACACATTCACATTCATGAAAGTAATTCACCATTATATGTGTTGTGGTTACTCTATGTGTGTTGATTTGTGGCTTGCATGCACTTTTAATCATGTGTATATGATTCCTACTTTTGTGTTCACATTTATACTTACCTACTATATATATGAGTTTCCAATTTAAATAAATTCCTTATATTCAATTACTACACCTTTTAGCTACCAAGTATGCATGAAATGTATTTTCCTTCTCCATATGTGCCTTCAGAATTTCTACCAACCCTAAACTGAATTCTTTGGATTTTAGAAACTCCATTTATCATTTACTAGTTGCTATATTTTCAGATTTATTTTCCTATGCATAATTGTGTACTTTATCATGAAATTAGTAATACACATCATCTAAACAGAATAGGTTCTGGTCCTAAATAATTTAATAACACATTTTGACCTTTGCCTCTGATGTAAACTATTTCACAATTATTTCCCTATTTTCTAAAACTATTCATTACTTAAAAATGTGTCCCTAAATGTGAATAATAAATTAAACAGATTCAATTCAGCCCAAAATATGTTTTTATCTCACTCCAAAGTTTTCTAAATACTGAGAAAGTTTTTAATTTAATTATGACAATATGTTTGTCCCACTTTTTAATTTTTAAACACTAGCCACATATTCAATTTCCTAATTTAAATACTAAACAGGGCTAAAAAGTTAAACTTACCCCACTACAGGGTCTATAATATTATTTTCAGAATTTCTAGGGGTCTAGCTACACTTATCAGAGGTGTTTTCCTAATTTTTATTAAGTCCAGGGGCTAAAACTGATTTTTAAATGAATTTACATGATTTTCTGGAGTTCCAGGGGCTAGATCAGAAGTTTCCGGGGCTAGCTCTTATTTCCCGAGAACCCCAGGGGGTAGCACGTAAGATTTCCAGTCTTTATAACGCGGGGCTGACGTGGACCGTCCGATTTTAAACCGACGGCTGAGATTATAACATTGAACCGGTACGCGGGGGTTTAAACCCTACCGTGCGATTTAAAATAAACGGCGCACAAGCGGCCACGTCGCTCTGATCGAACGCGGGCGGCGCTGCCGGCGGCGCACGGCGGCGGGAAGCGGCGATCTCGCTAGAGACTTTCGGATTTTCGAGAATTCTTCCTAGAACTGTGATCTTATGGTACAGATCGGTAGAGGGGAGGTCGGGGATCTCACCTCGAGGGTTTTCTTGAGCTCGGAGGTCCTGGAAGGTGATCGGCGACGAGGTCCGAGGCAAAACCACGGCGAAGCTCGTCGGCGCTGCGTTTACATCGCAAATCACCGAGTTTTCTGCACCTGCAAGGTTCCCCGGAGGCGGTGGATCAAGACCAGCGAGTTAGATCGGAATTTCCGAGCTTAGATCAGCCAGAATTCGCCGGAGAAGTCTCGGTTCTCACCGGAGTAAAAATCGGCGATCGCGGGGGAAAAACAGAACGAGGCCGGGGTTTTTATAGACGGGGGAAGGCGGCGGGGTGCTTTAGATCATGTCCGCGTCGCCTACGAACAGAATTCAGCGGGGATACGCCGAAATCCCGATTGGTTTTGATTCGGGTGCGATGGAGTCCGGCGCTGTCGCGAGGTAGACGAAGATCGGGTGGGTCCCGCCTGTCAGCGTGAGGAAGCAGCGCGCTCGGCTGCGGGCTGGCGCGGGTGCTGGCTGGGCCGGCTGGTGGGTTTCGGCCCACTGGCCGGTTTTTTCTGTTTTCTCTTTTTCTTTTTCTATTTCTTTTCTGATTTGAGTTTAATTTGAATTTTTGCAAAACATGCAACACGTCCAAAAATTTTTAAATTCCCCTCTTAACATGATGTAGGGTTTTGAATCAAAATTTTGCGGTGTTACAGCTCTACCCCCCTTAAAAGAAATCTCGTCCTCGAGATTGGTGTTTCTAAGAAAACAATTCCGGAAATTGTGCCTTGAGCTCATCTTCCCGCTCCCAGGTGGCTTCCTCTTCTGAGTGATGCTTCCACTGCACCTTACACATCCGGATTCTTTTATTTCTGGTGAGGCGTTCCATTGTCTCCAAGATCTTGTATGGTTGCTCGGCATAAGACAAATCTTCAGCTACATCCACTTCATTCATGGGTAACACCTCTTCAGGCGTTCTCAGGCATTTCTTGAGTTGTGACACATGGAATACATCGTGCACATCCGATAGACGAGCCGGTAACTCTAGTTGATACGCCACTTCACCTTTCCTCTCCAAAACTTGAAAGGGTCCGATGTATCGAGGTGACAACTTCCCTTTCACCTTGAACCGACGAAGTCCTCAGATAGGGGACACCTTGAGATAAACATAGTCTCCCACGTTGAAAACGAGCTCTCTTCTTCGTACATCAGCATAACTCTTTTGGCGTGTCTGTGCTATCCTCAAATTGTTGCGAATTTCCCTTACCTTCGCCTCGGCTTCTTGTAGTACTTCTGGACCAAACACTTTACTTTCCCCCGTTTGATTCCAAAATAGGGGAGTTCTGCACTTCCTCCCGTACAAAGCTTCAAATGGTGACATCTTCATACTAGCTTGATAGCTGTTGTTATAAGAAAACTCCGCATACGGTAGGTTCTTGTACCAACTCCTATTGTTTTTGAGTGCACATGCCCTTAGCATATCTTCAAGGATCTGATTGGTTCTTTCCGTCTGCCCGTCAGTTTGGGGATGATAGGCAGAACTAAAGTTCAGATGGGTTCCCATGGTTTCGTGCAACTTCTGCCAGACCCTTGAGGTGAACTGTGTCCCTCGATCCGACACAATCTTCTTTGGCACTCCATGGTAACACACGATCCTTGACATGTACAACTCTGCCAATTTGGATCCGCTGTAGCTTTCCTTCAGAGGGATGAAATGTGCTACCTTGGTTAGCCTATCAATGATGACCCATATTGAATCATATCCTGATTGGGTCCTAGGCAATCCCACGATGAAATCCATGCTGATTTCTTCCCATTTCCATTCAGGCACTTTGAGTAGTTGCAATAATCCCGCGGGTCGTTGATGTTCTGCTTTCACCAACTGACATGTGTCACATAGGGCAACATGTTCCGCGACATCTCGCTTCATGCCATACCACCAATACCTGCCCTTGAGGTCCTGGTACATCTTCGTACTCCCAGGATGAATGGAATAGTCGGAATCGTGAGCCTCCTTCAAAATCAATTCACGGATCTCCTTTACTTCAGGCACACAGATCCTTTTCCCGTGCCACACCGTACCTTGTTCATCCTCTCTGAAACCTGGAGCTTTATTTTCCTTGATGAGTTGCCTGATTTCCTGTATCTTCTCATCCTTCTTTTGACCCTCGCGTATGTCTCGCTCTAGTGTGGAGTCCACTTCCATGGCGATGGCCTCACCACTATTTACTAGACATAGATTGAGCCTTATAACCTCGTCCTTCAATTCTGCAGGAATTTCCTTCAAGCTGAACTTATTGACCTGCACTTTCCGACTTAAAGCATCGGCCACGACGTTTGCTTTCCCTGGATGATAGTTGATGCCTACATCAAAGTCATTGATTAGCTCTAACCATCTCCTTTGTCTGAGGTTGAGATCTGGCTGTGTGAATATGTACTTCAAACTCTTATGATCCGTATATATCTCGGTCCTCTTCCCCATCAAATAGTGCCGCCAAATTTTCAACGCATGTACCACTACGGCTAGTTCTAGGTCATGTGTAGGATAGTTCTTCTCGTGCTTCCGAAGCTGCCGGGATGCATATGCCACGACATGCCCTTCTTGCATGAGAACACATCCCAACCCGTTTCCAGAGGCATCGCAGTACACCGTAAAGTTCTTCTGCATATCTGGCATAACGAGCACTGGGGCTGTTGTCAATCTTTCCTTTAACTCCTGAAAACTCGTCTCGCACTGCGGCGTCCATGTGAATGTGATTCCCTTCTCCAACAGTTTGGTGAGGGGTCTTGAGATCTTAGAGAATCCCTCAATAAACCGTCGATAGTATCTAGCCAATCCCAAGAAGCTTCGAACTTTCCCGACATTTTCAGGGGTCTTCCACTTCTGTATATCCTCGATTTTGGCGGTATCTATGGAGATTCCTCCCTCTGAGATTATATGTCCTAAGAAGGGAACTCTCTTCAGCCAAAACTCACACTTGCTCAACTTAGCATATAGTTGGTGTTCTCTCAACCTTTGCAACACCAACCTTAGATGTTTCTCATGTTCTTCTTCATCTTTGGAGAAGACGAGAATGTCATCTATGAAAACCACCACAAGTTTGTCCAGATATTCCATGAATACCTTGTTCATGAGGTACATGAAGTATGCCGGGGCATTAGTTAGCCCGAAAGGCATGACGGTGTATTCATACAGTCCATACCGATATACGAAAGCTGTCTTGGGAATATCAGATTGCCTTATCTTGAGTTGGTGGTATCCCGACCTGAGATCAATTTTCGAGAACACACAAGCTCCCCTCAACTGATCAAACAAGTCTTCAATGCGGGGTAATGGGTACTTGTTCTTGATGGTTACCTCATTCAAAGCACGGTAATCCACGCATAACCTTTGGGTTCCGTTTTTCTTGGGCACAAATATCATCGGAGCTCCCCATGGTGAGGAACTAGGGCAGATATACCCCTTCTCCGTCAATTCTTTCAAATGATCCTTGAGTTCTTCTAGCTGCTTGGAGTCCATCCGATAAGGTCTCTTGTATATAGGGGCTGTTCCAGGCACTAGCTCAATTGCAAATTCCACTTCACGATCGGGAGGCATACCTGGCAATTCTTCCGGAAAAACGTCTGGATATTCCCTGATAGTCCTGATTTCCTCAACTTTCACCTCAACTTGATTTAATTTAATGTCCCTCCTAGGCTCGTGTATTGTTATGAACTTTACTCTTGTGCCACTAGGGTGAGTTAGTTCCACCGTTCTGGTCGAACAATGAATGATTCCCTTATGTTTGGTCAACCAATCCATGCCCAAAATAATATCGATCCCTTGGGAATCTATCACTATGAGGTTAGCAGTAAACACTACCCCATTAATGTCTAGATTCACCTTGGGACACACTTGTCTTGTCCTTATTTCTCCACCTGGAGAGTTTACGGCTAGCATATGGTTCATTTGTGTTGTTGCTAGGTCATACTTCTTAACAAACCCTTGAGCAATAAACGAGTGGGTAGCACCAGAATCAAACAGCAGGGTTGCAAGGTATAAATTGGCAGGAAACTTATCAACTACCACGTCGGGTGCATCTTGTGCTTCCTCCATAGTGACGTGGTTCACTCGTCCTCTCATTACATTCTGTTGTTGTGGCTGCGCGGGCTTCTTCTTTGGGCACTTATGGGCATAGTGCCCCACTTCACCGCAGCTAAAACATTGCACCCCAACCTTAGGTGCCTGGCCTTTGTTGTCTTGGGGTTGGTTTGGGGTCCTTGCACTGCTGGTCGAGGTGGATATGCGGGGAGAGGCTGCTGCACAAACTGATGTTGCGGCTGTGCTGGTGCTGCCGGAGGCCTGTAGTTCGGGTTGTACCCTCTTGGTGCTGAGTAGGGTACCGCAGCACGGTTCGTCTGCTCTGCTGGTTGCTGCATCAGACGTGGGCGGGTGTTGCTCCCTGAGGCTTGATGTGACCACCCGGCCTTCCTCTTATTCTCATTTTCCAAGGCCTTTAGCTTCCTTTCTACCACAAATGCTCTGTCCACCATCATTTGGACGCTTTCATACTCATTTGAGGACATTGCACACTGCATCTCCTCGGTAAGTTCTTCCACGAAACAATCTTGTTTCTGCTCATCAGTCTCTATGTCTCGTGGGGCATAACGGGATAGTTGAGTAAATTTAGTGAGGTATTCCTTCACCGTCATGTTCCCCTGCTGCAGTCCCAAAAACTCCTTCCTCTTGTTTTTGAGTTCACCTCTTGGGATGTAATGGTTGCGGAAGCTACGCTTGAACTCTTCCCAAGTGATGTTCTCAGGGTCATGATGGGCGGCCACGTAGGCGGTCCACCAATCAGCAGCAGGTCCATGCAATTGATGAGAAGCAAACAGCACCCTCTCATACCCTTGGCACTGTATGATCCTCATCTTACTTTCAATGGTCTTCAGCCAATCATCTGCCTCCAGAGGTTCAGCAGCACTTGCAAACTTTGGAGGTTGAGTTCCTAGAAACTCACTCAACCATGGTTGGCGTGGTGCAGCTTGTGGAGGTGGAACTTGATGCAAGTTGGCCACCACTTGAGTCAAGTTCTGCATGAGCTGATTCTGATTCTCCAACATTTGGTGGAGGGGATCAACTCCTTCACGGCGACCACCCCGGTCCTGGCCTCCAGAAAGATGAGGGTTGCATGCCTCATCGTTGTTGTTGGCGGGGTTCGCAGCACGTCCTTTTCCTCTTCCGGCCATCTGGTAGAATCAACCAATGTTAATTTGGAAGCATTTAGTATCATCTTACTACTTTCATTTGTTTGTACTTTGAAGTGTTGAGGCTTTGTTATACTTTTACGAGAGTTCATATTTCACACCAAATAAATGTAATATTATTTCATGTGGGTTCACACACCAAAGCAAAACAATCTGAAGACGAGGCTGTGGACAATTGCTCATGGCTTCCACAACTCACGTCACACACCAAGCATTAACACACCATTAACTAATCGTAACGACTCGACTATTTGACATCTTGCTAACTAAGGGAAGGACTCTACACTACTCGTTTTCTTGAGCTGGCTCCTCGGGATCTTCCTCATCATTTCAGCTGCCTTCTGACTCTGCTTTGGGTGGGGAGGCTGCTAGTGGAGAAGTGCGACGACGCCTGATCGCTCGGCGATCTGGGGAGTCAGGAGTCCATGTATCATTCACGGTGACACACAGTTCATTCCCATCTCCTCTTTCTCTCGCCCTCAAACAGGCTCGCAGCAACGCCTCCGTTTCCTTCAGGGTGTCCCGGACATCCTGAAGCTCTTGTTGACACTCCTGCAGTCGAGTGCTGAGCATAGAAGCATCTTCCAAGCACAAGTCCATGTGCTCATGGGAAGTCTCTTGCTGCACCGGCGGGTACTTGTACTCCGTGGTACCACTCTCACACTGGAGGACATACATGTACTCAGTTTTGTCCAAGTGGCGACGATAGATGTGACTCTGGCAGGTGATGGCCTCCCAGGTGACATCTTTCTCCGCATCGACCTGTGTCGCTCTACAAGCTGGAGAGTGGTGAATCTTAAGCAGCTGATTTTCGTGTATAATCCTCATCTCTGAACTCCATTCTTCCCTCTTCTCACGGATGGTCCTAGTGGAGTTATAGTGGATGATTAGCTTGCCCGTATTGCCGGCGGCTTCGAGCATATGCTGAAGACGGCGCAATAAGCCTCCTACTGCCAATCCGTAGGAAAGGTACGTCACCGGACGGCTCTCCTCCCTCTCGGCAAGGGCAACTATGGGAACTCTCCCTTCTGTGGACTTGCGAGCGGTGCGAACCATCTAAAACAAAAAGAATTTAAAATTAGGTTAGATAAACTCTCAAACAAAAATCCTATTTTGAATGAAAGTTGGGGTAAGATGAAGAAAGTGACTCCATTAAATAACACTTTTCAACACACACATTGTAAAATAATTTTTAAGAAAATAGGGCCCTTAAATACGTCCATTTCTACCTAGGTCCACGTTCCTACGGGCAACCTTGGCTCTGATACCACTTCTGTCACACCCGGTTTTTCCGAAGAACAACCAAGTGAATATCACATGTATGCCAGGATCATTTTCTCATACATGTGATGACAAATAGTGAAGCATCATTTATTACAAGCCAGGTGTCGAATATAAGTAAGTCTTACATAGTAAATATCTCGATGGACAATAATAAGTTCATCACAAGTAAATAAACTAGCAGCGGAAAATTATTCTTGAGGGCTCCATCACAGGCGTTGCCCGGGGGTCTCCATGAACCTAGAAACCATCTTCGGGTCCAAAGTCTTGGTCATTATACACCACCTCATTACCTTGACCTGAGCAGCAATATAAACCAACAAAATACGCAAGGTTGAGTACCGACGGTACTCAGCAAGTGTGGGAAAATTATATCATGCACGGCTAGAACAAGGAGAGGTTGAACTCATGGTTAAAGCACTACGCAATTAATACCTATCACCTTAGCTTATTAAGCACCTACATTACTACACAGGTGAAATGGTCCAAATCTCCCATCCCATCATCATAATCCAATAACCATAACATCATTTCCAATGTTAAGCTCCCCGCTTAACATCACAACTTCCAAAACCATCAATCCTCTAATCATGAATAAGTCCAAGCCGCTCTTGACCGTGAGCACGGCTGTTATGACAGTTTTGACTCTGCAGAGTTTGTACCACTGTACCCACATGTAGTGATTTCATCCCCCGTTGCCGGGTGGACTAAAAGAACCTCCATTATGCCAGTGACTACGAACCACATTCACACTTCTCAGGTGTGTAGCCAGGAGATCACTACGAAGCCTTTACAAAGGGATTCCCGATGAGCGTGGGCCCACTGAGGTTTCACCCCTAATAGCATACAAGAGGCTCCAATCCCGCTGCAGTGGCCCCCTCTTGATCCTTGCGGTTCATATGGTAGTCCAGCTGACACCTACTCCCCGCACCATCCAACACACCCATACTACGCCGGGGATACACCTAATTAATTGGCCAAGCTGCCCCATCTCAGCATGTGGTTGGCACTGTAAAGCCAGGTTACATGCTCCATGAACCGGTCCTTAGGATCCAGGGAAGTACTAAACACAAACCCGAGTCTCGTGCACCCAGCACACAACCAAAACATCCAACTTTCCTTGATCCCTACCTCTACATTACTCACAATATCTCATTCAAGAGTATGGTAAAATAAACTGATGATCTCATATCCCAAATATTCCATTCTAAGCATGGCTAAGCATATGCATAATAATAAATGACATGATAAAATAAATCCCAACCCAAGCTACAAGGAAACAAGGTAATGCAATTCTAGGGAAACTTCCTAGCATGGGTTTCATATTTAAATTGACAATGCAAATAACTCTAGCTACACATCCTAGCATAGGATCAAAGTGGTCAAGGACACTTGCCTCCTTCTTGCTGCTCTTAAAATGGGTAGTCCTGGTCTTGGAAAGGAATAACTTGCTCTTGAGCAGGTTCTACATCATACCATCACACATAGCAAAAGAAAAACAACAATCCATAAGACATAGTTCACACTTCCACTTCATACAAACCACACATTCACATTCATGAAAGTAATTCACCATTATATGTGTTGTGGTTACTCTATGTATGTTGATTTGTGGCTTGCATGCACTTTTAATCATGTGTATATGATTCCTACTTTTGTGTTCACATTTATACTTACCTACTATATATATGAGTTTCCAATTTAAATAAATTCCTTATATTCAATTACTACACCTTTTAGCTACCAAGTATGCATGAAATGTATTTTCCTTCTCCATATGTGCCTTCAGAATTTCTACCAACCCTAAACTGAATTCTTTGGATTTTAGAAACTCCATTTATCATTTACTAGTTGCTATATTTTCATATTTATTTTCCTATGCATAATTGTGTACTTTATCATGAAATTAGTAATACACATCATCTAAACAGAATAGGTTCTGGTCCTAAATAATTTAATAACACATTTTGACCTTTGCCTCTGATGTAAACTATTTCACAATTATTTTCCCTATTTTCTAAAACTATTCATTACTTAAAAATGTGTCCCTAAATGTGAATAATAAATTAAACAGATTCAATTCAGCCCAAAATATGTTTTTATCTCACTCCAAAGTTTTCTAAATACTGAGAAAGTTTTTAATTTAATTATGACAATATGTTTGTCCCACCTTTTAATTTTTAAACACTAGCTACATATTCAATTTCCTAATTTAAATACTAAACAGGGCTAAAAAGTTAAACTTACCCCACTACAGGGTCTATAATATTATCTTCAGAATTTCTAGGGGTCTAGCTACACTTATCAGAGGTGTTTTTCCTAATTTTTATTAAGTCCAGGGGCTAAAACTGATTTTTAAATGAATTTACATGATTTTCTGGAGTTCCAGGGGCTAGATCAGAAGTTTCCGGGGCTAGCTCTTATTTCCCGAGAACCCCAGGGGATAGCACGTAAGATTTCCAGTCTTTATAAGGCGGGGCTGACGTGGACAGTCCGATTTTAAACCGACGGCTGAGATTATAACATCGAACCGGTACGCGGGGGTTTAAACCCTACCGTGCGATTTAAAATAAACGGCGCACAAGCGGCCACGTCGCTCTGATCGAACGCGGGCGGCGCTGCCGGCGGCGCACGGCGGCGGGAAGCAGAGATCTCGCTGGAGACTTTCGGATCTTCGAGAATTCTTCCTAGAACTGTGATCTTATGGTATAGATCGGTAGAGGGGAGGTCGGGCATCTTACCTCGGGGGTTTTCTTGAGCTCGGAGGTCCTGGAAGGTGATCGGCGATGAGGTCCGAGGCAAAACCATGGCGAAGCTCGTCGGCGCTGCGTTTACACCGCAAATCACCGAGTTTTCTGCACCTGCAAGGTTCCCCGGAGGCGGTGGATCAAGACCAGCGAGTTAGATCAGAATTTCCGAGCTTAGATCGGCCAGAATTCGCCGGAGAAGTCTCGGTTCTCACCGGAGTAAAAATCGGCGATCGCGGGGGAAAAACAGAACGAGGCCGGGGTTTTTATAGACGGGGGAAGGCGGCGGGGTGGTTTAGATCATGTCCGCGTCGCCTACGAACAGAATTCAGCGGGGATACGCCGAAATCCTGATCGGTTTTGATTCGGGTGCGAGGGAGTCCGGCGCTGTCGCGAGGTAGACGAAGATCGGGTGGGTCCCGCCTGTCAGCGTGAGGAAGCAGCGCGCTCGGCTGCGGGCTGGCGCGGGCATTGGCTGGACCGGCTGGTGGGTTTTGGCCCACTGGCCGGTTTTTTTCTGTTTTCTCTTTTTCTTTTTCTATTTCTTTTCTGATTTGAGTTTAATTTGAATTCCAGTTTGAATTTGAATTTTTGCAAAACATGCAACACGTCCAAAAATTTTTAAATTCCCCTCTTAACATGATGTAGGGTTTTGAATCAAAATTTTGGGGTGTTACAGATCCTATACTAGGATGTGTAGATAGAATTATTTGCATTGTCAATTAAAAATATGAAACCTATGCTAGGATGTTTCCCTAGAATTGCATTACCTTGTTTTCTTGTAGCTTGGGTTGGGATTCATTTTATCATGTCATTTATTATTATGCATATGCTTAGCCATGCTTAGAATGGAATATTTGGGATATGAGATCATCAGTTTATTTTACCATACTCTTGAATGAGATATTGTGAGTTATGTAGAGGTAGGGATCAAGGCAAGTTGGATGATTTGGTTGGTGCTGGGTGCACGAGACTCAGGTTTGTGTTTAGTACTTGCCTGGATCCTAAGGACCGGTTCATGGAGCATGTAACCTGGCTTTACCGTGCCAACCACATGCTGAGATGTGGCAGCTTGGCCAATTAATTAGGTGTATCCCCGACGTAGTATGGGTGTGTTGGATCGTGCGGGGAATAGGTTTCAGCTGGACTACCATATGAACCGCAAGGCTCAAGAGGGGGCCACTGCAGCGGGGTTGGAGCCTCTTGTATGCTGTTAGGGGTGAAACCTCAGTGGGCCCACGCTCGTTGGGAATCCCTTTGTAAAGGCTTCGTAGTGATCTCCTGGCTACACACCTGGGAAGTGTGAGTGTGGTTCGTAGCCACTGGTATAATGGAGGTTCTTTTAGTCCACCCGGCAACGGGGGATGAAATCACTACATGTGGGTACAGTGGTGCAAACTCTGCAGAGGCAAAACTGTCATGACAGTCGTGCTCACGGTCAAGAGCGGCTTGGACTTATTCATGATTAGAGGAGTGATGGTTTTGGATGTTAAGGATGATAAGCAGGAAGCTTGACATTGAAAATGAGGTTATGGCTATTTGATTATGATGATGGGATGGGAGATTGGGACCATTTCACCTGTGTAGAAATGTAGGTGCTTAATAAGCTAAGGTGGTAGGCAATAATTGCGTAGTGCTTAAACCATGAGTTCAACCTCCTCTTGTTCTAGCCGTGCATGACATAACTTTCCCACACTTGCTGAGTACCATCGGAACTCAACCTTGCATATTTGTTGGTTTATATTGCTGCTCAGGTCAAGATAATGAAGTGGTGTTTAATGACCAAGACTTTGGAACCGAAGAAGGTTTTTAGGTTCATGGAGTCCCCCGGGCAACACCTGTGACGGAGCCCACAAGAATAATATTCCGCTGCTATTTTATTTACTTGTTATGAACTTATTATCGTCCATCGAGGCATATGCTATGTAAGACTTCTTCGGAAAAACCGGGTGTGACAGCTCCTCAACAATGACTACGTGAGTTTCCAGAAACTGGTTGACAAGGCTATAGTGGTTGAAAGTAAGATCAAAGAGATCGAACGAGAGGGCAAGAGGAAGATGCCATACCAGCCCCAAGGGAGCAACGAACGACCTCGTTACATGCCTCCAGCAGCACCGCGGTATGGATCAATCACTCCTGCATACCGCCCTGGTCAGCCACCACAGCAACAATTCGTTGCACCAGCACCTCGCGTGCCCATGCCTCCTGCGCCCCGTCCTAACAATGGCGCTCCTGTTCAAAACCCCCGCCCAACGTACCTGCTGCCGTAGGCAACAGGGCATGCTTTGCATGCGGGGAAATAGGACACTTCGCGAACCAGTGCCCGAGGAGAGGCCCTGGACAGCAAGGCAACGTGCCCAAGCAGAACCCGCGACCGAACAGAGGGGACAATCAAGGAAACCGTGGACAGCAGAACTATGCTCGCGGCAACGTGAACCATGTCTCTGCTGAGGAAGCACAACAGGCTGAGGACGTTGTAATTGGTATGTTCCTTGCCAACTCCAACCCAGCCACCATCTTATTTGATTCTGGAGCATCACATTCCTTCATATCATCCAAATATGTTGCCAAACATCACCTACCCATATCCCACTTAAAATGTGCTATGTTAGTTAATTCTCCCAGTGGAGAGATGAGGACTAATATAGTATGTCCGAAAGTAAGCCTTAAAATAAGGGGGGTAGACTTCCTTGCCAACCTTATTGTCTTGGATTCCCAAGGGATTGCCATTATACTCGGGATGGATTGGTTAAGCAAGCACAACGGAGTAATCCAATGTGCTGAAAGAAGCGTGCAGTTGACAAATGAGCACGGCATCCGTGTCGAGTTTGAGTCAGCCCAACAAACCACTGAAATGGCAAATTTGAACCACGTTGAAGGAGCAACATTGGACAGCATTCCGGTGGTTCAGGAATTTTCGGACGTGTTCGCAGAAGAGCTTCCAGGTATGCCACCTGATCGGAACATTGAGTTTGCCATTGATTTGGTACCCGGAACTGCACCCATAGCCAAGAGACCCTATAGGATGCCCGTCAAAGAACTAGTAGAACTCAAGAAGCAAATTCGAGAACAATTGGAGAAGGGTTTTATACGTCCAAGATCGTCAACATGGGGAGCTCCGGTGCTCTTCGTAGACAAGAAGGATGGAACCCAAAGGATGTGCGTGGACTATAGGTCTCTCAACGTGGTAACCATCAGAAACAAATACAGTCTGCCCCGTATAGAGGACCTATTCGACCAAATGAAAGGAGCCCGAGTGTTCTCCAAGATTGATCTTCCATCGGGATACTTCCAGCTGAAGATTAAGCCCTCCAATATACCCAAGACAGCCTTTCGAACACGGTATGGTTCGTATGAATATACCGTCATGTCTTTTGGGTTGACAAATGCACCCGCATACTTCATGTACCTTATGAACAAGATTTTCATGGAGTACTTGGACAAGTTCATCGTGGTTTTCATCGATGACATTATGGTGTATTCAAAAAGTAAGGAGGAGCATGAAGAACATTTGAAATTGACCTTGCAGAAATTGCATGAGCATCAACTGTATGCCAATCTTAACAAGTGTCAATTTTGGCTAAAGGAAATATCTTTCCTAGGCCATATTATCTCCAAGGAAGGGGTATCGGTTGATCCCGGAAAAGTGAGAGATGTTCTGAAGTGGGACCAACCGCAGAGCATGAGGGATATTCGGAGCTTTCTTGGGATGGCTGGATACTATCGACGCTTCATTAAAGACTTCTCTAAGATAGCAAAGCCTATGACGGAGTTGCTAATGAAGGGAAAAGTCTTCCAATGGACACCAGCATGCCAAGGAAGTTTTGAGGAACTCAAGAAAAGGCTAACCACAGCACCGGTTCTGGTGTTGCTAGACGTAAGCAAGAGCTTTGACATATATTGTGACGCATCTAGGCAGGGTCTTGGATGTGTGCTCATGCAAGAAGGACAAGTGGTAGCCTATGCCTCACGACAATTAAAGAAGCACGAGCTTAATTATCCTACACATGACTTGGAGCTAGCAGCAGTAGTGCATGCATTGAAGATTTGGAGACATTACATTCTTGGTCATCGATGTGAGATCTATACGGATCATAAAAGCCTCAAGTACATATTTACACAAACGGACTTGAATTTGAGGCAACGTCGATGGTTGGAACTTATCAAGGATTATGATGTTGGAATCAACTATCACCTTGGGAAGGCCAATGTAGTAGCTGATGCATTGATCCGAAAGGGAGCATGTCACCAACTCACGGTTCGGGAGCTACCACCCGAACTACGTAAGGAGTTCGAACGGTTACACCTCGGATTCTTGAATAACATGGAAATAATGGAGATCCACTCCTTATTGGATCAAGGGATAAGAGATGGCCAAGCAACGGATGAGGAGATCAAGGAGATCATGGAAAGAATCCGAAAAGGAATAGAGAAGGATTTCAAAGAAGATGAGAAGGGTACGCTTTGGCTAGGAAAAAGGATTTGTGTGCCTAACATAAAACACATCCGCGACATGATATTGAGGGAAGCACATGATTCACCCTATTCTATACATCCCGGAAGTACCAAAATGTACAAGGACTTGAAGAATTGTTATTGGTGGGATGGTATGAAAAGGGATATAGCTGAATACATTGCCCTATGCGACACATGCCAACGGGTGAAGGCTGAACATCAAAGACCCGCTGGATTGTTGCAACCCTTGAAGGTACCCAAATGGAAGTGGGAGGACATCAGTATGGATTTCATCGTCGGATTGCCACGTACTCAGTCGGGTTACAACTCCATCTTGGTTATCGTGGACCGATTGACGAAAACCGCCCATTTTCTCCCCGTAAGGGCCAATTACAACGTTGCATAATTAGCCGAGTTGTACATGGAGCAGATCGTGTGCCGTCTGGGTTCTCAGTTTACCTCTAGATTTTGGAGGAAGCTGCAGAAGGCCATGGGTACATGACTGGATTATAGCTCCGCCTATCACCCACAAACTGATGAACAAACCGAAAGAACAAACCAAATTTTGGAGGACATGTTGAGAGCTTGCGCCTTGAACGAGGGCGTAGTTGGGATAAGAGTTTACCGTATGTCGAATTCTCTTATAACAACAGCTATCAAGCTAGCTTAAAGATGTCGCCTTTCGAAGCATTATATGGTAGGTGGTGTAGAACGCCGCTGTTTTGGAATGAGACCTGAGAGAACCAGGTGTTTGGACCCGAAGTACTACAAGAAGCTGAAAAGCAAGTCCAAACAGTACGGGAGAACTTAAAGGCTGCTCAGTCACGACAGAAATGCTATGTGGACAATAGGCGTAGGAAGTTGACCTTTGAAGTAGGAGACTTCGTATACCTTAAGGTATCGCCTATCCGAGGCCAACGACATTTCAACGTCAAAGGCAAGCTAACACCTCGCTATATCAGACCATTTAATATTTTGGACAAGTGAGAAGTAGCCTATCAACTAGTGCTCCCAACCCACCTCTCCGACGTACATGACGTGTTTCATGTATCCCAGCTCAAGAAGTGCTTGAAAGTACCGGAGGAAAAAATACCAATGGAAGAGCTTGAATTTCAAGAGGACCCGACCTATACGAAGCACCCTGTCCGAATTTTGGACGTGAAGGAGAGGATCACCAGGAACAAAGTAATTCGATGGTGCAAGGTGCAATGGAGCCATCACACCGAAGCTCAAGCCACATGGGAGCGTGAAGAAGACATCAAGGCAGAATTTTCCCATCTATTCTTTACTAAAGAATCTCAAGGGCAAGATTCAATTTAAGGGGGGTAGATTTGTGACACCCTCATTCCTGGTGTCAGCATATATTCATGTTTTATGAAGAGAAAACATTTTAAAGAAGAAGTAGGAACAGAGAAAAATATCAAAAGGATAGCCAATAAGAGCCGAATCCAGTTCACCGAGAGCGCCGAAGACAACTTACCGTGGCCGCTGGCCACGTGGCGTGTTCGGAGCTCATCCCTGCGAAGTGGGGAGAGGTCCGCCGCTAAATTGGCTACGTGGCAGGCTCAGGGCTCATCTCCGCAAAGGGGGAGAGGTTCGACCCTGTGGGACACGTGTTGCCCCCGGAGCTAGCCTCTGCGGAAGAAGCAAAGGCATTTCCGCAGGACACATATCACCTTTGGAGCTAGTCACCGCAGAAATCAGAGGACCAGTCACATTAGACACGTGTCGACTTCGGAGCTCGTCTCTGAGGAAAGAAGAGAGGAAAGGTCCGACACTAACATGTGGCGTGTGTGGAGCCACCTCCGAAAAGAGAGGAGGTCCCGACCACCAGGATACGTGGTGCACGCGTAGCTCACCTCCGAAGGAGAGGGAAGTCTTGCTCGTTTGACACGCGGCACAACCGGAGCCCGTCTCTGCTGAAAGGGACAGACCAGGACCCGGTGGACACGTGGAGCCTCCGGAGCTCATCAACGAGGAGGTGACGAGTTCTAGGGACGGTTTTTGGATTCTGTACGCGTAGAAATACTGGAACAGAAGCCGACCTGAATTCCACAATGTTACCGCACCAAATCAACTAAAGATAAGATGTTAGGATCGAACGACGATCTGAATAGGACTCTTATTCGGGATACAATCAGATTAGGACTCTTCTCTTCCTGATTATAAATAGAACCCAGAATCTCTGACCGAAACCACAAACTTCTTTTCCATCTCCTGAGCCGACGACTTAGAGCCCTAGTCCCAATCCGCCGAGTAGACCATCACCGGAGTGCAGCAAGGAAGATCGCCGGAGGAAGCCCAACGATCTGAGGAGGACCTCGAGACCGAGAAGAACGTAAGGTAGGTCTCCAATACCACCTTATGACATCGTTGTGTTTTCTTTGCATCTGTTCTTTGATTCCTTTCAAACAGAAGCCTTCTCATGGACAGATCATTTGATGATCAGGTTGATCTAAAGACAAGATCATCGCCACGTCCACCTTTGATACGAACACCTCTGTTCATGCAAGCCATGCAAGAACACGTACAAACCAATCTAATAAAACTAATCATAGGATAGCTTGCATGTGCATCATCGCATCTAGTTCAAGGTTTGTGCATGATATTGATTGCTGTGAATCTTGTATGCACGCGTTCCTACCTAGCAGGACAAGCTCAAGGAGCTGTCTACGACGAGCTGCAGCAACAAGGTTTTGAGATCCAAGAACAACCGGAACCGCAAGAACAAGGAAAGTGCTCCTTGACCATATTGATCCTATATTTTGGGTAAAACTGTTTTGTTTTGCGAAAAGGTGTGTGTGCTGAGTCAAACACGATGGGAAACCCTTTTTATAGGAGTTGACTAGTTTTGGTTAAACCATCCTTGTCGCCAGGGAAGTTTATGAGTCGGGCATGATTTTTGCTTTATGCTTCGCTGAGTCCATGGGATTGGGAAATGAGATAGATGTGTCTAGCTAACTGCACTCGTAATGATATGAGAAACTGATAATGTTAATGAACATGGATCGGAGGGAGATCTAGGCAAGACTGGTTTTGTGAATGAGGTAGCATGAGATGCTGGTTTACTTGCCGTAGATCTAAGGACCGGTTCATGCATGCACATGCTAGGATAACAGTGCCACCACAAGGTCTAGTATGGGTGCGGCTTAGCTGAGTAATTAGGTAAGTTGCTAGAGTGTTATGGACTATGGAAGGCACGGGGAATGGGAGTCGAGTGAGGACTGCCCTGGGAACTGCATCGCACAAGAGGGGGCCCGTGGGTGGGAGAATTGGAGATTCTAGCCTGCCGGTGAAACCTTAGTGAGTCCATACATCTAGTAACCCCTTTGTAAAGGCTATTTTGTGATCTCTTGGCCATACACCGACGGTTGTGTACTGGTATAATGGAGGTTCTGCAGTCGCCGACGGGTGACGAAATCACAAACTTGTGGGTAAAGAGGTGCAAACTCTGCAGAGTCTAAAAACTATCATGATAGCGGAGCTTACGGTCACGAGCGCCTGGCCAACTGCCATGATTAGTTGGGATGGTTATTGGGAAGGTTCTTGGTTATGGTTATTGATTTTGGTTATGGTTTGGTTTTTTGGGACTGTTGAGTCCGGGTGATAAGATGGTTGTATGACTGTTGAGTCATGGTAACGGGATTGGTGTCGGTGTGAGACAAAGTTGTTTATGAGATAAGATGGTAGCGAATACGAGAAGGTATTCGTGAGATGGTAGCGAATACGAGGAGGTATTCGTGAGTAAGAATGAAGTTTGGTTAATGTTCGGGTGGAACATGGAAAGTGATGGAGGTATGTTGGTAATTTAATACATGTTGGGATTACATTCGTCTAAAGTTGAGTTGCTGTTTTATCATGGTTTTATAAATCTGCTTTTCTGCAAATGATCTTTTTTTATACCTACCTTGTCATGAGCTACATATCGTGTTTTTCCCGCACTTGCTGAGTACATCATTGTACTCAAACTTGCATTATTATTTCATCATCAGCAGCAGGAGAAGCCTACTATGAAGACCAAGTGGAGCATTAAGGCGTGTGATCTATTCTCAACCTTGCCTGTGGAGGGAGTAGAGATAGAGCCACTTCTGCTTAGATTTGCTTCCGCATTAGTTAAATTGCTTCCGCATTAGAATAAAAACTTCTGCTGCATAGAAATAAGACTTTCGCTGTGAGCATGAGTCCAAGACTCATGAGACGTTGTAATAGACTCTATTATTCGTGGTTATATATATTCTGAATTCAGTTTGTGGAATATATGTGTATGTGTGATGAACATCCTAGGCACACATATGCATTAGTTCTCGGTTCCGTGGTTTTCCACAGAATTGAGGGCGTCACAGATTGATATCAGAGCCACGGGTTGACAGTAGGTTACACGCCTAGATAGAAACCTTAGATTGATATTAGAGTCACGGGTTAACAGTAGGTTACACCCCTAAATAGGAATCATAGATCGGTATTGGACACAGATTGGTAGTTAAGCCACGCTGACCAAAGGAAGCACCCTAGGATGCTTAGATTGGCTTTAAAACTACCTTGGCATAGGAAACCATCCTTGAATAGGAGTTGTATGAGCCCTTGTGATGATTGTTTGTGATTATATGCTTAGTGTGAGTTATGGGACGTCTCAAAACGTTGTCCATATCCACACATAAGTAGAAAGAGGTGTGAGATGTTGACACTTGTTCACATCCTCATATGGGCTAATATATATATAGTCCAACTCACCTTGGTGCATATAGTTGAGGGAATCTACCTAACCTTCTAACATTCTATTCTATTTTGATCTCTCTCACAGATGGTGAGAGGAAGCGCCGGCCGAAGGAATATCTGTGACAACCAAGAGGATGGTCACAATGAAGTCCCTGTTAACCCCGGAGCTGGCGAGAACAACCTGGAAAGGTTGATGGCCATGCAAAATCAGCTTATGCAAACCATGATCCAAACTTTGGGTCAGTTGCAGGCCATCAACAACCCCGTTTCGGCACCACCGCCACCACCACCGCCGGCTCACAACAGACTGGGAGAGTTCATGAGGACCCGACCACCCACCTTTGCTCAAGCTAGTGATCCCATGGAGGCCGATGATTGGTTGAAATCCATAGAGAAGAAGCTTGCCATTGCTCAGTGCAATGACCGAGAGAAGGTTCTCTTTGCGTCGCACCAACTTATGGGAGCTGCTGCTGACTGGTGGGATGCCCTATGCAACGCCCATGTCAACCCAGAGACAATCACTTGGACTGAGTTCAAGGAGAGTTTCCGCTCTCATTACATCCCTGCTGGTGTAATGATGCTCAAGAGACAGGAATTTGATGGTCTCTGCCAAGGACAGAGAAGTGTAAATGAGTACCTCAACAAGTTCACGCAACTGTCCCGGTATGCCCCCGAGGATGTCAACTCAGACCAGAGGAAGCAGTACCTATTCATGAGAAGGTTGAACAATGAGATCCAGGTTCAGCTCCTCAACAATGACTACGTGAGCTTCCAGAAACTGGTTGACAAGGCTATAGTGGTCGAAAGTAAGATCAAAGATATCGAGCGAGAGGGCAAGAGGAAGATGCCATACCAGCCCCAAGGGAGTAACGTACGACCTCGGTACATGCCCCCAGCAGCACCGCAGTATGGATCAATCACTCCTGCATACCGCCCTGGTCAGCCACCACAGCAACAATTCGTTGCACCAGCACCTCGCGTGCCCATGCCTCCTGCGTCCCGTCCTAACAATGGCGCTCCTATTCAAAACCCCCGCCCCAACGTACCTGCTGCCGTAGGCAACAGGGCATGCTTTGCATGCGGGGAAATAGGACACTTCGCGAGCCAGTGCCCGAGGAGAGGCCCTGGACAGCAAGGCAACGTGCCCAAGTAGAACCCGCGACCGAATGGAGGGGACAATCAAGGAAACTGTGGACAGCAGAACTATGCTCGCGGCAACGTGAACCACGTCTCTGCTGAGGAAGCACAACAGGATGAGGACGTCGTAATTGGTATGTTCCTTGCCAACTCCAACCCAGCCACCATCTTATTTGATTCTGGAGCATCACATTCCTTCATATCATCCAAATATGTTGCCAAACATCACCTACCCATATCCCATTTAAAATGTGCTATTTTAGTTAATTCTCCCGGTGGAGAGATGAGGACTAATATAGTATGTCCGAAAGTAAGCCTTAAAATAAGGGGGGTAGACTTCCTTGCCAACCTTAATGTCTTGGATTCCCAAGGAATTGACATTGTACTCGGGATGGATTGGTTAAGCAAGCACAACGGAGTAATCAAATGTGCTGAAAGAAGCGTGCAGTTGACAAATGAGCACGGCATCCATGTCGAGTTTGAGTTAGCCCAACAAACCACTGAAAGGGCAAATTTGAACCACGTTGAAGGAGCAACATTGGACAGCATTCCGGTGGTTCAGGAATTTTCGGACGTGTTCCCGGAAGAGCTTCCAGGTATGCCACCTGATCGGGACATTGAGTTTGCCATTGATTTGGTACCCGGAACTGCACCCATAGCCAAGAGACCCTATAGGATGCCCGTCAATGAACTAGTAGAACTCAAGAAGCAAATTCAAGAACAATTGGAGAAGGGTTTTATACGTCCAAGCTCGTCACCATGGGGAGCTCCGGTGCTCTTCGTAGACAAGAAGGATGGAACCCAAAGGATGTGTGTGGACTATAGGTCTCTCAACGAGGTAACCATCAAAAACAAATACCCTCGCCCCGTATAGAGGACCTATTCGACCAAATGAAAGGAGCCCGAGTGTTCTCCAAGATTGATCTTCGGTCGGGATACATCCAGCTGAAGATTAAGCCCTCCGATATACCCAAGACAACCTTTCGAACACGGTATGGTTCGTATGAATATACCGTCATGTCTTTTGGGTTGACAAATGCATCCGCATACTTCATGTACCTTATGAACAAGATTTTCATGGAGTAGTTGGACAAGTTCGTTGTGGTTTTCATCGACGAAATTATGGTGTATTCAAAAAGTAAGGAGGAGCATGAAGAACATTTGAAATTGACCTGCCAGAAATTGCGTGAGCATCAACTGTATGCCAAGCTTAACAAGTGTCAATTTTGGCTAAAGGAAATATCTTTCCTAGGCCACATTATCTCCAAGGAAGGGGTATCGGTTGATCCCGGAAAAGTGAGAGATGTTCTGAAGTGGGACCAACCGCAGAACGTGAGGGATATTCGGAGCTTTCTTGGGATGGCTGGATACTATCGACGCTTCATTAAAGACTTCTCTAATATAGCAAAGCCTATGACGGAGTTGCTAATGAAGGGAAAAGTCTTCCAATGGAACCAGCATGCCAAGGAAGTTTTGAGGAACTCAAGAAAAGGCTAACCACAGCACCGGTTCTGGTGTTGCCAGACATAAGCAAGAGCTTTGACATATATTGTGACGCATCCAGACAGGGGCTTGGATGTGTGCTCATGCAAGAAGGACAAGTGGTAGCCTATGCCTCACGACAATTAAAGAAGCACGAGCTTAATTATCCTACACATGACTTGGAGCTAGCAGCAGTAGTGCATGCATTGAAGATTTGGAGACATTACATCCTTGGTCATCGATGTGAGATCTATACAGATCATAAAAGCCTCAAGTACATATTTACACAAACGGACTTGAATTTGAGGCAACGTCGATGGTTGGAACTTATCAAGGATTATGATGTTGGGATCAACTATCACCCTAGGAAGGCCAATGTAGTAGCTGATGCATTGAGCCGAAAGGGAGCATGTCACCAACTCACGGTTCGGGAGCTACCACCCGAACTACGTAAGGAGTTTGAACGGTTACACCTCGGATCCTTGAATAACATGGAAATAATGGAGATCCACTCCTTATTGGAGCAAGAGATAAGAGATGGCCAAGCAACGGATGAGGAGATCAAGGAGATCAAGGACAGAATCTGACAAGGAATAGAGAAGGATTTCAAAGAAGATGAGAAGGGTACGTTTTGGCTAGGAAAAAGGATTTGTGTGCCTAACATAAAACACCTCCGCGACATGATATTGAGGGAAGCACATGATTCACCCTATTCTATACATCCCGGAAGTACCAAAATATACAAGGACTTGAAGACTTGTTATTGGTGGGATGGTATGAAAAGGGATATAGCTGAATACGTTGCCCTATGCGACACATGCCAACGGGTGAAGGCCGAACATCAAAGACCCGCTGGATTTTTGCAACCCTTGAAGGTACCCGAATGGAAGTGGGAGGACATCAGTATGGATTTCATCGTCGGATTGCCACGTACTCAGTCGGGTTACGACTCCATCTGGGTTATCATGGACCGATTGACGAAAACCGCCCATTTTCTCCCTGTAAGGGCCAATTACAACGTTGCACAATTAGCCGAGTTGTACATGGAGCAGATCATGTGCCATCACGGAGTTCCAAGGAGGATAGTCTCAGATCGAGGTTCTCAGTTTACCTCTAGATTCTGGAGGAAGCTGCAGAAGGCCATGGGTACACGGCTGGATTCTAGCTCTGCCTATCACCCACAAACTGATGGACAAACTGAAAGAACAAACCAAATTTTGGAGGACATGTTGAGAGATTGCGCCTTGAAATGAGGGCGTAGATGGGATAAGAGTTTACCGTATGCTGAATTCTCTTATAACAACAGCTATCAAGCTAGCTTAAAGATGTCGCCTTTCGAAGCATTATATGGTAGGCGGTGTAGAACGCCGCTGTTTTGGAATGAGACCGGAGAGAACCAGGTGTTTGGACCCAAAGTACTACAAGAAGCTGAAAAGCAAGTCCAAATGGTACGGGAGAACTTAAAGGCTGCTCAGTCACGACAGAAAGGCTATGCGGACAATAGGCTTAGGAAGTTGACCTTTGAAGTAGGAGACTTTGTATACCTTAAGGTATCGCCTATCCGAGGCCAACGACGTTTCAACGTCAAAGGCAAGCTAGCACCTCGCTATATTGGACCATTTAAGATTTTGGACGAGCGAGGAGAAGTAGCCTATCAACTAGAGCTCCCAATCCACCTCTCTGACGTACATGACGTGCTTCATGTATCCAAGCTCAAGAAGTGCTTGAGAGTACCGGAGGAACAAATACCAATGGAAGAGCTTGAATTTCAAGAGGACCTGACCTATACAAAGCACCCTGTCCGAATTTTGGACGTGAAGGAGAGGATCACCAGGAACAAAGTAATTAGATGGTGCAAGGTGCAATGGAGCCATCACACCGAAGCTGAAGCCACATGGGAGCGTGAAGAAGACATCAAGGCAGAATTTCTTCATCTATTCTCTACTAATGAATCTCAAGGGTGAGATTCAATTTAAGGGGGTAGATTTGTGACACCCTCATTCCTGGTGTCATCATATATTCATGTTTTATGAAGAGAAAACATTTTAAAGAAGAAGTAGGAACAGATAAAAATATCAAAAGGATAGCCAATAAGAGCCGAATCCAGTTCACCGAGAGCGCCGAAGACAACTTACCGCGGCCGCTGGCCACGTGGCGTGTTCGGAGCTCATCCCTGCAAAGTGGGGAGAGGTCCGCCGCTAAACTGGCTACGAGGCAGGCTCGGGGCTCATCTTCGCAAAGGGGGAGAGGTCCGACCCTGTGGGACACGTGTTGCCCCCGGAGCTAGCCTCTGCGGAAGAAGCAAAGGCATTTCCGCAGGACACATGTCACCTTCGGAGCTAGTCACCGCAGAAATCAGAGGACCAGTCGCGTTGGACACGTGTCGACTTCGGAGATCGTCTCTAAGGAAAGAAGAGAGGAAAGGTCCGACACTAACACATGGCGTGTGCGGAGGCACCTCTGAAAAGAGAGGAGGTCCCGACCACCAGGATACGTGGCGCATGTGGAGCTCACCTCCGAAGGAGAGAGAAGTCTTGCTCGTTTGACACGCGGCACAACCGGAGCCCGTCTCTGGGGAAAGGGAGAGACCAGGACCCGGTGGACACGTGGAGCCTCCGGAGCTCATCACCTAGGAGGTAACGAGTACTAGGGACGGTTTTTGGATTCTGTACGCGTAGAAATACCGGAACAGAAGCCGACCTGAATTCCACAATGTTACCGCACCAAATCAACTAAAGATAAGATGTTAGGATCCAACAATGACCTGAATAGGACTCTTATTCGGGATACAATCAGATTAGGACTCTTCTCTTCCTGATTATAAATAGAACCCAGAACCTCTGACCGAAACCACAAACTTCTTTTCCAACTCCTGAGCTGACGACTTAGAGCCCTAGTCCCAACCCGCCAAGTAGACCATCGCCGGAGTGCAGCAAGGAAGATCACCGAAGGAAGCCCAACGATCTGAGGAGGACCTCGAGACCGAGAAGAACGTAAGGTAGGTCTCCAATACCACCTTACGACATCGTTGTGTTTTCTTTGCATCTGTTCTTTGATTCCTTTCAAACAGAAGCCTTCTCGTGGACAGATCATTTGATGATCAGGTTGATCTAAAGACAAGATCATCGCCACGTTCACCTTTGATCCGAACACCTCTGTCCATGCAAGCCATGCAAGAACACGTACAAACCAATCTAATAAAACTAATCATAGGATAGCTTGCATGTGCATCATCGCATCTAGTTTAAGGTTTGTGCACGATATTGATTGCTGTGAATCTTTTATGCACGCGATCCTACCTAGCAGGACAAGCTCAGGGAGCTGTCTACGACAAGCTGCAGCAACAAGGTTTTGAGATCCAAGAACAACCGGAACCGCAAGAACAAGGCAAGTGCTCCTTGACCATATTGATCCTATGTTTTGGGTAAAACTGTTTTGTTTTGCGAAAAGGTTTGTGTGCTGAGTCAAACACGATGGGAAACCCTTTTTATAGGAGTTGACTAGTTTTGGTTAAACCATCCTTCTCGCAAGGGAAGTTTATGAGTCGGGTATGGTTTTTGCTATATGCTTCGCTGAGTCCATGGGATTGGGAAACGAGATAGATGTGTCTAGCACACTCGTAATGATATGAGAAACTGATAATGTTAACGAACATGGATTGGAGGGAGATCTATGCAAGACTGGATTTGTGAATGAGGTAGCATGAGATGGTGGTTTACTTGCCGTAGATCTAAGGACCGGTTCATGCATGCACATGCCAGGATAACAGTGCCACCACAAGGCCAAGTATGGGTGCGGCTTAGCTGAGTAATTAGGTAAGTTGCTAGAGTGTTATGGACTGTTGAAGGCGCGGGGATGCGAGTCGAGTGAGGACTGCCCTGGGAACTGCATGGCACAAGAGGGGGCCCGTGGGTGGGAGAATTGGAGATTCTAGCCTCCCGGTGAAACCTTAGGGAGTCCATACATCTAGTAACCCCTTTGTAAAGGCTATTTTGTGATCTCTTGGCCATACACCGATGGTTGTGTACTGGTATAATGGAGGTTCTGCAGTCGCCGACGGGTGACGAAATCACAAACTTGTGGGTAAAGAGGTGCAAACTCTGCAGAGTCTAAAAACTATCATGATAGCTGAGCTTACGGTCACGAGCGCCTGGCCAACTGCCATGATTAGTTGGGATGGTTATTGGGAAGGTTCTTGGTTATGGTTATTGATTTTGGTTTTGGGACTGTTGAGTCCGGGTGATAAGATGGTTGCATGACTGTTGAGTCATGGCAACGGGATTGGTCTCGGTGTGAGACAAAGTTGTTTATGAGATAAGATGGTAGCAAATATGAGAAGGTATTCGTGAGATGGTAGCGAATACGAGGAGGTATTCGTGAGTAAGAATGAAGTTTGGTTAATGTTCGGGTGGAACATGGAAAGTGATGGAGGTGTGTTGGTAATTTAATACATGCTGGGATTACATTCATCTAAAGTTGAGTTGCTGTTTTATCATGGTTTTATAAATCTGCTTTTATGCAAATGAGCTTTTTTTATACCTACCTTGTCATGAGCTACATATCATGTTTTTCCCGCACTTGCTGAGTACATCATTGTACTCAAACTTGCATTATTATTTCATCATCAGCAGCAGGAGAAGCCTACTATAAAGACCAAGTGGAGCATTAAGGCATGTGATCTATTCTCAACCTTGCCTGTGGAGGGAGTAGAGATAGAGCCACTTCTGCTTAGATTTGCTTCGGCATTAGTTAAATTACTTCCGCATTAGAATAAAGACTTCCGCTGCATAGAAATAAGACTTTCGCTGTGAGCATGAGTCCAAGACTCATGAGACATTGTAATAAACTCTGTTATTCGTGGTTATATATATTCTGAATTCAGTTTGTGGAATATATGTGTATGTGTGATGAACATCCTAGGCACACATATGCATTAGTTCTCGGTTCCGTGGTTTTCCACAGAATTGAGGGCGTCACACTGCGCCCGGGGTGGCGCACAAACAGCGACGGCGGGGGAGCCCGAGAGGCAGCTCCCGGGAGGCTGCTGCGGCAAGGAAGGCGGGCCGGAGCGCGGGCGGCTGCGGTGGCGCTCGGTGAGGGCGGCGGGTGGCGGTGGAGGCCGGCCCGAGCAGGTATAAACCCATTATTTATGATGGCCCGGGCCGGGCCGTCGTAAATAAAGTATTATTTACGACGTCTGCATTAATTACGACAGCCTTAGGGTTGACCGTCGTAAATAACGTTATTTACGACGGCTATTCACAAGGCCATCGTAAATAAGTTTAGCCGTCGTAAATGGTTTTTTTCCTGTAGTGCATGAACATTAGCACCTGTTTTAAGCCACCAAGATGGTGTTCGAGAAACAGACAGAACAATAAAGGAATTATTGTACCCATCCGCATTGCTAGATGATGTTGACATTTTTTTCCTCTACGGTCTGCCCTATCAGGATAGTCCTTGGAAAAGTGCCCCTGCTCGCGACAGGTATAGCAGCCCTCATTGCCTTTGTTTGATTGCTTCTTCTTCTTGAAAGCAGTAGTTTTATTTGGCTTGAACCGATACTTGTTGTTCCCTTTTTTCTTGACATTAGGTTTCGGCACCATATTTGCATTGGCGCTAGATTGACCTTCTCCTACTTTCTCAGTAGCGTCCTTAGCCCGAGCCTTCTCCTCAACATCAAGAGATGCTATTAGGTTTTCAACTGATATTTTCTATCTCATATGTTTGAGAGGGGTGGTGAAATTCCTACATTAAGGAGGCAACTTTGCAACAATGCAACCAGCCACAAACTTGTTAGATAAACGACACTCGAGGAGATTGAGCTCTCTCTCAAGACATTGTATCTCATGAGTTTGCTCAACTATGGGACAGCCTTTAACCATCCTGTAGTCATGATAATTCTCCATGATATACAGTTCACCGCCTGCATCGATTGCACCATACTTAGCATTAAGTGCATCTCAGAGCTCTTTCCCATATGTGACTATTAGATAAACATCACAGAGTTTATTGTCAAGAACACTTAAGATACATTCTTACAGAACGGAATTAGCTTTCTCAAACTTCATCTATTCTTCAACAGACAAAGGACCTTGAGGCCTGCCCTCAGTTATCCAGAAGATATTAAGTGATTTAAGCCAGAGCGTGGCCTTAACTTGCCACCTCTTGAAGTGCAGAGCAGAGAATTTTTCTGGCCTCAGTGCATCGACTAAAGTCATTATGTTCAACTTAGTAAATTGCCTAATAAGGTTTTCGGATTGTTAGATGATAATGGCAATTTACTGAATAATTTTGGAAAAGACCCGCAAAAAACAACAGCGGTAAACACCGGCAGAGGATTTGGACGAGCAAATCGTAGTTACCGATTTGTAGGCAGAGGAACCGCTGAATCTGTTATCGCAGGCATGATGAGTCGGCAGCCGTTATGGCGACGTTGGGCAGCAGCGCCCGATCTCGACGGTAGGCGAGCCGTGGTGAAGAATGCGAGCAGTCGCGTGGAGCACTTCCCAAAAACCTTACTCACCCTATCCCGGTGCAGGATCGCAAGGGAGAGAGGTTGCGGAGACCTGCTCTCCAGATCGTCCGTGCACGCCGATGCTCGGGGTGGAGTATACTATGATGGCCGCGCAAGGAATATAACGTGGAATAGATGGGATCGTGGGGCGCCCTTCCCTTGCCGCGCACGTCTGCTATTTATAGAATCCTCGAGATGTGGTTCGGTGCTGATCCGGATTGACTTAGTAGTTGTATACTCGTCCGTCTCCAACTTGGACTCGGCTCAACTCAAAAGCCCAAAAGCCTAGCTTAATTTTCTGCAGCAAAAAAAATTGGGCCCGGCTCGAGGCACGAATTCACATGAATACATGCGAGTGTGCGGGGTGGTGCTGGGCGGGGGACGAGGAGGAGGAGGAGGAGGAGGAGGAGGAGGAGGAGGAGGAGGAGGAGGAGGAGGAGGAGGAGGAGGAGGAGGAGGAGGAGGAGGAGGAGGAGGAGGAGGAGGAGGAGGAGGAGGAGGAGGAGGAGGAGGAGGAGTGCACGTAGACCTCTCCTCTTTTCACTCAAAGAGTAGAATAACAACCTCTCTTATATATGGGAGTTCCACCTCTCCAACTTCACATTTGAGATTAAACAAACACTCTCTCTCTTGCACCAATGGGCCTTTGAGATTTATTTAGAATTATTTCAGAATTTTTTAATGGGCCTAGCCCAAATTCCAACAGATTATAGCATCTGTAAAATAAGGAAAGAAGAGAGAGGAAAGGAAAGATTAGATGAGGTAAAAAGGAAAGATAAATGGGGGAAAATAAAGAAAGAAGGGGGAAACTAGGGAAAAAGAGAGAAAAAGAAAACAATTGGATGAGAAAAGGAAATAATAACGAAGAATAAAGTGAGAGGAAAAAGAAATAAAAGGGTACCAACAACAAGGACTTGTCTAGAAAAACACTTGTAGAAAAGTGGAGTGATATGATAAAATAGATGTTAATTGATAAATAGGCTAGATGTAATCTCACATGAAAGCCGGCCCATGGACTGTAGGGCCGTGGTCACTATAGAGATGGATTTTGGAAGAAAACAGTAATACATCATTATTATCTTGTTTCTGAATTACCTTACACCATTGAGGACTTTGATCCTAACAATGGACATCACAAACGCTTTCATGTTTAAGAGAAGTAAACGTATGGTTAACAAGCCATGGTCCTAATACAATATGAACCATTGATGGACCGCATCGTTCTGATGATGAACACGATGTATAAAAATTAAAAGTTTAGCGTTGCTGCTGAGCGGAAATTGAGATAATCACGAAGCTACGTCATAGTGCACTCAACATACAACATTATTAATTATGCAAACTAGATATGTTTACATGTATTTAGCCTTACTGGGAACCACCATGATTTACGTTCTAGCTTCACACCCACTGGACTGAGACTGGGATTACGGGGATCCTAATTGAACACCTATGATGTGGGGTTAAGGTGGTCGTAACATTTATATTGCTCTAAATATCACTTGTGTCTTCGAAAAACAAACATGCTGATGAATCAGGAAAATCATGGATACTTTCCGTTTCCTCCTCTTTGTCGGACATGTGCATACTGTTCATTGTCAGAAAAAAATGTGCACACTGTTTTCCGCCCATCACCACTTCCATAAACCGCGTCGAAAATGTCTATATCAATTCGTGTACTACCTGATGATTTCTCCTTGAAACATCCAAAAAAACATCCATACTTGACCGTAGACACGGATCCAGGTTCCTTGACAGAAACTCACGTGCGACCTGCAAAACCATGCCTCGCAATGTGCCCTCGATGTATATATATGATGAGTAGTTTAGGCCCAATCTTCCGAAAGGTAGGTCGATTGAAGTGGAGATCTCGACGTTGATGATCCGAGGCACTCGAG
Organism: Neostapfia colusana; assembly: GCA_030760725.1. Taxonomy (NCBI): domain Eukaryota; kingdom Viridiplantae; phylum Streptophyta; class Magnoliopsida; order Poales; family Poaceae; genus Neostapfia; species Neostapfia colusana. The sequence goes on along the minus strand of JASWHV010000002.1, from coordinate 37,627,090 downwards.
CAGACCCGAATACCCCTGCAATCACTACACCACTGCTCTGTTGGTTATCAACCGTGCTTCACACGCTTGACCTCGCCAACAAGGCTATCCCTGCAGGTGCAACCGAGAACACAAGCAAGAACGATGAATATGCAATCTGAAATTGCGAAATTGGGGTCTCACAAACCGTAGAACGGCGAAAGTGTTTAATCTGAGCAAAACCCACCGAATATGGCCGGCGGCTGCAGTATTTAAAGACTAGGGTTCGTCCATAAAACCCTTAGACGCGTCCCTAATGGACTCATATGGGATACAAGACCCAAAAGCCCAATACGGTGGTGCAACACCGGACAGAACCCCGAATTCGACTTGTTTCGACAATTCCCAATGACTCCTGGCGAATTTTAATGTGGGACCAGAACC